>JARBWK010000009.1:5159810-5787310 GCA_030556195.1 Anolis apletophallus
GTTTATTATGATCTGTGTGCAAGGCTGTACAAGCATCAGCACTAGCAGTAGTCAAAGCAAGCCATTTATTTCATTTCTACTATGCAATATGGTGTTGAAACTAGTACGCTGACAGAGAATGGAACTGTGTGTACCGTGAGGAGCTTATTATCTCATAGTGGGTTGCATTAACTGTGAATTGTCTGTATCTGATATTAAAAAGTCACAGGTAATGACATTGGGTGATCTTTGGAAACTTTCTTATGTCAAGTGTTCACCAATCTATACTGTAATACTATCTTCCAATATTAAAACCAAAAGGAAAAATCGAAATATAGATTTGGGAAATATGTGGGACATATTCAATTTTAATTGTTCTCATAATGTTGGATCAGTTTTAAATTGTATTATTGAAATCAGTGAAAGAATGTGTTCCCTGTAAGTGTCATGGCAATGTATTAGTCACACAAAAATATAGTGTGTGTCTGTGTGTGTGTGTGTGTGTAGGTTTGGGTGATACAGACCACAAGTTCTAGGCATGATGGAAAGCAGAAATAAGTAGTTCACATAGAGGTGTCACATTTAAATCTCTTGGCATTACTTCGCGAATGAAGATTCTTAGGAAGGACTCAGAGTGGACCATTGTTGGTGATTGTGCAGAAGTGTTTATTTTTAGTATAGGATTGAGGATTGAATATGTATTGAGATGTTTAGATGTTTGGGGAAGGTGCACTTCTTCAGTGAAGGCCCACCTTGGGGAAGAGTTGTCATAGCAACATGGCTGTAAGGCAGAGGTGGGAGGAGTCAACAGCTTTCTGCCACAGCCAAGAATAGAATTCTGGGGAAGTTTGAATTTTGACAGTTTAACTGTCAGACCAGCTCTAGGAGAGAGCAGGTTCTGAGGGCAGTCTGGTTTTTGGAGCTGTAGAGAAACAGTTCTAGTAGGCTGAGCTTGCGAGCTAGTCTGTTTGTATAGAGCCTGAGGGCTAGAGATAGGCAAGGTGCCTATAGGAGGAGAGAGGGTCTGTGTGTGAGATAGTTACATACTGATCTAACTGAGTAATAGTAACAGTCAAACATTTTAAACTTTGTATCTTCTACAATACCAACGTAACCATGATGAGTTGAGCCTCTAAGAAGTTATAACGTATCCATCACGCTTTTGTGCCAAGCTATAAATAAACTGTTATTGTTCTTTTCATCAACAATCTCTCTCTGTTCCGTATTTTAAAAGTCCAGCCTCAGAGTAAAGCAAGACAGGAAAGTGTTTTTAACCTGTCTTGTTACACAGTTTGAAGTCCCACAATAATTGGTGACAGACCCTCCTGGATAACAGATAACAACAACAGTCTTTACAATCTGGTGGCTAATCTCTTCATGTTTAAGGGATCCTTAAATTAAAGTTATACAATACCCTTTACATTAGATCAGATACGTAGTGACCTCATCAATAAATTTGTGGCAGCGGTGGGATCAGTAAAAAGAGGGTCCACCCTGTCCAGCCGGTTCATTTGAATAGCCTCTTTACAGTGATCAATCTGGCTGAGCCTGAGATGTTGTTTCAGGGAGTCCTTATATCTCTTTTGGGGGGCGCCTCTCTTGCGCTGACCCGTGGCGAGTTCACCATAGAGTAGTATCTTTGGGAGGCGGTGGTCCTCCATCCTAGAGACGTGCCCTGCCCAGCGCAGTTGTGTTTTCAATAGCATGGCTTCAATGCTATTCAATGCTCAAGGACAGCAACATTAGTCACATAGTCGGTCCAGTGTATATTTAGGATTGTGCGAAGTCAGAGCTGATGAAAGCGTTCGAGGAGTCGTAAGTGTTGGCGATAGGTGACCCATCTTTCAGTCCCATGTAGGAGAATAGACAGTACCATAGCTCTGTACACACTGATTTTGGTGCTTTGCCTCAGGTGTTTGTTGCTCCAGACTATTTTTTGAAGCCTTCCGAATGCACCATATGCCTTTGCTAACCTGTGATCTATCTCTTTGTCAATCTTGGCAAATACATGCATACAATACATGCATACAATACCACAAGCAATTTCAATTTCAATTGATATTACAATTAGGCTCAAGTACAGGAGGCCATTCTAATTAGAAAATCAACTATACAACAATGGATCTACAAATGATAAAACTTATATCTTTTTGGGCTGTTACAGCCTTGCTTGGATGTACACTGAAATGTTAGTGTAAATGTTCAAAAATACAAGTTTCTATAAACACACACACACTTTTTTTAAATAAAGTTTTATTGGTTTTTCCCCTCTCCCACCCTCCCCTCCCCTTGTACATACAGTTTATACATCAAACTACATTTGAAATATCTAAATAATAGATATTTTCTAAATAATTTCTCACTGGTTCCCACATCCTCTTTGTTAGTATTATCTTTTCAATTTTATCTATATTATTCCATTTACAATTTGTTATTTCCACATTTAACATATTAATTATATAGTTATACCAGTTGGTCAATGTCCATTTTGTTTTATCCTTCCAACCCCTCACTAAAACTATCTGTGCACACGCTATTAATTTGTCAATCAATTTTTCTTTTTGCATATTCTTCACTCCTATTATCTGTGCATGTAATACATTTCTATTAACTATTACTATATGTAAATCTAACATTCTATTGATTCTATAGACACACACACACTCAAACATATTAAAATATTTTAATCCAAACTTTTACCAATTAATGAAGATTCCCTCATAACATATTCATGAACTGAATCCATAGTCAACTTCCAGAGACCAGAAATCAGTTGATCCCATCATTCCTTTGCAGCCCTGCCTCTGTTATTTCCACCACGTCTGATCAGAACAATGAAACATTTATTTATTTATTTATTTATCTATTATTTTGACTTATATACCACCCTTCCCGAAAAGGCTCAGGGTGGTTCACAGCAATGAACAACAAAATACAACATACTTGAAAACATAATAAAATCAGATTAAGACCAGAGTAGGGGTTACAGCTTAGAGATTGAACGCCTGACGAAACAGGTGTTCAAAAGCCTGTAAGTCAGTTATTGCTCGTGCCTCCTCTGGGAGGGCGTTCCAAAGCGTAGGCGCTGCTACAGGAAAGGTGCGCTGCCAAGTCGATGACAATCGGCAAATCTTGAGTGATGGAACCTCCAATAGGTTTTGGTCCATGGACCGTAGTGGTCTCTGGGGAATGTGCAGGGAGAGGCGCTCCTTCAGGTACACTGGTTCCAGACCATGCAAGGCCTTAAAGGTTAGCACCAGCACTTTGAAGGAAATCCGGTGCTCGATAGGAAGCTAGTGCAAGTGCTGTAGGACTGGTGTGATGTGACACGATAGTCTCACTCCATCCAGCAGTCGAGCCGCAGTGTTTTGCACCATCTTCAGTTTCTGGTTTATCGACAAAGAAAGGCCAATGTAAAGGGCGTTACAGTAGTCCAGTCTTGAGATGACCGTAGCCTGGATTGCCATGGCCAGGTCGTCACCGGAAAGGTAGGGCGCCAGCCGCCTTGCCTGGCGCAGATGGAGAAACGCTGCTCTGTTCACGGTGGAGACATCTTCATGAATTGCAATATTGGAAAATACTTCCAACATATCTGATTTTTTATTAATATATTCCAAAAGCCTGCAGGTGGTTTAATATTCATTTTTAATTCCTTCTCCTTCTAACTACCAGTGCCTTACTTAGTAAGTATGAAGGTGCCTGGGATTCACAATGCAACTTCTCATCATCAAGTCCTAAGGAATGTCCCTCCATTCATACGTCTCAGTTAATTGGCAAGGGACAGTAGACAAATCATCTTTGTTTTCCCATTACTGATTTTTGTCATCCTTTTTCTTCTTGAAATAAATTGTTTTGACGTTTCATCTGTAGGCCAGGCTGGACCACACATTTTCTTCTAAGATGGGTTTCCAAAGGAATAGATTACACCTTCAGAGAAAATGAAAGGAAAGACAAAAATATTTGGTGATATATAACTTGATCACCCATGGTACACTGGAAGTATATCATGTTGATTTCCGCTCTCTTATGGGCTAGAGAAGCAAAAGTGTTGAGGGGAAAACCATTATAGTAGATAGCCCTCAGGGTCATAAGTAGGAATTTAGATGCAGTGACTAATACTAGCCTCTGGGAAAAGCAAGTGTCCAAAAGCAAAGACATTTGGAACGTGTCCAGAATATATAAAAAGGCTTGTTGCAAAGAGGAGGGTCAGTTACCGACTGTTCAGCAGATGGAGCAGATGTTGCTACTAAACAGATGCTTGTTGCTGTCAGTGAAAGCCTTATGGGGAAACATCTAGATGGATATTGATGTGCTAAACTTTGGCAAAGTCATAGATCTTTGGCTATTTTTATTGCCACATTTTTTGGGTTCCTGTTAACAAACTAAAATGGTCTGATGGAAAGGATGAGAGCAAGATTCCTCTCCTTTTCTTTTCTTTTATCTGGCAAAGAAAGCCAAAATTATCTTTTGATAATGCATATAAACAAATCTTCAATTTACTCTAAAAACCTTTACTGGTTTGCCAACCATATTACGGTCCAGTGTCCTCCTATATGCAAACACCCAGCTCATTCTGAGGATGGATGGCCGGCCCAAATCCGTACCTGATAATTCCCATCGCTGCCTTGAGGCCGTTACTGGATGGCTGCAAGCCAGTAGATTGAAGGTGAATCCAGCAAAGATGGAGGTCCTGTGGCTTGGCTGTCCGAGCAGTGGGGATGTTCAGCTTCCGACCCTGGATGGTGTGACATTATGCCTGTCGTCATCCGTTAAGAGCCTTGGGGTGACTTTGGACCCTCTTTGGACCCGTCAGCAGAGTGGCGTTTTTCCATCTTCGCCATGCGAGGAAGCTTGCCCCCTACTTGTCCCGGCATGACTGGCCACAGTGGTCCAAGCTACGGCCATCTCAAGGCTAGACTACTGTAATGCTCTGTACATTGGCCTTCCTCTGTCGGTGATCTGGAAACTTAAGCTGGTGCAGAACGCTGCAGCCCGACTCCTTGCTGGGGTCTCGGTGAGCTGTCACATCATGCCAATTCTGCACGAACTGCACTGGCTACCTGTAGAATGCCGGATTACCTTCAAAGTGTTAGTCTTGACTTTTAAGGCCTTACATGATCTGGGGTCAGTGTACCTGCAGGACCGCCTCATCCCATATTATCCCACCAGATCTCTGCGCTCTGAAGAGCAAAACCCCCTGGTCGTCCCCAGCCCTAAGATATATCGCCTGACTGCAACCCGTCGCCGGGCTTTTTCGATCGTGACTCCAGTACTCTGGGATGCGTTGCCCACCGACGTCCACGCTATTCAGAGTCTCCTTCCGTTCAGGAAAGCCTGCAAGACTTTGTTATTCCAGCAGGCTTTCGGATTCGGATGAACTGCAGTCTTCCATTGTGCATCGCCATCTTGTACTATCTTTGCTGCCGCAATGTTCTTTTAATGTGCGGCCTACTGTGACATTTTAATCTGTTGTTTTAATTGTGGTTTTTAACTTTTTAGCTATGTTTGGTTGTTTTTATGAACATGTTGTAAGCCGCCCCGAGCCATTGGGAGCGGCAGCAAACAAATACGAATAAATAAATAAACAAACAAACATTTTGGGACAGTGAAGGAATGCCTTCCAAAAATGGGCAATAATATGTCTTCCATTTGATTCTGAAAATTCAGTACTTTATTTGAATAGCCATGGTTAGGTCTGGGCAAAAAGTCAGCAGAAACAAAGTAGAGTGGCATCTTGCTGAATTATGCGTTTTATTTGTCTCAAGCTTTCATGGTCTGCAAATCACTATATTAGATGCTTGAAATCATCTGCAGTCTATGATAATCCTGGCTTTTCTTCGCGAATGAAGATTCTTAGGAAGGACTCATCCCACGCTTTCCACAAGTGTGTTGATGACTAAGAAGGCCAATTCGAGATAGGCAAGTCCGGTTGCAGAAAGCATAGCAGAAAGTCTCCTTGGGTGATGTTGTTTCCCAGTTGCAGTTCTTTCTGCGTTGTCGTTTCTCTTCCAGACCCATTCGGCGTGACTTCTATGATAATAACATCAAATAAAACCTAACAATCTTTAAACGGCTACAAGATTCTTTGGTGTTTTTGCGGCAACATGTGGCTACTGGCTAGTAATTCAACTACCTCATTGCTTTTTTTTATTTCAAATATTTTATTTTGACTTTTAATGCTTGTTTTCTATAGATTTTTAGTGTTTCAAGGCCATATTGTTGTAAACTGCCTTAGAGACATTTTAAATGTCTAAAACTTTTCCTAACCATACACTTCTTTCTAACACTAATTTAGACATGGAGAAGGTGGGAGAAATGCAAGAATTGTGTGCCGGAGAATTTTGTCCCATTCAATAGCAGACAGTAATGCACTATCTGCCCCTCTTTGATTTTTGACCTTTTCATGTTCATTGAGTATAATTTCTGAACAATGTCTACAAACTCATGGAGTTTGTGCCAATGTTAGAGCACTTAAAGCATTTTTTTTACAGTTTTTGATAGATGTACAAGATATAGAGCTGTGCTTTTTGAGCATATGCATGCATTTTCAAAAGCAGCATAGTGGTTTGAGTGTTGGACTATAATTCTGGAGTCCAGTGTTGAAATTGTTGCTTGGCTATAGATATTAGGCATGAGAAAAAAGTTATGAAAATGATTCGTTTTGTAAGAAATTCGTAAGAAATGCTACTTTCGAGTATTTCCGCACCTGGAACGCCAACCAGGAAGTGGACTTTCTTTTTAGAACTTCGGGGCCAGGATTTTCTTAAGTGTCATTATTAGGTCGTAGGGGGGCACCCTCCTTCTCTCTCACCACCCTCCCGCCTCCCTTGCCAATAAGTATTATGGCAAGGCAAGCCCTAAACTCGCTCCTTCTTTCGACTGGAAGGAAGCCTGGAAAAAAAATGTAAACAGAGAGGATTACTCAGAAGTAAATCTGCAAAGGAGGGCACTTTGGATGACGGGCCCTCCCTTGTGGATTTACTACTGAGTAAACCTCTCTGTTTACATTTTTTCCAGGCTTCCCTGCCTCTCCTGCCTGCCAGGATCTAAAGCATCAAAGAGTATTGGGGTGAGAAACCAACCTCATGTATAATAGAATGAATGCTACTGTAAGTGCCTAATATTATAAGTAATCCAACTGGCCATACCTACATTCCATGCACATGCAATAATACAACAGTAATAACAATACAAGAGGGTAAAATTCAAACTGAGTATTCTGACTGGTCTCTCTCCTCATGCGGTGCAAACGGCTCTTCTTCTCTTATTAGCCCGGGAAATTAGCCGGGAAAAGCCAGCGTTGCTGCTTGGGAGCACACACACATACATATTCTTGGGAGGGGGATTTGCTGCAGAACCCGGCCTCATAGAAAAGATTCTGCAGCAAATCCCCCCTTCCCAGTAGATGTATGGGGGTGCGCCCAAGCAGAAAACGCGGTCTTTTCCCGGGCTATGTTCCCGGGCTCACAGAGAAGAGCCCGTTTGCACCGCATGAGGCAGGGATCAGTCAGAATACTGTTTGAATTTCACCTCTTCTTATACCCATTGTTATTACTGCTGTATTATTGCATGTGCATGGAATGTAGGTATATGACCAGCCTGGGCAAACTTGGGCCCTTGCTCCCTTGGGATCGGGGGGTGAGAGAGAGGCAGCGAGGAGCGGGGGGCTCCTCCTCCTTTTCTTTTGCTGCTTCCAAGAATAGAATACCCACTCCCTCCCTCCCTCCCTCCCTCCCTCCCTCCTTCCTATTTGGAGAGTCCCATCTAGAATTCAGTGTGATTTATTCAAGTTTTGGCCTTCAACTCCCAGAAATCCCAGCCAATTTACCAGCTGTTAGATTTCTGGGAGTTGTAGGCCAAAAACCATCTGAATGCATGCGCTGGCATACGAACTACTAACCTAATTTCGTTAGTAATTAAGTTACATTTTAGAAATTTTTGGAATTTTTTTGTAAGTCTTCCTATTACTAATCAAACCCCCCCTTTATTGATAGTTTCCACTATTATTTATTTGTTTTATTTCCTTCATTTATTTCCCGCCTTTCTCAACCCACAGCAGACTCAAAGTGGCTTATAAAATCTGGCAAGAACTCATTGCCATATCATAGACATTACAATGAAAACAATATAGCAGTGAAATAATATTTATTTATTTATTTATTATTTCGACTTCTATACCCCTCTTCCCGAAAAGGCTCAGGGTGGTTCACAACAATGAACAACAAAACACAACATACTTGAAAACATAATAAAAACAGATTAAGACCAGATTAGAGGTTACATCTTAGAGATTGAATGCTTGATGGAACAGGTTGGTCTTACAGGCCCTCCGAAAAGTCTGTAGATCAGTTATAGCTCGTGCCTCCTCCGGGAGGGTGTTCCAAAGGGTAGGCGCTGCTACAGAAAAAGTGCGCTGCCACGTCGATGACAAGTGGCAGATCTTAAGTGATGGAACCTCAAATAGGTTTTGATCCATGGACTGTAGTGGTCTCTGGGGAACGTGCAGGGAAAGGTGGTCCTTCAGGTACACTGGCCCCAGACCATGCAAGGCCTTAAAGGTTAGCACCAGCACTTTGAAGGCAATCCGGTGCTCGATAGGGAGCCAGTGCAAGCGCTGTAGGACTGGTGTGATGTGGCATGTTAGTGTCACTCCAGCCAGCAGTCTAGCTGCAGTGTTTTGCACCATCTTCAGTTTCCGAATTACCATCAGAGAAAGGCCAATCTAAAGGGCGTTACAGTAGTCCAGTCTCGGGATGACGGTGGCCTGGATTACTGTGGCCAGGTCGTCACCGGAAAGGTAGGGTGCCAGCCGCCTTGCCTGGCGCAGATGGAAAAACGTTGCTCTGCTCACGGTGGAGACCTGAGCCTCCATCGTCAGCAGAGGGTCCAGTTGGACCCCCAGGCTTTTAACCAGGGGGACGGGCTAACCACCTCACCATCTATCACTAGCAGCCAGAGCTCCCCCCCCCCCCGGGTGACCCAGCCACAGGACCTCCGTCTTCGACGGGTTCACCTTCAACCTGCTGGCCCGTAGCCACCCAGTCACGGCTTCCAGGCACTGATGGAAATAATTGGGTACAGAGTCCCGATAATGTAACAATAAAACCAATATAGCAATAAAACTAGGCATGTATTATTACATTTTATCTTATTCTAAATGGATTGTAAAATACATACCTGTTGTGTGGAGATCAGAGAAAGGTTTAACATCTTATTCAACAATAAATCTTTATGTGTGTACTTATTGGGAGTAAACAATTTTTTTTGTTTCCAAGCCATCCAAACCAGATTGCCAACAGGTCTTATAGCTACTTCACTCACCCTTTTGTTCACACATCTCTTTGCAACTCAAAATCCTCTAGAGTCCAGACTTGCCATTTAGTTGTCAGTCTTACTACAGAATGCACTACTGTTTGTAATCCTGATTCTTGAAAATGGCTAGCTTTGCTGACACTGTTTTCTTGCCAAAGTGCCAATTATAAGTCTGGCTGCTCTGCCTACCTCACAGCCATTTTGAATGTCACAGTGAGGCAGAATTTGAGTAGCTCCACTTAACGCCCATGTTTGAAATAGCCTGACATTTTTTCATTCCCTCTCTCTTTTCCTCTTAGAAGCTCAGCAGCACCATTTCTGATTTGCATTTCATCATACTCTTAATGGACAAACAGCAGCGAGTTTGTGAATATTAGAGAGTTTGCGCACCAGATTTCAAATCTCTGGCGAACAGCTTGCTGCAGCTCTACAAATCATTCTGTCAAAACAAATTGCACCATTAAAACATACCTTTAAAACTATGCTCCCCAAGTAGGTAATATGAAAGTAATTGAAAAACCCAAAGCGCATACAAATAATTGGTAGGGAGAAGTGAGTAGGGAAAGGGGGAGGGACAAAGTGAGAGAACGGGCAGAAATGAAAGCTTTGAAAAAAAATATTTTAAGAACGATATTATTTCATTAACACAAGTTGTAGTTACATTCAGGGTATAGCAATTACTTGGTATAATGTAAAATTTCTGTAGATGTCTAGGGAGCTAATATAATAAGTGTAGAAATCCTGTATTCATTCCCAGTAATGACATGTTACAATGTGTGGACTGTGAAGTTGTATCAAACTGTTATCCATGGATAACTTGCATTCATTGGCATTGTTGCTGATCAGAGGCAAGAAAGCAGAAACTTAAAAGCCACAATAATTTCATAAGACACCTCTTTGTTAAGCAAACGAGACATAGTTCTACTTCTGAGAACATCAAACCCTCACCTTCCTTGAGGAAATAATAGTTATTATAAGCACGACTAGAGCCCAAATGTTCTCCTTTGATACATACCTTCAAAAATATCCCATAGGGATATACTTAAATATCTTTACACAAACACTCATGGATTTAACCAGTCATCTTTATGCCTTCTAAACACTATATAGCCCTTGTTTTCATGCACACAATAGGTTTCACTAAATTTTAGAGGATGAGCAGAAACAATCCCATCCTGCGTTCTAAGTTGCACATGAGTTAGAGCAGTGTTTCCCAACCAGTGTGCTGTGGCACACTAGTGTGCCGTGAGCAGGGGCGGTCTAAGGTAATTTTAAATGGTAGGCGAACATTATTTTGGTGCCCCCCCAAACATTATTTTGCCCCACCCCCATGTAAAACAAATATACAATTTTTTTTTTATTTATAAACAAGTTTTATTGGTTAAAAATAGACATTTACATGGGAATCACAACACATATTAGTCTGTGGTACAGCTACCCAGACTTACACGTACAACATAATGGGTGGGTAAGGGAAAGGGGGTTGGGGAAGGAATACATTGGGTTGGACCCTGAACATATAACATCTAAAAACAGGTTGACTTCACCTGGATTCGGAGGGGGTTACATTATTATTGGTCAAAACAATCAAGATTAACTTAGAACTTATATCCAGAAGCCTTGCAACTCTAATTTCTCCTTATTCTTTATATAACATAAAAATGGTTTCCACGTTTCCTCCAAGTCTATGCTTGAGTTACCTCTCACAAGGTTCGTTAATTTGTCTAGTTCTGCTAGTTCCATGATTTTCATTAATAGTTCTTTTTCTTCTGGCATTTCGGTGTTCTTCCAACACCGTGCTAGCACGATTCTGGCCGCCGTGAGGATGTAGCATAGTAGTTTTTCCATATGTCTGCCCATTGTTTGTTGTTCTATAATATTCAAAAGAAATAACTCAGGTGTTTTTTCAATTTTCTCTCTCAATATTTCTTGCACTAAATTGTGTATTCTGCACCAGTACTGTTTTATAAAACGTCCAATTGATAGAAGGTACCCTGTTCAATTATCCAGCATATCTGGTGTTACTATAGATTTTTGATAGTTGTGCTGGGGTAGTACCATCTATTATATTGATTTTCAATTTATAGGCATACATATATATTTTCCACATCTTTTCCCAGTTTTCCCTGGGAATATTGTGTCCTATATTTTTGTGCCATTAAACTTATGAGTAAAACTATATTATATCATAATTATATTATACTACATTACAATATATTATATTATAATACTATATTATATATTGACATTATATACATTACAATATAATTCTATTATATTATTCTATTATATTTATTATAAAATAATAAATAAAATTATTTATTTAAATAAAATTATCCTCTACTAAATATTTTCATTACTCCTATAAAACTCAAATAACCCAAAATAAAGTAAAATAAAATATTATATATTACTATTTTGTACAATACCACTATACTGCAATATTGTTTGTAATATTCCATGTAATATAAAATTACACTTCCTTCACTGATTCTTTTCTCCTTCCCCGCAAACGCGCGCGCGGCGGAGACAAAAGGAGAAGGGAAGCACTCCCTGCCTGCCCGATAGGGAGTGCTTTGCTTACAGTCTTCTGCGCAAGGGAGCTACTGGGCATGCGCGCATTCCTAGAAGCGGCGTCGGAACACACAAGGCCCAAAAGCTGCCTGAGGAACATCGGCAGGGCCAGGATGGTGCCCCATGCGGCCAGGATGGTGCCCCCTTCCCAGATGGCGCCCTAGGCGGCCGCCTACCTTGCCTACCTTGTAGGACCGCCCCTGGCCGTGAGCGATCATCGGGTGTGCCGTGGGAAACTGGAGCCTCCAATACCCTTTCTTCCCCCTCCTGCCGAACACTTTTTCTTCTCCACTCGGGCTCCCTTCTTCCCAGCCTCACTCTGCTCGCTTTGCCTCGATTTGCACTGGGGCGAGTCTGCGCAGTAGCGCCCACACCTGTCACGTCTTCCTACCTCCCCCTCCCCTCCTGGGTGGAGGTGAACTACAACTTCCAAACTCAAGGTCAATTCCCAAGCAAACCCTTTCAGTACTTTCGGTTGGTAATGAGAGTTCAATATGCCAAGTTTGGTTCAATTCCATTGTTGCAAGAGTTCATGATGCTCTTTGATTGTGTGTTAACTATAAATCCCAGAAACTGTAACTCCTAAATGTCAATGTCTATTTTCCCCAAATGCCATCAGTGTTCACATTTGGGCATATTGAGTATTCATGCCAAGTTTGGTCCTGATCCAACATTGTTTGAGTCTACAGTGCTATCTAGATATAGGTGAACTACAACTCCAAAACTCAAGGTCAATGCCCACCAAACTCTTATAGTATTTTCTCTTGGTTATGGGAGTTCTGTGTGGGAAGTTTGTGTCTTTCTGCCATTCCTGCCAGGATATCTATGTTGTGTTCATTGAAACAGGCCCAGGGTTCACACTGAGTATATAAATACATTTAAAAACATGTTAACTATATGTATTACTGTGTTAGAGTGTCATTTTGTGTCATTTTGGTTGGTGGTGTGCCCCAGGATTTTGTAAATGTAAAAAATGTGCCGTGGCTCAAAAAATGTTGTCCCGAGGAGAGAAGCGATGCTATAGTGCCATAGTTGGTGCTCTTGCTTGGAAGTTTGACTGTAATTGTAATAAGCTGTAAGTATTAAACTTATTTTCAATTTGATGTTTAAAGCCATTATCTAAGTTCATTAATATAGAAAACCTTGTCCACCCCATCTCTATATTCTATTCCCCACTTAAAATCAAATAAATTGTATTAATGTAATCTTCTTGTGACCTTTTATCACCAGGATTTCTAATCAACTGCCTCAGCTGATTAATCTGTCTCTATATACCATGGATTATTCTTCAAACCTTCTTCCTAAATTTTCTATTTAATTCTCAATTAGCTCTAAAGTATTTGAAAATATCACTATTTTTTAATTCCCCATGCTTAAAGGAAAGCTTAACTGAATATAAATGACATCTTTGCTCCCCTTCCCTCCCTCTTGAAATGATTGAGATGGTGTTGTAGTTTCCTCAGACATTAAACATTGTGTGTGTGCTATTTTGCATTGTATATACTGTATTTATTAACTACAATCTGATAGGCTTGGTTGATCAAAAAAATGGTTCAAAACTTGTTTTGGATGTAGGAAGTGCTGATGGTTCGATTCTAATGTCACTTCTGAACCCCCCCCCCCCCCAAAGTTGGAACTTTCTGAAACCTCCCAATCAATTTGTTAATATAGGCTGTCACGATGCAAGGACTCGGCCGGCCCCTTAATCACACACACAGAGACGGTAATCAGCTAACTATTTATTGAGTAATAAAGAACAGATGAAAAGGTAATTGTCCATTAAAAGAGAGGAAAGTTCAATCCAAAAATAGGGAGTGCGTAGAATAGTCCAAAAGCAAAGGCTTAGCAATAATAATGTCCAAAGGCAAAGGTCTTGGCAAAGGCTTGGCAAAGTCTCCGCAAAACCAAGCGGATCAAGGAACAGAGCTCCGCAAAACCAAGCGGATCCAGAAACAAAGCAGGATTCAAACAGGGTCCAAGAAAACTTCTTGGCAAGGCACGAGCCGGCAACTTGGCTCCGTGATCCTTCGCTCGCTTCACTTCGCTTAGATTAGAAGTGGCCGAGGTACTGAGGATCCGTTCCCACGGATCCTATACTTAAACCCCGGGGCGAGGCCCCCGACGCTCTAGGCTTCGGCGGTAATCTGTGCTACGGGATTTCGCGCTTCTCTGGCGCTCTAGACTGCGGTGCCATTCCCTCCTACTGGGCTCGATGCTCCGTCTCCTATCAAAGCTTCGTCCTTGCCTCCCAGCACCTGGCTCACTATCTTCGTGAGAGTCAAACTCCCTTTCAGCTTCCATGGCCTCATCGCCCATGTTTTCCCAAATTCGCTCCTGAGATCCGTCCCCCTTTGGTTTCTCATAACATTCATCGCTATCAGCACTTTCTGCCTCCGCCTGACCTTCCCAGTCTTCGTAAGCATCTGGCCATCCCTCATTCCAAGCCAGACTCTCTGTGGGAGAGGAAGGCCCAGCTAACTCATTAACCCCTTCCTCCATTTCCTCCTCAGCTGCGGCTGGCTCTAAGACCCCCGGTGCTGCCCCCTGCCCCCCAGGCACAAAAGAGAACTGGGTTGCTACACAGGCATGCATGCGCAGTAGGGAAAAACAGCACTGGCACTGGGGAAACTTCAGGGGATTTTCCCTCCCTCATTTCAGACCAATACTGATGAAACTTGCTACAGTGGTAGAATACACAGCCCCCTGTTAGCTCACCAAATTTCATAACCTTTGACTTATCCATGGATTTTTGGTGAATTTTCAATTTTTTTATTTAAAAAACCATTTTTTAATAATAAAGAAAATCTGTTCTTGGTTTTAAAGTGTTATTTCCTGTTTCATTGCGTTGTCTGTACATTGTAAGCATTGTACCCAAGGCGTAGCTGAACCTTAGTAACCCACTCACGACATAGTCTCTGCGGTTAAATGCTTTATTTAGAATACTGGTTATAGAAAAAGCAAAGTAGAAATCACTGGGTGCAAAAAGTATGAAGAATCAGTATTGACTGCAAGGCAAGTCTCTGGGAATAACAAGAACAAAGTCTCTGGAAGTTGCAAGGACAAGTCTCTAGATGCCACAAGGGCTAATCCACAGGCCCGATGGCCTGGCTAAGAAGCAAGGTCTCCATGGCTAGGCGAACCCCGGTGGTTCCCTCAGTGGAGCAAAGCAAGGTAAATCAAAAGTTGGCACGAGATCCAGACTGAAGTCCTGCTGGGGCCTTTATAGGTTTGTCCCTACCTAACTCTGCAATATGCTGACTTCTCCTGGGCCTTCCCATGGGAACCGAAAGGGAGTCTTTCTTAACTCTCCTATCTGCCGGGCTCTGGAATTCCATCTCGTTAGCGGGAACAGCTGCGGACGAGGGAGGCAAAGAGCCGACTCGTCTCCAGGTGTGATCATCACTATGGGAAGAGGCCGCACTGCGTTTCCCTTGAATCTGTTGGGGCCCCGTTGGGGAAAGCGGCAGTTTGGTTCGCCAGAACCAGGCTGTGGTGCGACAGAAAGTAGTTGTTCTACTCCAGACCCTTTGTTTGTGAGGCACAAACTGTGTTAACTTGGTGGAGAACAGAAATCATAGTACAGACCCCGTCAAGGGACAGCTAGACTTACCCCCTTCTTCTGGGCAGAAAAGCACCATCCAAACTCTCCTAATAATTATTGCTCCAAAGAAGTGCCAATGCACTTATTTGTAATCTACTTGGTCGTATCGGGGCATTGTCTGGCTCGTTGTGAAAGCGCGGTGGATTCAGACTCCTTATGCATCATACAGGATGGAAATTCCAGTAGGTTGCCTGACGGATTTCAATTATGGAGCTCAGACCGTTTTGCGGGGAGTACCCCACGACGAGGGGGTCCCCCAGCTTCCTCAGAGGCATACCATTCACAACATGGGATGTACCAACACTGCGAGGCGAGCGTATATCAACAAAATGTTTCATATAATCGCATAACGTATGGAGGCTCTATTGACCCTTTGGTCAATAATTATTTCTGTCTCGGTGGAACTTAATGCTGGATACATTTTGAGAAACAGTAACTCGTTCCCAGACTGAATAGGTTGCAATTGTGAAACTCGGTCGGGACTGGCTTCGGCCACTCCGGATTATATTTGTAACAGATTCAATATCTTTTGCGGACTGTGGAAATCCCACTAGACTCCTATGCACACGCTAAGTACCTTTGCTAATTTTGTATCTATCTGATTTTGATGATATTTAGAGATTGATTAATATATATAAACGGTATTTTGATACTATCTATGCTACTAAGGCTGGCTTTTTGAATCAGTTTGGTTCCCGTTGTGATTAATCATGGCCACCAAATCTCTTCTGGCATCACTTGCTGAAAGCATGAGATTTTAAAAGTTTTTAGGCTTTAGCAAAGTTGCTTAATGGTTGTGAAAACTAAAATAACATTGGGGGATATCTGAACATTATTCAATATTTCTGGCAAAATTTGATCAGTGGTTCAAATTCGAATCCCCCCCCCACCACCACCACCACCACCACCTTTCCTGCATGGTCCAAAACTCACTTCTAAAGTAAAATTTGTATGCTCATATCCGATTTTTCAGGTATTTCCTACAAACTGAAGATCAATTTTTTTCCTCACACAAACATACATGTTGAGACCTAAGTTCAAGTGATGGGGCACACTGACGTCACTAGATAACACATGTGTAATGGTCTGTCAAATAGAGCTAATATTGCTCTTATCTCATACCCTTCCAGCAAGATAATCTCTGCCAGGTGGTGGCCTTGGAGATGCCCAGAGCTGGAAATGTGCCTTAGGTCACACCACACCAGCATGAACAGCACTGGCTCATATATTGTGGACTCAGGCAGGATATGATGAAATATCCACTGGACATTGGGACTGCTGAGTCAGAGGGGACATGATGCAACCTCTGCTGGGCATTGCATGCCATGGGGTTGGGCCTTTGAGGTGATGGACAGGTGATGGGGGTGTGTTCTGTATATAAACTGTGTTTGTTCCTTGTGATGCCAGTTCTGGCATCAAAGGTATTATACCTGCAATAAATCTCGTTGGATCAAGTTGCCGTGTGCGTGTGGTTGCCGTCTGCGTATGGTCCCTACAGACGATTGTAGCGTTTCTCACAACATGTAGCTCATGGACCACACACTCTGACTATAGAAAGAGTCCTATTTGCTTTGCAAATCATATAATGATTTTTGCACAAATGACATTTTCACATGTTGTTGCTGTTATTATTATTATTATTAGTTCATATCCCACTTCTCAAAATGGAGACTTAAAGTGACTAATAATTAAAACATACAAAATATGAACATCAAATCATATCTTGGTCTTGAGGCTTTTGACTCCCCTGTGCTCCCAACAGTCACAGAAAAAAATGTAAATATTCTTTACATTCTGTATTCATATACATGTTTACTTTCTGATCTTGAAGGTAAAATACAGTCATCTTATGTATAGTCTATACTTGTGAAGACCATGGCAAAATATAGGGAGTTCGAGGCCTGCCCAGGTCGAGGTGGGTTCTCGACCTTAAGTGTAGCCTGCTGTCAACCTTTGCAGCCCGAAAGACAGCTACATTTGTCAAGTAGGAGATAAAGGTACCACATTAAAGTGGGGAGGCAAATTTAGAGTGATTTATGAGGCCATAAAAGAATCGCAGAGGAATGCGGAAGAAACAACAAGGAACTCTGGAAGGAAATGCTGAGAGAGATGAGGAGTGTGTCAGCTCCCCCTGGTGGCCAGAAAGTTTGCCTCTGTTTAATGTCAAATGTATGTACTGTACTGTGATAAATGTCACATGTTTATATGTCATATGTTGAACTGCAGGGATTGTCTGCAAGTATGTGTTCTGTAATCCGCTCTGAGTCCCCTTCGGGGTGAGAAGAGCGGAATATAAATGAAGTAAATAAATAAAAAAATGTTTGTGTCTTGCCCTCTCTATGTGCTATTCTAAAAGAAGTTTCTGAAATTCTTCTTATAAGATATTGTGCCTGCAATACAGTTACTGCCTTCTCCCCATTAAGGAGTAAGAAGCAAAATATTTGAAAAATCTACATATGTGTGCTTGTGTGTGGGTTATCCATACAGAGACAACATAGTTTGCCCTAAGATTTTTAGGAAGGACGCATCCCACACTTTTTACAAGCGCGTTGATGACTAAAAAGGCCAATCTGAGATAGGCAACTTCAGTTGCAGCAAGCACAGCAGAAAGTCTCCTTGGGTGATGTTGTTTCCAAGTTGCAGTTCTTTCTGCATTGTTGTTTCTCTTTGAGACCCATTTGGCGTGTGTTTTTGAAAGAGGCCGCAGCATTGTGGATAGTGCGTCTCCATGCCTCCCAATGTGAGGCCAGCATGGACCATTGTTGGTGATCAATCTGGCTGGGCCTGAGATGTTGTTTCAGGGAGTCCTTATATCTCTTTTTGGGGGCACCTCTCTTGCGCTGACCCGTGGCGAGCTCACCATAGAGTAGTATCTTTGGGAGGCGGTGGTCCTCCATCCTAGAAAGGTGCCCTGCCCAGTGCAGCTGTGTTCTCAATAGCATGGCCTCAACGCTGGTGATCCCTGCTCGCTCAAGGACAGCGACATTAGTCACATTGTCAGTCCAGTGTATATTTAGGATTGTGCGAAGACAGCACTGATGAAAGCGTTCGAGGAGTCGTAGGTGTTGGCGATAGGTGACCCATGTTTCAGACCCATATAGGAGAATAGACAGTACGATAGCTCTGTACACACTGATTTTGGTGCTTTGACTCAGGTGTTTGTTGTTCCAGACTCTTTTGTGAAGCCTTCCGAATGTCCTATATGCCTTTGCTAATTTGTGATCTATCTCTTTATCAATCTTGGCATCTGAAAAGATGAAGCTTCCCAGGTATGTGAACTGCTGAACAGACTTAAGTACAGATTTGCCTATGCTGACGTGGGGATGATGGTGTTCTTTCTGTGATGCGGGCTGGTAGAGGACTTTCGTTTTCTTCAGGCTGACTTCCAGCCCAAACAGCTCTGCAGCTGTTGCAAAGCAGGATGTCTTCAAATTATTATTGACCAAATCAGTACTTTTTGTATGAATATAGATTTCAAACTGTCCAAAATGAACATGTTTAATTCCAACATTTTCAATATACACCTGTTTTTTTTGTTCTTATGAAATCTATGCAAGTTAAGCAGATGTGAACAAAGTGAACCAAAACTCATTTAAAACCCAGATGTGACTCCATTGCTAAATACTGTCAAATAGCCAACACTGGTCCTATAATTCATAGCAGCCTAGAACGTGTGTAGGAAGAGAATTAGAGAAATAATGAGTTTAATATCCCCATTCATAGTCTGAAATGCACCTGACAATGCATCCAAACCCTTTATACTTTGTTAAATATTTGCGTTTTTTAATTTTGATTTTTTTACTCAAAGACATGAGAGATTAGTGCTTTCTAAATTAGTTTCCTTCTCCCAAGTAAAATGACATTTCCTATCTTCTTTTTTGATCAGTGTCAAAGGAAATGATCCTTAGAAATACCTAATGATTGGCATTAGCATGCCTTTTCTCTCCAAGGCAAGCTTTTATATGTAGTGGATTGTATTAAAAATATTGTGCTTCCTTTGCCTCTTTTGATATTCTTCAACCGGATTGACATAATTCCCTCCTCAGAAAGTGGATGTGATGGCTATTAATGAAAAAAAAAACCTCACCTTTTACATTTCATAATGTTCCCAATGAGTGTTATTTCAGGGTTATTCTGGAGCTAAACAGAAGAAAAAAAGCCTGTGAGGAAACTGAAATGAGCTGATAGACAGTTATTAGGGTGGGGTGGAGAAAAGATAGATAGATAGTAGGGGTGGATATCTCCGGCCGTAATACCTTGATTTCCATTAATTTTTCGTATTTAAAATTATTTTGACCCTATATCGACCCTCGCCGTCCAACCCGGAAGTGATGTTTCAAAACCGAAGCCGGGATCGCCATTTCCGTAAAGGGCACGTTATTAGGTCATTATTTCCGCCCTTTCATATTATCTCGCGATATTTCTGAGCTGAAGGGGAAGAGTGGAGGGCAAGCCCTCCACTCTTCCCTCCCTGCCCTGCCAGCTGAGAGGCATCGCGGGTTATATTTAACCCCCGTTGCTTCTGAGGTGGCGAGGGAGTGTGCAGGCGATGCCTCCACACTCCCCTGTCACCTGGGAAGCAAAGCGGGTTAAAGATTGTTTATTTCAATAAATAGACTGTTATTTCCAGCTGTGGTTGCGTGAATATTTAAAGGGCCCTGGTTCACGGCTGGTGTGCGACAGATGGCGAGAGGGGACTGCAGGGCAGCAGCACCCTCCACTCCGATCTCGCTCAGCTGAGCAGAGTGAGAACAGAGTGGAAAATGATGCTGCCCTCCAGGCTCCAGTCACCAGCTGAGACCTGAGGCGGGTTAAAGATAACCTGTTTCAGCTCTCAGATGGCGAGAGGGGACTGGAGGGCAGCAGCACCCTCCACCCTGCTCTCGCTCTGCTCAGCTGAGTGAGATCAGAATGGAGGGTGCTGCTGCCCTCCAGTCCCCTCTCGCCATCTGAGAGCTGAAGTGGGTTATCTTTAACCCCGTTGCTTCTGAGGTGGCGAGGGAGTGTGCAGGCGATGACTCCACACTCTCCTGTCACCTAGGAAGCAAAGCGGGTTAAAGATAACCCGCTTCAGCTCTCAGATGGCGAGAGCAGAGTGGAGGGTGCTGCTGCCCTCCAGTCCCATCTCGCCATCTGAGAGCTGAAACAGGTTATCTTTAACCCGCCTCAGGCCTCAGCTGGCGACTGGAGACTGGACGGCAGCATCATTTTCCACTCTGTTCTCGTTCTGCTCAGCTGAGCGAGATCAGAGTGGAGGGTGCTGCTGCCCTGCAGTCCCCTCTCGCCATCTGGCGCCCACCCGCCGTGACCCCGGGCCAGGCATGTAGCCAGGGGGGGGGGGGCTAAGGGGGCTTCAGCCCCACTCCAAAATTCTCAGGGTGGTCCGCGAAAAGGCCTTACTGGTACATTATTTAAACTGTTATGTTAATTCATATCATGATCTGATCACCATGCTCATTATATCCCACATTAATGGGGTTATTGGAGTAACAATACAAAGGTTTGCTAGGGTAGACCCTCTTCCACCCAGTCTCTTTCCCCCCCCGAACCAAACGCACCCCCCCCCCGAATCAAAATTCTGGCTACGGCCCTGACCAGGGCCCTTTAAATATTCACACAACCACAGCTGGAAATAAGCCTATTTATTGAAGTAAACAATGTCCAAAAAATATCAGTAAACATGAAAATAGCCAGGGCAAAAAGCATTCAAGTAAATCCCAGGAGTTCATGGAACTGCTTGCAGTAGAATCAAAAGTTGACCAGGAACTGAATTTCAAACCTTTAGAGCAGGGCTGTCCAACTTCTACCGGACCTGTGGCCGGAATTCCAGTTACTGATGACCTGGGGGCCGAAGGGTCTGCCTCCGCCCGGCTCCGCCCCCCCCCGGCTCCACCCCAGCTCTGCCCCTCCCTGGCTCCACCCCTGCCCCCGCCCCTCCCCGGCTCCCTCTCCCGCCTTGAGGTGTCTGTGGAGGACACCGGGGCTTTGACTTGGAGATAGAGATGAACACCAAAATCCCAGTCTCAAGTCCCAGTCCCTGCTTTGAACTGGATTATATTGCAGTGTGGACTCAGGGCCCTTTACACAGCCATATAACTCAGAATATCCAGGAAGGAAACCCCACAAAACCTGCTTTGAACTGGATTATATTGTAGTGTGGACTCAGGGCCCTTCACACAGCCATATAACGCAGAATATCCAGGCAGGAAACCCCACATAACCTGCTTTGAACTGGATTATATTGCAGTGTGGACTCAGGGCCCTTCACACAGCCATATAACGCAGAATATCCAGGCAGGAAACCCCACAAAACCAGCTTTGAACTGGATTATATTGTAGTGTGGACTCAGGGCCCTTCACACAGCCATATAACGCAGAATATCCAGGCAGGAAACCCCACAAAACCTGCTTTGAACTGGATTATATTGCAGTGTGGACTCAGGGCTCTTCCACACAGCCATATAACCCAGAATACCTGCTTTGAACTGGATTATCGGAGTCCACACTCATATAATCTGGTTTAAAGCAAATAACATGGGATTTTATTCAGATGTGTGGAAAGGAAGGCAAATAAGAAGCCAGGGCCCTTCCACACAGGCCTATAACCCTGAATGATAAGGCATAATATTCATTCTGCCTCTGCTAATAATAATAATAATAATAATAACAACAACAACAGGTTCCTGGAGTAGGAGACCTCCAAGGGCCATCCAGTCCAATCTCCTTCTGCCATAAGGGGAAAACACAATCAAAGCATTCCTCACAGATGGCCATTCAGCCTCTGATGATGAATAATAATAATAATAATAATAATAATAATTACAATGGGTCCCTAGAACAGGAGACCTCCAAGGGCCATCCAGTCCAATCTCCTTCTGCCATAAGGGGAAAACACAATCAAAGCATTCCTCAGCCATGTTGAATCAAACCTAAACTCTCATGAGAGCAACAGAAAGTACTGAACCTTGAGTTTGGGAGTTGTAGTTCCCCCTCCATCCAGAGAGCACTGTGGACTCAAATAATGATGGATCAGGACCAAACTTGGCACGAAGCCTCAGGAGAGGAGGAAGCCGGAAAGGGAATGAATGAGCACCACCCCTGCTCCGAACTCGGCCGCGCCCTTTTTCGCTATGGCCACGCCCCTCTCTCACTCGTGCACTCTCCCCTTCCCTCTTTCCTTCAGGTGGTGGAAGGGGGAAGGAATGAAAGGGGGAAAGAGAGAAAGGAGGGAGGGAGAGGGGGGAGGGAGGGAGGGAGGGAGGGAAGTAGTAGGAGGAGGAGAGCCTGCTCCTCCTCCCTGCCCGCCTCACCCCACGAAAAATAAATAAAAATATTCGAAAAATATTCCAAAAAATATTCCAAAAAAAATATTTTTTAAATTTTTTAAAAAAATCTTAAAAGGCAGATATCTTGCAGGAGGGTAGGGGGCCGTGGGGAAGGGGCTGGGGGGCCATATACGGCCCGGGGGCCGCCAGTTGGACAGCCCTGCTTTAGAGGGCTAATAACAAGAGCTCGACATTCTAACCTTTCCCTCCCTTTTCCCTGGGAAAGTAACAGCTGCGGCTAGAATCAGCAAGCCAGGTGTCTCAATTCCCGCCCTCTGGACTCTCAGAAAAACTAAATTCCCTTAACTGCGTTAGCCACAGGCCAAACACCATCTGAGAGCTGAAGCAGGTTATTTGTAGCCCGCAATATTAAACAAAGGTGCCGCAAATAATCAAAGTTTGTGTCATACGTCTATTAGTGAGTAATCATCACAACATTCATTAATCAACATAACATTCAAAAAGTCATAAGTACACAAGTGTGTTTTGAACACGCATTTCCAGTCCTACCACTGATTCCATAAAGATCCGGAATAACATTAGTTCCAATAGGTACAAGTCCACAGCTAAATCCACAGGGGGCTGGGACATTTGTAATCCATGGGTAATTTGAGGAATGATATGAAGGGTCAGGTAGATGAGAGGAAATCCAGGAAAGGTGTCCAAGGAATAGATGAAGCCGGTTGAGGAGGAAAAAAGTTGTTATTTCCTCAGTGCAAATGCAAATGAAGTTAGGAACGTCGATGGTACACTAATGTAGATGATCCAAAGGCCATTAAAGGTCCGTTTCTCCCTTACGGGTTTTTTCAAGGCGAAGCATACAGGTGATGAAAACCAACTTCATGCTGAGTAGTCTCATGAGCACAACCCCTATCCGAATAGGTGGGGTGACCAATAGAGTGGCCTTTGGATCAGCTATGCGTGTTCAAAACACACTTGAGTACTTATGACTTTTTGAATGTTATGTTGATTATTGAATGTCATGATGATTACTCACTAATAGACGTATGACACAAACTTTGATTATTTGCGGCACCTTTGTTTAATATTGATAGTTTATATAGCCAGGCAGTTTACTCCTATTTGTAACCCGCCCCAGCTCTCAGCTGGTGACAGGAGACTGGAGGGCAGCATCACCAATATCAAGGTAGAAAATCTCACATTATCTGCTTTGAACTGGGATATATGGCAGATGACTCAGATAACCCAGTTCAAAGCAGATAACGAGCGTTGAAGAATCCAATGGGATTAAGATAAAGCCGGATGTTTCCTCGTGAGTCAGCGGAAACTGGAGGGAGAAGCCAGGCGAGGTGCAATGGTCAAACCTCAATGCGAATGGAATTACATAAGTCAATGGAGACCAATGCATTTGTTTATAGATTCATGTGTATATTATTTATATTAATGAACTGCTTTGGAACTATTGCTTGAGACTGCATTGTTTGGACTACCAGGCCAAGCACATTTTATATAAGATACAGAACTTGGGCAACTCCTCTGGTAATGTAACTCCAGAGCATATTTGACTCATTGCATTCTACAATGTGTTGTTCCATAATCATTGTTTAATATCTTTATCATTGCATTGAATACCATATACTTTGAGTATCAGAACATTATATACATTTCTCTTAGATACTGATATGTTTTTGTCATAATTAGATGTTTGGATTGATATTACATTAGAGTGTTTAATTGAGCCCCCTATCATTTATTTCCAACTCTCTGTATTCCACAGTGTTGTTCCATAATTATTGTGTAATATCTTTATCATTGCATTGAATACCACATGTTTTGAGTATCAGAACATTGAATATATACATTTCTCTTAGATACTGATATGTTCTTGTCATGATTACATGGTTGGATTAATTTGCCTGTGCTTTTAACAGTGTCAGTCCTGTTTTTCTGCTTTTTGCATGCACTGAAGCAGTAACGACCTAATAACGAAAATTCATTATTAATTACGTTTCAATTACGAAATTTATTTTAAAATTTTCGGAACACTTTCTATAACGACCCACCAATGGAACCCCCCCCCCCACGAGTTTATGGATCAACCACCCTTAATAGATAACAATTTTTTTATGGATCAACCACCCCTAATAGATAGATAGGTTCACAGGTCTACATATGGTACTACACAATATATCTACTTGTCCAGAGGACAATGTGTTCTGGTTTGCCAATCAGAAGAAGGAAGTAAATCACGTGTCTTTTTGCAAAGCTTGACCTACATATAGCCACACAATTGGTTGCAACATCCAGGCTCCATGACCAAACTAAGCAATTGTTGTGTGTCAGAGCTACCATTGCCTTTGTTCTCTGCTCAGCAGACTCTTGGAAAACCTTGGGAACAGTCTCTCAGTGGTGTATTGATTTAATCATCTAGGTGGCTAGCATACAACAAATAGAAGACCAGCCCTGCTAGATTACACCAAGGATCCATCTAGTAATAGAACCTTTTGCTCTGTTAAATGTTTCTGGGACATTCACAAGTAGGAAGCAGGAAGTGAAGGTAAACTCTTCCCTTTTATTTGGTGCCAATATCTATTACTTAGGGTCGCACCATTCAGAAAAAGTATGTTTTAATCTTAGACGTGGACAGAATCAATAGTGTTATCAGATTAGGAATTCAGGGAGGGAATTTTATGAATCTATACTGCAGACTGTTTAGGAGGGGTCATCGGTGCAGTAAGTCTGGCTTAACTTCAGAAGTAAATGAAGAAATTCTGCTATATAAATAGAGAAGAGGCAAGTCAGAGAATAACCATCCAATTCAGCTATCCATATTTGAAAGCAATCTAAGTCATTTCAGATATACTAAAACCACACAAACTACAAGCCTGCATACTAGGCATGAGAAAAAAAGTTATGAAAATGAAATGATTCGGAAGAAATTCGTAAGAAATGCTACTTTTGAGTATTTCCGCACCTGGAACGCCAACCAGGAAGTGGACTTTCTTTATAGAACTTCGGGGGGCCAGGATTTTCTTAGGTGTCGTTATTAGGTCGTAAGGGGGGGGGGCACCCTCCTTCTCTCTCACCACCCTCCCGCCTCCCTAGCCAATAAGAATTATGGCAAGGCAAGCCCTAAACTCGCTCCTTCTTTCGCCTGGAAGCCTGGAAAAAATGTAAACAGAGAGGATTACTCAAGTAAATCTGCAAAGGAGGGCACTTTGGATGAAGGGCCTCCTTTGTGGATTTACTTGAGTAAACCTCTCTGTTTACATTTTTCCAGGCTTCCTGCCTCTCCTGCCTGCCAGGATCTAAAGCATCAAAGAGTATTGGGGTGAGAAACCAACCTAATGTATAATAGAATGAATGCTACTGTAAGTGCCTAATATGATAAGTAATCCAACTGGTCATACCTACATTCCATGCACATGCAATAATACAGCAGTAATAACAATAACAAGAGGTAAAATTCAAACCAAAGTATTCTGACTGGTCCCTGCCTCATGCGGTGCAAACGGGCTCTTCTCTATTAGCCCGGGAAAAGTCAGCATTTTCTGCTTGGGTGCACACACATACATATTCGGGGATTTGCTGCAGAATCCCGGGCTCATAGAGAAGATTCTGCAGCAAATCCCCCAAAAATATGTATGTGTGTGCACCCAAGCAGAAAACGCTGGCTTTTCCGGCTCACAGAGAGGAGCCCGTTTGCACCGCATGAGGAGGGACCAGTCAGAATACTCGGTTTGAATTTTACCTCTTCTTATACCCATTGTTATTACTGCTGTATTATTGCATGTGCATGGAATGTAGGTATATGACCAGCCTGGGCAAACTTGGGCCCTCGCTCCCTCGGGATCGGGGGTGAGAGAGAGGCAGCGAGGAGCGAGGGGGGGCTCCTCCTCCATTTTATTGCTGCTTCCAAGAATAGAATACCCCCTCCCTCCCTCCTTCCTATTTGGAGAGTCCCATCTAGAATTCAGTGTGATTTATTCAAGTTTTGTTTACAACTCCCAGAAATCCCAGCCAATTTACCAGCTGTTAGGATTTCTGGGAGTTGTAGGCCAAAACCATCTGAATGCGCATGCATACGAACTACTAACAAATTTCGTTAGTAATTAAGTTACATTTTAGAAATTTTTGGAAATTTTTTTGTAAGTCTTTTTTTTTACTAATAAACTCCCCCTTATTTTAGAATCGCCATTTTTGGGTTCGAAACCATGCCTACTGCATACCATCCACTACAACTAAAAAAATAGTTTAGTTGTAAAAAATTACAAACTTGCCACACTTTCTCTGATGGTTTTTATTAGGGGTGTGAGAAATGCCATTGGTCGATTAAAATTTTGTATAATTTTGGCAATTCAGCAGCCAAACTGCTGAAAACTGACCAGGTAGGACCCCTGCAGAACTTTCCCGGAATGAAACAAGAGCTGTCTAATCTTTTGGCTAAAGTCAGGAAAGATCTGTTGATTCAGACTTATCTTTTTCACTGTGCTGGCCTGGGTTTGGGGCCTGGCAGCTGCTGGCTAATTATTTATTTATTTATTTATTATTCTGACTTGTATGTTGCCACTCCCTGAGGGCTCAGAGTAGCTCACAACATGCAAATAAAACACAACAAAACCAAGATTAAAATTAACTAATAAGATTAAGATTCAAATGCCAGCCTAAACAGATGTGTCTTGCATACCCTGTGGAAAGTTGATAAATCTCACAGGGTGCGGACTTCAGTTGGCAAGGCATTCCAGAGAGATGACGCTACAATTGAAAAAGCTCTGTGCCTGGTCGCTGTTAAGCGAAAGGTCTCAAAACTGGGAACTTCCAATAAATCTTGATCCTCTGAGCGGAGTGATCTCTGGGGTTGGTAGAGGGTGAGACGGTCCCTCAGATATGCCGGCCCTGGACCATATAAGGCCTTGAAGGTAAGAACCATCAATTTGAAAGTGATCCGGTGCTCAGCTGGCAGCCAGTGAAGCTCCTGCAAAATTGGTGTTATATGACCTCACTGGAGCCCCAGTGAGAAGTCGAGCAGCAGCATTCTGTACAAGGTTGAGCTTCTGGGTCACAGACAGAGGTAGGCCAATGTAAAGGGCTTTACAGTAGTTTAGTCTTGAGATGACCGTGGCCTGGATCACCATAGCTAGATCTGTCCCTAGACAGATAGGGAGCCAGCCGTCTAGCCTGCCGCAGATGAAAAAAAAGCGGTTCTGCTGACAGCGGAGACCTGGGCCTCCATTGTCAGCAGAAGGTCCAAGGGGACTCCCAGACTCTTTACCAAAGATGATGGGCATAGTGCCTCACCATCCAGGGTAGGCAGCTGGACATCCCCACCATCCGGTCGACCCAGCCATAGGATGTCTGTCTTTGCTGGATTCACCCTCAACCTGTTGGCACGCAACCATCGAGGCACTGATGGAAATTAGCGGGTACGGAGTCCTGCCAGCCTTCCATCCTCAGAACAAGCTGGGTGTCATCAGCATACTGATAGCACTTCAGCCCAAAATCTCGAACCGGCTGAGCAAGTGGTCGCATATAGATGTTAAATAACAAAGGGGAGGGAACGTCCCCCTGAGGAATCCCACATATTAGGGGGGATCTCTTGGAGACCGAACCACCCCTGTCCATTTGCTGTCCTCGGTTGTGGAGGAAAGACGACAGCCAGTTTAAGGCCATCCCTGTGACTCCAGCAACGGCAAGGCGGTGTGTCAAAAGATTGTAATCGAATGTATCAAATGCTGCTGTGAGATCCAATAACACAAGCAGTGCCGAACTGCCCCTGTCAAGCTGGAATCGAAGCTGATCTGTGATAGCGACCAGAACAGTCTCTGTCCTGTGCCCCACATGGAAGCCAGACTGGAAGGGATCAAGTCTGGCTGTGTCATCTAGGAACTGTTGCAACTGCTCCGCTGCTGCCCTCTCAATCACCTTGCCCAGAAACAAAAGATTCGAGACCGGGCGGTAACTGGAAGAAACCGATCAATCTAGGTCTGGTTTCTTCAGAAGCGGAGAGACCAAGGCCTCTTTTAAACCCTCTGGAAAAACTCCTTGCTCAAGGGAGCTGTTAATTATCTTCAACAGAGGGTCACGAAATTCCTCCAGGCATGATTTCACCAACCAGGAGGGACACGGATCGAGGGAGCAAGAGCAGCTGTACACTGTTTTTTTCCTTGTTAGCCTGGCCATAGCCAATCAGAAGAAGGAAATCAGGTGTCTTTTTGCAAAGCTTGACCTACATATAGCTGCACAAGGTTCTTCATTTGCTTAGCTCTATTTCTTTTGTTTCTCCTGCTGTCTGCCTTTGTTTAGAAGTGCTAGCATTACTAGCTTTTTGAGAATTATTTTTCTTTCAACATCATTACTATCTTTAGCAGCCTAGAACCTGTGTAGGAAGAGAATCAGAGAAATAATGAGTTTAATATCCCCATTCATAGTCTGAAATGCATCTTATCAGCTTCCCTATCCAGTCAGTGGTTCCCTTGATGTATGGCAAGAACCCTTTCCCTCTGGGTGGGTCTGCCTGTCTGCTTTAGGCCAGTTTCCAACATTGACTTGGTTAACATCCACAAGTATTCATTATGTACAATTATGTCAATCTATTGTGCTCATCAGAACTGAACCATTAATCCCATCATGAACTCTTTTGCATATTGCCAAACCACATTCCTTTCCCAAGAGGTGCAACATTATTTATTTATTTATAATTTGGACTTACTAGACCACCCTTCCCGAGGCTCAGGGCGGTTTCCAACAGATAAAATCACACAATAGTATAAAAACATCATAAAAACATTCCTAAAACCATTCAAAATAGTGTAAAAATGTCACAGTGGATCTGAACAAAGCGGATCTGCAATAGAGTACAATAGCAGCACAACTAGGTGAAGAGGTTAGTATTCAGACACTGATCAATCGCCAAATGCCTGCCTGAACAGCCAGGTCTTACAAGACCTACGAAAGGCCATGAGGTCCTGCAGGGCCCGCATCTCAGCCGGTAGCAAGTTCCACAGGGCCAGAGCGGCCACCGAGAACGCTCTCTGTCGGGTACTAGCCAACCTATACGACTTCACGCCCGGGACCTCGAGCAAATTGTGGCCCTCTGAGCACAGTGATCTTCTGGGTATGTATGGGGTAAGCCGCTCCCTCAAGTACACTGGCCCCAAAGGCCTTGAAAGTCAAGACTAACACTTTGAAGGAGATACGGAACTCAATCGGTAACCAGTGCAGTTCGCGTAGGAGAGGTGTTATGCGTGCTGTTCTAGCAGCTCCTAGCAGGAGGCGTGCAGCCGCATTCTGCACCAGTTTAAGTTTCCGGATCGCCGCCAGAGGTAGGCCGATGTATAGCGCATTACAGTAATGGAGCCTCGAGATGACAGTGGCTTGGATCACCGTGGCTAGGTCACAGTGGTAAAGGTAGGGAGCCAGACGTCTTGCTTGCCGAAGATGGAAGAAGGCTGTCTTGCAGGCACAAGGCTCTTGACTGAGGACTGCAGGCATAGTGCCACGCCGTCGAATGTCAGCAGCTGGATTTCCCCCCCCCCCCCGCACAACCCAACCACAAGATCTCCATCTTCACCGGGTTCACCTTCAACTTACTGGCTCGCAGCCATCCAGTTATGGCTTCTAGGCAAAGTTGGAAATTATCGGGTACAGAACCCTCAGAACGAGCTGGGTGTCATCAGCGTACTGATGACATTCCAGCCTGAAACTCCACACCAATTGGGTGAGTGGTCGCACATAGATGTTAAATAACAGCGGGGAGAGGATGGCCCCCTGGGGGACCCCGCAATGTAAGGGAGAACCCTCGGAGACCTCCCCTCCCCACTTCATTCGCTGCAGGCAGTTTTGGAGGAAGGAGGACAGCCAGTTGAGGGCTGTCCCCCTAACCCCCGCCACCGCCAAGCGGTGTGTCAAAAGTTGGTAATCGACAGTATCAAACGCTGCCGTAAGATCCAATAATACGAGCAGCGCCGATTCGCCTCGATCCAAGTGGCAGTGGAGTAGGTCTGTGATGGACACCAGGACGGTCTCTGTCCCATGCCCAGAACGAAAGCCGGACTGGAAGGGGTCTAGCCAGGATGCATCATCCAGGAATGCCTGCAGCTGCTCCATTGCTGACCTCTCAATTACCTTGCCAATTAAATGGGTGGTCACTTCAAATCCATGAATGACAGCTTATAAAGTTTCCTGCTACTGTCAGGAGCCAATTGATGGAGCCACTATTCTCAGCCAACCAGTGTATGGAGTGAAGCTAGGCAGTTTCATAGCCATCTGATTTTGCTTCTACCCATCTGTATCCTGATTTGACCTTCTGGAGTAGCTGAGGCATGCCAAGCTTCCGAACCCACAACTTCATGGCTTCTGAAATCACATAACATGCCTGCCTATCTCTGCAGATATCTATATATCAGTATCTGTCTAGTTATCATATGGTTTGAATGTCAGGTTACAGACTCTTTTTGTCTTTTATTCTGCTCCAGAAGACATCCCAAATAACACTGATTTGGAACATTATGAAATGTGCAAGATGACTATTTCTTTTCATTAATAACCATTATATCCCCTTTCTGTGGAGGCAATTATGTGCAATGCTGTTGAAAAATATCAAAGGAAGCAAAGGAAGCACAATATTTTAATACAATCCAGTACATATCAAAGCTTGCCTTGGAGAGAAAAGGCATGCTAATGTCAATCATTAGGTATTTCTAAGGATCATTTCCTTTGACACTGATCAAAAAGAAGATAGGTAATGTCATTTTACTTGGGAAAAGGAAACTAATTCAGTGAGCATAGATCTCTTGTGTCTTTGAGTAAAAATCAAAATTTTAAAAAGGCAAATCTTTAACAACATGTAAGAAATATGGATGCCTTTTCAGGTCTATTTCAGACTATGAATGGGGATATTAAACTCATTCTTTTGTGATTTTTCTTTCTCTCCATGTCCTGGACTGCTATGAATTAGAGGGACAGTGTTGTCAGTATTTAACATGAAGTCGCATCTGGTTTCTATTGAGTTTCAGTATGTTTTGTCAACATCTTCTCAATTGACATAGATTTCTAAAGACCAAAAATAGATGTATACGGAAAAGAATGGAGTTTAATGTTTTCAGTTTGGGTATTAGTTATACAACGTGTACCAATTTGGTTAACTAAGTTTTGTAAGGAATCCAGACACTCAACTATTTGCAATAGCATTTTTGTACTTCTGAGTACTCTGTGTCAGAGCTGTCCTTTTGCTCAGAGAATGTTTCCACTCATAGCTGTGAAGGCAGGACTTCAACACAAAGCTTGTTTAACATGCATGAAGTGCTGCTCATGAATTCATAGGGTATATGACATGGAGACAGAAAACAAGAAAAACATGACCACTAAGGAAGGACACCTCTCTCTTGTGCATGCCATCAACATGCAGAGATTCTTTTGAATGTGGGAAAGACCACCTACCCCAGGCTTTTTACCAGTACATAGACCTATGGACCTTGATACATGTAGGAGGATGTTTTTGCCATATAAATCTGCCCAAAATGTGTGCCTCATCAGGAATAGCTATAGCTTGTGTTAGGACATGGGTAAAAATCTTCTCCAGTGTAGTACCTCCATTAAAAGATATCCTCACCTTGAAAGTCTAATGAATCTTTCATGGCTTTTGTATATGTTTTTGTTTTTTGTTGAATTGCCAACACCTGAATAAGTTTCATGCACAGGGCAATTATAATTTCCTTAGTTATCTTTATTCTGAAACTCCTTTCTGGTATTGTTGCACTTCAGACTGAAGTATCCCTCTAGTTCACACACACATCAGACAGTCTTTGAATAATAGTCTTTTATTGAAACAAAGTATAGTGTCCAACAAAGGGTAAAAGAAGATAAAATATAAGATAAATCCAAGGTAAGCACACAGTTCAAAATTCCAAGATCCAAAAGGTAAAGGTTAAAAGCTTGATACTAGATTCTAGAACAGTTCAATGCAGCAGTAGAACAATCCAGGAAAAACAAGGCCAAGGCAAACATGAGGAAATCAGACGTGAGCAAACAAGGAAATCAGACGTGATGCCTTTTCTAAACGAAGCCTGGAAACTGAGGCATGAATCTTTCTTACAAACTTAAGTGAGGGAAAATTACTTTCACTTTGTATCTCTTTGCTGAAACATGCAGCTGCGCCTAACATCCCGAGAAGCTTGTCTTCACTCCCTAATGTTGGCCTTGCAATCAAATGGCATTTCAGCTTCCCTTTGGTGATTAAAATTTTCAGCTGCAGTGTTATTTCTGTCAAGGCCTTCTGAATCCTTAATGAAGGAATGTTTATCTAACAGTGCCCTGGGAACTAAACTGTTCTCAGGAGCAGAAGCCTCATCTGAAACTTTCCTTTGCACATCAGTATGCTCACTGTCAATCTCAGCATCCCCATCATGCACATGAACACCAATCTCATCATTCCCATTATGCACATGAACACCAGGCTGGAACACCACAGGTATGAACAGACCAGAGTTTGACGCAATCTTGTTCGAGGCTGCTTATACCATGACCTTTTAGGGGGCAGTTAGAATAAGTTAAGTGGTCACTAGTTCACATATCAAAACCTCATAGTGGACATAAAAGATATATCTATCCATGCCCATAATGTGAATTTGTTTATTAGCAGACTGACCTGGGGCACTGTTATGCCCCAGCCTGTCCCTGGCCCTCAGCAAGACCAACGCCATGTTAAATCCAAAGCCTCAGAGAGGCCTGCAAAGCCTAAAAGCAAGATGCTGCAGAGGCCTCTAGTTCACCCAGCGTTCAAGGACAGAAGCAGGCCAGCTCCATCTCAGGCTGATAAGAACCGAGGGAAAAGCGGAGACGGATACTCCCGTCCATCCAGGTGCCAGTGCTAACGAGTTGACATACCATTCCGATGCGGGAGGCTTGAGAAAGCCCAGCTGGGAACCTGCTCATAAGAACCAGTTATGACGCACCTATGCGTCGTAAGGATCAAAGCCTTGTAGACCTATTTAAGTTTGGACTCAGAGCTGCATGGCATCTTTTGCCAACATTTAGCTTCAAGCCGAGTATTCGCGGAACTCTGCCTGGGCCATTGGGCCTTCCAGCCTTTGGATTCTATTTGCCAAGCCTTGTGCCAAGAACTATTCCCTGGATTTAGCCCATTGGGGCATCAAGACTCTTTTACCTATTTTGTTCCTGTTTTACTTTTGGACTATTGCTCTGCAATAACCTGATGCTTAGAAGCATCAATGTTCTATATGTCTAGCTTCTTTACTTTACTCATTTATTCTAAATAAAGCATTTAACCACGGCTGGTCTCAAGTGGTTTACTGAGGGGTCCTTCAGGTCTACGGTGCAACAGGCACTTAACACTGCACTTTAATGGAATTGTGGCAGGGAACCATGTCTTCTGCATCCAATTGAGTCATACATAGCTCTATGTTATGTATGCTGCATTTTCCTATTACATGCTATCCCCTATCATTGATGAGATTCCAGTTTGTAACAATCTTGAGGGTGTGCTTAACCTCCAGGGAGTTTGGGAGTCATTTTTGGATTGAGGCCAACACAGTTGCATTTGTGTTGGTTATCCCTTCTGAATGCTTCAAAGTAGATGGTGGCCTTCAACCTATAAATGATACACACATGTCAGCAGTAACTAATCATGCACCTTGTAGCAGTCAATTGAGGTAATATGGCATGAATATGTGAGCACAGAATCCTATGTTGGGCAATGGAATGTGTCATGAAATATATATTTGCATTCCTTCCTCAGTTTAGAGGAGGGGATTCAGAACTTTTGGTTTCTACAACAGGACATTTGGTAGAAGTTTTCACCTTCACTGATGACTTGACATAGAACTCCTGATACACAAGCTATTAACCTGGGAGAAAATGATCACAGTATTAAAAATGGAGTGGACTTGGTTTTAGCAACCAAAGCAGATATAAGGCCATTCCATAAACAATTCCCAAGAATCACAATTATCCGTTTGGATATTAAAAGAATGGAATGGCAAAGAGCAAATAATCTATATAGTCAGATGGAAGGTGTCTAAAGGTATTACAGATATAAAGCACATGCACATTAAACACTTTGTGTGGAAAGGACTCAGATCAGCCCTATAGCATCCAAATGTCACACTGATCTGATCTGGGGTAATGCAGGGCAAGATCATTTTAATGTGACCTTCACTCACATTAACCAAAATTGGGGGGGTCATGTGAATTCTGGCTCAGAATTTGAAGTATTCCCAGACTTTGGTGCCATGTACATAGTTGGGTCAGTTCTGAGACAGAACTGACAACAATTGGTTTCACTACCATCCTGTCTCTCCTGGTCTCAGGACATGGGATTGCACTTACCATCCTTTTCCATTGTCCATGTCATGGCAGTCTTTGGCTGCAAACACGGTCCTACCAGTTGACTGTCATCTGCAATGACATCAGTTGGGGAGATGGGGTGATCAGGAAGGGAGGAGGGGCTGGTTGGGTGATTCTCTTTCCTCTCCCTCTTCCCTCTTCCCCCTGTCACCCTGGCTGATGTCACAACAGGTGACAGTCAACTGATAGGACCCATGTCTCAGCCAGAGACTGCTGGAACATAGAAAATGGGAGAAGATGGTTAGGATAGCCATCTAGCAATGGATTTGGCACCACTGGACAGTCAGGATTCCCTCCACTCTCTCCACAGGCCAAAAGGGCACCTGTGTAACCCATCCTGGGTCTGATCCAGCATATGATAGCAGGTCAGTGTATGGCCACCCTTAGTTACATCATCAAACCATCTGGCTCTATGGAGTGTGCTAAAGTCTTGGTTGATGCTGCATTTGTTTAACAGAAATGGGCACAACCACATCATGGCTTGGCCCTTTTGACTTACTATCAGGAGTCAGGCTTTCCAATCATAGGTTCATTTGGGCAGCAAGTGGGTAACTCAATCTACTAGTCTATCACGATATCAAATCCAGCTTCTTTCAGCTGTAACAGGTAAAAGCTGTGGCCAGTCCCATTCCAATTGTGCTCTGGGTAGCTTACTGACACACACAGCCCCATCTTGCTGCTACAAATAGTCTCAAACTGTGAATAACCTTTGTAAAGGCTTTCTCTCAGTGAGAAGAAAATGGCTAAAATGACTCATTGCTTCCTTCAAGAAGAAAATTAGTGAAGAATTGCAACCCTAAAGAATGAGAGAGCAACAAACAACTAAGACAAATAATTGGTATCCCTAAACTATAATTGTTCAGTTAGGACAGATCTTTTGAGGGATTAAATATAGTTGATATATCTTTTTACATATTCTTCTTTTGTATGGGATCTATATGTGTGGAAGGTAGTGGGGCTCTATATATATCGCTCTCTTACACTGGTGTTAGTAACATTTATATGTTTATTTATTTATTTATTATTTGCACTTGTAAGTCGCCACTCCCGGTGTGGCTCGGGATGACTTACAGAAGTGGAATCACAGAGTAAAAACACAGTAAAAACACAATAAAACAAATATTAGCTAGGTAAAATACAGCTCAGCAAGTTGCATAGAACAGCGGAGGAGAAAGTATCCAGGGAGCCAGCGGCCTTAATCCCCAAAAGCCTGCTGAAACAAAAGTGTTTTGCACGCCCTCCAGAATGCCAACAGATCTGTAAGGGCATGAACATCAGAAGGCAATGCATTCCACAAAGTAGGGGCAATTATCGAGAAAGCCCTCCTTCTTGTAGCCGTGAGATGGCACACTTTAAAACTCGGGACTTCCAAGAGTTGTCCTGACTCTGAAAGTAGCGGCCTAGTGGAACAATATGCGATGAGGCGGTCCCTGAGGTACACTGGCCCCAGACCATTCAAGGCCTTAAAGGTCAATACCAGCACCTTGAACGTGATCCAGCATTCCACTGGTAACCAATGCAGCTCTCGTAAAATAGGTGTAATGTGGCTGGTCATAGGCGCGCCAGCCAGCAACCGAGCTACCGCATTCTGTACCAGTTTCAATTTCCGGATAACCAGCAAAGGAAGGCCAATGTAGAGAGCATTACAGTAGTCCAATCTTGAGATGACCGTGGCTTGGACCACTGTGGCTAGATCGCAACGGGAAAGGTAGGGAGCCAACTTCCTCGCTTGACGGAGGTGAAAGAAAGCTACTCTACTGACAGTGGAGATATGCGTCTCCATCGTCAGTTGAGAGTCCAAGGTGACGGCAAGACTTTTAACTGTCGACGACAGACATAATGTCGTGCAGTCCAGGGTAGGAAGTTGGATCTCCACCCCACCCGGGCGACCCAGCCACAGGATCTCCGTCTTAGCTGGATTCACCTTCAACCTACTGGCTCGCAGCCATCCAGTGATGGCTTCAAGGCACTGATTGAAATTATTGGGTACGGATTCGGGCCGGCCCTCCATCCCCAGAACGAGCTTGTTGAAGGCAGCTGTTAGCACAGGGAAGTCTTCTCTATCCATGCAGAGGATTTTAAAAGTGGAAAATCAGTATTTTGTAACCTCAAAAACAAAAGAGAACCACATGAAGAATGCAACGAGAATGTTGGTCGAGAGAGCTGGATTAACATGCATTGAACTCACATGTAAAAAGAAACCCCCCAAAAGACTACGGCCTTGTTGAAATACATCATGCAAATGAACCGAGGAAAAATGGATATTTGTGCACACTTTGAAGCATGAAAGTGTTCAAGTCAAGGCCATATTAATCTTAAAGGGAGATGGAGAGAACAAGGCATAACAATCTAATGTTTTGTTGCACTCAAAGAAAGGAAATTAAAATGAAAAATATATTTCTGAAAAGGCTACAGCACATATCCATCAACTGAAAAAGTTGAAAATTCACAGTGATACTCCAAGGGCAGGGATTCATAGATGTATTCATTCACCCAAACACGGGTTGTGGCTACACCTACGCCATCTCTTCAGAAGATCACAGCAATGGTAGTCATCGTTAGTGGCATAGTTCACATGAAGCAGAATGAATGAAAAACCTCTCTCTGGACAACAACAACAAAACATGTTATTCCTATCAAAAATCCATACAGCTTCTTTCAGTGTTTCTTTAAACAGCTTCCTCAGAAGTTTTGCCAACACAGAAATCTCCAAGGCACTTCCTCCCGACACTGCTGGAGGAAGAAAAATATTTACAAAACCTACCAAAAGGAATGCCATTTTCCTTCTCTGAAATGTTTCTTTTTTTCTGGATGTCTTTCTTTTTTATTGCCAAGGTATGGAATAGGCATCTAATGAGATGTAATACTGTTTTTCCTTCTTCCATGCCCCGAAAAGAAAATGGACTGGGCATAGTTTAGCAAATGGTGCCACACCAAGGTCTGCCCAAACACAACATGGACCTCATTTGAGGAAGGGGCTTCTTATGGAAGCTTTTCTCCTTCCATTCAGGTCTCTCTAGACCAGGGGTGGGCAATTATTTTTTCCAAGGGGCCACACAAGAGCCAAAAAATATTATGGAGGGCCACACCTAAAGGCTGAAGTACATTCTAATCTACATTATTTATTTATTTACTATATTTACTATATATTACACATCATTAATATTAACATATTTATATATCAAGAAATGTTCATATATTATGAGTATTAATATCATAATTATTATATTATAGTATATATATAGACATTATAATATATTGAAATTATAATATAATATACCATTATATTATATTATTCATTATATTATTATAATAAAATTATTATAAAATAATAATAAAAACCACTAAAATAAAATAAAATGAAATTCAAGAAGACAAGGTGTGAACCAAGATGGAGGCTGACATCCTCAAGAGAGGAAGGATCCCAAGATGGAATGGCCCAATGGCCCCAGCCCAGAGGATGACAAAGCGGACCCAGCCGCCACCGCAGCAGTGCAGAGCAGCAGACGATAGGAGGCTGCAGGCCTCAGCCCACTCTCTCCCCCAGCCGTTCCGTCAGAGGCGTTCCCGATTGGCTGATCGCACTGCCATGGAGTGCCTGCCATCCCAGCTTTGGAGTGCCTGCCATCCCGGGAGGCGATCTGGTCCTGGAGCAGGAGCAGTCGGCGACCTGTGGCGGCTGATCGCCCTGGCGACCCGGAAGACGATCAAAACCGCTCCTCCGATTGTTCTCTGGAGTGGTGGGCTATCTGCCGACGCAGGCCCCACAGCCCGTGATGGGGTGACGGCAGCGGCAGCCCTTCCTCTTGCAGAAATGGCCCCGCCCCCGAGGCCTTCTTCCCAAGCCGGTCAGAATCGGCTGGTGGGCCACATCTGGCCTGCAGGCCGTAAGATGCCCAGGTCTGCTCTAGACCAAAGGTTTTTTTTAGCTTTTCCACTCACAATTTCTTCCCACCTGAAAAGTTATTATGTGACATCAGATATATAGTTATATATAATAGGTATAAAAATCAAGCATTTACAGAAAATAAATCAGCATTTGCAAGGCTTCCTAAATAGAAGTACAGTTGAAGCATTTACTGCAGAGTTCACTGTAAACACTGCACATTAGTGCTAACTGATTCATTTAAATGGATGGCACCCAGAATCCTTTAAGTTTTGCCAAATTTTTCATGATTCCAACACTGAACTAAGGGGACCCCATTTGGGGTCAGGACCAACAGTTTAAAAGGCAGTGCTCTCTACATGAACAAAACAGTGTTTAGGAATCATAGTTATTCATTAACATTTTTACAGGCATTTTATTTTCTTTGTACTTTTCCCACAGATTTAAAAAGGCTTTAAATAATCACTTATTTCAGGTCTGCTTGAATTATTTCTCTTTAAAAAAACTCATCCATTTTTGTTTGCAAACATTTGCTAAGGACACATTAAGGCTCTTGGGCTCATTTTTTTAAAAAAATGAACATCATCATAGACATGCATGGACGCACATGCATGCACGCACTAGTAACACATGAAACTTTAAATATTGCATTATGCAATTATTATTTTAAAGGCCAAAGCCCAATTAGCACACAGTTAACAGCTGTCTTTGAAAGAGGAAAGTGACATCTGCTAACTCTAGCAAATTTCCAAGTGTGATCTTTTGTGTCCAAAAAGAGACCATCGTAAATAGTTAAATACTAAAACGAGACACAAGAACCTATGTGGGATTCTAAAGTCTCCTCCTCAGAAGAAAAAAAAGTGTTGTTTAGGTCAGTGTTTCCCAACCGCTGTTCCACGGCACACTAGTGTGCCGCCAGTGATCACCTGGTGTGCCGCGGGAAAACCTCTCCCCCCCTTTCTTCCCCCTCCTGCTGAACTCCTGCTGCTGCTGCTTGGGGGAGGAGGAGGAGGAAGGGCCGGGCAGCGGTGGCGGCGGCGAAGAATGGGCCGTTTCCCCAGCCAGTCAGCCTCCAATTGAGGGAGGGCGGGGAACGGAAGCGGAAGGAGGAGCGCAGTCCGAGGCAGGCCCACCGGCTTCTTCTTTCGACCCACAGGAAAGAAGGAAGGCAGGCAACCACGGCCCAAGTGAGTGCCTTCCCTTCTGATTGTGCATGTGTGAGGAGAGGGTTGGAGGAGAGGGAGGGCGCCGGGCTGCTGTGGCTGTTTTCCGGCCTCCCTTTTGCCAAGCTATTGTTTTGTTCAAGGTCTATTTTCCCCAAACTCCATCTGAGTTCACATTTGGGCATATTCAGTATTCATGCCACGTTTGGTCCTGATCCAACATTGTTTGAGTCCACAGTGCTCTCTGGATGTAGGTGAACTTCAACTCTAAAACTCAAAGTAAATGCTCACCAATCCCTTTCAGTATTTTTGGTTGGTCATGGGAATTCTGTGTGCCAAGTTTGGTTCAATTCCATTGTTGCAAAAGTTCAGGATGCTCTTTGTTTGTGTGTTAACTATAAATCCCAGAAACTGTAACTCCCAAATGTCAAGGTCTATTTTCCCCAAACCCCATCTGTGTTCACAATTGGGCATATTGAGTATTCATGCCAAGTTTGGTCCTGATCCAGCATGGTTTCAGTCGACAGTGCTCTCTAAATATAGGTGAACTACAACTCCAAAACGCAAGGTCAAAGCCCACCAAAGTCTTACAGCATTTTCTCTTGGTTATGGGAGTTCTGTGTGGGAAGTTTGTGTCTTTCTGCCATTCCTGCCAGGATATCTATGTTGTGCTCATCGAAACAGGCCCAGGTTTCACACTGAGTGTATAAATACATTTAAAAACATATTAACTATTAGGCATGAGAAAAATGAAACGGAAATTAAAAGGATTCGTAAGAGATTCGTATGTAATGGGACTTTTGAGGTTTTACGTATCGCTGCCGCGATCCCGGAAGTAGACTTCCTTTTACGGTCCTTGAGGCCAACAATTTGCTTTAGGATCGTAAGAAATTCTTAAGTATTAATTAATTAATTATTGTACTACTCATTTCTCCCTGTCTTCTCCCTCTCATTTCCTTCCCGCCTTCATTCAGCTTCTTCTTTTTCCCGCATTTCTATGAGGAACTGGAAGTGACGCTGCTGCTAGGTAGGCAATGCATTCTGGAAAGTGTAGTCCTCCAGGCTTCCCCCCCCCTCCTTCTCTTCCCTGTTGCTCTGCTGCCATGCCCCATCGCAGGGGCCTTCACACACACACACGCGCTGCAAGGCTTCTCCTCCTCTCTTTCCTGCGCTCTCAGATGCTTCTCCCCCCCTCCCTTCTCGTCCCCGTTGCTCTGCCATGCCCCATCGCAGGGGCCAGCTTCCGCCTCCAGGTACGTGTTTTGGACTTCAACTCCCACCATTCCTCACAGCCTCAGGCCTCTTCCTTTTCCTCTCAGCCTGGGCAAACTTGGGCCCTCGCTCCCTCAGGATCGGGGTGAGAGAGAGGCAGCGAGGAGCGAGGGGGGCTCCTCCTCTTTTCTTTTGCTGCTTCCAAGAATAGAAAACCCCCCCCTCCCTCCCTTCCTCCTTCCCTCCCTCCTTCCTATTTGGAGAGTCCCATCTAGAATTCAGTGTGGTTTTTTCAAGTTTTGGCCTACAACTCCCAGAAATCCCAGCCAATTTACCAGCTGTTAGGATTTCTGGGAGTTGTAGGCCAAAACCATCTGGAATGCGCATGCTCTGGCAGACGAATTACTAACGAATTTCGTTAGTACTTAAGTTACATTTCCGAAATTTTTGGGAAATTTTTGTAAGTCTTTGATATACTAATCAAAAAAAATCCCCCCATTTGATATAAGAATTGCCATTTTAGGATTCTAAAACATGCCTATTAACTATATGTATCACTGTGTTAGAGTGTCATTTTGGTTGGTGGTGTGCCCCAGGATTTTGTAAATGTAAAAAAATGTGCCGCGGCTCAAAAAAGGTTGGGTACACTGGTTTAGGTAGCTTTGTCTTCCATGAGGTATGCAAATCAAAAGACTTATACAAATAGAAGTAACATTTTGTGTGTGATAGCTAAATCTTAAGGGAGTTTTAAAGAAAATCTTTAAAAACAAAGAGCTTTATTGTCCCCTTTCCTGGTTTTAAAAAAAGAGAACAGTGAAGTAGTGCAGAAGGTGTTATTGTTTCAACCTGCCCCCACGGTCCCTCTCTCCTTGTAATCTAAATGTTGCTGACTTCACCAAAAGCCATTCTCTCTAGAGAATCCCCTCAGCTGTATGTATCTTCGATTAGGATGATGGATTGTGATTTATCGTGTACTAAACAGGCCTTCCCAAGTGCTGTTGTGTTTCTTCAAAGGTTAAACAGCATTCAATATGGGCCTTGGTGGAAATGTTTACAGTGGAGGGGAGAAAGGAAGCCAGCCCTGCCATCCATTTGCTGTCAAGCCAGAGCAAGCCTTAAAACATCAAGACAGCAGTTTGGGGAGTCTGTTCCCACAAGCCGGCTAACAAAGTGCAGATGTGAATTGCTATTCTGAGCATGTCCCATAATACCGCTGCCCCCAAAGTGCTGTTGCTATAGACAAAAAAGAAGTATGAAAATGATTGTACTGGTTTTTTAAAAAGTATCTTGGCATTACTGGAGACATTTTGCATTACGCTGCTTGGCATTTGCTTTGCATCTACCTTTAATTTTGACAGGATACAGTGAGCTATTTCGAAAGAACAATCCCAGAATGCGGACTGAATTTTAACCAACTAACAGAGGAGATCATTCGTTAGTTGTGGTTTGAGATTCCATCCTTTTTTTCCCTTGGTTTGTTTATTTCAGGTTGCAGAATGAACGGGCACAAAAAGACCAGAGACAGAAGGATGGAGAGATGACAGTGTCACTCAAATGATTGCTATCGCATGAAACATTGACAGTATCTAGAGGAAAAGAGATTTGCTAGTACAATTGTCATAACAATTTCAACCTAGGTGACTTTTCCTTGACTGGTGCCATCCACAGATTCCCTTATGTTTCCTATTTGAAAATTCTTCCTGACACAGTTGACATCTCATGTCCTTTGAGTTTTCCCCCACATGTTCAAAAATCAAGAAGTGTTGTCCCCTGCATGAAATTGTAATGCAGCTGCTCTGATCTGTGACCTCACTAAAATGATCTGGTTAAGGGAAGGTTTGATTGCCTTTTAATTCTTTCTGTGACGTCTCTAAATGTTTAATCTCTCTCGGCATTACTTCGCGAACAAAGACTCTTTAGGAAGGACTCACCCCACGCTTTTTACAAGCGCGTGGATGACTAAAAAAGCCAATCTGAGATAGGCAAGTTCGGTTGCAGAAAGCACAGAAGAAAGTCTTCTTGGTTTCTGCCAAGGCAAATCATGTCTTACTAACTTGTTACAATTCTTTGAGGGTGTAAATAAACACATAGATAAAGGGGACCCAATTGATATTGTTTACCTTGACTTTCAAAAGGCTTTTGACAAAGTCCCTCACCAAAGGCTCCTAAATAAGCTCTTCAGCCATGGAATCAGGGGACAGGTCTTGTCCTGGATCGGAACCTGGCTAAACTGTAGGAAACAAAGGGTGGTAATAAACGGACATTTCTCTGGGTGGAAAGAGGTGAGAAGTGGCGTACCCCAAGGTTCAGTTTTGGGTCCGTTACTTTTTAATTTATTCATTAATGATCTGGATGTAGGAGTGAATTCTGAGGTAGCAAAGTTTGCAGACGACACTAGATTGTTCAGGGTAGTTAAAAATGAAACTGATTGTAAAGAGCTCCAGAAAGATCTCTCGAAATTGAGTGAATGGGCAACAAAGTGGCAAATGCATTTTAACCTAAACAAGTGTAAAGTCATGCACATCGGGGCAAAGAACCCCAACTACACCTACCAATTGATGGGGTCAAAGCTTTCCGAGACAAACCAGGAAAGGGGTCTTGGGGTTTTGGTGCACAGCTCAATGAAGATGTCAACCCAGTGCGCTGCAGCAGTGAAAAAAGCAAATTCTATGCTTGGCATGATCAGGAAGGGAATCGAAAATGGGTCGGCAAATGTTGTATTACCTCTCTACAAATCGATGGTAAGGCCACATTTCGAGTACTGTGTACAATTCTGGTCTCCGCACCTCAAGAAGGATATAACGGAACTGGAAAAGGTACAGAAAAGGGCAACAAGAATGATCCAAGGGATGGAGCGGCTCCCTTATGAAACCAGGTTGCAACGCCTTGGTCTTTTCAGCCTTGAAAGACGGCGTTTAAGAGGTGACTTGATCGAAGTGTATAAAATCATGCATGGGATAGAAAAGGTGAATAAAGAAAAACTGTTTTCTTTGTCACAAAACACTAGGACTAGAGGGCACTCCCTCAAGCTCCAAGGTAGGAAAATTAGGACTAATAAAGGGAAATATTTCTTCACCCAGAGGGTCATTGGGTTATGGAACTCACTTCCAGAAGAGGTTGTGACAGCTGTCAGCCTGAACAACTTCAAGGCAGGATTAGACAGATTCATGGATACCAAGTGTATCGGTAGTTACTGAAAAGGACATTCAAGTGCCACCTCGGAGTTGGTTGAGGTAGGCAGGATTTCCCTGGGTACTGGTTGTGGGGGTCAGGAGCAGGTCAGGGTTTTGCCCTCCCTTCTGCTCGAGATCCCTGTGTACAACTGGTGGGCCACTGTGTGATACAGAATGCTGGACTAGATGGGCTGAGGTCCGATTCAGCATGGCTCTTCTTATGTTCTTATGTTCTTATGGCTGATGTTGTTTCCAAGTTGTGGTTCTTTCTGTGTTGTCATTTCTCTTTGAGACCCATTTGGTGTGTCTTCTCGAAAGAGGCTGCAGCATTGTGGACAGTGCATCTCCATGCCTCCCGATGTGAGGCCAGGGTGAACCATTGTTGGTGATCTATCTGGCCGAGCGTGAGATGTTGTTTCAGGGAGGCCTTATACCTATTTTGGGGGTGCCTCTCTTGCGCTGACCCGTGGCGAGTTCACCATAGAGTAGTATCTTTGGGAGGCGGTGGTCCTCCATCCTAGAGATGTGCCCTGCCCAGCGCAGCTCTGTTCTCAATAGCATGGCCTCAATGCTGGTGATCCCTGCTTGCTCAAGGACAGCAATATTAGTCACATAGTCGGTCCAGTGTATATTTAGGATTGTGCGAAGACAACGCTGATGAAAGCGTTTGAGGAGTCGTAGGTGTTGGCGATAGGTGACCCATGTTTCAGACCCATAGAGGAGAATAGACAGTATGATAGCTCTGTACACACTGATTTTGGTGCTTTGCCTCAGGTGCTTGTTGCTCCAGACTCTTTTGTGAAGTCTTCCAGATGTACTATATGCCTTTGCTAATCTGTGATCTATCTCTTTGTCAATCTTGGCATCTGAATGCTTCCCAGGTAGGTGGACTGCTGAACCGATTTAAGCACAGGGACAATGGTGTTCTTCCTGTGGTGCGGGCTGGTAGAGGACTTCCATTTTCTTCAGGCTGACTTCCAGCCCAAACAGCTCTGCAGCTGCGGCAAAGCAGGATGTTTGTCTTTAACTGTTTTGGGTTGCATATTCCCTATTACTTCAACCATCCCATCTTGCTCAGGTTGAATATTGCTTTCCTTTTGGGAGAAGACTGAGGCATAGGAGGTGTTGAGTAATTCTGGCTTTTCCCTATCCCCTGTCAGCATTTCACCATCCTCTCCACACAGAGACCTTACCGTTTCCTTGTTCTTCCTTCTTCTGCTGACATAAACAAAGAACTCTTTTAAAATTGTTTTTAATGCCTCTGGCAAGCTTGAGCTCATTTTGCACTTTAGCCTTCCAGACCTTTTCCTTACATATGTTGGTTATTTGTTTGAATTCCTCTTTGGTGATTTCCCCCCTTTTCCATTTTTTGTACATGTCCCTTTTAAGTCTCAACTCAGGTGAAAGTTTTTTGGACATCCATTCTGATTCTTTAGACTTTTCGTATTGTTGCTCTCCTTGTTGGCACTGTTCGCATTTGTGTCCCACTTTTAAGAAACTCCCATCCATCATTAACTTCCTTCTCATTAAGCATTTCTATTCATGGGATCACACTCAGCATTTCCTTACATTTCCTAAAGTCAGCTCTCCTAAAACCTAGAATGCATCTCTGGCTTCTCTTAGTTTCACCCTTCCTTTTATCACAAACTCCAGGAGCACATGGTCACTCCCACATAAGGTTCCCACCACTTCCACTTCATTTACTGGGCCCTTATTGTTGGTTAGGATCAGATCCATAATAACCTATCCCTTGTTGCTTCTTCCACATCCTGAACAATAAAATCACCTGAAAGGCAAGTGAGGAATTTGTTGGACTTTGTACTCTTGGCACAGTGTTTTCCAACAAATATCAGAATAGTTGGCATCTTCCATTACTACTATATCTCTTTTTTTCCTGCATATTTGCTCATCTGTTTAAGGGAAAGCTTCATCCAGGTCTTCAGTCTGGCTTGGTGCTCTGTAACAGACTCCCACAACTCCATCTTTTTCAGTTCTCATTCCTTTCATTCTTATCCAGATGCTCTCAACCTGATTGTCAGGATTTAGGTCCTGCATCTCTTCACAAGTGTAAATATTAGGCATGAGAAAAAAGTTATGAAAATGAAAAGAAATAGGAAGGGATTCGTATGTATGGGACTTTCAAGTTTATACGGATCGCAAGGCCAATCCCGGAAGTGGACTTTCTTTTTCGCACCCCCTGGGCCCAAAATTTCGTTAGATTATTAAATATTTCGGATGTCCCCCCAACAGGAAAATTTCCCCCTCCAAAATAGCTTTGCAGACATAACTCACAGTCAAATCGGGGCCTTTCCATGCTTGAAGCCTAATTAGAGTGAAGGCCCTCCTCCAGGAAGTGAAAAAGGAGCCGGAAACCATAGAGAGATCCAGATCGGCACTCCTAGAGGGGCTGGAGGACTGAGGAAAAAAGCGATTTAAACACCCAGGAAGGGGGTTTAGATAGAAGGACAGAGTAGAAGGACATAAGAACTGCTGAGAGAAGGGCAGCAGGAGTGAAAAGAGCACAGAGAGGAGAAGGAAGAGTTCAGAATCAAGAAAAGTCATAGAGTTCAAACGGAGGTCCTAGACCGATATGGTAAAACTGAATGGGAAAAAGCTGGAGTGAGGAGAACTCTAGCAAGGCCTGCACCAGAGGTATTTAATAATATTAATAATAATATATTAATGCATTATATCTCCCTGCAAGGAAACCAAGCACAGGCAAACCTTGGTTTGCCTGTGCTTAAAACAGTATCAGTCCTGTTTCCCTGCTTTGCCTACTTTAGAACTACTAACGAATTTCGTTAGTAATTATGTTACATTTTAGAAATTTTTGGAATTCTTTTTGTAAGTCTTTCTATTACTAATAACCCCCCCCCCCCCTTAGATTTTTGATTCCCTATTTTTGGGTTCGAAACCATGCCTAGTAAATATCCTTAACTTATAATGCATTAGATCAGTGATTTTCAACCAGTGTGCCGCGGAACACTAGTGTGCCATGAGAGATCATCAGGTGTGCCGTGGGAAATTATTTTCAAACTTCATTCATATATAAACTATAAGGCACATCTGTCCCTTTAAGAAGTGATGTGAGAGTGCCAAGAGGATTCGCTCAGACGCGGCTCAGTAAACAAAGTTAGAGTTAGTGGTGCAGCTGTGCATCAAGTGACAGTGGCAATTTGGGATCACAGCAAGACAAGTGAGTGACAGTGATGGAGAAGTTTTGAGAAGGAAAAATGCAAATGCCGAACAGGGCCCTGGACAAATTACGACACAGACGAAGACCCTAATATGAGTGGTGGACAAAAGAAACAAGCCCAGGTTTCACACTGAGTGTATAAATACATTTTAAAATATATTCACTATATGTATTACTATGTTAGAGTGTCATTTTGTATCATTTTGGTTGGTGGTGTGCCCCAGGATTTTGTAAATGTAAAAAATGTGCCGCGGCTCAAAAAAGGTTGAAAATCACTGCATTAGGTAACCATCTTGCTATTTGGACATGATGATTGCCTAATGGTTGAATCTGATTTAACACATAGATAAATCTCATCGATTTAGCCAGTCTTCCTTAATTTGAACTAATCATCAAAATTCAGTCTATTGTGCCTATTGTGGTGTTCTCCTGAAAGCCCAAGAAATGCATTCTCATGGAAGCTGAATTTTTGACAATATTCATGAGGGAATACAATGAAGTTTTTGTTCTAGATCCTTCTGGTTTAAACATATTTTTGTTATGAAAAATGAATATAGAGACATATACAAGGGTAAGGCGCTCTACTTGAGACTGGCTTAGACGTATATGTGGAAGCTGTAGCTAGTAGGGGTGGATATCTCCAATTTAAATACTTTGAAATCCGTTAATAATTCATATTTGAAATTATTTTGACCCTATATTGACCCTTAGTGTCCAACCTGGAAGAGAAGTTTCAAAACCGAATCCGGGATCGCCATTTTTTGTAAAGGTCACGTTATTAGTTTCGTTTTTTTCCTCCTCAGTTCTCAACTTGCGAGAGGAGACAGGAGGGCAGCAGCACCCGCCTTTCTCCTCTCGCCATCTGAGAGCTGAGGCGGGTGCTTTGAGGCGTTGCGCTTTATTTCCAAGCAGGGAAGGAAGTGTTGAGGCATCAAACAACACAGTAAAAAAACCTCACAAACCTTACAAAGTTGAAGCCACAAAGGGTCCAGGACAGTTGTTATAAGTCTTGAGTCAAAAATCAAGAATGTTCTTGCTACAGTCTGAAAAGATTAACAAAATAATGTAGTAAATCCTGATCAAGGATATCTTGGGTTATGGGAACAGCTGAAAAGTTCAATTGGATCTGAATTTTGGTGTAAAATAAATCTGGTTCAGAGGAAGCGTGAATGTCATCTGAAAAAAAATCAAGAAGGTTGATGCTGTGGCAATCCACAAAAAGTTGCTGGTATAATCTCCAAAGCACGCTGTGGTGTATAAGCTCGTGGGACTACACGTTCCAGACGCCCTTGTGATGGGGCGGATGTTGTCTTTCAATCAGGAAATTGAGTGCTGCTGCCGCAATGAACAATAAACCGTAACAAGGCTCACAAAATGTGCCAAAATGAATGTAGATAATGGTAAATAATGGTATACAATCCTATAGGACTTTAGTGTAGTAAGTTGAATTATAGAATAGCCCAAATTCCAGCGTTCAATGAAGTCACCGTCTTGTGACTACAGGTCCCAGGATGCAATGCGGGAGACGTGAATTTCCGGTTTCCCGTAGTGTGGAAGAAATCACGGGGAACTCTCAAGGCTTTTTGACTTACTACTCAAGACTTATAACAACTGTCCTGGACCCTTTATGGCTTCAACTTTGTATGGTTTTGTAGCACCCATGGGTTCGTTCGTGCCACTGGGAGGGGGTGAGGCGCCGGGGGTCCCGATGCCATTGGGACCCGCACAGGCTGAAGGGGACTCGGAGGACGAGTTGGAAGGCCCAGAGCAAGATTGGTCAGCAGTGCCTTTGCCCAGTTCACCTGTAGAGAGTTTAGCATGGGATCTCGAGTGGGAGCATTCTCCCGGGGAAGGAGCGGACCAGGTGGAGATGGGAGGCAGCGAAGCAGATAGCGGAGATAGTTATGAATTCCCAAACGGCCGAGGTTCCCAGGACCTGGCCGAGCAGCAGATGGAGGCCAGCGGCTGGGAAAGTTCGGGGGAGGCTGCTTCTCAAGGAGATAGCGATACTGAACTGGAAGAGCGGGGCCGTTCCCATAACAGACGCAGGGACATAGAGCAGGGCAGGAGGAGCTGGCATCTGTCCCTAGACCGTCACCGTTCGGAAAGTAGAGACTGGAGACGCCGGGCCCTCGCTCGGCGAGGGGCCCGGCCGTAGGATTAAGACCGGCCCCGTGGGACCTGATCCTCAGTTCTCCGGCCACGTCTGATCTGAAGGGCGTGAAAGCGGAGTGAATCACGGAGCCTAGTCTGGCTCGTCTTGGACCAAGACCTTGCCTTGTTATTGATTCGCATTGCTGCGGATACCCTGCTTTGTTCCGGAGGCAATCCGGGAACTTGCCAAGTTTTTGCCACGTTTGCTTTTGGACTTATCTATTGGAACTTTGCTTTCGTAATTGGACTACAGCTTTGCTGTTTGCGTTATTCTTTGATCTCTTCAAGAGAATTGCCTTTTGACTTTTTATATTCAATAAAATTAGTTAGCCTTTGCTACGTCTCCGTGTGTGTGTTAAAGGGGCAGTCCTAAGTCGGTGTTCGTGACAGTTGGCCGGAGAACTCCTCGAACCCCTTTTTGCACCACGGGACGTACCCGAAACCGCCGGCTGCGCACAAGGCCCCCATTGTCTCTACGGCCGCCATGGCGAACTTGACGGGTCCGCAAGTGGCGGCGTTGCAACAGGAGGTGGCGGAGCTGCGAACCCGAGCGGGCGGCACCCTGCCGGTGAATGCCCCGGCTCGTTTCAATGGAAACCGCGATGGTGGAAGTTTTCATTGCCCAGGTTCGGATGTACCTGGAGTTGCGGCCCAATGAATTTGCCACCCCCCGAGCCCAGGTGGGGTTCGTGTTCAACTGTATGGAAGGGATGGCAGCGACGTGGGCAACTCCCCTCATCAATGGCGCGTCCCCGCATGCGGCGACTTTGAACGCTTTCCTAGATGCGATCCGGGCGACCTGGGGACCCCCCGTCAATGAGGACCTGGCGGAACGGGATTTAGCACGGCTGACCATGAAGGACATGACTTTGTCTCAGTATATTTCCCGTTTCCGAGTGTTGGCCAGCCAGACCAAGTGGGAAGGACCACCCCTGCGCTATACGTATCTAGCGGGACTCTCGCCCGAGATTCAGCAACAGATGTTACAATTGCCCCGGCCGGCCGACCTGGAGGAGGCCATCGCCTCGAGTTTGCGGGCGGAGGCGGCCATACAACACAAGAGAAGGTGGGGGGTCGGCACGGCCGAGAAACCACCGACCAGGCGGGAGGCCGGGACCGCCAATTTGTGCCCCGCCAGATCCCTGCCCCCACCCCTGTTGTGGATGACTCCGAACCGATGCAACTGGGTACGGTGCGGCCCAAAGTAGATGCTGCCGAGAAGGCTCGGCGTCAAAGACTCAACCTTTGTTGGTACTGCGGGGGCCCGGGTCATTTTTCTCGTGATTGCCCCCAGAAACCGCGTGGGAGGACCCCTCGGGCCTCCGCAGCGGTGGCCAGCCCTCCGGAGCCTGAGGAAGCCCTCCAGGCGGCGGGGGAAGGGTACGGCCGAGTGTAAGAGGGTTCGCTCACTCGGCCGACGTCGCTACCCCTCCCCCTGAACCCAAGACTGGACAATTGTTCCTTGTCATGGTCAGCTTGTGGTCGCCCGAGAAGGGGCCGATGATGGTCCATGCCATGATTGACTCGGGAGCGACACCAACAACTTCATTGATGCAGACTATGCCAAGTCTGCGGGATTAAAATTTCTTGACCTCCAAGAGCCCAAGGGTGTCCAGACCATCGATGGGAGAGTGTTGAAAACCGGGGCTGTAACTCAATATACAGCTCCTACCAGGATGTGGACTAGCTCTCATAAAGAGGACATTTCTTTTCTTGTAACCAAGCTCCCCGATTTCCCCATTGTCCTGGGCATTGTGTGGCTCAAGGCTCCATGACCCCCAGATTTCCTGGGCTAAGAGACAGCTAATTTTTTTCTTCCGATCATTGCCAGGGCCACTGCATGACGGCCCGGGCGTGCCAGGCTCAAGAGGTGGAGAATGTGGCCACCCTGCCCAAGAAGTATGCCGGATTTTGGGATGTCTTCAGTGAGAAGGAGGCGGAACGTTTGCCTCCGCACCGGCCCTATGACTGTGCCATTGACTTGCAGCCGGGGCCCCCATTCCGCGGGGCGCTCTACCCGCCTCGGACCCAGAGCAACAGGGGCTCTCCGAGACTTCCTGGATGAGAACCTGCGGAAGGGGTTCATTCGGCCCTCCCAATCCCCCGGCCGGGCCCGATTCTTTTCGTCAAGAAGAAATCGGGGGAGTTGCGCCTTTGCAATGACTACAGGGAACTCAACAAGATCACGATCCGGAATCGCTATCCCCTGCCCTTGATCCCCGAGCTCTTGGAGCGGATGCGGGGAGCTAAGGTGTTCACTAAATTGGACCTGAGGGGGGCTTACAACCTTGTCCGGATTCGCCAGGGTGATGAATGGAAGACGGCCTTCCAGACCAAGTGGGGCAGTTTCGAATACCTGGTGATGGGATTCGGTTTGTGCAACGCCCCAGCATGTTTCCAACATTTCATGAATGACATTTTCCGAGACCTTTTGGACCGCTATCTGGCGGTCTACCTTGACGACCTGCTGATTTTTTCTCCGGATCAGGCGACCCATGATCGCCATGTCAAAGAGGTGCTCCTGCGACTGAGGGCCCACGGGCTCTATGCCAAGCTGGAGAAATGTGCTTTCGACTTGCGTGAAGTGGACTTTCTGGGCTACCGTATCTCTCCTACGGGCATTGCCATGGATGACACCAAGGTCCAAGCAGTGGTCGACTGGGCACCTCCTGCTAGCAAAAAAGACATTCAAAGATTCCTGGGCTTTGCCAACTACTACAGAAAGTTCATTCCTGACTTTGCCAAGTGGGCTGATCCGATCACCCAGTGTTTTGGGAAAGGTGCCGTTCCGGTGGACGCCGGAGGCGGATGTGGGGTTCCGCAAGTTGAAGCAGCTGTTCACCACTCAGCCGCTTTTGCAGCACCCCAACCCCCGCACCCCTTTCATCGTCCAGGCCGATGCTTCGGATGTGGCGGTGGGGGCGATCCTGCTACAGCCTCAGGGGACGGACTTGTTGCCCTGTGCCTACTATTCCCGGCAGCTGACGGCCCCGGAAAAGAACTATACCATTTGGGAGAAGGAACTTTTGGCCATCAAGGTGGCGTTTGAAGTCTGGAGACACCTGCTGGAAGGGGCCAAGTTCCGGTGGAGGTTCACACCGACCACCGGAACTTGGAGCATCTGAAGTCCCAGCGCAAATTGAACCAGAGGCAACAGAGATGGTCCCTGTTCTTTGAGCGATTCAATTTCCGCATTCACTATGTGACCCCCAAGCAGACCAAGCAAGCTGATGCCCTGTCCCGGAAGCCGGAGTATGTCCGCGGAGGGGAGGTCCTCTCCGAGCAGCCTCTGCTCAAAGCGGAGAACTTTGCAGCCGCCCGAACGGCCCCCGCGCCGGCCGGCCCCGCCCGGCCCCGTGGATAAGCGGCCGTTGAGTGTGCGGGTCCAGGCCCGCCAACGGGACGACCCTTGGGTGCGCGAGCAGCTGTCCAAGGGGGTGCAGGCTCCGTTTCAGGTGCGGAACGGGGTGCTCTATCATCGGGACTCTGTTTATGTTTCTCCGGGCCCTGAGCGGGGGGACATTCTCAAGCTTTGCCACGACTCTAAGGCGGCGGGCCATTTTGGGCTCTTCAAGACGCTGCAGCTAGTTCTACGGGATTTTTGGTGGCTTAAAGTGCGGAGGGATGTGGAGGACTATGTGGGATCCTGCCCTGTGTGTCACCGGGCTAAGAACCAGGGGGGCAAGCCGGCTGGCTTGCTCCAGCCCCTTCCGACTCCCTCCGCTCCCTGGAAGATGATTTCGGCCGATTTCATCACCGACCTCCCCAAGTCCAAGGGTTTCACCACGATACTGGTCGTGGTGGACTGTTTCACCAAGATGGGACACTTCATCCCCTGTGTGGGGGTGCCTACTGCCAAGGAGACTGCTGATATGTTTGTGCAACATGTGTTTCGCTGCATGGACTTCCACAGAGCCTGGTGACGGACGGGGCACCCAATTCACTTCCCAGTTCTGGAAGGCTGTCCAGAAGCTGCTGGGGATTGATGTGCGGATGTCCACGGCTCACCACCCGCAGACCGATGGGCAAACCGAAAGGGTTAATGCCACTTTTGAGCAGTACCTGCGCTGCTATGTCAACTATCAGCAAACCAACTGGGCCCTTGTTGTCTTTGGCAGAGTTCGCCTACAACAATGCGACGCAGGAATCCATCAAAGAGACTCCTTTCTTTGCCAACTATGGACACCACCTCGGTTCTACCCTCCGGTGGACCCGTCTGGGGACGTTTCGAGGCTAAGGATTGGCTCCAGGAGCTCACTGCGCTTCAAGACTTGCTACGTACTCAATTGACCAGGCGAAGGCCGACTACAAGCGGATGGCTGATCGGGCGGCGCCAGGAGGGTCCTGCAATTCTGGTGGGGGATAAAGTTTGGCTGTCCACCAAGAATCTGCCCACGCAACGCCCCAGCCGCAAGTTGGATGCCCGGTTTTTGGGGCCCTACAAAGTTTTGGAGCGGGTGGGGCCTGTCTCCTTCAAGCTCCAGCTCCCTGCGGACATGAAACTCCACCCGGTGTTTCATCGCTCCCTTGCTCGCGCCCGCGAAGGGGGTGCGGCCTGATGTGACGCAGCCGCCTCCCTCCCTGTGATGCGAGAGGGCGGGAGGAGGTCAAGTGCAGGACATTTTGATGCTCGCATCCGGTACCGGAAGTTGGAGTATTTCATTGACTGGAAAGGTTTTGGCCCGGAAGAGCGTGCTTGGGTCAAGGCTCGAGATGTCCACGCGCCGGAGTTGGTGGCCCGGTTCCACCGCAAGTATCCTGACAAGCCCAAGCCCCGGGGGCGGCCCAGGGGGGGCCCTGAGGGGGGGGATAGTGTAGCACCCATGGGCCCGTTCGTGCCACTGGGAGGGGGGGTGAGGCGCCGGGGGTCCCGATGCCATTGGGACCCGCACAGGCTGAAGGGGACTCGGAGGACGAGTTGGAAGGCCCAGAGCAAGATTGGTCAGCAGTGCCTTTGCCCAGTTCACCTGTAGAGAGTTTAGCATGGGATCTCGAGTGGGAGCATTCTCCCGGGAAGGAGCGGACCAGGTGGAGATGGGAGGCAGCGAAGCAGATAGCGGAGATAGTTATGAATTCCAAACGGCCGAGGTTCCCAGGACCTGGCCGAGCAGCAGATGGAGGCCAGCGGCTGGGAAAGTTCGGGGGGAGGCTGCTTCTCAAGGAGATAGCGATACTGAACTGGAAGAGCGGGGCCGTTCCCATAACAGACGCAGGGACATAGAGCAGGGCAGGAGGAGCTGGCATCTGTCCCTAGACCGTCACCGCTCGGAAAGTAGAGACTGGAGACGCGGGCCCTAGATCGCCGAGGGGCCCGGCCGAAGGATTAAGAACGGCCCCGTGGGAACTGATCCTCAGTTCTCCGGCCACGCCTGATCTGAAGGGCGTGAAAGCGGAGTGAATCACGGAGCCTAGTCTGGCTCGCCTTGACCAAGACCTTGCCTTGTTATTGATTCGCATTGCTGCGGATACCCTGCTTTGTTCCGGAGGCAATCCGGGAACTTGCCAAGTTTTTGCCACGTTTGCTTTTGGACTTATCTATTGGAACTTTGCTTTCGTAATTGGACTACAGCTTTGCTGTTTGCTTTATTCTTTGATCTCTTTCAGAGAATTGCCTTTTGACTTTTTATATTCAATAAAATTAGTTAGCCTTTGCTACGCCTCCGTGTGTGTGTTTAAGGGGCAGTCCTAAGTCGGTGTTCGTGACAGTTAGTTCCAAGCAGGGAAGGAGGTGCAGACGAGCCTCCACACTTCCTTCCCTGCAGAGAACTAACAGGAAATAATAACAAATTTTCGTTACTAATTACATTTCAATTACAAAATGTATTGAAAATGTTTCGGATTAATTTCTATAAAGACCCAGCAACGGAGACCCCCCCCCCCCCCGAGTTTAGAATCAAATTTTTTATGGATCAACCACCCCTAGTAGCTAGTGCAAAATGCAGCAGCTTGACTTTGCTGCTGCAGCTGTTGTTGCTGTTGTTGCTGTTGTCTGCCTTCAAGTCATTTCCAACTTATAATGACCCTAAGGTTAAACTATCAGAGGAAGTATTTATTTGGAAGATTTGTTCAGAGAGGGTTTGCCTCTGCCTCCCTCTGAAGCTGAGAGTGTGTGATTTGCCCAAAGTCACCCAGTGGATTTCAATGGGAACTTCACTTGCACATTGTTTTATTCTAATAGTGATAAAGACTATAGTATAGATACACAAAACTATAGAGACACCAAACTATCCTTCCTGCACACACACACATAACACACACATCATATCGGGGTAATGTGCTCTAAGAAACAGAAAAATGACATGCTTTTTAAACCTGCCTAATTAAAAGCAGATAATGCCTTTGGTACTCATTACGAGTTTCTCAAATGATTCATCAGCAAGAAAGTGCAAATGATGTTTTCTCTTTGAAAAGCAGATAAATCCCATCTTAAAACTCTTTATTAAACTTGTGAAACTTTTAAAAGTCACTAGAGGTTTTGGCAAAAGGCCATTCCAAAAATGTTCTGGAAATATATTTGGAACATATACAGAATGTATGTGTGTGTCCCTCTTGCTCACACTTTACAAGTATGAATTTCTTATTTGAGAACACATCACATAGAATGTAGAATTTATTAAAGATATCTGCAATAGGATCCTTGGTATAGATCAGTACAGTGTTCCCTCACTTATCATGTGTGTTACGTTCCAGGACCACCCGCAATAAGTAAAAATCCATGAAGTAGGGACTGCCCCCTCTCTCACACACACACTCACTCAATGGTGGTGATGGTAGCAATACTGTGGAGGGGTGGCTCCCGAAGACCAAGGCCCATTTTCCTTGGGTGGCTCTTCTTCCCTCTGGGTGCTGCTGTTCCAGAAGTCTCCAGAGTGGATAGTCCTGGTGGCCTGATAGTCTCTGACACCTCTGCCACCCGCTGACGGCCATGGCCCGTCTTCCTTAGGCGGCTCTTCTTCCCTCCTGCTGCTGCTGCTCCAGAAGTCTCTGTCATGATATCGATAATGCAAGATCCTCTCATGGAAAATGAAACCAAATATATAAAGAATTCCCCTTCAGACAATCAGCCTAAATACACAAATATCAAAGGTCAAGATAGTGAAAAAAGAATGTCTAGAACACAGCTAGCACATTTTTTAGGTCTTTTGTTGAGCACGTAATAGTTAAACATTAAAATAAAATTAGTTTAGGGAAAGGAGAAACCAGGTAGAGCTGAAAGTCTTTTTACATGACATTATAATGACAAGTTATTAATTGCACTAACAAAAGATAAGCATGTGTATACCAAGGAGTCTGAATGTGAATATAACCCCCCCTTCTTGACCAAAGATAGTGCTTTCAAGATCAGTGTTTTTCAACCTTTTTTGAGTCGCGGCACATTTTTTACATTTACAAAATCCTGGGGCACACCACCAACCAAAATGACACTCTAACAATGTAATACATATAGTTAATATGTTTTTAAATGTATTTATACACTCAGTGTGAAACCTGGGCCTGTTTCGATGAACACAACGTAGATATCCTGGCAGGAATGGCAGAAAGACGCACAACAGCTGTCAGTCTCTGTTATGTGTACTGAAAAGGTTTGCTTGGGAATTTATTTATTTATATTTATTTATACATCAAACTTGTATACCGCCACTCCCCGAAGGCTCGGAGCGGTTTACAAAAGTTTGAGTGGCCCAGCGGCCCCAACAAACAACACAATATACAATAGACATGGGTAAAACACAAGGATGGGGGGGAAGAGGGGGGGAAGGAGTCAGCAGCGGAACCCACTAGGGTGCCCCCCCCGCCATCGAAAGAGGGCAGGCGGGGCACTCCCAGCAGGATTGCTGGTACCAGGGCGCTGGTGGTGGGCGGGGGCCATCGTCTCCCCCATGGGAGTCCGCATTGGGAGTCCCGGTCCATCCGCACAGTGGCCTCAGTGACTTTCCGCTAGTCTGTAGGGTCCTTTGGAGCTGCGACTGCTTGTAGCAGGAGCTCCAAAACGTCCTGGCGGAGAACGTCCTCCGAGGCCGCACCACTCTCGTCGCTAGTCGTCCTTCTTCTGGAAGGCCAGCTGAGGTGCTGGCTCTATAATCCCGGTCCTTCCGGGTTCTCCGGCAGGGGGCTGGGCCTGGCCTCCGGCCAGAAGTGCAGAGGATGGCATACTCGCCTTCCTTCCGTTTCCGGCGCCGTCTCCTCCTCTTCCGGGGGCCGCGTTTCTCCCTAGCCAGGTCGTTGCTAGGGGCAGAGTCCTCCAAGGGTGGGGATTCCCAGACTTCCAGCGGGCTTCCATCACTGCTTCCGGGTACTGCTTCTTCTCGGGGTCCAGGTACATGGAGTGGCTGGGCGTCTTCAAGGACGCCCGCCATGTTAGGCCTTGCCTCCTCCAGGATGCTCCCCCAACTTCTCCCAGCACGCCGCCGACGCCTGGAAGCATCCCGCGGGGGGGCCAGGACGGCAGATATATCAAACTCCGCGAGCGGCGAGTCCGGCAGCACCGACGGGCCTCCGGGGCCTCCAGGGATCGACAGTGAGTCCTCAGGGCCACCGTATGGGTCCACCGTGGGGAGCGGATGGATGGGCTGGGGGTCGCCGCAGTCCTCAACACCCGATGTCATCCTAGGAGCGCTATCTGCCGCGGAGGTTAGTACGTCCCCAGCCGCCAGAGCGAGTCCATGGGTGTTTGTAGGCCAGTCATCCATTTTTGGGGCCGGCATCTCTTGGTCGGCTTCCAAATAGCTGGAGGGAAAGTCCCACGATTGATCCCAGGTGAACTCCTGGTCTGCGGAAGGGGCTCGTGGGGGATCATCGGAGCTGTTTGGCTTCAGGTTCAGGATAGGGAACTGCGCTGGAGGGATCCCTAGTGTCTCCAACAGACCACTGAATCTGTTTCCAAATTCGGTGATGTGATCCATGAGCTTAGTATACTCTACAAGCAGCTCAGTGTAAGCACACGAGTCAAGCTGGCCAGCAGTGGGGTTCTGAGTCCCTTTCTGAGACCTCAGCGGGGAGCTGCTCCAAAGGGCTCCATGTGCCTTGCAGGGCTGGGTTCCCAGGCCGGCAGGCTGCTCCGCTTTCACGGGGGTCGTTAGGACTGGTGGGGGCAAACTTCTGCCGGACGATCTCCTCCCAAACCTTCTCAGGAAGCGCGCGCCCGAGGCCGTTACCAGTCGGACGACCCAGCCATTCCCGAGCCGCTTAGGCGTCCTCTCTGGTAGTTCTGATGCTTTCCCAGCCAGATTGCACCCCCGGTGTCTGTGGGTCGCCAAAGACGACCCCCTGGCTCTGGCGATCAACCATTGTCTCCTCGAAGAGAGGGCAGCGGGACCGGCTCAGTATGTCTGGGGAATCAGGAAGGCCATGCCGGAGCTCACCCAAAGGGAGCTCCACAGCAGCCGCCATTGGCAGAGGGGTTTAGGAGCCTTTCACTTGCCAACTGGTGGGGAGGGATGGATCCACAATGCTGTGGCCTCTTTCGAGAAGACACGCGGAACGGGTCTCTCTTGCCAAGCCTGAGGAAGCCAAGTGAAGGACCCAAACTAAACAAGAAGTATATAACCACAAAGATTGTAAATTGTCAAATAATATTATTGTTATTATCACACATAGAACACTGTACTCACGGACCCCAGTCGTATATATACATTCAGTTCATTTTCACAAGGTAAATTTCAATCTACAATTTCATAAAGAATCAGGTCCGGAAGCAGGCAAATTCCAATCACAAGTTCATGAAAATCGTCCAAAGTTCATTACATAACGTGCATATTGCAAAGAAACATAAGTTCATAGTAGAAGTCCCAAAGACATCAACAAAATGTACATATTATGAGCGAAGTCGCATCAAGTGGAACCAAACATAATTTCATCCAAAGCCGGGTTGACGGAAGCATAATAATTCTTTCTCCATTTCGCACCAATAGGTGCTTTATCAAAACCAAGATAACAATATGGCTAGTGGGGCATCCACTGATCACAATCAAGTAGATAGTGAGGCATGGGCCATACTCATACTCAAAATGGGTTATTTTGTTTTATCCTGTCTTAAGGATCAAAGGTCCCTGGATGACATCTGGATACCCTAGAGCAGTGTTTCCCAACCAGTGTGCCGTGAGCGATCATCAGGTGTGCCGTGGGAAATTAGAACCCCCAATACCCTTTCTTCCCCCTCCTACAGAACACTTTTTCTTCCCCACTTGGGCTCCCTTCTTCCCAGCCTCGCTCTGCTTGCTTTGCCTTGCTTTGCTCATACTGTCGCTTCTGCGGGAAGGGGGAGGGAGGAAGACGTGACACGTGCGGGCGCTACTGCTCAGACTCGCCCCACATCTTCCTCCCTCCCCTCCACAGTGCTCTCTAGAGATAGGTGAACTATAACTCCAAAACTCAAGGTCAATGCCCACCAAACTCTTATAGTATTTTCTCTTGGTTATGGTAGTTCTGTGTGGGAAGTTTGATTCCATTCCATCATTGGTGGAGTTCAGAATGCTCTCTGATTGCGGGTGAACTATAACTACCAGCTGTTGAGCAAAACCTTTGTGTGTGTCTTTCTGCCATTCCTGCCAGGATATCTATGTTGTGTTCATCGAAACATGCCCAGGTTTCCCACTGAGTGTATAAATACATTTAAAAACATATTAACTATATGTATTACTGTCTTAGAGTGTCATTTTGTGTCATTTTGGTTGGTGGTGTGCCCCAGGATTTTGTAAATGTAAAAAATGTGCCGCAGCTCAAAAAAGTTGAAAAACACTGACCTAGAGTGATCCCTGACCTAACTTAGAGTATATGTCCCATGTAGACAGGCCCCTAATCTTTATATCCCTGGCCAATATATAACTCTACTGAAGGTTGGTTTTAAATGCTAAAGTAAAATTCTCTGATGATGCAAGTTTCTTCCTGACTTGCCTCTTTGTTGAAATCCCCAGAGCCAGTTCTGCCATTTAACAAGGTCATTGTGCAAAAGAACGATAAATGAAGACAAAGCTGCCCTAATATAACATTTAACTATTTTCTCATCCAGTAATCAGTTCAATGTCTAGCACAGGGCTGTCCAACTGGCGGCCCCGGGGCCGGATCCGGCCCCGTAGCCTGTTGGACACGCCCCCCACCTATGCCCTCAGCCGCCATTTTTAAATTTTTAAAAAATCGATTTTTTTTAAAAAGGCGGCTGGGGGGGAGGGGGAGGCAGGGCAGGGAGGAGGAAGAGAGCTAGCTCCTCTTTTTCGGCGCCCCCCTCCCTACCTAGGCGGGGAGCCGCGAAAAAAAGGCAGAAAGGCGGCGCCAAGAGCAGCGCGTCACAGGCCTGGCGTGACGCGCTGCTCTGGCACCGCCCTCCTCCTTTTCGGCGGCTCCCCGGCCTAGGAAGGGAGGGGGTGCCGAAAGGAGTAGGCGGTGCCAATGGGCAGCGCGTCACGCCAGGCCTGTGACGCGCTGCCGTTGCGCCGCCTTCTGCCCCCCACCGGCGGCTCCCCAGCCTAGGAAGGAGGGGCGCCAGGAGGAGGCGTGCCAAGAGCAGCGCGTCACGCCAGGCCTGTGCGCTGCTCTTGGCGCCGCCTACTCCTCCTTTTCGGCGGCTTTAGGAGGCGGGGCCTGGGCTGGGGGCGGGGCCTGGGCTGGGGGGCGGGGCCTGGGGGCGGGGCCTGGCCTGGGGGCGGGGCCTGGGGGCGGGGCCGAGCGGCCCCCGAGGTCATCAGTGACCTCTTATCCGGCCCTGGACCCGCCAGAAGATGGACAGCACTGGTCTAGCATATCACTGCATTTAAAATTCAAAGTAATGCAGTATGCAGGAGGCAATGATTAATCCAATGGCTTTGAACCAAAGGAATCCAACCTCAAATTCACACCCAGACTTTAGGCTCATCAAATAGCCCTGTTCTCCATTAACACACCAATGTCCTCACTGCGGGAGAAGATGCGGATCAAGAATAGGGCTCCACAGCCAGCTACAGACCCACCGACCAGACAGCACATCAGGAAGACAATCATCCTCATGCTACAAAGGATCACCTAAGTAAGTAAAGTCAGGTGTGCATGTTCTGGGTCTTCATCAGTACCATCTTCTGCAATGGATCTCAACCTACTGTCTTCTTGACCTTCAATATTTGGCTTTTTTTTTTGCTATGAATTCAAAAACATTCAGTTGCTTTGATAGACGTTTAGTCATCTTCCCAATTCAGGTGGAAACAGGAAACACTAATAGTAGCTAACAGGGCTTTAAGTCTCAGAACAGCAACTCAAGCTAGCAGACAAATGGTACAATAAGGAATGGTTCACTGCTGCTTTGAAGAAGAAAGACATAAGAAAGCTCTGAAAGGGGGAAGAGCAAGAGAGCAGTGACGTGACTTGTTTCATAATATTTCAAAAACTATTAAAGATAATTACACGGATAAAAATAAATGAAACTACATAATAAAATCTATAACTGTGTTCAGATTTCACAAAAATGTTGATTAGAATAGGAGATACAGCATTTTGGAATATTTCTTATACACACATACACATACTTTAAATTGGTATGTCTAAAAATCATAATCAAAATCATAATCAATGGCCACATCCAACCCATTACCTCTTTGAGGCATTCATTCAGAGGAGATACACTATCCTTAACTTAGCCTTTTTGAAGACATGGATAAATATATTTGTATATCAGCATAATAGCCCCAAGGGGCTATCCTCTCCCCTCTATTATTTAACACCTATATGCGTCCACTTGCCCAACTGGTGCGTAGTTTTGGTCTGGAGTGTCATCAGTATGCTGATGACACCCAGCTCATTCTGAGGATGGAAGGCCGGCCGGACTCTGTACCCGATTATTTCCATCAGTGCCTGGAAGCCGTGACTGGGTGGCTACGGGCCAGCAGGTTGAAGGTGAACCCGTCGAAGACGGGGGTCGGGGGTCCAACTGGACCCTCTGCTGACGATGGAGGCTCAGGTCTCCACTGTGAGCAGAGCAGCGTTTTTCCATCTGCGCCAGGCAAGGCGGCTGGTGCCCTACCTTTCCGGTGACGACCTGGCCACGGTCATCTCGAGACTGGACTACTGTAACGCTCTTTACATTGGCCTTCCTTTGTCGGTAATCTGGAAACTGAAGATGGTGCAAAACGCTGTGGCTCAACTGCTGGCTGGAGTAACACTATCGTGCTACATCACACCAGTCCTACAGCGCTTGCACTGGCTCCCTATCAAGCAACAGATTGCCTTCAAAGTGCTGGTGCTAACCTTTAAGGCCTTGCATGGCAGGGGATCAGTGTACCTGAAGGACCAGCCTTTTCCTGCATGTTCCCCAGAGACCACTATGGTCCATGGATCAAAACCTACTAGAGGTTCCATCACTTAAGATCTTCCACTTGTCATCGACGCGGCCGCGCACTTTTTCTGCCTACCCTTTGGAATGCTCTCCCGGAGGAGGCACGAGCAATAACTGATCTACAGGCTTATCGGGGGGCCTGCAAGACCAACCTGTTCCGTCAGGCATTCAATCTCTAAGCTGTAACCCCTATTATGGTCTTAATCTGTTTTTATTATGTTTTCAAATATGTTGTGTTTTGTTGTTCATTGCTGTGAAGCACCCTGGGCCTTTTCGGGAAGGGTGGTATATAAGTCAAAATAATAAATAAATAAATAAATAAATAAATAAAATAATGATAACACCCTTCCCCATGTCTCAGGATGGTTTCATATAAATGCTTAAAAGCATTGGAAATAGAACGCCCCCTTTTGGGATTCCATATAACAGCTCCTTTTTTGAGGAGTAGGCCCAAGAAGCACCATCTCAAACCTGTCTGAGAGGTATGACCAGAACCATTACAACACAGTGTCTCTGATTCCCAGCCCCTCTAGGCATTCCAGATGGATTCTATGGTCCATGGTCTCAAAACCACTCAGAGATCTAGAAGCACCAACAGGGACACATTCCCCATGTCAGTGCTGAGATGGGAGATCATCCACTAAGATGTCCATAGGAGTTTCAACTCCATAACCTACTCTGATGCCAGTATGAAATGGGTCAAGGAAGTTTGTTTCATCCAAGACTGCCTGAAGTTGGAGGGCAGCTGCCTTCTTAATCATTTTGCCCCCAAAAAAGGAAGGTTAGAGACTGGTATGTAATTATTAAGGTTTGGGGGATCTAGGGAGGGCAAGCGGCTTAATTACTGTTTCTTTTAAACATGATGGAAAATTCCCTTCCCTGAGAGTTGTATTGTTAACTTGTTGTATTTTAAATTGAATTGCATCTTCTCCCTGAACAACCAGCCAACAGTAGCAGGGATTAAAGGCCCTTCGACACAGACCTCTATCCCAGAATATTAAGGCAGAAAATCCCATAATATCTGGTTTGAACAGGATTATCGTCGTCGTCGTCATCATCATCATCACTTTATTTCTTATTTATCGTCCTCCATTGGGATGCTCTAGGCCAGGGGTGCCCACACTTTTTCAGCATGTGATCTACTTTTAACCAACCAAGTAGAAAAGATCTACCTATGTACCTTCTGCGCGCGCTCCTGCCGCTGCGTTCCTGCTCCTTCTTCCCGCCTCACGCTCCTTCCGTGCGGCATTGCAGGAATGAGGGAGCGCAAGGCGGGGCCTCTGGAGGGAGCGCGAGGTGGGGCCCCTGGAGGGAGTGCAAGGCGGGGCCTCCGGAGGGAGTGTGAGGCAGGGCCTCTGGAAGGAGCACGAGGCAGGGCCTCCAGAAGCCCCGCCTCGTGCTCCGGCCTGCTTCTCTTTTGTTCTGGCACCGCACATGCGCTCCTGCGCTCCTGCTCCTTCTGCCCACCTCGCGCTCCTTCCGCGGGACATTGCAGAAACGAGGGAGCGCAAGGCGGGGCCTCCGGAGGGAGCACGAGTTGGGGCCTCCAGAGGGGAGCAGGGCCTCTGGAGAGGAGCACGAGGCAAGGCCTCCAGAAGCCCCACCTCGCGCTCTGCCCTGCTGCTCTTTTGTTCTGGGGCCGCAGATGCGCTCCTGCGCTCCTGCTCCTTCTGCCCACCTCGCGCTCCTTCTATGGGACATTGCAGGAACGAGGGAGCGCAAAGCGGGGCCTCCAGAGGGAGTGTGAGGCAGGGCCTCTGGAGGGAGCACGAGGCAAGGCCTCCAGAAGCCCCACCTCGCGCTCTGCCCTGCTTCTCTTTTGTTCTGGCACCGCACATGCGCTCCTGCGCTCCTGCTCCTTCTGCCCACCTCGCGCTCCTTCCGCGGGACATTGCAGGAACGAGGGAGCGCAAGGTGGGGCCTCCGGAGGGAGCACGAGTTGGGGCCTCCGGAGGGAGTGTGAGGCAGGGCCTCTGGAGGGAGCACGAGGCAAGGCCTCCAGAAGCCCCGCCTCGCGCTCTGCCCTGCTGCTCTTTTGTTCTGGCGCCGCACATGCGCTCCTGCGCTCCTGCTCCTTCTGCCCACCTCGCGCTCCTTCCGTGGGACATTGCAGGAATGAGGGAGCGCAAGGCGGGGAAGCTGCTGGCGAGAGAGAGGCAGGGTTCCCGCAATGCCCTGCAGAGGGCGCTTCCTCGTTTCCGCAATGTCGGATGGCAGGAGCGTGCACGCGGTGGCAGGACGAGAGAGAGGCTGAAATCGACCTCATTTGGACTTGTGATCGACTCGTTGATCGCGATCAATTTTGTGGGCAGCCCTGCTCTAGGCGATTTACACAGAAGCAATAATAGCAAGATAAAACATACAGGATCATGAATATAAAAGTTAAAATTACACATAAAATGCTCTACTGAACAGCCAGGTCTTGAGAGCCTGGGTGAAAGAGCGCAAGTCGCGCATAGCTCTTATATACGGAGGCAATAAGTTCCACAATGATGAGGCAGAGATAGAAAAAGCCCTAAGCCTCATGCTAGTAAGATAATGTGGGATGTTCTGCCTTGATATTCTGGAATATAGGGCTATGTGGAAGGACCCCAAGAAAGTAGGTTACTTGCCTCAGCAGCTTGTTCACATCAACAGTACTCACAAATTAAAACTGATCCAGGGTAATCCCACTCACAGAGTTGCTGGACACCTCATTGCTGGCTTGTGCTGATATGTTGGCTCTTATGCAAGACATTTTGTCTGCATTTTATCTTATAACAATTATGTTATAATTGTGTGGTATAGAAAGGATTATGACTCAAGGTCCTGCCAGCTTCACTTACTATCAAATTAAATAACTTTTCATATACTGTAAGAAGTTGCTCTGCACTCCAGCCTACAAGTATAAGGAAATGTGGTTAATGGTTCCTGCTTGGGGTTTAAAGTGATATATACAAACAGTAAATGTGCTCCCATTGGATTAAAAATAGGCTAGGTATTTATTTTAAATAAGCTAAACCATAGCAAAAAGCATAGCAAAAAATTGTGGGGTGGATTTAAGCGCTGTCTTCGCACAATCCTAAATATACACTGGACTGACTATGTGACTAATGTTGCTGTCCTTGAGCAAGCAGGGATCACCAGCATTGAGGCCATGCTATTGAGAACACAGCTGCGCTGGGCAGGGCATGTCTCTAGGATGGAGGACCACCGCCTCCCAAAGATACTACTCTATGGTGAACTCGCTACGGGTCAGCGCAAGAGAGGCGCCCCCAAAAAGAGATACAAGGACTCCCTGAAACAACACTTCAGGCTCAGCCAGATTGATCGCCAACAATGGTCCACCCTGGCCTCACATCGGGAGGCATGGAGACGCACTATCCACAATGCTGTGGCCTCTTTCGAGAAGACACGCCAAATGGGTCTCGAAGAGAAATGACAACACAGAAAGAACCGCAACTTGGAAACGACATCACCCAAGCAGACTTTCTGCTGTGCTTTCTGCAACCGAACTTGCCTATCTCAGATTGGCCTGTTTAGTCATCAACGCGCTTGTAAAAAGCGTGAGATGAGTCCTTCCTAAGAATCTTCGTTTGCGAAGTAATGCCGAGAGAAATGTGCTCCCATTGGATTAAAAATAGGCTAGGCATTTATTTTAAATAAGCTAAACCATTTATTTCTTAAGCAGTTTGTAGAAAGCATAGCAAAAATTTGTGGGGTGGATTTAAACCCCTAAAAACACATTTACTACCTACCTGAAAGAGTGTGGCCCCTTCCTCTCCCCCGGTTTTGTACCTGATGGATTATACAAACACTTGAATCAAGGAAACAAATATCTGTCTCTATCACCCTGTTCTGCAGTGTATTTAACATGAAAATCTGTAGTCTGGTGTATTTAAAGCAACATGCTTTAATATTTATAACATTTTGTCACTGGAGACATAGGCTGTCCTTCTTTACTTCAGTGGCTCCTTCAATTGACTTTTGAAAGGGAATTTATAAAACAAAATAAAAAGTTATGTAAGACATGAATCTTGAATTGAAATAACGTCCCCACCCCAATCGTATTTCGTAGACATGGTTTAGAACCCAAAAATAGGGAATCGAAAATCTAATTGGGGGGGATTTTTTTTTATTAGTAAAAAAAAATTCCAAAATTTCTAAAATGTAACTTAATTACTAACGAAATTCGTTAGTAGTTCGTATGCCAGCGCATCATATTCCAGATGTTTTTGGCCTACAACTCCCAGAAATCCTAACAGCTGGTAAATTGGCTGGGATTTCTGGGAGTTGTAGGCAAAAACTTGAATAAATCACACTGAATTCTAGATGGGACTCTCCAAATAGGAAGGAGGGAGCAAATGAGGGAGGGAGGGATGGGGTATTCTATTCTTGGAAGCAGCAAAAGAAAAGGAGGAGGAGCCCCGGCTCCTCGCTGCCTCTCTCACTCACCCGATCCCGAGGGAGCGAGGGGCCCAAGTTTGCCCAGGCTGGTCATATACCTCGTTCCATGCACATGCAATAATACAGCAGTAATAACAATGGGTATAAGAAGAGGTAAAATTCAAACCGAGTATTCTGACTGGTCCCTCCTCATGCGGTGCAAACAGGCTCTTTCTTATTAGCCCGGGAAATTAGCCGGGAAAAGCCAGCGTTTGCTGCTTGGGAGCACACACATACATATACTTTGGGGGGGGATTTGCTGCAGAATCTTCTCTATGAGCCCAGGATTCTGCAGCAAATCTCCCCCCCCCCCCCCCAAGAATATGTATGTGTGTGCTCCCAAGCAGCAAACGCTGGCTTTTCCCGGGCTAATTTCCCGGGCTAATAAGAGAAGAGCCCGTTTGCACCGCATGAGGAGAGACCAGTCAGAATACTTCGGTTTGAATTTTACCTCTTGTTATTGTTATTACTGCTGTATTATTGCATGTGCATGGAATGTAGGTATGACCAGTTGGATTACTTATAATATTAGGCACTTACAGTAGCATTCATTCTATGATACATTAGGTTGGTTTCTCACCCCAATACTCTTTGATGCTTTAGATCTTGGCAGGGCAGGAGAGGCAGGGAAGCCTGGAAAAAATGTAAACAGAGAGGTTTACTCAGAAGTAAATCCACAAAGGAGGGCCCTGCATCAAAAGTGACCTCATATGCAGATTTACTTCTGAGTAATCCTCTCTGTTTACATTTTTTCCGGCTTCCAGCCGAAAGAAGGAGCGAGTTTAGAGCTTTCCTTGCCATAATACTTATTGGCAAGGGAGGCGGGAGCGTGGTGAGAGAGAAGGAGGGTGCCCCCCCCCCCCGTACCACCCAAAAAAGACCCGTAAGAAAATCCAGGCCCCCGAAGGTCGAAAAAGAAAGTCCACTTCCTGGTTGGCGTTCCAGGTGCGGAAATACTCGAAAGTAGCATTTCTTACGAATTTCTTATGAAACGAATCATTTTCATAACTTTTTTCTCATGCCTAGTATTTCGTATAAAACTACATTTGAATTTACAAATAGTGTGTGTGCATGTATAATCACTTCAAAAGAAAAGCTATTTGTATGTGCTGTGCTGTGTAGTACTTCCATTACTACACAGCACAACATACTAAATCTTTTATATTTGCCCTGTAAGAAAATATGAATATTTGTTTCATGAAAATTTGCCCAAATGAGCAATGTTTAAGAATAATCCAAAATGAGCAACTCTCATGTACAGCGTCATCTCATTTATCAGCATAGCCAAGGTGATATCTAATCTATACCATGCAAAACTTAACCTTGACTATAGAACAAATTTTGCGACCATTTCAGACAGATTTTCAATGGTGTTGTCTCTGTTCACACTTTTTAGAATCGGATAAGTATTTTGAAATTCTCATGTAAAAACAAACAGCTGTGAATGCAGAAAGAAGTGCAAGCATTTTTAAAGTCCACATAGAAAATTGTGAAGTTAAGCAAAGTTGGACAGAGTATGTGGGGAGAGTTCACCAAATGAATACCATTGGAAGGTGGCTCTATTACTCCAATATTATACAACAACAAGGTCTACATTTAGCAGTCAGTGTATGATTATTTGACCAAGCCAATCCTCCATAAATAAGCTTATAGTTATGGTTACTAGTCAGATATGGCAAACCTGTGAGCCTGTATAAACAGCAAACAAGGTATAATTCACAATGTTTGTAGACTCATTATGCAATCGTGGTAATATTGGATGAATACTCTGATTGTCTCCACAGTTGCCAACTTAGAACATCTGCATGTCTTGGGATGATATTTTATTTTATTTTGTGTCAGAAGTAATTTAAGAAACTGCAAGTCGCTACTGGTGTGAGATAATTGGCTGTCTGCAAGGATGTTGCCCAGGGGACGCCCAGATGTTTTGATGTTTGACCAACCTGTGGGAGGCTTCTCTCATGTCCCCACATAGGAAGCTGGAGCTGAGATGGGAGCTCACACTGCTCCCCAGATTTGAACTGACAACCTGTCAGTCAGCAGTCCTGCCGGCACAAGTGTTTAACCCATTGTGCTACCAGAGGCTCGAATTAGTCTTATTGAAACTACTGATGTCAATAATATTGATAGAAATATTAACAACAACAAAATTTTCTTATGATTGTTCAGCACGAGGAAGTACTAAACAGAGGATAATCAGGGCAAAGTCCTGAATACCATGCTAGCAATGGATCACTTGAATTTTGAATGCTAAGTAGGATTGAAACCGATTAGTATGCGGTTGGGTGATCACCAACTGAATAACAGAAGCAGGTGTCTTGGTCCTTTAATGCTACATAACAAAAATTACAAGATCCACATTGATCACAGAGTAGATGTTTATCTGCCCAAAACCCAGGCCTCATGCCGGTAAATAATCCTAATAGTTACCAGTCAGATAGGGCAAACAATAGCAAAGTAGATGTAATCCACATCTCCAGAACCCTCATCTTGCTACATGACAATGTTGGAATAATGCTCTGCTGCTTTCTTGCAGCATGGTGCTAAATAAAAATGTTGGTGAGGTTAAGGGTAGGGCCCAGCCAAGGAGCTACCGGTAACCCCACCCCACCACCTGCCATTTTATTAGCAGGCTTGTTAGAGGATAGGGACAAAGCAGATGCTTGTAACTAATCTGTGGTGGAATATGGAGATACAATTTACACCTCACTGTGCACCTAAGGCACCCCTTTTGGTGAAGGCCAGGAATGGGAACTCACACTAGTGAGTTCACTCAACTGAGGTGGAGGTGAACAGAAATGGCTTTGAAACTGTGGGGGAATTCTAATCCCTAAAGTCTCTCAACTTGGAGTTTGAATACTTTATGCAGCTTCCCTAAGCCAGTGTTTCCCAACCTTTTTTGAGCCGCGGCACACTTTTAACATTAAAAAAATCCGGGGGCACACCACCAACCAAAATGACACAAAATGACACTCTAACACAGTAAAGAACGGCTGGGGGTTGGTGGCCTGCTGGGAGCAGCTGCTGGGAGTGCCGAAGCCGGGGCGGAGCCAGGCTGCGCTATGCCCTGTCCCCTACCCCCGGCTTCACCTCTCCCAGCAGCTGCTCCAGCCTTGAGGGGCAGTGCCAAGCCAGCGGTGCCAGAGCCAGCACAATGCTGTCATTTTGGTTGGTGGTGTGCCCCGGATTTTTTAATGTTAAAAGTGTGCTTGAGGGGGCTCAAAAGGGAGGGGCACACTGCCAGGCCGGGGAGGGGCAGAGCCCTGCCCCCTCCCCCCAGCTTCAGCTCTCCTACAGGCCGCGCCATGCCTTGCCCCCTCCCCCCAGCTTCAGCTCTCCTACAGAGGAGGAGCATGAGCGCTGGACGGGCTTCAGTGGGTGGGGCTTCTCCTCCGCGCGGCTTCAGCGAGCGAGGGCGAGAGTCATGGTGGGAGTCATGGCGGATTGGAGGCTGGCTGGGGAAACGGCCGAAGGAGGCGGCGCGCCGGTCCCTTCTTCTTTTTCTTTGCCACTGCCTGGCCCTTTCTCCTCCCCCAAGCAGCAGGAGTTTGGCAGGAGGGGGGAGGAAGGGGGGCAGAGAGCTTTTCTCGCGGCACAGCAGGAGGTCCGTCACGGCACACTAGTGTGCCACGGCACACTGGTTGAGAAAGACTGTCCTAAGCAGTTGCCCTGATTACAACTCATGGTGAGTTATGCTGTGAATTCCAGTGTCTCGCCCAAGTCAGCTGAGGAGTGGGTCTGGGATGGCTACTGCCTCGGCTTACACAACATCAAGGTCAAACTCCTAGTTTTACCTGGTTGCAGTTCATGAAGAAAGTTTAAATAGGTAACAATTTAATAAAAGTTGCACATATTTATCCCAACAAAGTTGTTTGGTCTCATTATTTCATTAATGGGTGGGCAAATAGCCAAAAGTAAGATGAAATTCTGAGAAGAACGGTTTGGGTCCAGGCTACTTAACTAACTGCAGTTCTGCATATTTATTTATTTATTTATTTATTTATTTATTTAATTGTTCATTTTTATATACCACTCCTTCCAGCAGGCTCGGGGCGGTTTACATAAAATCAATTAGTAAAACAGCAACATTTCAATTTAATAACAGCAACAATATAAAAAAGAGCATTAAAACAACAATCTACATAGGACTCAAGGATTTGGGCAACTTTCTCAGGAGCCATTGGGATTAAAGGCCTGCCTGAAAAGGGTCATTTTGCAGGCTCTCCGAAACGGGGCCAGTTCCTTAATGGCATGGACTTCATCTGGCATTGAGTTCCATAGCGACAGGGCCGCTACGGAAAAGGCTCTTGATCTGATTGTAGACAGACAGCAGGAATGAATAGATGGGACTACTAAGAGATTTTGCTCTTCCGAGCGTAGTGATCTCGGGGGAACATATGGGATAAAAACTACATGGACACTGCTGACATTGGAGGGGGCCCTGCTCTCGGACCCACCCCCAACTCAAGTGTAGTTGGCAAGAATGAGAGAGGGGGGCCTTCTCAGTTCCTCACTCCTCTCTTTCAAGAAGCACACATCTCTGTACACTGGCCTTCGGAGAGGAGGGTGATTAGCTTTTATTGACTTCCTATGCTTCTATTCTGCCTGATGAGGCTGACTGAGAACATATTGCCCTAACGCATTGCACAGCCACATTTTTATTGTTCAATTTTCATGTTGGTCTTATTAATTCACTATGTTATTTATGGAACATATTGCTTGTTTTAATGATTACTGTGTTATTTGTGAATTTTTAATTGCTTGTTTTAATTGTTGTTTTTTTTACTGCTGTGTATCTCTATTTTGTTTTTGCTTTGTAAGCTGCCCTGAGTCCCTTCAGGGAGAGAGGGTGGGTTATAAATAAAATTATTATTATTATTATTATTATTATATGAAAAATGCATAGAATATAAAGACGTTTTTCCATAATGATAATGTGAGCAGAAAAGGTCTATGGCAGATCCTGGAATGTCTAGGATGTCCCCCCAAATTCCTCAAAATTATTATCCTGTTACATGAGGGCCAGCGCGGTCAAGTCAGATATGGCGATGCTCTCTCGGAGCCCTTTCTAATAACTAATGGAGTGAAGCAAGGTTGTGTTCTTGCACCAACCCTATTTACAATCTTCTTCAGCATGATGCTCCAAAGGGCTACAGCAGACCTCGAAGAAGAAGACGGCATATATACAGTATACACTATCGTACTGATGGTAGCTTGTTCAACTTAAGCTGTCTGAGGGCTCGCACTAAGACTCTATCTAGTCTGTGAGCTGCTTTTTGCTGACGATTCTGCCCTTGTCGCCCATTCAGAAGCAACCTTGCAGCACCTAACATCCTGCTTTGCAGCAGCTGCAAAGCTGTTTGGGCTGGAAGGCAGCCTGAAGAAAGCGGAAGTCCTCTACCAGCCCGCACCACAGGAAGAACACCATCATCCCCACGTCAGCATAGGCACACCTGTGCTTAAGTCCGTTCAGCAGTTCACCTTCCTGGGAAGCATCATCTCTTCAGACGCCAAGATTGACAAAGAGATAGATCACAGATTAGCAAAGGCATAGAGGGCATTCGGAAAGCTTCACAAAAGAGTCTGGAGCAGGGGTGCTCACACTTTTTCAGCATGCGAGCTACTCTTAAAGCAACCAAGTCCAAAAGATCTACGTGCCCCTGCCGCCGTGCGCTCCTACGCGCCCCCGTCACCGTGCACTCTTGCCACCGCGCATGCTCCTGCTGCTGTTTTCCACCCGCGCAGCGCTTCTTCCGCCTGTGTGGCATTGCAGGAAGGAGACAGCACGAGGCAGGGCATACAGAGGGAGCACTCTGCCCTGCCTGTCTTGCTGGCAACCGAGGCTGCACATCTGCTTCTGGACAAAGGAGAGGCAGGGCGCTCCCTCCAGAGGCCCCGCCTCGTGCTTCCTTCTTCCTGCAATGCCCCGCAGGCGAAAGAAGCACCGCGAGAGCACAAGCCAGCAGCAGGAGCGCGCGTGCGTGCAGGGTGTGCGTGCGCATGGCAGGAGCACCCCATCCGGCTGGTGAGGCCCGAAGATCACCTGGAAGAGGGCTGAAGATCTACTAGTAGCTCCCGAGCTACCTAATGAGCACCCCTGGTCTGGAGCAACAAGCACCTGAGGCAAAGCACCAAAATCAGTGTGTACAGAGCTATCGTACTGTCTATTCTCCTCTATGGGTCTGAACCATGGGTCACCTATCGCCAACACCTACGACTCCTCGAACGCTTTCATCAGCACTGTCTTCGCACAATCCTAAATGCCGAGAGATTATTATTAAGAAAAATGCATAGAATATAAAGACGTTGTTCCATAATGATTTGCTTCTTAAAACAACTTTTTTCAACTTTAGTTACTTTGGCCCAGTACTGCATTCAATTTTTTAAAAAGTATCAAGGAAAGAAATACATGGCTATATGTGAGATCTGCTTTGGAATTTAGTCACAAAGTACAGAGGAAAAGTAATTCATATTTCACCTTGTCTACCCAACCATTTGCAAAAGGGGGGGAAACATCAAGCTTCTCCATTTTTTCTCTTTCTTTTAATCAAAATACTCCAGAGTGGATTATTGGCAGAGTGGACTCTGCAAAACTATGACATGCCTTTCAGATGGGAAAAAAAGAAAAGAAAATACTCCAAATATGTCTTAGCAAAGAAAGCTTGTATGTATTTCCAGAGAAGCAATGTCAGGACCGAGAGCCAGCAGAAATCAAAAGCAAGAGATGAATATGTGAGAAGAGCAGAGACCTCAGATAAAGAAGGTATCCACCAAGGGAACACAGAGCAGGATGCTAGAAGCAATTTCTGCTACTGAATTCAAAATGAGTTTTCTCTTGTATCTACGTTCTGGAGCTGAAAGCCGCTCTGCCACACAGAGATACAATCACTGTTGAGTTGAAGGACCCAAAGACCTCATAATCCAAGTTCTTCCTGCCTAACATGCTGTGTCAGGGTTAACACCTCCAGTGTGTACAGCATGAAAAACTCACTAAAGAATTGCTCGAGTGCTCAAGTCTGAGGTAAATAGGAAGGATTTGTGTGAAGAAGCTGATAGGGGGGCACACACAAAGTATCAGTGTAAGAAATGAAGTTCATAATCACCTGACTTGGCATATGAGTGTCTTCGTTTTACGTTTTCCCCCTATGTAATGCTCCAAACACTATATCTTCTTTTCCAGTTGTTCTTTATTGTGCCTTTCTCCTGCCCAGATGCCTTCATTGCAATCACAGGTATGAGAAGACAGAATGGACTCTTTGTGTACGGAGTTGCATGCGGACAGGCCAACAGGGGCAAGTCCTGAGTGATTTGAGAGACATAGTTTTCTAAGGACTTCCGTGTGTTTGGACTCTCCTCTGGCTATTAGCATAAAGGACTTTTCTCTTATAGTTTTTCCCAATGACTAAGATGGACTTTCTTTCTACTCCCCTGAATATGAAATAATTGTTTCCTGACTCTCTCGCTATGAAATTGTATGAAATGCCAAAGCTGTATGAAAGTCAAGCATGATATTTTCCTATATTTTCCTAGACTTCTGTGTAAGTTCCCCCTTTGCATGCCCTAACCCCCATGAAATGCCTAGAAACTGTATAAGAGTATTATTATTTCCTTTTCCTTCTATCCTGGTATTTTAAATTGGAACTTATAAATGTTTTGTCTTGATGAAATGTACTTTGTAACAAAGATGAGTCACCCTGCCTGTAAGAAGCCCCAAACATTTAGGAAGAATCCGGCAAAAGCCTTTGCAAGATTGAAGAGTGCTAATTAGGTATCAATGGTTATTTCAAAAGACAGGAAAAAGCCACCTGGCCACATCCTTTGTATAACATGGAGGGTCGTTTCACAAGACTCAAACCCAGGACATAGCCAAATTGCTACACATATTTACTTAAGAAAGATCCTACAAATAGAACACGCCACTTAGGAAATGACAGACAGCCAGACCCATGACCCAAAACCATGAAAACCATTTATTCCAAGGACCCAAACAATAGGTGGTAAGATTGCAGGACTACAAGGGGTCTTCCCTTGCCAATCAGACATGCTATAATCTCAAAACTTCATTAACACATCTATTAATTGATCAGGGATTCCTCTGTGACCCAGGAAGAGCCCTGTCTGTTTAGCCACACATGGAAAATCCCACAATCTCTCTCACACATTTACTAAACAAAGAAAAACCATCACAAGTGCATGCTACTGCCAGGAAATGTCATTAATTTTTCATCACCACACAAAGATAGCCAAACATCACCAGATTTAGGATTTCCTCCTTATCAATGAAACTTCATTAACACATCTTAATCTTCAAAACCCTGACTCATTATTCCATTCATTCCCCCTCTTTTCCTCCCATTGGCCATTGATTAACCCACAGCCAATAGAGGCAAGTGGGCAGTTTGAAAACTGTTCTGTTTTGGAAAAAGTATAAAAACGTATGTATTACATGTATGCTTTGTACTAGCATTGTCGAAGGATCGCGGTTAGTACCTCATTTCCAGCTGGATGAATTAAAAACTCAGTGGCTTTTCTTCAACCTGGTGAGGTCTTTATTGGGAAATTTAGGGAAAGGGGGATTGATTGGTTGGCTTCCTTCCTCACCAGGCCATTTTAGACCCTCTTTGGTGAGTCTAACTGGTCTGCCTTCAAGGCAAGACCCCCAAATTTCTGTTCGTCAGCACAGACATCCAAGAACTTACCAGTTTTCCTTGTCCTAACTATGCATTTGATCAGGGTCACAACAATATCTTAGGAGCAAGGGAGCCTTGACTTGAAGTTTCCAGGATAACTATTGTGTAATAATGATTACTGCATTCCTAATAATTTCATGAGACTTAGAACAGAATTTGCATTGATAACTTTGCTAATCTATACATATAATAAAAGAGAATGTTTGTATGTATGCTGAGGTGTTTGTGGCTATGTGCCTGCTTTCTGATTGGTTGCCACTGTGGAATTATTTGCATAACGCCTCTGATTGGCCAGCACCACCAACATTCTAACACTCTAAAGTGGCAGAGGAGGGTGAGGAAAAGGCCTGAGGCAGTCAGGCATGGTGGGAGTTTAAGGCCAATTGAGGCAACAATTGAGCTCAGGCCCATAGGGAAGATGCCAGCCCTTCAAATGACTACAGTTTCCAGCACGCCCCTGCCTCCTCTTCCTCCTTCTGTGGCCTCTCTTCCTTCCTTCCTTCCCCAGGGCCCAAAAGGCCCACGGCTGCCCTGGGGAAGCAGCAGTCCCTGCCCGCCACCAGGCCGCTCTGCCTCTGGGAAGGAAGAAAAGGAACCAAAGCAAAAGGCAAGAGGTGAAGAAGGCAGGAAAGAGAAGGAGAGATGACAGGAGGGAGGTACACAGAGGGAAAGTGGGGAGGAAGGAGAGAGACAAGGAGGGAGGGAAGGAAGTAGGGAGGGAAGGAAGAATAGGAAGTAGGAAGGAAAGACAAGAAGGAGAAGGGACACGGAGGAAGGAGAGAAGAAAGGAGGGAAGGACAAAGGGAAGGAATGAACGATAGAAAGTGGGGAGGAAGGAGAGAGAAAAGGAGGGAGGGAAGTAAGGAAGGAGGGAAGGAAGGAAAGAAAAAGGAAAGACAGGAAAAAGGCAAAGAAGGCAGGAAGGAGAACTGACACTGTAGCAACTCAGCCCCCATCTGACCCGGGGGGGGGGGGGCAGGAGGCCAATCTGCCCCCACCTCAGCCGGGAGGGCAGGTTGCGGCCCCAGGGGTTCCGTTTGCTTTAGACCCCGATGAAAGTGATGGAGGGGATGAAGGGCCCGCTTCACCAACAGACAGCCTGCTTTGGGATGACACCTGGCTGGAGGCTTATTCTGATGATGAGGCTTCTCCTGATTCCGGATCAGATACGGAATATGAAAGACCGGGAAGTTTCGGTTCACAGGAAAGGGTGTTTACACCAGATGTTGAGGAGGACATGGAAGCCGAGGCCGAACCAGTTTCCCAGGAAGATAACGGCGCAGGTGGGGCCATTTCTGAGTGGAGATTCGACCGAAGGGGGAGTATTGAGGCTACACGGAGAGATTGGAAGCGAGGCCTGGAAAGGCGCTGGTCTCACAAAGGAGGGAATTAAGTAGGCACTTTGTGGGAAAGTTCCTCAGTTTGCTGGCCACGTCGGAGCTGGAGAGACGTAGCAGCTTGCTGTCCTCCTGGAAGCTAGAGACTGGCTTGCCTTGCCAAGTACTACCTTGAAACCTTGTTGATTCCATGAACTTTGGATTTACCTTGCTAACCACGGATTCTATTGCCTTGCTTGATTCGCTTTGTTTTTATGGACCTTGTTTTGATCCTTGCTTTTGAATACTTTTGAACATTGATTGCTTTTTACCTTGGACTATTTGATCTCTACTTTTTGGACATTTTATCTTATTCACCTGCTACTCATTTGGTGCTTAATAAATAGTTAATTGACATCGTCTCTGTGTGTGTGATTATGGGGTGGAGACAGGGCCTGCGTTGTGACAGACACAATGGAAGGAGAGAAGAAAGGAGGGAGGGACAAAGACAGAAAGGGGAGGGAAGGGAAGAGAGAAGGAGGGAGGGAAAGAAGGAGGGATGGAAGGAAGGAAGGAAGGAACAGCCAAAGAGAGGAGGGAAGGGAAGGGAAAAGGAAACAGGAAATAAAAAGAGAGAAAAAGAAAGAGAAAGGGATAGAAATGGAAGGAGAGGAAGGATGGGAAAAGGAGAAGGGAATAATGGAAGAAAGGGAAAGAGGGAAACTGAAAGAGAAATGAAGAGAAAGAGAAGGAAAGGAAGAGAAGTGGGGAAAGGGGAGGGACAAGGAGGGGGTCAGAAAGAAAGGAAACAGAGAGGGAAAAGGAGCAGTAATTTTCCATACCACCACACAACACCACAGCAGTGCGTGACCGAGTACAGCTAGTCACCTTATATACATTTATTATGATCAACAGATCAGCTAAAAAGATGTTTTAGCATGTCGCCCCCTTGGGCCTTGGGACCTGACCTCCTTGGATAAACCACACAACAGCTGAGGTACAACAAGCTTTATTGAGTAATAAGTTTAGTAAAAGGTTTGGAGGCAATCCTTATAGTCCCTCCAAATAGCAACCAAAGTCAGGGTTTAGCAGGAGAGAGTGATCCGTGGCAACAGGATCACAAGCGGAGGAAAACAGGAACACAAGCCAGATGCAAGGAAAGTCTTTCAAAGGATCCCAGCCGGAGTGAATAAGGCTGGGTTGGTTTGCTTAAAGGCAAAGAGTTCAATAACTAGCAAAGTCTTTTAGGATCAATCACAGGATCTCGACGATGAGCAGGAACAAGGCACAACGCAGGATCAAGTCAGTCTGGTGTAGGCTGGCTGGCACAAGCTTGGCTGGGAGGCCTGATGTGTCCTCTTTCCCAGTAGCGTCTCCTTAGCGCGGCGTTGGTACGAGATACTTGCAATGGGCATCTCTTGGCAATTATAGTATTCCCTGGCTTTGATGTAGATGCGTCGAGTGTCACAGCTCTATGATTGATGGTCGTCTATATGTTATGTTACCTCAGTCTTTCTGGTATGCGCAGCTCATTTGTGGCTACCATCTGGACAGAAGGGGGGGCGATCTCTCGGCTCCTTCGGAGTGCCTCGCTATCAGGGAGGCTAGATGGTATAACCTTGAGCTGCCTATGTTATGCATTCATCCCTGGCTTCTCAGGGGAAAGAGCGGGAGGCCCAGGGCAAGGTTTGAGAGTACAGCAAGCTGGCTTGGGCAGCACCTTATTGCCGTCTTGACTAAAGTCTGGCTCAAGCAAAAGTGATGCCTGAGGCCCTTGAGGTGTGACATAGCATTCGGTTGCTATTGGACACATTGATTGCCACTGACTCCAGGAGTTGTTTTTATTGTGCACAATTACAGCACTATAATTCCTTAACTTCAACTAGGGACTGCTGGAGTTTGTAGTTTGGCGAAGCATCACAAAGCTGGCTGGTTGCAAATTTCAAATACCCCTCCAGAAATTTTAAATGCAAGCCCCTAAAGTCTCAATCTCAGGATTACATATGTTTGAACCATGGCGGCCAAAGTGAAATGTTAGTGCTATAATTGCATAGCGAGATACAGTCCCAGCTCCATAATTGGATTTTAACAGGACTCATTGTTAAATGGCTGCAGCACCAAATCCTGACTTTCTTTACTTCATAAAAACTAGAAATTAAGAATGAAAATAAAGAACCAAAAAGGAGAAAAATGCTCTTGGCAATTAGAAAATATAGAAAGCAAAGCTCAGCTATGCCAACAACCAATGCAGTTGCTGACTGTAGCAAGGAAGCTCAAACACAGGAGGCGGTTCAGAGAAGAGCAATGGGAATAATTAAAGGGCTTGAGGGATTTTCTTATGAGGAAAGATTAAAAGAATTAAATACAAATATTTTAGTGAAGCAATTATATCTGAGTGGAGGAAAAACCATAGTAATTCTGAGAAAAATCTGAAGGCTGTAAACACCAACATGGGAAGGAACAATTTAGCTTGGAAAGAATATAATAGATGCAGGAGTTGTTTTTTTAAAAAAAAACACACATTTTTTAAAGTGAGTACTCTTAATAAATCCATGAGATGGATTGAGAAACCTTTTAATGATCTTACAAAAAATATTGACAATATTTTCATAGCGCTAACAAAAGTAACTATTATGCCGGACAAACAAAATACATCAATGTATTGGGAAATGCTCAGTTTCATACACAATAAATAAACAAAGATTATGCCCAGAATGCAATTCAGAGTTAGAAATTCTTTATGATCCACTGGTTTTTTTACATACATACATATTTTTGGTCATCATTTCTGGTCCTCTCTGGTTCATTTTAGTCCCAAAATATGTCTTTTCCCACCACATCTGTGTCACTTCATACTTATTTTTTTTTAATAAAATTGGTGCATGATACAGTCCTCCACTACGATTTGACTTCCTAACTGCTAGCAATTGTCCATATCTGACTTAAAATCATGACTCTTAAAAGCCGTTTGTAAACAAAATAATAGCCAGTCTCTGTATCTTTCATTAATTTCCCTGTAACAAAAGGGTTCAATGAAATATCTAGTTCTTCATTAATAACATGCAATTGTTCAAAATCCAAAGGCGTTTGCCTTTACTTTTCTCTACAAGGCCCCTTCTATACTGCCATATACTCACGTTTCTGGCATGTGCCCGGGGTTGAAGCCCCCTCCCCCCCCCCAAATTCTCAGGGTGGTCCACAAGAAGCAATACAATGGTGGGTTAAAATTCCCAGGTGTTGCAATCAGCAATATACACAAGAACAGCAACATATAATTGTTCCCAAAATGTATATCTAACATACAGTTCAATAATACAAGCATCCCATCATCGCATGTTACAAAATTCAAAGCATTTTCAGAAACATTCCCATCATCCCTAGCAGGCACATGGGCACCAGGCTGGAACACCACAGTTTGTACACAAAATAATGCCAGTCTCTGTATCTTTCAATATTTTCCCTGTAACTTTCAATGAAATATCTAGTTCTTCATTAACAAAATGCAATTGTTGTTGTTTTATACCTTCAAATCATTTCTGACTGGTAAAGATTGTTCAGAGTGAGTTTGCCTTTACTTTTCTCTGAGGCCCCTTCTATACTGCCATATAGTCAAGTTTCAGGCATGTACCTGGGGGGGGGGGGTTGAAGCCCCTCCCCCCAAATTCTCAGGGTGGTCCACGAGAAGGCCTTACTGGTACATTATTTAAACAGTTATGTGTATTCATATCATGATCTGATCACTATGCTCAATATATCCCATATGAATGGGGGTATTGGGATAACAATACAAAAGGTTTGCTAGGGTAGACCCTCTCTCTCTCACCCAGCAAATGAAAATCCTGGGTACGGCCCTGACCAGTTTTAGCAGATAATTTGGATTGTATCAGATTCCTTCTATGCATGTCTGGGGATCCAACCTTATTCCCTAAGTGCAATAGTCCTGATGGGAGTGGTGTGATGTAGTGCCTTCAGCATTAGGCTACAACTCTGGAGACCAGGGTTTGGATCCCTATTCACTACAGGAAACCATTGGATGACTCTTTCAGGGTGTATTTTCACTGTATAATTAGTACAATATGACACCACTCTAACTACCATGACCCAATGCTATGGAATCCTGGGATTTATGGTTTAATGAGACACAAGCACTCTTTGGAGGAAAGCTAAGGATCTTCTAAATCAGGGGTGCCCACACTTTTTCAGCAAGCGAGCTACTTTTAACCATCCAAGTCGAAAAGATCTATCTACCTTCCGTACATGGGTCTGTGTCCTGCGCTTCTGCTCCTTCTGCCCACCTCACGCTCCTTCTGCCCTGCTTCTCTCTTGTTCTGCCACCGCGCACACATTCCTGTGCTCCTGCTCTTTCCACCCGCCTCGCGCTCCTTCCGCGGGGCATTGCGGGAATGAGGGAGAACAAGGCGGAGCCTCTGGAGGGAGCGTGAGGCAGGGAAGCTGCTGGCGAGAGAGAGCCAGTGTTCCCGCAATGCCCTGCGGAAGGTGCTCCCTCGTTCCCACAATGTCGTGCAGATGGAGCAGGAGCGCAGGAGCGCGCGCGCAACGGCACGACGAGAGAGAGAGGCTGTGATTGACCTCATTTGGACTCACGATCGATGAGCCGATTGTGATCGACTTCGTGGGCAGCCCTGTTCTAAATCTACAGATTTCATGATTCAATGGTATCAAACCATGGCAGTTAACAAGTATAAAGGCAAGTCAAACTGCATCCATTCTACAATGTAGTTGCACCCTTAGCCTCAGAGAAATGCAAAGGCATTTCTGAACAAAATTTGATGCACTTTAGGATTGCCATAAGTTGGAAAAAACATGAAGGTGTACTACTACTAAAACAAAAGGAACAGTTGCATGTACAGATGGCTTCATTAAGGACTATGCCTCATTAATAATTATAGGCAAATATTGAAACATATGAAGATTGGCTGTATTTTATGTACACAAGTTTTACTACCCATGATCTGGTGCAGTTAAATCAGGTGTGGATAACCCACTGGCACTCAGAAAGCAACAAATGGCCTTGGTCTTGCTGTATTGCTTCTGTCTTTTATTTTTATTTTCAACTTTTTTATGTAGGCATGCTATAGAATATTTACTGCTTGAATAGAAGAATGATGACTCTTTATTTACAATCGTGTGGGCTTTCAGTAACAGCCCCGTTAGGGCATCTGGATAAAAACCCTGTCTTTATGTTTTAGGGCCGTAAAAGGAATTTTAATGGCGGTAAGACTTGTCCAGCCAGCGTCAGCACCTTCATTTATCATAAATACTGCAAACTGAAATAAATATGCCATATACTATCGGGAGCCAACAGCATTGTTAATGCTAAAGGTAAAGTCAAATTCTCTGGCTTTCAGCCCTATTTCAAATGAAGGAAACTGATCAAAGAAAAGGAAACTCATTCTTTGCTGCCTTCAGCTTGTCATCTGACTCTTGAGCGTTCTATTTTACTCTTTCCTTTAAAATCCTGGCATGTTCAGAATTTTTTCTCTCAGAGCAAGACCTACTTAGTAGGATGCTCAGAATCCAGCAGGTAGAGAGCATCTGCCCTTCTAAGTACTTTGAAATAGAAGGTGTATGTCAAGAGTTGGAGGTAGGAGCAAAATATAAACTGCAGCTGTTGGTAAAGCCAAAGCAGTTACAACAGCGGTAGGACTACACAATGAAATAAAGCAGGAAACTACTAAATAGTAGAGTATCGTGTTAAGTATAGGTCATGCATACGGTTTGTAGATATCACAGTTGTATATTTAACCATAACATTCATGAAAATCAGATATATATCCAATGAAGACAGTGCTATATATATCGCTATTTAGAACCTTATTCAGTCCGCGAATCAGTCCCGGATGCAGGTAAATAATGTCCCAAAGTTCTCTGCTTGACACTGATGGTCAGACACAAGGGATAAGTCCGCGGGATGGGTGTGAGGTTTTCGAATGGGAGGGGTATGACCACAAACACGAAATCCTGGTGAAGGAGTATAGAAGCTCCTATGGGGAAAATCCCCAGGACGCCAGTGGAGAGAGCAAAATCTGCGTCTCTTCTGAGATACAAAACAAGAGACGCAGATTTCGCTCTCTCCACTGGCGTCCTGGGGATTTCCTCATAGGAGCGTCTATACTCCTTCATCAGGATTTCGTGTTTGTGGTCATACCCCTTCCATTCGAGAACCTCACACCCATCCCGTGGACTTATCCCTTGTGTCTGACCATCAGTATCAAGCAGAGAACTTTGGGACATTATTGTGGGACCCCAGCCTCCATTCCAGCCCGGGGGGCGGGGCCAGGCTCCGGGGGTGCCAATTGCCCTGGACCAAGATGGCAACGGTGAAGGGCCTGATGGGTATGAATCAGCTGAGGACAGTTTGCAATGGGATGATACTTGGCCTCCTGCTTATTCTGATGACGAGGGACAGGAAGATTCCAGCTCGGACTGTGAGTATGAGAGACTTTGCACGGCCTAGGGCCTGCGTACCTGAGGGACCGCCTTACCCCATACATTCCCCCGAGATCACTACGTTCAGAGGAACAAAATCTGTTACTAGTACCATCAATCCGCTTCTGCCATCTGTCTACTACCAGGCAGAGAGCCTTCTCCGTGGCAGCCCCGGTGCTATGGAACTCCCTCCCGGATGACGTCCGGGCTGCCACGGAGCTCATTCCCTTTCGGAGGGCTGTTAAGACTACACTGTTCAGACTGGCCTTTGATCAGGCAGACTAGCTGGGGTGGCTGCTTATTACAGCCCTTAATATATTTGTGCCTCGGATCCGAGGAAATGCTTTATGTTCCTTCCAAATACCTTGTGATGTGACTTGCAATTGTTTTAAATGTTTTATTGTTTTATTGTACAGCTGCATGGCCATTGCATGCAGCTTGTTTTTATATGTTGTGACCTGCCCCGAGCCTGCAGGGAGGAGCAGAATACAAGATTAAATAATAAATAAAAAAAATATTTTTATACTGATTTCTAGTCTGATTTTAAATAACTGTTTACTGGGGAGTTGTCCTTCTCCTCTTAGGGCGCTTGTGCCCGCTTTGTGCTGGTCTGTGACCATAATAAAGTTTTGATTGATTGAGAGACCTGGGGTTTCGGCTCCCAGGAACGAGTGTTTACACCACCTGCTGAGGAGGCTATGGGAGACAGGGAGCTGTTGGACTCTCAGGCTGATAACAGGCCAGATGGTGCGGACACTGAGAGCTCTTTCGACCGGAGGAGTGATATTGTGTCTTTGTGCCGAGATTGGAGATGGGTAACTGAGAAACGTTGAATTCATAAGGGTGGGATTTAACTATCCACCCTGTGGGAAAGTACTTCAGATTGGAGGCCACGTCATTACTGGGAGGACGCTTTGGTGGTTCTCTGAGTTCCAGGAGCTGTAGTTTCAGCTAGCCTTGTTCCAAGTACCTTCCAAGTAACTTTGAGTTTATCTTCTAGAACTTTGGACTGCCTTGTCTCATGGTTGGATTTACCTTGCCTTGCTCACGGACTTTGATTTACCCGGATTGATTTCCTAGCCTTGGATTTACTTTGATGAACATTCCTTTGTTTTGATTTTTACATTTGCACTCTTTTTGAACTATATTCCTTTCACCTGCTTTTCTCTTATTGACTTTCAATAAATTGTTAATTGTGTGTGTGATTACGGGGAGTGGCCAGGCCCGCGTTGTGACAATTATTTACCTGCATCCGGGACTGATTCGTGGACTGAATAAGGTTCTAAATAGCGATATATATAGCGCTGTCTTCATTGGATATATATCGGATTTTCTCGAATGTTATGGATAAATATACAACTGTGATATCAACAAACCGTATGTATGACTTACCGTATTTTTCGCACCATAAGGCGCACCTGATGATAAGACGCACCTAGATTTTAGAGGAGGAAATTTGGGAAACAAAAAAATGGGGGCTGGCTACTATTTGAGACACTAATATGGAGGGCGGGGGCGCTGGAGCAGAGGGGGCGGTGATATACTCACGCTATATTCACGCCCCGGCGGCTCCGGCGGCTCCCGGCTGCGCCAGCAAGATGCCCAGACTCCCGCCGCTGTGTCGCCGCAGCCAGCCGGCGCGCGCGTAGGAACGGGGCGGAAGAGGGGACTCACGGGCGGGCTCGCCGCTCACGGACCCGAGGAGGAGGGGAGGCCACGAGGGCGGCCCCCATGGCGACGCAGCAGCAGCAGCAGCAGCAGCAGCGGACTTCCTCCTCGGCAGAGGCGCATCTTCGTGACGTCACTCCGCCGTGCCTCTGGCGAGGAGGAAGGGAGGAAGGCCTCGCCGCCGCGCGCTGTAAGGACGGCCGGAAGAGAGGCCGAGGAGGGAGGGAAGGAGGAAGAGTTCCCTCCCTCCTCGGGCCTCTCTTCCGGCCGTCCCCAGCGCGGCCGGCGAGGCCTTCCTCCCTTCCTCCGCCAGAGGCGCGATGGAGTGACGTCACGAAGATGCGCCTCTGTCTTCGGCCCTTCCGGGCGCTGCTGCTGTTACTGCCGGGAGCCGCCGGGGCGAATATAGCGTGAGTATATCGCCGCCCCCCCTCTGCTCCAGCGCCTCCCCCCCTCCCTGCCTGCATCTTCGCTCCATAAGACGCAGCTGATTTTTCTTCCTACTTTGGGAGGAAAAAAACTGCGTCTTATGGTGCGAAAAATACGGTATACTTAACACGATACTCTATTTAGTAGTTTCCTGCTTTATTTCATTGTGTAGTCCTACCGCTGTTGTAACTGGCTTGTTTTGCCAGCCTGCTCGTATGTTTGCATAAGGTAAAGCCAAAACAACAGGAAGGGCAAGAAATTGAGAAAGCAAACTATTAAGGTAATTTTTGGCTAGTCATAGATTTGTTCTCTGCATTAATCTGAGCAAAAAAGCATGAATATCTAAAGGCAACACATTCTGCCTTCTTCTTCTTCATTCTCTTTCTGGAACTTTTATTTCCTCACAAACATCTGACTCAATTTTATTTTCTCTTAAAAGACTTACTTCTAAGCATATTTCTTCCCCCAATGGCATCACAATATTTTGAGAAGGGTGAAATCAAGCAGAAAACCGCATTCTGATCCATGCATTCATTCAGGAAGTGTGGAGCAGCTCTGTTGCGTTTGAAATGCAGGATAGTTGAGCATTCCTGGAACATCCCCATATCAAGCATGGTTTGGTTCATTTGTGGGGAAGGGAATAGGTGAGGTGACTGGGAGGGTTTCAGCATTCTTATGGGAAAAATAGAAATTGCGCCCTGTGTGTATGTGTATACCTCTATGACAAAAGGAGAATTCAATAGTTACACACAGGTGTCCATCGGATTCAGAGGTCTGAATTAATACAAAAATATTTGGCTGGTGCCAAAAAGACTATAAGGAATGTGCCAAATTGTATGATTTATCGGAACATCCCATAATTTATTATTTATTTATTATTCGATTTTATATACCGCTCCTCCCTGCAGGCTCGTGGCGGTTCACACAACAATAATTTAAAATACACATAAGATACATAAAATAATGGAGGGAATAAGGCACAACTAAAACTGTTGGCTCTTAAGGATTCACCCATTCAACATTTTCTTTTTATTTTATTTATTAAACTTGTACACCGCCACTCCCAAAGGCTCAGGGCGGTTTACAACATAGTGTACCAAAACACAGAATAGATAAAATACAGAAAACAGTAAAACTCAGCAAGCACAATGGAACTCAGGTGAGGATCACAAGCATTCAAAAGCCTCCCTGAATATGTCTTGCATGCTCTGCAAAAAGTGCCTAAGTTTCGCAGAGCTCGTGTCTCCGGAGGCAGTGCGTTCCACATTGTGGGAGCAATGATGGAAAAGGCTCGTCGCCTAGTAGATGTCAAATGAAAAGACTTTACATTGGGAATGGTTAGAAGATTCAAGTCTTCTGAGCGTAGTGATCTCAGGGGGTTGTATGGAATCAGGCGATCCCGTAGGTACACTGGCCCCAGACCATATAAGGCCTTGAAAGTAAGAACTAATACCTTGAAGGCATTCAATTGAATGAATGAATGAGCATGAGAAGTCATTCAAAGTAATTAATTTTAAGAGAACCTCAGTAATTTTATAAGAATATATGGAAGGTGGGACTTCTTCCCCACACCATCTGAGCATTTTTTTATCACCTCTGAAAAGATAGGTATGGGAAAACACATTTGTCAAGGTAATCAACATCAACAGTTTAGCTCTACACAAAGAGCACAGCGGTCATTTCAATAAACAAGACTGTCCTATAAGTTCACTTGAAAATTGAGCTCACTTGATTTCTTTTTTGCTAAAGAATAGATCTTAGAAGTAACTGGCAATCACTAGAAACTTTAAAGAAACATTAGTCCTCATAAAAAGTAGAATTTAGGGAGCATTATGGTTGCCATTTAATAATGGACAACTTCACTATTTTGTAGTATAGCTTAGTTATTTTATATGTACAGAGCTGTTTGGGCTGGAAGTCAGCCTGAAGAAAAAGGAAGTTCTCTACCAGCCTGCACCACAGGAAGAACACCATCATCCCCATGTCAGCATAGTTAAATCTGTGCTTAAGTCCGTTCAGCAGTTAACCTCCCTGGGAAGCATCATCTCTTCAGAAGCCAAGACTGATAAAGAGATAGATCACAGATTAGCAAAGGCATTGAGTGCATTTGGAAGGCTTCACAAAAGAGTCTGGAGCAACAAGCAAATGAGACAAAGCACCAAAATCAGTGTGTACAGAGCTATCGTACTGTCTATTCTCCTCTATGGGTCTGAAACATGGGTGGCCTATCGCCAACACCTATGACTCCTCGAACACTTTCATCAGCGCTGTCTTCGCACAATCCTAAATATACACTGGACCGACTATGTGATGAATGTTGCTGTCCTTGAGCAAGCAGGGATCACCAGCATTGAGGCCATGCTATTAAGAACACAGCTGCCCTGGGCAAGGCACGTCTCTAGGATGGAGGACCACCGCCTCCCAAAGATACTACTCTACGGTTAACTTGCCACGGGTCAGCGCAAGAGAGGCGCCTCCAAAATGAGGTATAAGAACTCCCTGAAACAACATCTCAGGCTCGGCCAGATTGATCACCAAAAATGGTCCACCCTGGCCTCACATCGGGAGGCATGGAGACGCACTATCCACAATGCTGCGGCCTCTTTAGAGAAGATACGCCAAATGGGTCTCGAAGAGAAACGACAATGCATAAAGAACTGCAACTTGGAAACAACATAACCCAAGGAGACTTTCTGCTGTGCTTTTTGCAACCGGACTTGCCTATCTCAGATTGGCCTTTTTAGTCATCAACGCGCTTGTAAAAAGCGTGGGACGAGTCCTTCCTAAGAATCTTTGTTCGCGAAGTAATGCCGAGAGAGAAATTTAAATATATAGATATGAAAAGACAATAAGAATAAGAAATAAGAGAAGATACAAAAGAAGATGAAGTAATAACAAAATAACCAAGGAAATGGAAGATTCTACATATACAAGACTCAGGAAGTCAAAACTTTTCTTTATACTTTTTACTCTGTTCTATACATGTCTATCTATCTATCTTTCTATCTTCTGTTTATTATCTCTAATATTCTCTCTTTCCTATCTATAGACTGGACTATAGATTTTAATATATATTTTTGACTATATCTTTATATCTGTAGACCTTTATATCTTTAATTTCTCTACTTTTCTCTGTATTATCACTTATTCTATCTTGCTATCAACCTTTTTCCTTTACAATTTTATGTATATTATTTATTTATTTATTTATTTGTCACGTTTCTATACCGCCCCTCTCAGCCTGAAGGCGACTCGGGACGGTTTACACAGGCAGTCTCTGCCCTCAATACAACACAGCAACAAGTCAACCCCCCAGGAAAAAAACATATAATAACAATTTAACAATTAAAAAATACAATTGCAGCCTCAGCGTCATGTTGAAATCAGTTTCCATCACATCGTCGTCATTCCTTATATCCAATTAAGCCTTATATTTCATCAACAAATGCCTGCTCAAATAACCAGGTCTTGACTTTCTTGCGAAACGTCAGGAGGGAGGGGGCCAATCTGATGTCTCTAGGGAGGGTGTTCCAAAGCCGAGGAGCCACCACTGAAAAGGCCCTGTCTCTCGTCCCCGCCAGTCGCGCCTGTGAAGAAGGCGGGACTGAGAGCAGGGCCTCTCCAGATGATCTTAAACATCTCGATGGTTCATAGGGAGAGATGCGTTCGGACAGGTAAGTTGGACCTGAACCGTTTAGGGCTTTAAAGGCTAAAGCCAGCACTTTGAATTGTGCCCGGTAGCAAACTGGCAGCCAGTGGAGCTGGCACAACAGGGGAGTGGTACGCTCTCTGAATGGCGCTCCGGTTATCAACCTGGCTGCTGTCCGTTGGACTAGTTGCAGCTTCCGAACAGTCTTCAAAGGCAAGCCCACGTAGAGAGCATTTCAGTAATCTATATGGGATGTAACCAGAGCATGGACCACCGTGGCCAAGTCAGACTTCCCAAGGTACGGGCGCAGTTGGCGCACAAGCTTTAGCTGTGCAAATGCTCCCCTGGTCACCGCCGAAACCTGTGGTTCCAGGCTCAGCGATGAGTCCAGGATCACACCCAGACTGCGAACCTGCGTCTTCAGGGGGAGTGTAACCCCGTCCAACACAGGCTGTAACCCTATGGCCTGTTCAGCCTTTCGACTGACCAGGAGTGCCTCTGTCTTGTCTGGATTCAATTTCAATTTGTTTGCCCTCAATGTATATACGAAAAATATGTTCAATAAAGATTAAAACAAAAAAAAAGGAGAAGTGGTGGGTTTTTTGGGGGGAGGGGGCTTCGTACTATTATAGTATCTAATTGCTTTATAAAGTAACTTTTGATTTTCCCCCCTCCAAATAAGCTGCTTCCTGCTAAAGGAGTACTGCTACTACTAATAGGCTTCATTTCCACCATCGATATATTATTAAACATTTCTTTACACTTCTTTATATTAATAATGCGACCTCATTTTTTTCTTAAATAGCCTGAATAAGTAGGTTTTTTTCTTTGAACAAATTAAGACATCTTTGGGGACCTTTTTAAAAATTGTTCATTCTCAGCAATTAAGTTAATTAAGTTGATGGCACAAGTTGTGTTAATTGCACTTTAGCCCCATCCGAAGACAAAGCTGAGAGGGAAAAGTTTGCCAGAGCTTGCAGGAGGAATAGGAGATGCAAGAAAAAGAATTCATCTTGAGATTGACAGAAATGGACTTCAGATTAGATAAGGGAAAAGCAAATTTGTTCCTGAATGTCTTTCACTCCCAGAAGGTTCTCCAACTCCATTTCTCACAGGCTTTTAAGTTTTAAATAAGTGGAATTTTTGTTTTGTTTTTAACACCTGGCATTACTTTGTGTAAGTTTGACAATACACTTTTACTAGGAAGAAAAAGAAATGTGTCTCCACAGGACTGGGAAGATTCCCATCTGAATGAAACACACTGCTAGTCAGTCTAGAGCAGTGTTTCTCAACCAGTGGGCTGTGGCACACTAGTGTGCCGTGAGAGATCATCAGGTGTGCCATGGGAAATTACAGTGTAGAGAGAGAGAAAGAGAGCCTAGCAGGAAACTTCAGGCAGCGGATATTAGGCTTTCCTGGCCGAATGTCACACCTCAAGGGCCTCAGGCGTCACTTCTGCTTGAGCAAAGTTCCAGCCAAGGTAACCAGAGTGTAATTTCCAAACCAGCTTGCTTTGCTCTTAAACCCTGCTTGGGCCTCCCGTGCCTTTCCCGTGAGAAGTCTAGGGATACAAGCATAACATAGACCTTTCAAGGTTGTACCATCTCTGCCTCCCTGATAATGGAAGCGGTCCGCGGGAGTAGAAAGCCTGACTCCCCGGCCCAGATGGCACTCGCTAACGAGCACCACATTCCAAGAATACTGAGTTCACAAAACATACAAGGGATCATCAATCTTAGCTTTTGACGTGCGACGCAACTGAGGAACACTATAACTGCTTTGCAGACCCCCATGCCGGTGTTTTGTACCAACAACGCATTTGGGAGAAGATCTTGCGGGTTAGGCCAGTCGGGCCTTCCACCAAGCCTTGCCAGCCAGCCTGCTTCGGTATTGCCTTGTTCCTGTTCGTCGTCAAAACCCAGGGATTAATCCTGAAAGACTCTTCTTACCTTTTGAACTCTTTGCAAAACCCAGGGATTAATCCTGAAAGACTCTTCTTACCAGTGAGTTGAATATTTTTGAACTCAATGTGATTTGCATTATAATCACTAGCGTCCCAGCCTCACTTGCTTCGGGCTGGGATTTCAAGAGACTCTTTGCATCCGGCGGTGTTTGTGTTCCCGTTTTCCCGCTTGTGCTGGACCAGCTTCTTTTACTGCAGAGCACCTACACCTGTTTGCTGACTCCTGTTTTGCTGCTAGTTGAAGGCACTACAAAGATTGCCTCCAACCTCTTTCCTATATTTACCTATTCTAAATAAAACCCGTTGTACCTCAGCTGCTGTGTGGTTTATCCAGGGGGGTCAGGTTGCCAAGGCCTCAGAGGGTGATACCAAATTAGCAATGCCAGCCAGCCTGGCTGCAGTCAGGGAGAGCCCTCTGCATCCAGAACTTTCCTCCCTTCCTCCTCACTCTATCCTTCCCTTCCTTCCTTCTTTCCCTCTGCCCACCAAGGGCTACCTGGCCGGGCTGCAGCTCCTCCTGCTTCCTGGCTCCTCTGGCAGCAAGGAGGAGAGGGAGGAGGAGTCCGCGGGAGATGCTCCCGTCTGACCCCGTTCCCAGAGGCTCGAGACGAGGCTTTCTGCCCTCTGGTCCCTCTGCGCCAGGCTCCGGGTTCGCTTCAGAGCAAAGGCTGGGATGCGCAGCTCCACAGCCCAGCTTGGTTCCTTCCCGATCTAGCCCAAGGCAACAGCAGGGAAGCCGAAGGGACACGGGGGGAGGCACTCGTGGGGGGGCTGAACCCCTTTGGGAAGGAGAACTGGGGGTGGTGACGGCTACGAGCCTCCGCTGCAGTTTGTTCCGAGACTCGGAGCCACCCTGTGTGTTCAATTCCTATTCGTCCTGCTCAGCTGATCCCGCATGCGCTTCGGCCACTCAGCGCAGCCCTCCCTTGCAGGACAGTGATGAGCCTCCTACGCGTGGGCCTCCTGAAGAGGGGGTTTGGCAGAAGCAGCAGTGTCACGAGGGGGGGGAGGGTGACAGTTAGTAAAATGACAGAGTGTCATTTTGGTTGGTGGTGTGCCCCAGGATTTTGTAAATGTAAAAATGTGCCGCAGCTCAAAAAAGGTTGAAAATCACTGGTCTATATGCCGGGATGATGCTTCCCGAACTGGGCTGGGCCAGCGACAGATGGATGGAGACAGTCTGTGTGAACTAATTGAAAAGAATATGAAAAAATTCCTATGAACACTGCAAATATTTCATTTGTAGTGCAAGAAAGAAAAGAAAGGACCATCCAATATTTAAAATGAAGAACAATTTTAACCAACATAAATTTAACAGTCTTTCAGTGAAAGACCCTGGGAGCCAACCAGTACAACCTCCTTCTGCCATGCAGGAAATGCTCAATCAAACCACCCCCAACAGATGGCCACCCAGCCATTGTAATAATAACAATAACAATGTGGTGTTCCAGCCTAATGGTCAGAGACAGACTCCGGGGGTCCCAGCTGCCCTGGATCAAGGGGATGATGGGTGGATGGATGGGTATGGGTCTGCAGATGAGGATTTAGCCTGGGATGATGGCTGGATACATGGATATGATACTGCTGATGAGAATTTTGATGACTCCATGGAAGTCAGTTCTGAGTTAGACTGTGAGAGGCCTAGTGACCTTGATTCTCAAGAGGGCTTTTTTACTCCCTTGCCAGATGAGCTTTCCGAGGATATGGAAGTTAGGGAGGACCGGGTTTCTCAGGATGAGAGCTCTGCACCTGGGGCCGCTAATGAGGAGAAATTTGACAGGAGAACCAATATCAGATCCTCCCGAAAAGATTGGGGTTTGAGAAGGGGGGTGCGTTGGTCACATAGAAAGTAATTTCCTTTATTAGATTGTGCCGGGGTTGTTCTAGTCAGACCTGAAACTACATTCAGTTTGGAAGGACTCTTGTTCAGGATTCTAAGTTCATGGAAAGACTCTTGTTCAGGACTCTAAGTTCATGTTGACCTCAGGAGCGGTTTGCCTTGTTATTCATGCTTGCACTCCATGGGACTTAAGCCAGTTTGGCTCATCAGCTTTTGAACTCTTGGGACTATTTTTTGAATTTGTTTGATTTTCTTTACATCTTTTAACTTTTGGACTATTACTTATTCTAAATAAAATACATTTATTGCATCTGCCTGGTGTGTGTGATCTAGGGGGCTGTCCGCGATCGGACGGAGGTGCAACAAACAATAATGATAGTTATAGTAATATAGGATAATAGTAATAAGACAACCCCAGAGGCCATCCAGTCTAACCCTCTTCTGCCATACAGGATAAACACAATCAAAGCAACTCCTGAGCAATGGGAGGGAAATAGGGTTTTGGAAGCAACCAAGGTGAGGGGGGAAGGATCTGAGCAGTGAGGAAGGTGGGGGAGCTTTTGGTAACAAGGGAGGCAAGGAAAAGGCTTTTGGCAGTAAGGAAGATGGAAGGAAATGGCTTTTGGTGGCTACAGAGGAGCAGCAAAGAAGAGCAAAAGCTTGGAGGAGGGAGGAGGAGGGAAACGCAGAGCCTCAAGGGCTCAACACAGCACACTCTAACAATAATAATAATAACTGTTTATTTATATTCCGCTCTTCTCACCCCAAAGGGGACTCAGTGCGGATTACATTACACATACGACAGACAGTCCCTGTCAGAAGACATACAAATGACAGTACACAGTGAAATTTTTAGAAGATTCCTTCTTCCTGGTTGCCTCGTAGGGTGTGCGTCGCTGGATGTGAATTGCTTCATTACGTCATTGTTGTTATGTCATTGCGTCATTACGTCACAAGGGGGTGCTGTTGTTCCATCCTCATGACGGGAGCTTCTGATCCACATTCCACCTTCCGGACAACCAAATTTCAGGCGTTATAAAGTCCCTCTGTAAAAATCTTCCCCGCTTCGCGGTTCCCGGTTTTATCTAGTCATAGCTGGGCTGCTTTCGAACTGCTGGGTGAGCAGAAGGACAGGGCTGCAATAGCTGGTTGTCCAAGCCAGCTTGGGGAATCGAACTAGCAACCTTCAGGTTGCAAGCGCAGCTGTGTTACCACGGTGCTATCTCCCCGGCTGCTGGTCTAGATTAACCTAGATCCCCTTGGAAAAGTTACTTGTTTAGCTAAAATTTAGGAAATCTTTCTGCCAGCATTGCCACTGGTAGATTCTGGAAGTGCCCCAAAGTAACTTTCAGTCTTTGAACTGTGTTCTTATGCTTTTCAGTTGACTAGTGAAGGGAGAGAGAGATATATTATTTAAGCAAGAAAAAAAATAACATTCTGACTTGACAAATGGAGTTGGTTCATCTAGATCTGACAGCAGTTAAAATTGTCACTGTGGCGTATAATATATCTTAATATAAGCAATTGTTCAATAACAAAAAGTGAGAAAATAAATAGAACATTCACTGTGATGACATTGCTTTTGCTTTAAAATATTTTAAATAGGACTTTTAGCATAATTTGTCATTTCCATATTTCACATTTAGATCAAAGGTTATGGTGAACAGAGTATGCATGAATTGTGTGAATCACACACCAGATGGAAATTGCAATTGTTCTGAGTCTGAATCAGGTAGATATGAAAGCTGCTGGGCTCCAACTCATGCTCCGAATACAGCAACATTGAAATATTCATATATCCCAGGTGGACTCTTCTTCCCTTCAGAGATGAAATTTTTGCTACGCCAGGCTTGACTTTGTTGTTTAATGTCTAAACTAAATTATGGATATTTTGGCTACCCAAGTTACATAAAAATCGGAACACCTGTAGCCCAAAGACATTTTGACTAGAGACAATATGCAAGACAGACAGCAAAACCCATGGACCTGAAAAACAAACAAATAAATAAACAGATATGACAGGATATTTAAATAACACAGCACTCCTTGGTTATTCTTCACTTGGTGGATAATGGAGTAAACATTCTTTGCGAAGTATAAGGAGCTTTTCCAGAGGGACTAAAAGAGGCTGTGGTCTCTCCATTGCTGAAAAAACCAAGTTTAGATCCTTCGGTTCCCTCCAATTACCAACCTGTTTCGAATCTATCGTTTCTGGGTAAGGTGATTGAGAGGGCAGCAATGGAGCAGTTGCAGGCCTTCCTAAATGACACAGCCAGGCTTGATCCCTTCCAGTCCGGCTTCCGTGCAGGGCACGGGATGGAGACGGTCTTGGTTTCCATCACAGACCAGCTACGTTGCCAGCTTGATCAGGGCGGATCGGCACTGCTTGTGTTATTGGACCTCACAGCAGCGTTTGATACAGTCGATTATGATCTTTTGACGCACCGCCTTGCCGTTGCTGGAGTGAAGGGGACAGCCTTAAAATGGTTGTCCTCCTTCCTCCGCAACCGGAAGCAGTGAGTGCAAAGGGGGGAGGTGGCCCCGGAGGGATTCCCGCTACCTTGCAGGGTCCTTCAGGGTGCCATAGTCTCTCCCTTGTTATTTAACATCTATATGTGTCACGCCCCAGGCCTTGGTTTCCCTCACTTCCCCTGAACCAAACTGCAGCCATGTTGGCATTCAGAAATCCTCCAAGTCTGTCTGTGTTTCCCCAGTGAACTCTGTGCATTGCCGCTTGGGTGAAATAGTCAAGGTCGTGGCTGCTACTCCCAGTTATAAGCGGAGACAGTGGAGCCAAGCAATAGGATAAACTCCCTTTCCCAGATGTGGGCACTAATTGGCTTACATACTTTGTCTCTGAGGTTTACCAAACAGCAGCTGCAGCCCATCATGGGAAATATGAAGTGCGATGCAAGTACGTCGAACAGATCAAAGGGTTTGGACCCTATAACCGTTTGGTCTGAGCAAGGCTAGTCATCTCGAGCCAACGATCACATCTACCATGGATTCCTGAATGGGCCTTGCGGCCTTCCAGCTAAGCTTCTACCTGCCAGCACGCTGGCTGCCTGAACTCTGCCCGCTTGGGCTTCCGTTTGCTTGCTGCTTTGTTCCTGATTGCCAAGGAAGGACTCTGCCTTTGTATCCTGCCTGAACCCGGATTGCTTCGGGTCTATATTCCATTGCTGCTACCATTGAACATTGCTGCTATTTACCAGTGCCATTTAAAGGCATTTAGCTGACTTCTAGCCTCTTTCCTATATCCAGTTATTCTAAATAAACCTGTTGTACCTCAGCTGAATGTGTGGTTTATCAAGGGAGGTTTCCCAAGTGCCCTGGAGGGTGATAATATGCGACCACTCGCTCAACTGGTACGTAGCTTTGGGCTGGAATGCCACCAATACGCTGATGACACTCAGCTCATTCAGAGGATGGAGGGCCGGCTGGACTCCGTACCTGATAATTTCCATCTGTGCCTTGAGACCGTTAATGGATGGTTGCGTGCCAGCAGGTTGAAGGTGAATCCAGCGAAGACAGAAATCCTATGGCTGGGTCGTCTGGGTGATGGAAAGATTCAGCTGCCAACCCTGGATGGCGAGGCACTACACCCGTCTGTAAAAAAGCCTTGGTGTCCTCTTGGACCCCCTGCTGTCAATGGAGGCCCAAATCTCCACTGTCAGCAGGACCGCATTATTTCACCTGCGGCAGGCAAAACGGCTGGCCCCTTATCTGTCCTGGAATGACCTGGCCTCGGTGCTCCAGGCTACGGTCATCTCAAGACTTGAGTACTGTAACGCTCTGTACATTGGCCTTCCCTTGACTGCGACCTGGAGACTCAAATTAGTGCAGAACACCACCACTCGGCTCCTTGCAGGGAAACCTGTGAGCTGTCATGTAACACCTATTTTGTGAGACCTGCATTGGTTACCAATTGAATTCCGGACCACTTTCAAGGTGCTAGTTCTTACTTTTAAGGCCTTACATGGTCTGGGGCCACCTGATTCCTTACAATCCCCCAAGGTCACTACTGTCAGAAGATTCGAACCTTCTTGCTATCCCCAGTGTCAGAGTCTTCCACCTAACAGCAACCCGGCGGAGGGCATTCTCCATTATAGGTCCAGTGCTATGGAACTCTCTGCCGTCTGAGATTCGGGCTCTTCGAGATCTGAACTCCTATCGTATAGCATGCAAAACCTACCTGTTCAGGCAGGCTTTTGATAACTGTTGAGTTCTGAATTCTGTTTTATCTGTATCGTTGGAATAAGAAGAGTGGTTGCAAACAAAGATGCGAGAGGACAGGAAGTAATGTTCTCATTTTCGGCCTATATCAAGCCATGTGAATGTAGTTTTGAGAGTAAGAGCATGAAATGTGATAAAGATAGACCCTCTGAATCCCGGGCCCTCATTTCCTTAGGGTATTACTTAGAGAGTGAAGCAGAATAAAAGAGTGGCACAGATAATCTGGAAGCGAATAGTAATTATTTCTGCTCCAAGCAATCAAAGGGGGGAGAGGAGGCGAAGGAAGAAGAAGAAGAGGTGGAAGAAGAGGTGAAGATATAACTGGGGGCAAAAAGGAATGGGTCCTAATAATAGCACAATGTTGCCTTCTCCCTGGACATCCTTCCTAAGAAAGAATAATAGACAGTAGGTTGATTTTATATTATTTTTTCTCATTCACGAATCTAACATTTCCAGGTGGTGTTACTGTAAGTGAATTGAACCAAACCAGCTTCTGTTGAAACTTGGCAAATAAACCTTTCAACGAAAAGCTTTTTGCTTATTCTAATTCAAAAGACATTCTTTTTTGTTATTTTTTTTTAAAAAAATGAATTATTTCCTCAAATTATATTATAATGAGAGAGAGAGAGAGAGAGAGAGAGAGAGAGAGAGAGAGAGAGAGAGAGAATGAATATCTTCTTTTTTGGACATTTTCCAGCACATTATGCTTGACAAATAACTGGTCCATAAATTGATCTTAATGCTTTTCGTTACGTAATAGAACAACTCTGGAGAAAAGTCATAGAATAAAACCAGCTAATAAAATTCAAATTAAAACTATGTCAGCACAGTGGTGCATCACAGGCTTCCAATTGTCAGGCAAGGGAGATGGTTTTGTTTATTTATTTTTATTTCTGTTCATTTTTTTAAAAAAAACTACTTGTTTTCTAAATCAGTGTTTTTCAACCTTTTTTGAGCCGCAGCACATTTTTTACATTTACAGGATCCTGGGGCACACCACCAACCAAAATGACACAAAATGACACTCTAACATAGCAATACATATAGTTAATATGTTTTTAAATGTATTTATACACTCATTGTGAAACCTGGACCTGTTTCAATGAACACAACATAGATATCCTGGCAGGAATGGCAGAAAGACGCACATAAAGCTCTTCCTCAATAGATGTCAGCCTCTCTCTGTGTGGACTCAAACAATGTTATGTTGTTGTTTGTTTTCTATCCAGAATCACAATGTTAGGAGGAGGCTCACCACTTTAAGGTCTCTAAAACAGGCATGGGAAAACTTTGCCCCCCTGGGTGCTTTGGACTTCAACTCCCACCATTCCTAACAGCCTGAGGCCCTTTCCAGCTTAAATGACTGAAGGGGGGGGGAGAAGAGCCAGAGGCTGCTAGGAATGGTGGGAGTTGGAATCCAAAACACCTGGAAGATCCAAGTTTGCCCATGCCAACTTTCGACAGAGACCTCTTCCTCCCCCTTCCCCTTTGTGCCCTTTCTTCTCCCTCCTGCCGAACACTTACTTTTTCATCTATACTGCCGCTTCTGCCACCATTTTGATCCGAGGGGGCAGCATGAGCGTGTTCAGGGAGGAGGGGGGAGCGAGGAAGATATGACCTGTGTGGGCAGTACTGCGCAGATTCAGAGCCAAGCGAGACAAAGCGAGCAGAGCGAGGCTGGGAAGAAGGGAGCCCGAGTGGAGAAGAAAAAGTGTTCGGCAGGAGGGGGAAGAAAGGTATTGGAGGTTCCAATTTCTCACGGCACACCTGATGATCGCTCACGGCACACTGGTTGGGAAACACTGTTCTAAATAGCCTGTATGCAGGCTTTTTCTTCCCGGCATACTTGCTACCAATATATGATGGATGCAATTTCATGAAAGCAATGGACTTGAACAGCAAAACCAATGAAAAATGAAATTTAGAAATTCAAACATGCATAGATGCCTCTTTTGACAATCTGAAGTTTAGTCCTAATCAGAAAGTCCAGTTTCATTTGTCAACATGTATATAATCTACTTCCTTTGTTGAATTTGGCTTTTGCACAGAGTGACAATAACAGGATTGTTCTCAGAATTGGAAGTCTCAAACAAATGGTGGGTATATCAAAATGATGTAGTGGTTTGAGTTTTGGATTAAGGCTTTCTAAAGTGACCATGACAGATGGAGAGAAGATGGTTGTCTTAAATTGTAAGTTTCAAAAAGTAACTTTCCTTCTTTTTAAAACTTTCATTTGATAGTCAACTGGTGGTTGCTTCTTTTTTTAAAAAAAAAAAAAAAAAATTTATTCAGGTTTTTCCATAAACAGCAAAAGTGGGATAACAATTTTAGGTAAAGAACAGTAGGAAAGATAGAGGAAGGAGAGGCCAGGGGGGTTAACCGGGAACGAGGGGGTGGGAGGAGGTGGGGGGGAGGGGGGCGGAGGGTAGGCTGCAGTGGGGTAAACGTGGGGAGGGGAGGGTGTGTGTGTGGTGAGGCCTCTGAGCCTCTGATGGAAGAGGGAGTCCTTCTATCCTGTGGGCTGTGCCCTGCTAGTTCGTAATTGTCCTCTACTGAATGTCCTCGTTGTTGGAGGGCTTCGTGGTTGTCCTTCTGTTCTCGATGGGAGGGGCGAGCAAAGGGTGGTTGGGAGTAAGATTGGTCAAGATGAGCTCCGTGACTTTAAGTAGGCTTTCACCGGAGACCAGTCGGTTTTCTTCAGTGGGTAGCCTCCTGTTTCGGATAGGTAGAAGGAAAGTTTATCCATGCTCATGGCGTCTCTTAGTTTGTCCAGCCATTCCTCCAGTTCGGGGATCTCCTCGCTCTTCCACTTCCTCGCGTAGACTATTCTCGCCGTTGTTGAAAGATATGCAAATAGTCTTTCCGCATTTTCATCCGGCAGGTCGTCTTCGGTCGTAAGGCCAAGGAGATAGGCTTCAGGTTTGAGTTCCAAAGAGAGGCCCAGGGTCTTTTGTGTGACGCGATGGATCTTCTTCCAGTATTGTGCAGCACGTTGGCAGGACCACCACATATGGTAAAAAGTGCCCGTCTGGGAGGCGCACTTCCAGCACTTGTTTTGCGTCTCCTTAGACATGAGACTCAGCTTGTGTGGGGTCATGTACCACCGGTTGAACATTTTGTGCCAATTCTCAGTCAGCTCCATCGCGTAGGTGTACTTCAGTCTTTTCCTCCACACCTTTTCCCACTCGTGGAGCGTAATTGGTCTGCCGATGTTCCTGGCCCACTTCACCATGCAGTCTTTCAGCACCTCAGTTTCTGTGGCCCACTCCAGTAGCTTGGAGTACAGTTTGGAGATCCGCTTCTGGTGCTTTTTGAGGAGGGGGCCCCAGAGGTTCTCTTTCTCCCCAAACCCAGGAGGTCGTCCTCTTTGAAACGCTTCCTGATCTGGTGCAACTGGAGCCAGGTCATATTTTTGAAGGTCATCTGGATCTGCTCTAGCGACTTTAGTCGCCTCTTTCCTCCTACCTTGCTGGTTAAATCTCCGTACGTGGGCCATCTGTTCCAGCCTAACAGACCTTTCTGGTGCGCTTCCAGGGGGGAGAGCCAGAGGGGCGTACAGCGGTAGAATCGGCTCTTGTATTTCCGCCAGATTCTTATTAGTGCTGCTCTTAATATGTGTCTTCTGAAGCTTCTCCCCTCCTCTCCTCGGTCGTACCAGACAAACTTGTGCCACCCAAGTTGCAGATCAAATCCCTCGAGGACCAGCAGCCCGTCTTTTTTCAGGTTCAGCCAATCCACCAGAAAGACTAGCCCACACGCCTCGAAGTAGGTCTTGAGGTCTGGCAACCCCAGTCCTCCTCTCCCTTTTTCGTCTATCAGCATCGAATATCTGATCCTGGCTTTTCTGCCTGCCCAGATAAATTTCAGGATGTCCTTCTTCCAGCTCTCAAATATTCGGTCCGATCTAATGACCGGGATATTCTGGAACAGATACAGCAACCTTGGGAGTACGTTCATTTTGATGGCTGCTATCCTTCCCATGAGAGAAAGCCCAGCCTGCTTCCAATTGTCCAGGTCCTTCTGCACCCCTGACCACAGCGCATCGTAGTTATTCTTTACCAGGTGGGAGTTCTGGGCTGTCAGGTACACACCTAGATATTTGATCCCTTTCGGCGTTTGGATACCCGTCAGCTTTTCCAGCAGGGCTTGGCGGTTTTTGGCCATATTCTTCGTTAAAATCTTTGTTTTCGACCGATTTACCCGAAGCCCTGCGACCCTCCTGAATTGCTCGATGTCCGTGAGCCACAGGTGCATATTAGTTACTGGTTCCTCAACAAAGCAGATGAGGTCGTCGGCGAAGGCTCTGACCCTGAAGGAGTGCTTCCCTATCTGCGGGCTTTTTAGTTGTTGGTTGGCCCGGAGCTTCCGGAGGAGAATTCTATTGCCAGCACAAAGATCAGGGGAGACAGGGGGCATCCTTGCCGTGTGCCTTTCTGAATGTGGAATCTCTCTGTGGGCTGGCCGTTAATCCAGATGCTCGCTGTTTGAGCCTCACAAATTGCCCTTATGGTGTTCCTGAAGCGTTCACCCATGTCCATCTCCGCCATCAGGGTTTGGAAGAACCCCCAATTCAAATTATCGAAGGCCTTCTCCGCATCGAGAGCGAGGAAGGCCACTTCATTCTTAGGGTGGGCCTCATAATATTCCATAAGGTTGAGGACTACTCTGACGTTGTCCCTGGTGTGTCTGCCCGGCTCCACCCAGTCACTGAGCCATACTTTCAGCCTGTTCGCTAAGATGGTTGCCATTATTTTGTAGTCGGTGTTAAGGAGAGATATAGGCCTGTAATTGGCCACGTTGGAGCCATCTGTCCCATCTTTGTGGATCACTGATATATTGGCCTCCCTCCATGACTTAGGGAGAACTCCTTCCGACATTACTCTGTTAAATATTGTCCTCATGTGGCTGATTAGCTCATCAGGCAGGACTTTGTAGAGCTTCGCCATCAGGCCGTCTGGGCCCGGAGCCTTGTTTGCATCCAACCCCTTGATCGCCATCCTGACCTCTTCATCTGTTATATCTTTGTTGAGGGCCGACCTGTACTGCTCTGGAAGTGTCCCCAGGTTCTGGTCTCTTAGATATTCCTTGATGTCCTCTTTCTCCACCCGATCATCCATATATAGTCTGGTGAAGAACCGCTGGAATTCCTCCTTTATATCGTCCTACCTTGTGAGTACTTTGTTCCCACTGTGAATGCTGGTAATGACCCCCGCTTGCCTCTTCTTCTGGAGTCTCTTTGCCAGCCACCGTCCGGGTTTGTTGGCGTTTTGGAAGCTCCGCTGTTTGAGGAATTTTAAGTCCTTGGCCATTTGCTCCAGCTCCAGATGGTGTTTCTGGCTCTTCAGGCTGGTTAGCTCGCGGGACAATTCCTGGTTTTTAGGGGATGCTTTCAGCTTCGTTTCCGCCACTCTGATCTTCCCCTGCAGGTTGTGCATTTTCTCCCTGCGCTTTCTGTTTATTATTGCATTGTGTTGGATCAGGTGGCCGCAGATCACTGCCTTGTAAGCATCCCAGACTGTTTCCGGTGGCACTTCCCGTCCCGCGTTGAGGTCAAAGTAGTCCCTGGTCAACGATTTGTACTTTAGAATGTCTTCCTTCCTTTTCAGGAGATTATTATTCATTCTCCATCTTCTTGACGGGAGTCTATGGTTCACTGTCATTTCCAGCGGGCAATGGTCAGAAAGGTCCCTTGGCAGTATGTCCACCTTCGAGACCTTCGTCACCAGAGAACTGGAAAGCCAGATCATATCAATTCGTGACCAGGACTGGTGCCTGGATGAATAAAACGTGAAGTCCTTTTTGGTCTGGTTGTGTGCCCGCCAGGCATCCTGGAGCCTAAGGTTGTTCCTAATTTGAAGCATCGTTTTTGGGAGCGATCCGCTGAGTTCGGGGGACGGCCCCTGCTTCTTCCTCCCGCCCCCGGATCTGTCCATACTGGGGTCTATCACTCCGTTGAAATCTCCCAGCAGAATCAAGCTGTCAAAGGGTTGGTCTTCTATGAGTTGCTGGAGCTCCCTTGTGAAGTTTGTCTTGGGGCCGTTGGGAGCGTATATGTTGTAGACCAGGAGGCTCTGTGAGCCCACCTTGATTCTTACACCCACTATTCTGGCGTCCTGGTCCTTGAAGGCTAGTTCTGCTGCAAGTTTGGGGCTTACATAAATGGCTATGCCGTTTCTTTTCTTCTCTGCCAGGGAGTGGAAGAGATTCCCTATCCCTTTGTTCTCCAGGTGCTGTGCGTGCTCCCTTTTAATATGGACTTCTTGGAGCGCCATCACATCATATTTTCGTCTTCGCAACCAATTGAAGAGTCTCTTCCTCTTGGGGGCGGAGTTCAGGCCGTTTATGTTGTTGGAAAGGCAGGCCAGTTGGAGCTGCAGGTCACTCATCGCGCATTTCTATTGTGTGATCCGGCTCATCATGTCCTGTCTCCGCGTCGGATGTATCGTTGTCGTTGCCGTTGCTGCGCAGTTCTCGTCTAGGGAGGGTCCTGTCATGGTCCGGCGAGCTGAAGCGCCGTTTCTTTGCCGGGTCCCCTTGTCTTGCTTGTGGATGTGGGCCCTGTCTGTCGCTGGCTTTTAACTTTTCCAGGAAGGCTTTGGCTTTTTCCACGGTTGTCAACCAGTGTCTTTGGTCTCCCAGTGTGGCCATGACCCCCTCTGTCTTCTCCCATCGGAAGCGTATCTTCCTGTTTTTCAACTCTTCCGTCAGAAACCGGTAGTTACGCCTGCTACTGATGGATTCCGACGAGAATTCTCTCAGTATTGCTACTCTGCTTCCTTTGTAGAATGGGTCAGCTTTCTTTTTCTCCCGAAGGACCTCGTCCCGGACTCTCCGGCTTCCGAAGCGGACCACCACGTCTCTTGGCACGTTATTCTTTTTCACGTATGCCGTGGAGATCGGGTACGCTTTGTCAATCTCCCTGGCCGTCTCACCTTCCCCCCTTTGAAGGACAGTGGCCGTCAGCCCCTGTACAATCTTTGTCAAATCCTCCTTCGGCTCCTCCACAATGTTGCGGAAGCGAAGCCAGGAGTCCAGTTCGTTCTGCTCCAGCCTCGTTTGGATCTTTTCCATCTTAGCATTCTTTGCTTCGATGTTGTCCAGCCTCGTTTTCATCTTCTCTTGGGAGCTCTTGAGGCTTTCCTCCCCTTGTTTAATGTCCTTGATCTCCTCGTGCAGGTGTGCCAGTTCCCTAGCCAGCTCCGTCCTGATATTCAGCAGCTGCTCCTGTATTGTCTTGTGCTGTGACTCCTGTCTGCGAACCACCAGGTCAACCGTCTTCTGTGTTTGTTCTTGCCGCTCCGCTATTTTGTGCACTTCCCTCAGAATCTCCTTGAGGGTCATCTCCTCAGCGTTGGGTTGCTTTTTGGCGGGCCCTTTGGCCTCCCTGGTCGCCTTTGGAGTTGTCATGTCCCTCGTTTGGCTTCCCTTCAGATCTCTTTCCAGAGCGTGTTAGGGTGAATTGACACTGGGCTCCCGGAGGTGGATCTTTGAGCCGTTGGGCCGTCTTTCCTTGGAAGCGGGGGGGGGGGCGCGGGGGGTTGCGGTCCTTCGGGCCAGGCACTGCGTCTTGTACCGAGCCTGTGTGGCTCGCGGTGTGCTAGAGGCCCAGCCTGATATTTTTTGGCTTCGTTCTTCTCGTTCTTCCTTCGCCTCCTTCTGCCAATAGCCTTTTGCCTTTTTTGCTGCTGTTCCATCCCCCTATCAGTTGGTGGCCAGGGGCAGGCAGGGGGTCTCTGAGAGGGGGACCCTGATTCCCAACGAAGAAGGGGGAAGGGAGCCCTGCGATCGCCTTTTCGTTATTATTTCAAAATGGCACTCCCGCCAAAACTTCTTTCTTCCTCCCCTCAGGGGACCACCGCCGCCCTCTTGTGGCCACTACAAGCCCCTTCTCCCCCCCCTCTGCCTGTGTTGTCACTTGTACTTCTTTTGTCTAGTTTTGTTGAAGTCCTAGTGCCTTTCCGCCTTTGTCTTGTCCCCTCCTGCCTGTTGGGGTCCAGGGGGGCGCACAGGGGCTTCTTAGAGGGGAGCCTCCTGTTTTCTTATGGAGAGAGGGGGTGAACCTCTCTTCCAAAATGGCGCTCCCGCCAAATCTCTTCTCTTCCTCCCCTCAGGGAGTCCCAGCCGCCATCTTGTGTTCCCTGTCAGCCCCTTCTCCCTCTCTTTCAGCCTGGATTTCTGGGCTTGGCAAGCCCTCCGCTGCGTCCCCTGCTCTGCCCGCCTCCGCTCACCGTTCCTTTCTTGTTGGGGGGGCCCGATCCCCTGCGCACGGGTGCCGTCCGCGGCATCCCTGGTCTTCCCGCCGGCTGCCCCACTGGCCGCCTCGTTTTCGCGCTCTTTTTTTCTCGTCTCAGGGAGGGGGGCTTCTCCGGGGGGCACTCCGTTCCCTGCGGCCCCGCACTCCCGCTCGCCCTCCTCGCCTCCTGCTTGCCTCCTGCCCTCAGCTTGGGGGGGGGCCCGGCTGGGCCGGCAGTGAGTGCGGGCCTCCGCCCACTCCCTGCTCCCCGGCTCGCTCGCCGCGCCGGCAAGGGCCCGGGCCCGCTCGATCTCCTCCTCTTGAGGAGGGGGAGGCCTCTGGGGCCGTCGGATCCTGCCTGTCGGCTTCGCGCTCCCTCAGGACTTGTTGTCCGCCGGGAGGGAGGGCGCAGATCGCCCTCCGGCCAGGAAAGCAGGCGGCGCTCTAAGGAGCCCTCAGAGCGCCCATCCTGCCGCCATCTTCGCCGGACTGGTGGTCACTGGTGGTTGCTTCTGAAGTATTGAATTTCTCTTTCTTGTTACTTGGGTGTAAATTGATTGTTTTTGCTTAACATTTTAAAATTTGCAATTTGTAAATTCCTAAATATTTGCAGACACACTTTATAATGATCTATATCCAATTGATTGTCCCAACTAGAACAGGCACAACAAAGAATTAAGGTTTCACAATTCTTACCTTACAATTTATTTATTTATGTATTTTCTTCATTTATATCCCACCCATCTCACCCCTACAAGGGACTCATCATATGTCTCCAGCCTGGTGCACGAACTCATGATACTGGCTTTAATGGGGATTCTGACAGGGAATCAAATCTACAAGATGAAGTTGTGTTTCCCAGGGATTCAAATGTGCAAGATGAAGTTGTGTTTCCCAGGGCCTCATTAGATGAGAATCCTTCAGTCAAAGGGACAGCAGTTTCCCTTCCTGATAAAGTAACAGGTGAGAATTTTAATGAGCCCGAAGAGGAGGCTGAATTGCAGATAGATCACAGAGCAGATTTCTGAGAGAGAAGACAGTTTGCTCAAGGTCAGCGTAGGAGCGAAATAATCAAACAGAAAGCTGCTGGGAAAGTGAAAGTGGATTTGTTCCTACTTAAGTGAAAGATGCATTCCAATTGCTCTGATTCCAGGCTTCATTCAGTATATACTTTGTTTAAGAAATCTTCGTTCCTGGTCCATGGATTTTAGATTTGCCCAGTGCCTTGTTCCTTGTTTTCCTTTGCTTAGCAATCAAGTTATTGGATCTTACTCAGCCTTTGCTCCATGTCTTGGATTTATAGTTTTCATGCTTGTTTTTGAACTGATTGCCTATATTAGATTGTTCTTCAATGAATGCTTTTATTTCCTTCTAACCTATTTACTAGAACTATATTTTTGTTTCAATAAAAGAACTAGTTTTTCAAGGACTGTCTGGTGTGTATGATTCCAGAGGTGGATTTCTTGTCTGTGGTGCAACAGTGTGCTGCAATTTAAGTTTCATTAAACAAACTTAAAACATAATTTAAAACCACTAAACATATTAAAACATGAAGCCAAAATACAAATCACACATTGAACCAATCCTTAGTCATAGTTCAGTTGCTTCATTTTAACCACGTCATTGCAAGATGTTAAATTGCCTTTCCATCACTCATCACACAGCTGTTTAAATAGCAATGTTTCCACTTGCTTCCTAAATGCCAGGAGGGAAGAGGCTGGACAGATCTCATTAGGAAGGGAGTTCCAGAACCAAAGGGCCACCACTGAGAAGGCCCTGACTCTCACCCCCACCAATTGTGTTTGCGAAGGCGGTGAGTCTGGCAGATCTTAGCACTCATACTGGCTCATAAATGTAGCAGTTGATTCTCACCTTGACTCTAGCTGGAAATGACCATTGAGATTTGGTGAAATGAATTTATGAATTTATATTGACTTCAATTCAGATGTGCCTTTAGTAATTCCTGCGAGTGATGGAAATTCAAAATTTGACTATGGAACTATTTTTGTTTCCACAGTACTTGTGGGGGGAAACAAAGATTATGTCCAATAAATCAAATATGTCTGATTTATTAGGTCAAATCATTTTTGCATAATTTAGCCTATTTTCATAATATATTTTGTGTGAATTGGACATGAACAGTTTGTCTTTGTGAGCTGTAGAAACTAAGTTCTCCGCACAAACTCCTTTAAAAGACTAAACAAAGGACGGCTAATGTGTTACAAGATGGATCTTCTCTTGTTTATTGATCTATGAATTCAGGACCAATTCATTTTCAACCAGCCAGCATTTTTCATATTTCTTTTTAAAGAACAAAAGATGGACTAGCCCTTAATCAATGACAAAGCTGTTCCATCTGTTACTACTGAAAATAGATTAACAAGGATCTGGCATATTTTACTGGGCCACAGAAATGCTGAATGTTATACTGTTTATTATGTATAGCTCATTTAAGGGGAACTTTGTCCTTTGAAGAAGTATATATTTATAAGGAAGATGGAGACTACTCATGAGTAACATCAATACAAGTACACTGCCTAGAATGTTGGAAGGTTGACTGGGTATATGTGTGCATCTTTGTAATTTTAGTGTAATTTTATCTTAAATCTAAGTAAGAAGGAAAGTCCCATATTATGGTTTTGCTCTCATATGAAATGTCTAGAGGTATTTGGTCCTGGATGGAGAAGCTGTGGTACAAGTAGAAAATATGTACACACTAGGGGTGGATATCTTCGGTATAAAATACTTTGAAATGAGTTTTGCTTCATATTTAAAATTAATTTCAAAGTTTTTTGACCATCGTGGCCCAACCTGGAAGTGCAATTTCTATACCGAACCCAGGCTCACCATTTTTTTTTGTAAAGGTCACATTATTAGGTCGTTTTTCCCCCCTCCTCAGTTCTCAACTCGCAAGAGGAGACTGGAGGGGAGCAGCACCCGCCTTTCTCCTCTCGTGAGCTGAGGCAGGTGCTTTATTCCAAAGCAGGGAAGGAAGTAGGGACGCGAGTCCCCTCTTCCTCCTCTCCATGGGAAAAAAAGTGAGACAAGCCTGTCTTGCGTTATTCCCATGGACATGAGGAAGAGGAGAGCAGGCGAACCCCCCCTCCCCTGGATGGGAATAACGTGAGTTGTTCCCATCCAGAGAAGGAGGAGGGCAGGTGAAACCCCCCTCCTCCCCTGGATGGGAATAACTCACATTCTCACCTCGCAGGGGACTCAGGGCAGATTACAATGTACACATTACATTTAGACACACAAACACACAAGACAGACAAAGGCAATTTTTAAACATCTGGCCACCAGGGGGAGCTGTCGCACTCCTTCATTCTCAGCATGCTTCCTGGAGATCTTTAATGGCCTCGTAAATCAGTTACATTTGCCTCCCCACTAAGTAGTACCTTTAATTTCTTACTTGACAGATGCAACTGTCTTTCGGGTTGCAAAGATCAACAACAGGCTACACAATAGGTCGATAGCCCACCTCGACCTGGGCAGGCCTCAAACTCATGACCTTCTGGTCAGTAGAGATCTTATGCAGCTGACACCCTGCCAACTGCGCCACATTCCCTGTGCCGGAAACAACATTCTGTGTCTATGGATGTCGCACACCGGCCGTGAACCAGGGACCTTTAAATATTCACACAACCCCGGCTGGAAATAACAGTCTATTTATTGAAGCAAACAATATCCAAAAAAATAACTGTAAACATGAAAATAGCCAAGGCAAGAAGCATTCGAGAAAATCCCAGGAAATGTTTCCAAAGCCTCAGGCTAATTAAGTTGTAAGGTCTCTGAATATAAATCCACTAAGAAGCAACAGAACTTAAAACTAGGACAGTCCCAAAAAAAGTCAAGCTCAACGTTCTGTCATGAATGACCAAAAAATCATGAAATCGGGAGTTGATGGAACTGCTTGCAGTAGAATCGAAAGTTGACCAGGAACTGAATTCCAGCCTTCACAGGGCTAATAACAAGATCTCCACATTCTCACATTTCCCTCCCTTTTCCCAGGAAAGTAACAGCTGAGGCTAGAATCAGCAAGCCAGGTGTCTCGATTCCCGGCCACTGGACTCTCAGAAAAACTAAATTGCCTTAACTGCTTTTCCAGAGTTTCATCACCTTGGCCCTGCACTGAAAATCACACAGATCCCTGCACACCACCACAACCTCTGAAGCCACAGAAGCCACAGGCCCAAAGTGGAGAATGCTCGGACCTAACTGGGTTGCTAAAATTTTGTGCTTTGTTGCCATTCAAATATTATTCTTTTAAGACCAAGATACTTCTATATACAGTATCTCCTTCATATTTTGATCTCTCTTTTTTTGGTTAACAACTTGCATAAACAATTGGCTTATTTAAAGTATGAAAAGTACCATATTTGAATGACTATTTGTCAATGCTGCCTACATACACATGTGAAGCCCTCAAGGTTATAATTACTGCTAAGACTCCACCTGGTTCAAATGAAAAATGGCTGTTAGCTTCTCTAGATTTTAATGGTCGGCCTTGATACAACATTTGACTCAAGAAACTTCTTGGGAAATGATTGATGGTAGGTATTACTCACCTATCTGTGTGTGTCTTAAAGATTCAATTATAAGAGGGTTGAAATAATTTCTCTCTGTGTGTGCATGTGAGAATCATATGTCAAAACACCCGAAATGCCACCCAACCCCCTTTGTTTATTCTGATTTGTTTCAAGTTACAGGGGATAAAAAGTAAGTTGAAAAGGAAATGGTTTTATTCTTTTCTACTGCCATCACTGTGAGTGAGGATACAGGAAAGATTGGGTGTTTTTTTCCAGGGGGAAAAAGATAGTTGAGGTGGGTTTGGCAACAATGAGTTTGATATGTTGATTTGTTTTTTAATTGTTAATTCTCTTGAAGCTGTTTAGAAATTACTGAGGAAGGAGGATATACCCTGTAGGTGCATCCTAAACATTTTTACATAATGTTTTCCACTCTGATACATATGCCCTTCTACACAGCCATATAACTCAGAATATCAAGGCAGAAAACCTCTCAATATCTGCTTTGAACTGGGTTATCTGAGTCCACAGTGCTATATATTTCAGTTCAAAGCGGATAATGTGGGTTTTTATTCAACTGTGTGGAGGGGGCCTCAGAGATCATCTTGCTGTATATAGGGAAATCTTCACAGAACTGTACTCATGATACCATGTATCCTTCATGCTTGCAAAAAAGATAGACATATCTTCCATGTCTATCAGTCTTGGAGCTTCTATATACTATGCACTTGAGGTTCGTATTTATAATCATTTAATACAGTGTCATGATGCAGGCGCCAATTAAAGCCAAGCCCAGATGTAAAGGGGGGTAACAAAAGGTTTATTACACAAGGAATGGGAATGGGACTAACAAAGGACTAGCCTATCTAGCAAAAACCTACAAAAAAACCCAGGGAAAGCCCAAAAAATCACTGCAGGAGAATCCAAAACAAACTCATGACTTCCTCTGTGACGTCCTTCATGGGATGATCCAAAAGTGTAGTCTGTAACCGGTCCAGAGTCAAGTGCAGGGGAATGATGGAGGAAACAAGGAGACAATCCAAGGTCCAACAGGAGAGAAGATCCAGCGGAGTCAAACCCCGCCACTAGGAACACACGGCTGTAGGAATAACTGGAATCAGGAACACGATGCAAGATAACAGGATGCCAAGATAACAGGATGCCAAGATAACAGAATGCCAAGACAACAGGATGCCAAGACAACAGGATGCCAAGACAACAGGATGCCAAGACAACAGGATGCCAGATACAACTCCTTGCTCGCCGCAAGGAGTCACTCCCAAAAGCCCACATTATATAACCCTAAAGATCAGACTTGCCCGAAGAACACTGCCCTGGATCAGGCATTGCAGCTGCTTCCCTCTCTGCAGCTGACACTCTTTGTGAGTCTCTCCAGGCCCCTCAGTGTCTCTCAAAACTTAGTGTTTCCCAGTCATTCCCAGAAGGCCAGTCCTTGTCACTGTCAAAGCCCATAAAAGTATCAGTACTAGAGTCTGCATTACATACATCCCTAATTCCCTGTGCCAAGGTCCAATCTAACTCAGTATCACTCTCTTCTGACTCTTCTTCTCAATATCTGTGAAAACCCTCAAAAGATTCAGAACTTGAGGGAGACATAAGTATCTGCTGGATTATTTTCCTTTGCTCCAGCCCTTCACAGCTGGAATCGCTTGCATTCCTTTTTCCGCTTGCTCCAGCGTTTACATTACTATCAGTCGCTCCTAATTGCATACATTCAAATGCTGATAACTCAGCGTCTTCTGCAGCCCTACTATCAGACGATGCCGAAGGCTGAACTACAACATACAGTTCTATTACCTTTTGTAATCTAACTGTATTCCCATGCTTGTTTATAAACCAGACATGAATTATTCTTATTTGGTATGATATTCAAAGTCAAGATTAGCCCAAAACAAGAAAATGATATTAACAGCTACAATGGATTTCAATAAGCCATATAATGCCTACTTTATATTTATAGGGAATCTAAAAATCAACGTGATTGTTAGCCATGGTTTGACCACAATTCAGTCAGTCAGTCAGTAGCCTTTATTTCGGTCAACAAACCATCGGCTAAGTCAGGTGAAAGTAGAACAATAGAATACAACATTTAAGAAATTAATAACGTCACATTTGGGTTATGATTAATAAAAACAAGTGTCACAGTTCGCTATCGGTTGAATGACTGAGACCACAATTCAAAGGAAGTGATGTGTGATATTTCACAAGTTTAAAATATTTTCAATTCACATGGTTTTGAAAATTTATTCATTCCACATTTTCATTTGTTTATGTCCGAAGGTTCTTTAATGTATGTAATTGCATGTAATTTTGTTGATCATTAATTCATGTTTGAATAGACATAGATAAACCTTGGCTGAGTCATTTGGTTCACTTTGCTCAAAATGCTAATTTCCCCTTTTAAATTGAAGAAAGATATTTAAAGAACTTGCTGTCTTTTCTAAATGGTATGAAAAATCATTGGCCCTATGAGTATTTTAGATCAGGGCTGTCCAACTGGCGGCCCCGGGGCCGGATCCGGCCTCGTAGCCTGTTGGACACGGCCCCACCTATGCCCTCAGCCGCCATTTTTAAATTTTAAAAAAATCGATTTTTTTAAAAAAATGGCGGCCGAGGGGCGGGCAGGGAGGAGGAAGAGAGCTAGCTCCTCCTTTTTGGCGCCCCCCCCTACCTAGGGCAGGGGAGCCGCCGAAAAAGGGCAGAAGGCGGCGCCAAGAGCAGCGCGTCACAGGCCTGGCGTGACGCGCTGCTCTTGGCACCTCCTACTCCTCCTGTTCGGCGGCTCCCCCGGCCTAGGAAGGGAGGGGGGGCGCCGAAAAGGAGGAGTAGGCGGTGCCAAGAGCAGCGTGTCACGCCAGGCCTGTGACGCGCCGCCGTTGGCGCCGCCTTCTGCCCTTTTTGGCGCCCCTCCCTTCCTAGGGCAGGGAGCCGCGAAAAAGGGCAGCAGAGGCAGGCGCAAGAGCAGCGCGTCACAGGCCTGGCGTGACGGCGCTGCTCTTGGCACCGCCTACTCCTCCTTTCGGCGGCTCCCTCAGCCTAGGAAGGGAGGGCGCGAAAGGAGGAGTGAGCGGTGCCAGGGGCAGCGCGTCACGCCAGGCCTGTGACGCGCTGCTCTTGGCGCCACCTACTCCTCCTTTTCAGCGGCTCCCCCGGCCGAGGAAGGGAGGGGGGGCGCCCAAAGGAGGAGTAGGCGGTGCCAAGGGGCAGCGCGTCACGCAAGGCCTGTGACGCGCTGCTCTTGGCGCCGCCTACTCCTCCTTTTTCGGTGGCTTTAGGAGGGGGCGGGGCCTGGGCTGGGGGCGGGGCCTGGGGGCGGGGCCGAGTGGCCCCGCAGGTCATCAGTGACCTCTTATCCGGCCCTGGACCCGCCAGAAGTTGGACAGCACTGTTTTAGATAATAACTCCCATAAGTCTGTCCCACTAACTACACAGGAGATGAGCTTTAAAACACCTGGAACACAAAGAGTTTCCCCTTTCTGTGCTATAATAGTGATTGTGTATACTGATAAGTCCAATTATTGCTAAAATAGTAAATGTGCATGTTGAACTGAACATTGGGGTTAATTGGTCATTGAGGAAAAAAGGGTTTAGTAGGCCTCAGACTTTTTTTAAAAAAAAGGGAAATCAGTGTGACTATGTTCCTAGTTGTCTAAGGCAGGGCTTCATCGGCACATCTCAAGAACCTCCATAGCCTTCAGGCCAAGACCCATTGAGGACCTCTGATCAATAAGGGATGAGGAGGAAAGGGAAATCAATGAAAAACTACTTGCAAGATTTTTATTAACATTATATTTTTTATGTGCCACTATGCCCTCTTAAAGATTTAGTAATCTACAAACTCATGATAACTTGTTATCTAATTAAAAGGATTATTCCCCCATTATTTTCAATTGCAAATTCCATTAACTTTAATTGGTAATTTGCACATGCATCAATTAGTGATCAGAGCCTTAAAGTTTATGAAGGACTGGAAAACACAAAACTATCGCCCACCACTGTGATGGCCCACAGAATACAGAAACAGAAGGCTAAAGCTATTTCAGTTTTTTCCGCCCTTTATATCCAAAGGTGACAGGTTTTAGCATCACTTTCTACGTGGGACTTTTGTCTCATGGTATTGTTGTGCTAACCAAGAATTCTACAATAAACATAGGATTTCAGTAGTCAATCATATTCTGTTTTTCATGTACAAACTAGCATTCTAGTTTACCTAAACCGATTTTAAGAGTAATTGCAGTGTTTTCAACCTTTTTTGAATGGCGGCACATTTTTTACATTTACAAAATTCTGGGGCACACCAGCAACCAAAATGACACAAAATGACACTCTAACACAGTCATACATATAGTTAATATGTTTTTAAATGTATTTATACACTCAGTGTGAAACCTGGACCTGTTTCGATTAACACAACATAGATATCCTGGCAGGAATGGCAGAAAGACACACACGAAGGTCTTGCTCAACAGCTGTCAGTCTCTCTCTGTGTTTAGTTTTTATCGCAGTCAAGCTTGAGAAGCTCATCACACACAGATATGTAGTTGAAAATGGGAGCAATGTCAAAATAGGAAGGGTTTGGTGGGCATTGACCTTGAGTTTTGGAGTTGTAGTTCGCCTATATCGAGAGAGCACTGTGGATTCAAACAATGTTGGATCAGGACCAAACTTGGCATGAATACTCAATATGCCCAAATGTGAACACAGATGGAGTTTGGGGAAAAAAGACCTTAACATTTGGGAGTTACAGTTTGTGGGATTTATAGTTAACACACAATCCTGAACCAAGCATCCTGAACCAAGTTTCAGTGAACAATGGAATTGAACCAAACTTGGCATATTGAACTCTCATTACCAACAGAAAGTACTAAAAGGGTTTGCTTGAGAATTGACCTTGAGTTTGGAAGTTGTAGTTCACCTACACCCAGAGAGCACTGTGGACTCAAACAATGCTCAATGTTGTTGTTTGTTTTCTTTCCAGAATCACAATGTTGGAAGGAGGCTCACCACTTTAAGGTCCCTCAAACAGGCATGGGAAAACTTCGGCCCTCTGGGTGCTTTGGACTTCAACTCCCATCATTCTTAACAGCCTGAGGCCCTTTCCTGCTTAAGTGGTGGAGGGGGGAAGGAAAAGGGCCTGAGGCTGCTAGGAATGGTGGGAGTTGGAGTCCCAAACACCAGGAAGGTCCAAGTTTGCCCATGCCTGCTTTCAACAGAAACCTCTTCCTCCCCCTTGTCACAAACACCGACTTAGTACTGCCCCTTTAACACACACACGGAGACGTAGTAAAGGCTAACTAGTTTTATTGAATATAAAAAGTCCAAAAGGCAATTCTCTTGAAGAGATCAAAAAGAATAACGCAAACAGCAAAGCTGTAGTCCAATTAAGAAAGCAAAGTTCCAAAGGATAGTTCCAAAAGCAAACGTGGCAATAAACTTGGCAAGTTCCGGATTGCCTCCGGAACAAAGCAGGGTATCCGCAACAATGCGAATCAATAACAAGGCAAGGTCTTGGTCCAAGGCGAGCCAGACTAGGCTCCGTGGTTCACTCCGCTTTCACGCCCTTCAGATCAGACGTGGCCGGAGAACTGAGGATCAGTTCCCACGGGGCCGTTCTTAATCCTTCGGCCGGGCCCCACGACGATCTAGGGCCCGGCGTCTCCAGTCTCTACTTTCCGAACGGTGACGGTCTAGGGACAGATGCCAGCTCCTCCTGCCCTGCTCTATGTCCCTCGTCTGTTATGGAACGGCCCCGCTCTTCCAGTTCAGTATCGCTATCTCCTTGAGAAGCAGCCTCCCCGAACTTTCCCAGCCGCTGGCCTCCATCTGCTGCTCGGCCAGGTCCTGGGAACCTCGGCCGTTTGGGAATTCATAACTATCTCCGCTATCTGCTTCGCTGCCTCCCATCTCCACCTGGTCCGCTCCTTCCCCGGGAGAATGCTCCCACTCGAGATCCCATGCTAAACTCTCTACAGGTGAACTGGGCAAAGGCACTGCTGACCAATCTTGCTCTGGGCCTTCCAACTCGTCCTCCGAGTCCCCTTCAGCCTGTGCGGGTCCCAATGGCATCGGGACCCCGGCGCCTCACCCCCTCCCAGTGGCACGAACGAACCCATGGGTGCTACACCCCTTTGCGCCCTTTCTTCCCCCTCCTGCCGAACACTTACTCTTTCTTCTCCATTCGGGCTCCCTTCTTCAGGAGGGGAGGGAGGAGGGAGGAAGACGTGACCCATGCAGGCGGTACTGCGCAGACTCGGCCCACATCTTTCTCCCCCCCTCCTGGAGACACTCAGGCTGCCCCCTCGGATAAAAATCAAAGTAAGGTGCGTTAGTTCTCGGCGTATTCCAAAATGCGAGTCACAAGAACGCCAACACAACAAATGCTTTTCACCAATTCTATATTGTAGGTATATTAATTTTCAGTCATCATATCAACACGGTAGCAGTGGAAACAAAATAAAGGTAATTGCCAACTTGTATCTTCAAGTAAGTCTTCCCTAGGAGTCAAGGTCTCTGGGTTGTCAAATTCAAACAAATTCCAATAATAAATCAATAATATATAGTTCATATGGTGGTCAACCCAGATTGGTCGATGGTCTAGCCGTTTCCGCCCTTATGGCTCGGGACCCTCAGACCAATGCTCCAACAATCACGTTTCCAATGTGATCCGGATATGTCAAATATTATATCCATACTTCTTAAGGTAAATACCATCAACAATCTTGCCGGCAATGTACCTTAAGAATTATGGATATAATATTTGACATATTCGGATCACATTGGAAACTTGATTGTTGGAGCATTGGTCTGAGGGTCCCTTTAAGCCATGAGGGCGGAAACGCGGCTAGACTGTCGACCAATCTGGGTTGACCACCATATGAACTATATATTATTGATTTATTATTGGAATTTGTTTGGATTTGGACAACCCAGAGACCTTGACTCCTAGGGAAGACTTACTTGGAAGATACAAGTTGGCAATTACCTTTATTTTGTTTCCACTGCTACCGTGTTGATATGATGACTGAAAATTAATATACCTACTAGGCATGCTAAAATTGAAACGGAAATCTAATTGATTCGTTAGAAATTCGTAATTAATGGGACTTTTGTTGTTTTACGGCTCGCTGTCGTGAACCAGGAAGTAGACTTCCTTTTACGGTCCTTCAGGTCAACAATATGCGTTAAGTTCGTTAGAAGTTCTAAAGTATTAATTAATTAATTATTGTAGTACTCACTTCTCCCTGTCTTGTCTTCTCCCGCTCATTTCCTTCCCGCCTTCATTAAGCTTCTTCTTTTCCCGCATTTCTATGGGGAACTGGAAGTGACTCTGCTGCTAGGCAATGCATTCTGGGAACTGTAGTCCTCCAGGCTTCCCCCCCCCTCCTTCTCCTTCTCTTCCCTGTTGCTCTGCCTTCATGCATCGAGGCTAGAGAGAGGCGAGAGGGGGTGCGATGCCCCTTTCAGCTGAAATATGTTTCGACCCAACCCTGGGTCGGCATATTTCAGCTGGAAAGGCGCGCGCTCTCTGCTTCTCTCTAGCCTGGATCAGGCTAGAGAGAAGCAGAGGGTGTGCGGGCCTCTTTTTCAGCTGAAATATAAGCCGACCCAGGGTTGGGTCGACATATTTCAGCTGGAAAGAGGCCCTCACACCCTCTGCTTCTCTCTACCCCCGATCCATGCATCGAGGCTAGAGAGAGGCGAGAGGGGGGTGAGCGAGGGCGCCCGCGAGCGCGGGGGGGGGTATCCCATTTTGGCCCAATTCTGTCATTGGTGGAGTTCAGAATGCTCTTTGATTGAAGGTGAACTATAAATCCCAGCAACTACAACTCCCAAATGTCAAGGTCTATTTTCCCCAAACTCCATCTGCATTCACATTTGGGCATATTGAGTATTCATGCCAAGTTTGGTCCTGATCCAGGATTGTTTGGGTTCAGAGTTATCTCCCCTAAATCACTGTCAATTCCTCCCAAACCCCTCCAGTATTTTCTGTGGGTCATGGGGGTTCTGTGTGCCAAGTTTAGTCCAGGTCTGTCATTCATGGGGTCTCAGCTGTGGAAGTCAGAGCTGAATTGGTCGAAGGTACTGCAAATCCCATCATCCGTTGTCCATCCTCCCCAAACATATTGTTTTTGTGATTAATCCCTGTGCTTTAACTTTGGTCAATTTGTAACAATGAAAATACATCCTGCATATTAGATATTTGCATTAGAATTCATAAGAGTAACAAAATTATGAAGTATCAACGAAAATATGGATGGGGGTCACCACAACATGAGGAACCACTGCATTAATACATATCTCTCTCGGCATTACTTCACGAACGAAGATTCAGGAAGGACTCATCCACGCTTTTTACAAGCGCGCTGATGACTAAAGAGGCCAATCTGAGATAGGCAAGTTCGGTTGCAGAAAGCACAGCAGAAAGTCTATATATTATACATATATCTTTCTGTTTAATTGCTATTAGGGAAATAAAACATGAACAAAGGAAGGAAGGAGACAAAGGAAGAAGTAGAGAAGGGGGAGGGAAGGAAGGAAAGAGAAAAGAAGGGATGGGGAACCAAAGAGCAATGGAAGGAATGCAAGAGGAGGGTAGAGAAGGTCACAATTGTACTGAGAGCTAGTAGCTAGCTATTATATTTATGTTATACATCTACAGTTTAAGGGAATGTTCCCCATTGATTTTTGTCTGTTTGTGACTTTAGAACCAATTTAGAATTTCGTGGGTAATTAAGTTACTTTTTAGAACTTTTTGCAAAATTTTTGTAAGTATTTGATATACTAATCAAAAAAAAATCCCCCCCCATTTGATTTTAGAATTGCGATTTTAGGATTCTAAACCAAGCCTAATACCTACAATATAGAATTGGTGAAAAGCATTTGTTGTCTTGCCCTCGGATAAAAATGGCGGCAGCGTGAGCAAAGCGAGCATAGCGAGGCTGGGAAGAAGGGAGCCCGAGTGGAGAAGGAAAAGTGTTCGGCAGGAGAGGGAAGAATGAGGATTGGAGGTTCCAATTTCCCACGGCACACCTGATGATCGCTCACGGCACACTAATGTGCCATGGCACACTGGTTGGGAAACACAGGCCCTACAGTCTCATGAAAATTGGTGTGTTTATGGTTTAGTTTGCTATGGATTACTATGAAATGCCCTTGAAACAATTAGTCACTTTTAGTTTGGAAGAACAGATAGTAAAAGCATTCCAGATCCTGACTGTAATTATAAGTCTTGCCAAGAGAAAACCCATTCAGTTGAGATCAGTCAAGGCTCAGGACCTGAATTAGGATGAGGAGGAAGAGCACTTCCTACCAACAGATGAACTCAGGACCATGGCTAAGCAGTAACCTTAGAAGTCTGAGTATGTGGACCTTAGTATTGCTCAGTGGGAGCTGGGCCCTTCTGATGTAGAAGTGCCTGAGCCAGAACAAGATCAGACTAATTAACAGGAATTAACTCACCCTGCCCACTTCAGCTAAGGCAAGATTCCATACAGCTGTGAAGGTCAAGTAGATTGGCACAGAGGGGAGCTACACAGCTGTAAAGGCTTGTCACTGGCAGCATAAATGACACATGCTGGCAATTGCCTAGTCCTGGCAGCAATCGTCATTGTATAGAGAGCTTCAGCTGGAAATCTTGGAAACCTTGTACCCTGAACTTTGGACTATGTGTTAGACTCCTGGTGAGCTTCATGCTAATTGACTCTTGAACTGGAAAATTGTGACTATCCTTTTGCCCTCTGAATGCAGGATTTTAGTCCTAAAATCCTGCTATGACTTGGACTGCCACTGATTGTGTTTGTTGAAATAACAGCTGTGATCTCCTGACAGGATCTAGTAAATAAAAATGTGAAAGTTCCTTTGATTCAATGCTCCTAATTGGGACTAACAATTTGTAGTGATTCAGCTAGGACCATGGATAAGAAGATCCATGCCCAGTGAGCATAATGCTAAAACCGGAAGGGCCAGGACAGAGAAACAACTCACCAGGTTGAAGACAGACACTGATGTTTATGATATTTTGGCCTAAATTGAACAATTTGTTTCAAAATGTACAAGTATAAGGATAAAGAGAAATGCAAGACATCTTATGTAGTACTGACAGACATTCAAACCTCCTGCTGATTGGCTAGGATTAGTGCCAGAATTAGCTGAAGGCTCGGCTGACATGACAGCTTCCAGGCAGGAATTCCCATGGTGGGAGGAATGATGGTTGATGACCAATCAGCTATCAGGACTGAGAAGGTGAAAACTGGGAGAAGACAGTGCTAGTAATATGTTGATGAGCTTCTGATTAGCGCAACAATCCAGTTCTGTGCCAAACAATGATGCAGGGCTCAGGAAACAAAAGTGCAAGGAACAAAGGTGCTGATCTTGGGCAATCAAGGGCTGGAGGTTTAAGTAAAAGAGATAATGAATGTACATATTTTAGGTCTCTGTTTCTGTGTGGGTAACAGGCTCTCAGCTTTGGGGGAATCACACAAGCAACTCTGGGCTTATCTGGCTGGCATGGGAGATTGTCAATCTTTACATATAAACAATGAATCTGGCTTGTGAAACAGCCAGGGGGATTTGCCCAGCTTTTCCATTTCCAGGAGATTATCTGAACAGGGTTCTGAAGGGTGGCTATCTGTAGGCTACATGTTGTACAATTTCTGTAAATAGACAAAAAGATTTCAAACTCAGAGGGGAAATTGTCAGTGTTTATATGAATTGACAAAGTGAGTTCAAAATGCTTTCTATAATTTCTCTCACCTCCGCATGGCTTTGCAGGCACCCCAGTCGGCATTCCTTCGATCCAATCGGGGTTGTAGTCAGAACTCTGGCTCAGCGGGTAGCGCAGCGGAAGCGTGCTGGGCCCATAACCATTGTTGAATATAATGCAGCAGAGCCATGTCTGAACCATGGGTGGAAGACAGAAGAAGAGAGTAATAAAGGAAACAGAAGAAAGGAAATAAAGGGTTTTTTTTGTAATGTATATATTTGGGGGTGGTGGGGGTAGGTTCAGGCGTCTTATGTGAAAAGGCATTTGGACAGCATACATGGAGAAGCCACAAGAAAAATAGGTGAGAGTCAAGGAGGTGAACTAATAATAATAATAAGATTTTTTTGGAATTTTTAAATATTTGGTGGAGCAGGGGAGGAAGTCTGCTGGATAAGTCAAAAGGTAGGGCTGGAGAAGGAATAGCAAAGAGTCAACGAAGCAAACTAGAAAAAGGTCTTTTTTTGTAATTTGTATTTTTTTTCAGAGGGAGGAAGGCTACTGGTGCAGACCAGGGTACAGAAGCCAGAAGGTAGGGATTGAAATTGAAATAATATTCTCAACTCAAGAGTGTCAGGCTATACCTCGCTTTCCTAAACCTATCCCATGCTCAGCCAAGTTAAAGCAAAAATAAAATAAAATAAACAAATAAATGCAAAAATGCCCCTTTTAAATTCACAACCCCCAATGCATGCACACCCACACCTTCCTTGCAAAATTAGTGAAATAAAAGAAGTCTATATGGAAGATATTAACTAAGAAAATTTAATGATATAATGGAGAAGAAAAAAACTGGAATTCTCAAAAAGTGATCCTAAGCATTGACAGCACTGTTATTGTCAATCATGGTACAGCCAAAGATCTGGAATGTAGCTGAAAGATTTGACACCACATGGTCTGTTCTGCCTGAGCCTATGGCTGCTCCCTGCACGGTCTGTTTTTGGCAGTCCAGCTGCCAGACTGCTGAATTTCCCCAAATATTGTATTGTAAAACAGAATCGTGCACACCCCTAATACTTATTTCTGAGCCCTTGGTGAACTATAAATCTTTGAGAGGGGGTGTTACTGTGGTTCGACAAGAAATTGGATTTAATCCAGATGAGTCTTCTTCAATTGCTTCTACTCATCCACACACAGCATTTTGGGTGAAATCTGGTGAGCCTTTGGACACATCTTTACTGGCCACTTAAGTCAGTTTCTTTCTTTTTTGCCAATTTAACCCCCCCCCCTCCAAAAAATAGACAATAAAATAATACCAAATAATACCAATAATACCTGAAATAATACCAAAACATGCCTCAAGTTAAGATGGAAGGTTTTCAACTTATACTTGGATCTATATTTACAGAGGTCACATTCTCCGTATGGATGTAAGAGTTGTGTTCTATCTATACATATACTGAGAGAGAGAGAGAGAGAGAGAGAGAGAGAGAGAGAGAGAGAGAGAGAGAGAGAGAAGAAAGCTGATAAGCTGGTGCTGAATGGCAATGATTAAATGGAAGTACCATTCCAACAACAAATAAGTAATGTTTCCTGTATTTCCACAGGCAAATATGTCATTTGTATGCGTATTATCCGTCCATGTCTGCAAGAGCTATCGAACTGTCATTTTTCTGTACATAATTATTGAAGTCCATTAAAGGCTTTCTAATGCACTGATTTATTTTGAAACACTACAGTACATACAGCAGAGAGTGTGAGGAAGAACTAATATAGACAGTCCATAAGCTTTAGTTATTTCTTTTGAATATTTTTATTTAAATTACACAAACTGACTTCAGCGATAAGCATTCTAAGAGGAAGTGCTCATTTCGTGGAGGTCTGTCACCAAACTCCCATTGATTTCAGCAGTGTTAGGATTTCAATCATAGTTTATCCTTTAGTTTTTAAAATGGCCGTAGAATAGCTTGAATTGACAATAATATGCTACTTCATGCTTGAGCAGCTTTCGAACTGGAAATATAAAAGCCTCGATGTTGTCTCAATGGTATAATGAAGTGGAGCTTAAAAGTTTCTGTGACCTTGAAAGCTCTTTACTAGAGCACCAAAACAATAAGTGCTTTTGATATTATTGTAGGTAAGCTTGCAAAATAAGCAAATTGTAATTTAGGATTACATTTAATAACTTTTATGTTTTTATTACAGTTTAAAATATTACAAGTTCCAAAGCAATATTTTTGGAATAACCCAAGGTTCAATATTCTGGCCTCTGGAAAATTGTCCGGGGGGAGAGGGCACTGAAAATATTTTAGATATCCATCTGTCAAGTATATTTTCTATGTGACAAGGAAGAAAGTGCCTTTCTCATCACAATAGCCTCCTCATTTTGGTAATAGAAATTTCTATCATTACTAGGGGTGGTTGATCCATAAAAAAATGATTCTAAACTCATGGGGGGGGGGGATTTCAGTTGCTGGATTGTTATAGAAATTATTACAAATTTTTAAAAATAAATTTCATGATTGAAACGTAATTAATAACGTATTTTTGTTATTATTCCTTATGCCAGCTGGCTTGTCATCCACCTCTCCCTTCCTTCCCCTGCCAGAGCAGATGCCATGCAGATATAACCCGGGATGGCATCTGATCTGGCGAGGGAAGGAAGGGAGGGTGGATGGGTACACACAGGTATGCATGCATGCACTCACCCAGCCCACTAACAACATGATAGAAGCAAGCTATATCAACAAATAATCAATTAATGCAAATGAAATTCACAGATACAGTATGAGCTTCTTATAATGGGAATATCAATCTCCTCAAAAATTGCTTCTCATGGCCACTGTAGCACAGCAGTTCTCGTTTGTGCCTGGGGGCCAGGGAACAGGACCGGGAGTTCCTTTAGCATTAGGGCCTGCACCAGCAGAGATAGATTCTGAAGAGGATTTGGAAGGGTTACCTGAAGGAGAGTTTCCCATCACCGGGCCCCTTTCTCCCACTGAAAGCTTGGCTTGGGATGAAGGTTGGCCTGACCCCTATGAAGACATAGATAACCAGGTGCAAATGGAAAGCAGTGATAGCGAAAGTTATGAACGGCCGGGTGGGAGGGGCTCACAGGATCTTGTGAGTGAAAACATGGAAGAAAGCGGCTGGGAAGATTCTAGGGAGGAGAGCTCTCATGGAGATAGAGACCCAGGTGCTGGGAGACAAGGCCGAACCTTTGATAGGAGACGTAGTATCGAGTCCAGCAGGAGGAGATGGTACCACAGCCTAGACAGGCCGAGGTCCGTCAGCAGAGATTGGAGATGACGAAGCCTAGAGCGTCGGGGACCTCGGCCGAAAGATTAAGTATAGGATCCGTGGGAACCAATCCCCAGTGCTTCGGCCACGTCTCTTCTGAGTAGACGTGTAGCGAAGTGGGTCCACGGAGCTAAGTTGGCTAGTGGCCACCAAGTCTTGCCTTGTATCCTGTACCTTGCTTTGTTCCTGAATCCGCATTGCCGTGCGGAGCTTTGCCAAGCCTTTTGGATTATTACCAAGCTGTTTTTGGACAATTGATTGCTTACGGCCTTTGGATTGCTTTTGCTATTTTTATGGACAATATTCCTTTTGAACTGTTTCTTTATATTCAATAAAGTAGTTAGCCTTCAGTCCGTCTCTGTGTGTGTGATTAAGGGGCCGGTCAAGTCCGTGCATCGTGACAGCCACTTACACACACATCATCAGAGTCCTGCAGTTCTGTTTGCTCCAAAGCGGGAGGAAAAGCGTGTGATCTTGTCCCAAACACAGCCGCAGACATGACCAATTGATGCCCGAAAAATGGATCTGTGATCAGATCCATTTTTTCAGGCATTGATTGGTCAGGTCTGCGGCTTGTGTTTGGGCGAAGGTTTTGCCTGCTTTTGCGCCTGCTTTGGAGCAGCCAGAACTGCAGGAGTATGATGATGATGTGTGTGTGTAAGTGACCCTGAGAAGCAATTTTTGAGGAGATTGATATTCCTGTTATAAGAACTCTCAGCTGGCGAGAGGAGAAGGGAGGGTGCTGCTGCCTCCAGTCTCCTCTCGTGAGTTGAGAACTGAGAGGGGAAAATATGACCTAATAACGTGACCTTTAGGAAAATGGAGGCACCCAGGTTTGGTATAAAAATTAAACTTCCAGGTTGGGCCCCGAGGGTCAAAAAACTTTGAAATTAATTTTAAAATTAATGGATTTCAAAGTATTTTAAATTGGAGATATCCACCCCTAATAATTACCCTTTTTTCACCACTGGTGCTCCATACTGGGGAGGCTGCGATCTATATTGACTAGATTCTCATATACCCTTCCCACTGCAGTCTTCGAAGGAGAAAAATCATCTGCCCTATATACTTATATTCTCTTTAGTTGCTCACTTGCTTTCTTTTTTTTAGCCAGCAGGGCTTGACATGCTACAAATTATCCATCCCCAAAGAACTTCTCTGTTATAATGAAATGCAGGGGAATCTCTGTTTCTTGCCAAGACAAAAACACTCACCCAGCTCACTTTGCTTCAAAGCTGCAATCTCAGACAGCTTTGTAGCATGGTTGGATATTTGCTGGATATTGCTCAGTGCACTAAAGGTGTTTCTGACTTATGTGGACCCTAAGGCAAACCTATCATGGGGTTTTCTTGACAAGATTTGCTGAAATGACTTTTATTTTTCCACTATTGTGAGAGCATGATACATGCTCAAGGTTACCTTGTGGCTGTTCTATGGCTGAGCAGGAATTCAAACTCTGCTCTACAGAACTGTAGTTCAATGCTCAAACCTGTACTCCATTCTGGTTCTCGGTGTGATATAACTATCGGATCCGTGCACAATTTTGGTTACTCATCATCAAATTTATTAAATCCGGACTTACAATGCAATATCCGACACTTGGGTGTGGCACATGCCAAAAACTTAAGAATCTAAACTTACCCAATACTTTTTCATTTGAATTTTTGCAAACCTTGGAAACCTCCCAAAGTCAGTTTCATGTTCAGTGCAAGCTAAGCAAAGCCAGAAAGGCTGCCATCCTCTTAGAATTAATGACCTCTTGCCATTGGGAGAGGGAAGCAGCAGAGAGAAAGCAAAGTCCACTTGGTAGGAGACTGAGAAAGCACAGAATACTGGGAAATGTAGTTTGGGATGGTGATGAGACCTATGGCAGATAATTAAAAAGGCCCTGCCCTAAACTGCATTTCCCATAATTCTGCTCCCATTTGTTCCTCTGTAGCAGTAGCCAGCCGGAGTTCCGAAAAATCGTTGAATCTGAAAATAAGAGGGCTGACTGATACTTCTAGTAAGTAAATCTTTAAATGGAAGTCCTATTGGTTAATATGAGAGACATTCAATGAGATAATTGTTATGTTTTTTTAAAAAAAATTGTCAAAACTTTACAAACTTTCCTAAAAATGGCAGATGTATGAATATTTCTAAGGGTAAACATTTTTCATCAATTGCATAGCCCTAATAGCTATATATGTATTGGTGTAGACATACAGCACAGGTTCCTTTCTCCTAACACAGGGCCCAAGCATGCTACCTTGATACCATGCGGTACCAATTTAGAATGCAAAGCCACTCTTTACTTTCAATCCAGCCTCAGAATTCCATACCTAGGTCTATTTTTCCCAAACTCCACGTCCACATTTGGGCATATTGAGTATTCATGCCAAGTTTGGTTCAATTCCATTGTTGCAAGAGTTCAGGATGCTCTTTGTTTGTGTGTTAACTATAAATCCCAGAAACTGTAACTCTCAAATGTCAAGGTCTAGTTTCCCCAAACTCCATCTGTGTTCACATTTGGGCATATTGAGTATTCATGCCAAGTTTGGTCCTGATCCAGCATTGTTTGAGTCCACAGTGCTCTCTGGATATAGGTGAACTACAACTCCAAAACTCAAGGTCAATGACCACCAAACTCTTATAGTATTTTCTTTTGGTTATGGGCGTTCTGTGTGGGAAGTTTGATTCCATTCCATCATTGGTGTTCAGAATGCTCTTTGATTGTAGATGAACTATAAATCCCAGCAACTACCATTCCAGCAACTACAATGACTTTAAAGGAGCAAGAGGAACTCATCGAACTGAAACAAGATCGTAGTTTAAAGCTGAAATTTGCTGATCTTCCTTTGAACAGTTTTTGGTTATCTGTTGCCAGGGAGTTCCCCATTCTGGCCAACAAAGACATTACTCCCGTTTTCAACTACATATCTGTGTGAGATGATCTTCTCAAGCTTGACTGCGATAAAAACTAAACACAGAGAGAGACTGACAGGTGTTGAGGAAGAGCTTTGTGCGTGTCTTTTTGCCATTCCTGCCAGGTTTATCTATGTTGTGTTCATCGAGACAGGACCAGGTTTCACACTGAGTGTATAAATACATTTTAAAACATATTAACTATTTGTATTACTGTGTTAGAGTGTCATTTTGGTTGGTGGTGTGCTCCAGGATTTTGTAAATGTAAAAAATTGTGCCGCGGCCCAAAAAAAGGTTGAAAAACACTGTTTTAGGATGTCCAGAAAAGGCATATATGGAGGGATGTTTACTTCTTCAATTCCTAGGCTAAAATTATCCCAACTGATGTTTTAAAAATCCCCCCACTCGATATGCCCACAAAAAATGCATTCTTTTAACTATTCTAATATTTTACTGCTCTTCAGTCTTTTCTTTCTTTTCTATTATCTCTTTTTTTGTACATTCTCTTTACTTGATTTTTAAACAAGTTGTTGGTGGACAATTGTGTGTTGCGACTGAATGGGAGTTCTTCTCCTTTGCCTTGAAAAAAGTCCCTCATGCCACTGCTCACATCAAAATGCACCATGCCTTTATTCAAAAAGCAGATGAAAGCACAATTTAAACGTAATCAAATGAACTGCCAGTCGTTAGAGCTCTGCACAAAGTTGAAGAATATGCTGGCAGACTGCCCTGAGAGGAGAATTTTGTTCTCGATATAGATACTGTGTCTGCAGTTGTCCGATTAATTTTATGCACACAGCTCCTTGACATAAATATGCTCTCAAGCATATGAAAGCTTTTAGTAAAAGACTGGCATGGGGATGGCAGACTTTGAAAATTACAGATACATTACCTGAGCTGGGATGAAGCTTTGATACACTCTGTTGAAAAAGGTAATGAATTTTTTAAAAGATTTCAAAAAAATATAAATGGAGAACACTAAAACCAATTTATCAGTATCCCCAGCCTTGTAGAAATGGCAGTCTTCATCAGATAGATGCTGTTGTTTTTCAGATGTGATCTCCATTTTCATATTCATAGCGGTCACACTACACTACTGAACAAAGATTATTCTTGCACAATGTGTTTATCACGTCTATCTTTTGTCCAATGTCTGCTTACATTTTAAATCATATTCTTTTTGGGTGGTGGTTCTCTCCCCTTTTCTCTTATTGCTTACTTCTGTCCATACAACTTGAGAACGTCTCTTGGAAATATTTGCTATTAGGCCAAGGTTAATGCGCATTTATTATTATCTGTGTTCTTCAGCTTGGTTCAGCATTCAGTACTTCTGGACAAAACTTTGAAGTGACTCCATGTCATGTAATTTCAACAATAGGTTAGCACAGACCTGGGTATCTTACGGCCCGTGGGCCAGATGCGGCTCACCAGCTGATTCTGACCGGCCCGGGGAGAAGGTGTCAGGGGCGGGACCATTTGTGCAAGAGGAAGGGCTGCCGCTGTCACTGCCACCATCCCATCATGGGCTGTGGGGCCTTCGTCGGCAGACAGCCTGCTGCTCCGGAGAACGATCGTAGGAGCAGCGGCTTTGGAGTGCCTGCCATCCCAGGAGGTGACCCAGTCCTGCAGCGGGAGCAGTCAGTGACTTGTGGTGGCTGATCGCCCTGGCCACCTGGAAGACTTGATCATCTTCCGGGTCGCCAGGGCGATCAGCTGCCGCAGGTCGCCAACTGCTCCCACTGCATGCCTGGATCGCCTCCCGAGATGGCAGGCACTCCAAAGCCGGGATGGCATGCACTCCATGGCAGGGCAATCAGCCGAACAGGAACACCTCTGACAGAACGGCTGGGGGCAAGAGCAGGCGGAGGCCTGCAGCCTCCAATTGTCTGCTGCTCTGCTCTGCTGCAGCGGTGGCTGGGTCTGCTTTGTCATCCTCTGGGCTGGGTCCATTGGGCCATTCCATCTTGGGATCCTTCCTCTCTTGAGGATGTTAGCCTCCATCTTGGTTCGCACCTTGTCTTCTTGAATTTCATTTCATTTTATTTTAGTGGTTTTTATTATTATTTTATAATAATTTTATAATCTATATATATAAAAGGAAAGTGGTCGTGCAACGGGGCAAATGCACGCCAAAACTACATTCCCCACACACACAACAAAACCCAGGGCCAATCATCCCCACCCCGAGGTACATCACCCACCCACTAAAAGACCCCAAAAACCAACAGAACACCCCCAAAACATCCCCCAAAAACAACATTACTACGCATGCGCAAACAACCCCACACACAACATGGCCGCCATAAAACTATCACAATAACACGCATGCGCAACATACAACGCCATGCCCCCCCTCCTCCACCACTTACCAAACATTCCTGACACCAAGGAAACCACATCCTCCACGCGGCCCCCGGACCACACCAGCACGGACACCGCATGCAAGCCAACACCAACATCCCGGGAGGACGCCGCCGCGGTCCCGCCCACACGACCCTCCACCTGGAGAGCCAACGAAAAGGCGAGGGAGAACGGCGCACCCACGGGACTACAACTCCCAGAAGGCTCCGCGCGCCTCACTCGGAAGAAGGGCGGAGACAGCACCGGAAATAGGCCACAATGGCCACGCAGAGCATTCTGGGACCCGTAGTCCCCTGGCGGACACGCCTTCTCCGCCATCTCCAACCACTTTCTGGACCAGGCTCAGACGACCACCGCCATGCCTACTTCCTCCGCCCCTCCGCTGCCTCCTCCCGTCCTCCCCAGGGGATGGGGGCGATGCACGCGTCCGTGGGTGGCGTCAGGCCGCTGCGGGACACGTACCACGCTGGCCTTGCGCGCCACGGCGGGAGGCAGGGCCGGAGACCGGCGATCCGCCCTCCGCCGTGTCCCCCGCGGTTGCAACGACCGCGCCTGAAAGAAGGTAACCTCCCGGGCTTACCTTCTTACAGGCGCCGCTGCTGCAACCACGGGGGCACGGCGAGGGCGGATCGCCGTCTCCGGCCCTGCCCCCCCATGCGCGCCAGGGCGGCAGGCAGGGCCGGAGACCGGCGATCCGCCCTCCACCGCCCCCCATCCAGCGGCCGAGCCTCAAAGAAGGTAAGCTCCGTGCACCTTCTTTGAGGCGCCGCCGCTGGATCCGCGGGAGCGGATGCGAGGGCGGATCGCGTCTCGGCCCTGCTCTCCCCATGCGCGCCAGGGCGGCAGGCAGGGTGAGAGAGGGACTCAGACAGACAGAGGGGGAGGCCTAAGACAGAGAGAGAAAGGGGGGAAGGAAAGATAAGGGGGGGAATCAGAGAGAGGGAGAGAGAGATGGGGGGAGAGACGGGGAAGCGAGAGAAAAGAGGGACTGAGAGAGACAGAGGGGGACGCCTAAGACAGAGAGAGGGGGGGAAGGAAAGATAAGGGGGAGAATCAGAGATAGAGAGATGGGGGAGAGAGGGAAGAGTGAGACAGAGAGACAGGGAAGCGAGAGAGAAAAGGGGAAAATCGGACAGAGAGGGAGGGGGAAAATATAGGAGGGAAGTGTACATACACAGACAAATACATACACACACAAACACACAAATGTACGCACACACATGCATACACATACACACACAAAAACATACAAACAAACATACACATACATACACAAACACATATACATACACAGACACACTCATGCGTACACAGACACATACAGACACACACAGAGACACACAAACATACATACACATACATACACACACATACACATATATACACACACAAAACACATTGTCACAACATTACCAACCCTTACATACCCACACTTCCTCACATCTCTAAATAGGGCACAGCAACGCGTGCGGGTTCTAAGTTATAAATAATAATAATATAATAAATAATATAATATAATGTTATATTATATTATAATTTCAATATATTATAATGTATATATACTATATTATAATAATTATGATATTAATATTATTAGTATTAATATTTCTTGATATATTAATATGTTAATATTAATGATGTGTAATATATAGTAAATATAGGAAATAAATAAATAAATAAATAATGTAGATAAAAATATAGTTCAGCCTTTAGGTGTGGCCCTTCATAATATTTTTTGGCTCTTGTGTGGCCCCTTGGAAAAAATAATTGCCCACCCCTGGGTTAGCAGGATATAATGAAAACTGTCAGAGGGGCTAAGAAAATCAAACCTCATCTCAGAGAAGTGCTTTTTGTGGTTATATTTTCTAATGATTTAGTAATGTGGCCTGACTTGACCTGTTGAACTATTTAATTGATGATTATAACATTCTACTCAATCATTTATGAAATTAAACATGTTTTTAGCACACAGTCAAAAAATTGTGCTTAATATGATTATTTTTTACATCCAAATCAAGCAGGTCGGTGTAGTTGTGTTGAAAAATAATGCTTCTTTTCATGGTGGTGCAAACTGAATTTACTGCAACTCCACACTCTGCCTTGAAGCCGTCACTGGATGGCTGCGAGCCAGTAGGTTGAAGGTGAATCCAGCGAAGACAGAGATCCTATGGCTGGGTCGTCCGGGTGATGGGGATGTTTGGCTTCCAACCCTGGACGGCGTGACACTATGTCCGTCGTCGTCAGTAAAAAGCCTCGGTGTTACCTTAGATTCCCAGCTGTCGATGGAGTCTCACGTCTTCACCGTCAGCAGAGTGGCATTCTTCCATCTACGTCAGCTAGGAAGCTAGCCCCCTATCTATTCCGGTATGATCTGGCCACAGTGGTCCAAGCTATGGTCATCTCAAGGTTGGACTACTGTAACACTCTCTACATTGGCCTTCCTTTGTCGGTGATCCGGAAACTTAAGCTGGTGCAGAACGCTGCAGCCCGGCTGCTCGTGGGACTCCCGACAAGCTGCCATATGACACCGATCCAGCGGGAACTGCACTGGCTTCCTGTTGAATGCCAGATTACCTTCAAAGTGTTAGTCTTGACTTTTAAGGCCTTGAATGGTCTGGGGCCAGTGTACCTAAGGGACCGGCTTATCCCATATTGTCCCACTAGATCGGGGTGGGCAACCTACGGCCCACGGGCCGGATCCGGCTTGGCAGCCGATGCTGTCCAGCCCTTGGCTCCCAAGGCTTCGTCCTGAAGAGAGGGAGGCGAACTCCCATTGGGGAGGCTACAACTGTGAAGAAGCAGGCAGGCAGGCAAGCGGAGGGGAAGGGAAGGGAGGGGGAAGAAGGGGAGGCAGCCAGGAGCAAGAGCATGCCTTTGCCCTCCTCCTCCTCCCTTCACTTCTTCCTCACGTGCTCCCCCTCCCTCTTGCCTCGGCGCTCTTTCCCTTTTTCTGTTTCCTGTCTTCCTGTTTCCTTCACTCCCTCCCTCGCTCTTTCCCCCTTTCATTCCTTCCCCTTTCCACCACCTGAATGGAAGAGGGAAGGAGCGGGAGTGCAGCAATTGAGAGGGGGCGGGGCCAGAGCAAGAAAGGGGCAGGGCCGAGGCCAGAGCGCGGGGGGGGGGCACATCCATTCCCTTCCCGGCTTCCTCCTCTTCTGACTCTTTGGACAAATTGAAAATCCGTGCCAAGTTTGATCCTGATCCATCATTTGAGTCCACAGTGCTCTCTGGATGTAGGAGAACTACAACTCCCAAACTCAAGGTAAATGCCCAGCAAACCCTTTCAGTACTTTCTGTTGGTCTCATGAGAGTTCAGTGTGCCAAATTTGGTTCAAGATGGCTGAATGGCCATCTGTGAGGAATGCTTTGTATTTTTCTTTTATGGCAGAAGGAGGTTGGACTGGATGGCCCTTGGAGGTCTCCTCCTACTCTAGGAACATGTTGTTGTTGTTATTATTATTGGCTGAATGGCCATCTGTGAGGAGTGCATTGATTGTGTTTTTCCCTTATGGCAGAAGGAGGTTGGACTGGATGGCCCTTGGAGGTCTCCTCCTACTCTAGGAACCTGTTGTTGTTATTGTTATTATTATTATTAGCAGAGGCTGAATGAATATTATCACCATCATTATTATTATAATGCTCTCACTGAAATAAATTCCAAATATTTTGCTTTTATGGCTCTCTGAGTCAAAAAGGTTCCTTACCCCTGATATAATGAATCACAATTGATACAAATGTTCACATTTTGTTAACCATTGTTTTGTAAAATTTTAGCGAATAAATGTCATTTTTCCTATGACAACCTCTCTCTTTTTCATTCCTCATAACATATACTTTTATCAGTCTTATTAATATATCAAAAATGCAATTTAGTGCCTTTTTTATTATTATTAAAGAATTTCAATTGATATTATGTAGAAAGTAGTTCAGCCTTCAGGTGCGGCCCTCCATAATATTTTTTGGCTCTTGTGTGGCCCCTTGGAAAAAATAACTCCTGCACTAGATCCTTGCGCTCTGAGGAACAAAATCTCCTTGCTGTACCAAGTATCAAAGAATATCACCTGACAGGGCTTTTTCAATCATAGCCCCGGTTCTTTGGAACGCATTGCCCTCCGAAACCCGTGCCCTCCAGAGTCTTCCAGCATTCCGGAAAGCCTGCAAGGCGCTGTTGTTCCGGCAGGCTGAACAATTGCTGGACTCCCTTCTGTTGTTAATGCTGTTTTATTGCTGGTGTTGTTATTGTGCTTGATGTTGTTTTTAAATGTGATGTTTTAACTGTTTTTATTGATTGGTATGTGAGCCGCCCTGAGCCGGCTGGGAGTGGCGGTGAACAAGTGTGAATAAATAAATAAATAAAATGTATCTCAGCACAAAATCCACTGGTTCCATCAAGAAAAATTCGGAACATCATTCAGGTCAGCTTGCAATGATCATCTGTCAGGCATGTAGCCAGGAAGGGGGGCTTAGGGGGCTTCAGCCCCCTCCCCCAAATTTTCAGGGTGGTCTGTGAGAAGGCCTTACTGGTACATTATTTAAACTGTTATGTTTATTCATACCATGATCTGATCACCATGCTCATTATATACCACATTCATGGGGTTATTAGGATAACAATACAAAAGGTTTGGTAGGGTAGTCCCTCTCTTACTCAGACTCAGCCCCTCCCGAATCAAACTCAGCCCTCCCCGAATCGGAATCCTGGCTACGGCCCTGTCAGGTGGGAAATATTTTCCGAGTATATTTATTATCTAGATTTGGTGTCCAAAGTACACAAAAACAAAAGAAAGATTAATGAGTACAGCTTCTGAATAAGTTATGAAATGTGGCGAGAAAGACAGAATATTCAGATTCTTAATTAAAGTCCATAGAACATACAATTCTGAGAATGGATAGACATAATAGATATGAAAAACCATAAACCAGTTGACATAAAAAAGTGTTTTTGCTTGTTTGCTCATTAATTTTTGCAAGTAGCAATTCCTTGTCTTTAAATATGAATTTCACTGACCTTTAATTTATTCACATCAGAAAAGAGAGGAGGATTACACTTTTCCCCAGTTCATTTTTTTTAGTAATAGTCAGTGTCAACCAGAATAACAATTTGCCCCTCCCATCCACTGCAGATGTATAGTTTCCCTTTCATCTAGTCTGGAAACAAATATATTTCATTTCATCCAACTGGAGAAATGAAAGAGGTTTTGAAAGAAAATTAAGAAGTGTAAGGAAATATATATTACTAGCTGTACCCGGCACGCGTTGCTGTGCCCTATTTTAGAGATGCGAGGAAGTCTGAGTATGTAAGGGTTGGAGTTGCTCTTAGTTATGGTGTTGTTGGGGTCATGGCTGTGTTGTTGTGGGTTGTTTTGGTGGGTGGGATGTTGGAGTCCTGTGGAGTTGTTGTTGTGTGGTGTTGCTGGCGTTCTGCATAGCTTTTGGATATACAATGTTTTTTGTCTTTCCGTCTGCTGTGTTGATGTAGATGTTGATGCGTGTGTAGGTGGGGTACTTTGGAAGTGAGTGGAGGTACTTGAAATCCCAATATCCATGGTGTGTCCTCCTATAATCTGCAGTCGGATGGAGTGTGGGTCATGGGGGGCAGTGTTTGCCAAGTTTGGTCTTTATCGGTCTTGGTTCTGGGACACAGTGGTCTGTGGGGAATGATGGGTTTTGAAGTACTACAAATCCCATTATCCATGGAGGTACTTCAAGTCCCATAATCCATGGTCCACCCTCCTCCAAACTGTAGTAGAATGTAGCGTGGGTCATAGGGGCTCTGTGTGCCAAGGTAGGTCACTGTAAATTCAGGCCATACACAGTGTCCCATGAGCTGAGGCCTAGTCAGGAACAGCAAGTTAATGAAGCCTTACTGTCAATTCAGGCCATACACAATGTCCAATGAGCTGAGGGCTAGTCAGGAGAATCAAGTTAATGAAGCCTTACTGTCAATTCAGAACGTAAATAGCATTCCATTAAGTGAGGCCTAGTCAGGGAAATTAAGTTAATGAAGCCTTACTGTCAATTTTGGGCGTGGTCTGTGATTTGTAGGGGTGTAAATTTTCTGTTGGAAGTGAATTGGGTGTTCGTGTTTGTGCCTCAGCCCTTTGCCTTATCCTCCTCTGACAGTTTATTATGGGTCGGAATGTTCATGTTGGCTGGCCAGTACAGGAGTTATGCAAATCCGCCCTTATTGGCAGCCAATCATGTTCTCAGAATGTAGAGGCTGGGAGAGTTGTTGGCAGCCCCGGAGGATGCTGGGAAATGTAGGTTTTGGTACTCATTGTTTTGGGGGCCATTTAGGTTTTGGGGGGAAAAGTTTCTTTGCTACAAATGTACCTTGTCTGAGGCCTATTTCTGTTGGCAAGTTTGGTGTCTCTGCGTTGTAAGGTTTCTCTGTTTGGGACGGTTGTTCCATGATGACTCTTCCTTTATATATATATATATATATATATATATATATATATTTCTTTCTGAGGGCTCTTCAAACTCACGTGCCAACAAAAAAAGGAGTAAAAGAGAATACTGCTGAGAGATCTGGACAAAATTAACCTTACAGATAATACTGCCCATTCAATGCTCTATACCACTGAATAATTTCTTTTATCCCTCTGATGCTCTATTGTTAAAAATTTATCCCAGTCGGAAACAGCTACTGTATTAATTGATTAGACCATCAGTATGACAATAAGCAAAAGCATACAGTTGTTGGTTTTCCATATCTATGAATTCTGTATCCATGGATTTATTTATTTATTTCATTTATAACCCGCCTTTCTCTACCCCCGAAGGGGGAATCAGGGTGGCTGACAAAAGGCAACAATTTGATGCCAAATACTAACTAACTAACTAACTAACTAACTAATTTTATTATTTATGAGTCGCCCTCCACAAATGTGCTCCGGGCGACTTACACAGCTTGGCATTTACAATACTAAAATATTAAAATATTAAAATGTTAAAATATGGGAATAGACAGGTTCCAGGTCACTGATTGTCAATTATGCATATGCTCTTCTAAATAGCCGTGTCTTAAGTGCCGCCAGAAATGAAGGCAGGTGTAAGATGGCTCTTTGGTCTGGCGGCAGAGAGTACAAAAGTACAAAAGTACAAAACTGCAACACATCAAATACAACAACAGATTAAAATCAATTAAATATCAGAACAACTACATAATCACCGTTCCACATCTATAGGTTGTCCAAGCCAATCTGCAGTCTACCTCCACAACATTGTAATTACTCAATTGTTTATCTGCTGCGCTCCACATCAACCAAACGCTCGTCCCAAAGCATGCCCGGATTACCCATAAGGCCAAGGAAGCCATGGCCTAGGGGCGCAAGCCGAGGGGGGGGGGCACAGATCACGGACCAAAATAAACCTGGTCCACGCCTCTCTTTCCCCCTTTCTCATGCCCCTCCTCGCTCCTTCTCCCCGCAAAGTCTCTGCTCTCTCTCTCTCTCTCTCGCGTGCTCTCTCTCGCTCTTGCTCTACATCTCTCTCGCACGTACTCTCTCTCTCTCTCTCGTGCGCACCTTTAGAGCGAGTTTGCACCCGCTGCGCTCTCCCCAAGCCTCCCGACTCCAGAGGAGACCTTCAGAGCACAGCGGAGCTTTCCAGCCGGTGGGAATGCCTGGGGACCTTGGAGGTGGCGGGACGGTGCCTATTCGCCTTTCTCTTCTGCTCCAGAGGCACCATGGTGAAAGCCAGCCAATTGTGGGTCTGAGTGGTGTGTGTGTGGGGGGGGGAGGGGCGCGTAATTCCAAAGTGTGGCCTAGGTCGCAAAAAAGTCTTAATCCGGGCCTGTCCCAAAGCCAGAGCTTTAGTTTTTTTTTCTAAAGGAAAGGAGGGAAGTTGATCTTATTTTGCTGGGGAGCGAGTTCCACATGTGAGGAGGCCCTGTCCCTCGCCCCCGCCAAATGTATTTGCAACGAAGGTGGGATCGAGAGCAGGACCTCCCCAGAAGATTGTAAATCTCACCATTCATAAATTGAAAATACTCAATTTTTTTAAATTCTAAAATGCCATTTTATATAAGGGACACCATTTTACTGTGTCATTGTAAATAGTGGAACTTGAACACCCACATATCTATTACATGTATTCAGTATAATCTACTCGGAAGTAAATTTGCATAGGATAGTTGGCATACAGCCATTTCAATAATGAACAGGCTTGAGTGCAATCATTATCTTAACTCTGTATATATGTGCGTCTCCAAATGTGCACGCATGCATGTTTACTTCACCATTTAATACAGATCTGATTGATAATTCATGATGGGGTTCAACTAGGAGCCTTCAATGATCCAATTTGATTTGAACATGAGACATGGGAGTTCAGAACTCACTCCCCCAGCCTAGTGTAAGAGAGTATTAAAGCCAACCCTGGCCCCTACTCCTTCTGGAGATTCTTCCTCTGTTCACTCTTCTGTAGTGGTCTTCTTTTCATTGGTACTTGTTTTTTATTCTCTCTCCCTCCTCCCTTTATGCTCAGAAACTCTCCCCCCCTCCAACCCACCATGTGAAACCGCCTCCCACCTCGTTCTCCTTCCTGATATCAAACCAAGAGCTCAGAACCTACTGCCTCCTTAGCTTACAAAGGAATTCAATCAAAACTTTATTACGGTCACAGACCAGCACAAAGTGGGCACAAGCGCCCTAAGAGGAGAAGGACAACTCCCCAGTACTAAGGAATTGTACTATCATATAGAGCAGGGGTGGGCAACATATGGCCCGTGGGCCGGATGTGGCCCGGCAGCTGATTCTGTCCAGCCTGGGGAGAAGGGCGTCGGGGGTGGGGCCAAGAGGAAGGGGTGCTGCGGCCACTATCCCATCGCAGGCTCTGTGGGGCCTGTGTCAGCAGACAGGCCAGAGGAGCGGTGGCTTTGGAGTGCCTGCCATCCTTGGAGGCGATCCGGACCTGCAGCGGGAGCATTGGGTGACCTACAGCGGCTGATTGCCCTGGCGACCCGGAAGACTTAATTGTCTTCCGGGTCGCCATGGCGCTCAGCCGTCTCAGATCGCCAACTGCTCCCCCTGCAGGCCCGCATCACCTCCAGGGATGGCAGGCACTCCATAGCAGGGTGATCAGCTGGGGAACGGCTGGGGACAAGAGCAGGCAGATGCCTGCAGCCTCTGATCACTTGCTGCTCTGCTCTCCTCTGCTGTGGTGGCAGTTGGGTCTGCTTTGCCATCCTCTGGGCTGGGTCCATTGGGCCATTCCATCTTGGTTTGCACCTTGTCTTCTTGAATTTAATTTAATTTAATTTTAGTGGTTTTTATTATTATTTTATAATAATTTTATAATAATATAATAATAATATAATAAATAATATAATATAATGTTATATTATATTATATTATAATTTCAAAATACTATGTATGTATATATATACTATAATATAATAATTATGATATTAATACTAATAATATATGAATATTTCTTGATATATTAATATGTTAATATTAATGTTGTGTAATATATAGTAAATATTATTTTATTATTATTATTTCAGGATTTTACCCCGCTCTTCTCAACCCCCAAGTGGGGACTCAGAGCGGCTAAATAAATAAATAAATAAATAAATAAATAATGTATATTAGAATGTAGTTCCGCCTTTAGGTGCGGCCCTCCATAATATTTTTCTGTTCTCCTGTGGCCCCTTGGAAAAAATAATTGCCCACCCCTGATATAGAGCAAAGTCTCAGTTGTGTCTAGTCTACCATTTTTATTTATCCAAGAGAAATGGACCTAGAAGTTGGCATACACCACTCAAAGTCTGCAGATGATCTGTGATCCGGATCTTGTATCAGTGATGTACCTCTCACTATAGTAACACTGTGTTAGGAAAGGAGGATTGATGTAAACTTGGGTGTCGTAGAAAGGCTTGTTGATGTACTCAAGGAGAAGTATTTGGCATGGTATAATTAGAAAGACTTGTCACAAAGGTACTGGGAGTGAGAGACAACATTGACTATCTATTTTGAAGACAGTTCAGAAACTGCAATTAGTCCAATGGGCGGCTGCCAGATTACTAACGGGAGCTACATACAGGGAGCATACCACCCCCCTGCTGTGTCAGCTCCACTGGTTGCCTGTCCAATTCCGAGCTCAATTCAAAGAGCTGGTTTTGACCTTTAAAGGTCTATACTGTTCTGGCCCAGCTTACTTGTCCGAACGCATCTGCCGCTACGTCCCACCTCGTAACTTAAGATCATCTGGAGAGGCCCTGCTCTCGCTCCCGCCTACTTCCCAAATGTGGTTTGTAGGGACAAGAGAGAGGGCCTTCTCGGTGGTGGCTCCCTGTCTGTGAAACGCACTCCCTATTGATATACGATCAGCTCCATCCCTCCTGGCATTCAGAAAAAAGTGAAACCCTGGTTATGGGACCAAGCGTTTGCACATTAGCACGATACGGCACTTTATATTGGATTGAAATGGCAAACTGGTGGACAAGACCCAATGCTTCAATTATGGACGGAATACTGTTTTAACTGTTGTGAATGTGCATGATGTATTTTAATGTTAATTGTATTTTAATGTATTTTAATGCTAGCTGTATTTTAATGTAATTATTGTAACTGTTTTGGTTTTATTATATGTATACTGTGTGGCATCGAATAGTTGCCGTTGTTCGGCTGCTCTGAGTCCCCCTTCGGGGGTTGAGAAGAAGCGAGGTAGAAATGGTGGAAATAAATAAATAAATATTTTGCCATGCAAAAAAGTTTAATCAGATAAAATGTTGATAACACAATCTGAGATTTGATAAATCTTCAAGTTGTAAATTAATATTGTTGAAGACTTGTAAATTAATATTGTTGAAGGTTGTTGAAGACTAAGTGAATTAAAGCTATTTAATTGGACAAAGGTAAGAGATTTGTTATCTAAATTTTAACTGTTATGCTCATGCATAACTGGGAAGTGGTATGCATAATGATGTTCTAAATTCTTTGTTCAGTTATGGATGTCTGTCATTATATTGGCCGTCAGGAGTCATTACATTCATTTTCCCCCTGAAAGTAACTTTCCAGTTTCTGGAAGATTACAATAAAGAGATTATCTAGTGAGGTCATAGCTGATCTGAATATATGGAGATCATTCTTTCTTTTCTTTTTTTGTTCTTTGTTTCAAATTTGGCATTCTTCCTCACTTCAAACATGGACATGTTAAGTCATCTGAATGTATGCTATAAATAGTTTATTGTTCTAATTCCTCCTCCTCATCTATATCAAATTCTATAGTAATAAAATCTTATAACCATATTATATGCTTAATATGATTTAAACAGTGGTGTGCTTTGCTTGGAATTCATGGATTGGATATAGGAATAATTTGAGTATCAGTTCCATTTGGAAGAGATGAAAGAGTTGTTTTATTAAATTAAATATCAAAAATAAATATTAAAATAAAGGGTGTGATGAATATTAACAATGGTCACAGACATTCAGGGACAACTAAGACAATGATGTATTGCATAGCACAAGATAGGAGGTAATAGTATTTATTTATTTATTTATTTTGATTTGTTTGTCGCCACTCCCATCTGGCTCGGGGCGACTTAAATGTGGTAAAAACACAATAAAATACAAACATTATAAAACAATTAAAAACATCAGAATTACACCACGATTAAAAGCATACAGTAAGACATGGCACCCAGTGAACACTCCAGGGCCTAGGGCTAAAGTTGTTAGCCAAATGCCAGCCCAAATAGGAAAGTTTTGCAGGCCTTCCTGAAGGCTAGCAAGTTGGAAAGCGCGGACCTCGGGATACTCTGGTTCTACTCTGAGGGAGAGTAGTAGTGAAACCTGGCTCTACTCTAGGAGAGAGCAGCAGTGTAATGCTCCGGAAAGGGGGGGTCCGATAAACCACACTCACTCCAAGCAAATTGGAAGATAGGTCATTTATTGGCTCCTTGCTCCAGGCTGAACAAAGATAGACTAAAGAAAAGCCCGCGCAAACATCCCTCAAGGATCCCTCCCCCGGCCCGCCCCCCCGCTGGGTCCCTCCTTCCAAGGCTTGACCAGATGGCCAGTCCACATATCAAAGACCAGGAAGGTATCTGGCAGATCAAAGGGGATGAGCCTGGTGGTTTCCCGCCCGGCAGTGTCCATATCAATTGGCGCGATCGGCTTGGTCCGTTATGGCATGAAACGAACCAACCGGAGCTGACATAGCCCCCTCCGCAAGATGGTGACCTGCAAGGGAAAGAATCAAGAAAAAGGGGATCAGGGCCCCGGCTTGTCCGGGAAAGCGGCGTGAAAAGCCTTAACTAGTCTTGGGGCGCTAACGTGGGGTGCCAACACCCACTCGGGGTGCAAGTCCCTGGCAGTCCATTTAACTAAGTAACTAAGGCGGCCCTTGTGGCGCCGAGAGTCCAAAATGTCCTTAATCTCAAAGTGGGTGTGGGATCCCACCATAATAGGCACCGGTGCGCCTTCTTCGGCGGACCACTTCCGGTCGGACACAGCTTTTTTCAATAAGCTCACATGGAACACAGGGTGGACCTTGCGCCAGGTGTGCGGCAGGTCCAGCTTGACCGCCACGGGTTAATTATTTCCACCACGCTGAGGGGCCCTACAAATTTGCTTGCAAACTTGCGGGACGGCTGAGTCGACTTCAGGTTCTTGGTGGAGAGGAACACGCGGTCTCCCACCGCATACGTAGGCTGGGGCCCCCTCTTCTTGTCAGCGTACAGCTTGTAAGAGTCCCGAGCCTGCCGCAGCGCTGTCTGGATGGCCGGCCAAGCTGCCGCCACCTTGGCTCCCCATTCGGTGACCGGAGTTGCCGGGTCGGCGGTGGGGCCCACCGCAGGGAAGGGCGGAAAGTCGCGGCCTGCCACAATGCTGAATGGTGAGGCCCCCGTCGAGGCGTGTTCGGCGTTGTTGTAGCTGTATTCTGCCACGTCCAGCAGCTCGGCCCAGTTGTCTTGCTGGTAGGTCGAGTAGCAGCGGAGGTACTGCTGCAGGGTACGTTGAACACGCTCCGTGGCGCCGTCCGTCTCTGGATGGAACGCCGTGCTCAGGGCCCGCCGGGACCCCAGCCCTGCCAGGAACGCCTTCCAAAACTTGGACGTAAATTGGGGACCTCTGTCACTCACCATGCGCCGTGGAGCCGGAAGACGTGGTGGGCGAAAAGGCGAGCCAACTCCGGGGCCGTGGGCAGCCGACGGAGCGGGACGAAATGAGCCTGTTTAGAGAACAGGTCCACCACCGTCCATATGGTGGTGTATCCGCTGCTGGGCGGCAGGTCGACGACGAAGTCCATTGCTATTTCGCTCCAAGGTTCGGCCGGGTCGGCTACCGGTTGCAGCAGCCCCGTCGGCCGGCCCATCTTGGGCTTGTTCCGTGCACACACTTCGCATTCCGCTATGTAGTCACTAGTGTCCTTTCTCATGGCCGGCCACCAGAATTGCCGGGCCAATAGCTTTAGAGTTTTAGTGAGGCCGAAGTGGCCAGACAATTTGGAGTCATGGGCTTGGGCCAGGACCGGAGCCCTCTGGCTTTGGGGGACATATAACTTGTCTTTGTAGTACCATATGCCTTTAGCCTCAGTTAAGTCCTCGCGGTGCTCTTTAAGCCAGGCGTCTGCTCCATAAGCTGCTGCCAAGTCTGCTAACAGTTCAGGGGTCCCAGGGACCGTGGGTTTTGGGGCCTTATCTGCCGCCCGGGTGCGGGCCACTAAGCCCAACTGATTTTTGGAGAACACGGTCCCCACTTCCTCCGGCGCCGAGTAGTCAGCCTCAGGCATTCTGGAAAGCGTGTCGGCCAACACGTTTTTCGGGCCCGGCAGATACTTGAGCTGGAAGTTGAAGCGGCTGAAAAACTGCGCCCATCTCAGCTGCTTGGCGTTGAGTCTCTGGGGGGTTTGGAGTGCCTGCAAGTTCTTGTGGTCCGTCCACACTTCGAAGGGCAGGGCGGTGCCTTCCAAGAAGTGCCTCCAGTGGCTCAGCGCCGCCCGCACGGCAAAGGACTCCTTCTCCCATACATGCCACCGCTTCTCCGACGGGGTGAATTTCTTGGACAGGTATGCGCAGGGTCGCAGGGTCCCGTCCTCATCTCGCTGCAGGAGGATCGCCCCATAGGCCGCCTCCGAAGCGTCGCACTGCACAGTGAAGGGCCTGTCGGGCTGGGGGTGCCTCAGCAGCGGCTGACTGGTGAAGCTCCTCTTAAGGCTGTCAAAGGCCTCCTGGCACTGCGGGGTCCAGTTGAGCTTCGCCCCGGGTGATTTAGCTTTCTTTGGTGGTTTTCAATAGTTCAGTTAAGGGGAGCGCTATTTTAGCAAAGTTCTGGATGAACTGTCTATAAAAGTTGGCGAACCCCAAAAGCCCTGTAGTTGCCGCCGGGTCCGCGGGGCCTCCCACGCGAGCACGTCTCTCACCTTACTTGGATCCATGGCCAAGCCTCGCGTGGAGATGCGATACCCCAGATAGTCCAGTTCCTGTCGGTGGAACTCACACTTGGACAGCTTGACAAATAGCTGGTTCTCCGCAGCCGTCGCAGCACTTCCCGGGTCATCTCGGCGTGCTCCGCCGGATTTGGAATAAATTAACACGTCATCCAAGTACACTAGAACTCCCTTGTAGAGTAAGTCCCTGAAGATCTCGTTGATAAACTGCTGGAAAATCCGGGGGGCGCCCTTAAGTCCGAATGGTGTGACCCGAAATTGGTACTGGCCCAGATGGCAGTTGAATGCGGTCTTCCAGCAGTCTTCGTCTCGCACCCGGATCCGGTAAAACGCTTCTCGGATGTCCAGCTTGGTGAAGATTTGCGCCTCCCCCAGCTGGGCCAGGATCTCGGACATCAATGGCAACGGGTAGGGGCTAGAAGTGCAGATCGCATTGAGGCCTCTGTAATCTACACACAGTCGCAGCGATCCGTCGCGGGACTTCGCGGGCTGGCTCTCTGCTGCCCCACGCCCGCTCCCTCATGGATTGGGGTGTCCGCGTCTTCAAGGTCATCTAGCCTTGCCCGAGCCTCTCCGCTCCTGAACTGCACTGCTCCGGTCTCCCAATTGATCCGTGGGTTTTGGTTGCGCAGCCAGGGGGCCCCCAGGATGATGGGTTGGTGCGCCATTGCTGAAATGACGAATTTTAGCTCTTCTCGGTGGGACCCCATCTGCACTCTGATCTCTCCTGTCTTGTGGGTGGCTGGCTTCCCATTCGCCGGGGACCCATCTAGCTGGGAGAATAAGATCTGCTCGATCAGGGCTTGTGGCTTTATCCCCAGCTGCCTCGCTAATCTCGGGGACATCAGGCACCTGGTGCACCCGCTGTCTATCATGGCTGTAGTCTCTATGGGTTGGCTGGCCTCGGGGCCCCACACCTGAATGTCTAGCTTGTATGTGCCGCACCCAGGAGGATCTAACTCACCGCCCGAAGGGGTCTGGATCTGCCGTCGGGCGTCTACAGCAGATCGTTGTCGTTTCCCGCCATCCACTCGGAGTCGCTCTCCTCCGTCTCCGGCTCTGGCTCCTCAGCCTCCCGTAGGGGCCTGGGTGCCCGCGCCGTCTCCGCTGCTGCTGCTGCCTTGCCTCGGCCAGGGGTTTTGGCCGGTGTTGCCGGTTTGACCTCCGGCGCCCGCTCCGCCTTGGGCGAGGGGACTTTTTTGCGGCATTCCGCTGCTCGGTGACCTTCTCGCCCGCACGAGAAGCAGGCTCCTCTCTTCCCTCTCTGGCTCTCCCGGCTGGTCGACCGGGGCCTGGGTGAGGGTCGCCGGGCTGGTCCCGATCGCCCCGGTGGGCCTGCCCCCATCCCGCGGGGCCTCCCGCCATCTCGATGGCGCCTGGGCATCTGCTCCATATCGCACTCCACTCTCCCCGCCGAGGTTATCCAATCCTCCAGGGTCTCGGGGTTTCCTCGGTGCATCGCCCATTCTAGAATGTCCTGTCTTAGGCCTGCCTTGAAGCACTCGAGTATAGTGGACTCAGACCAGCCCCGGATCTTTCCCGCTAGAGCTCGGAAACTCAGGGCGTACTCTGAAACGGTTCTCTGGCCTTGATAAATCCTCCTCAACTGGGCCTTGGCCTTCTCCCCGGCTAACGGGTCCCCAAAGCGGGCTCGCAGGGCCTCCAACAGAGTGTCCAACCGCCTCAGATGCGGTGATCGAGTGTCTGTTAACTGTATCAGCCAATCGGCCGCGGCCTCCTTTAGGTTGGCCCCCACAGCCCGCACCTTGGCCGCTTCCGAGGGGAACGTGTCCCCATAGTCTACCATGTAATTCTGGACGTTGGTGACAAAGTATGACAGTTGGCGGGGGTCCCCGTCGAACTTTACCTTTAGGTCCCTGCGAGATCCCGTCATCTCTTGGCTCTGGTCCCCCAAGCCCAGATGGGGGGTGGAGGCGTCCCTTCTGGGTCGGAGGAGCTCCTCCGAGAACCTCACCGAGGGCCTTCCTGGCTGTCCCACTCCTCGACTCCGGCCTCTTCCCGCGAAGACGGGCTCGGGGGTCTCCCAAGGCCTCTCCTCCGGCCTACTCATCAGTATGTCCAATTGCGCCTGCATCTTTTGCATCGCTTCCGACATCTGGAACATCTGCACCTCCATCCGCAACATTTCGGTGCTGGGCGCTTTTACCTTGCGACGAACATCCTTCGGTGGTCGGGTCTGGTCAGGGATCCCCCCATCTTCCATCCCGGTCACCACCACCTGCGGTTCTCCACCGGACGCTCCGGCTTCGATCTCCTCCTCGTCCCCATCTTCCTCCTCCAGCTCCTCGTCCGGGACGGTCGGAGGTTGTTCTTCGAGAGGCTTCCCTTCGGCTTGAGACATCTCTGCGAAGTTGGTTACGGTCGGAGGGTTTTCACGGCCGTAGAAGTTGGTGAGTCTATCTTTATGTAATGCTCCGGAAAGGGGGGGTCCGATAAACCACACTCACTCCAAGCAAATTGGAAGATAGGTCATTTATTGGCTCCTTGCTCCAGGCTGAACAAAGATAGACTAAAGAAAAGCCCGCGCAAACATCCCTCAAGGATCCCTCCCCGGCCCGCCCCCCGCTGGGTCCCTCCTTCCAAGGCTTGACCAGATGGCCAGTCCACATATCAAAGACCAGGAAGGTATCTGGCAGATCAAAGGGGATGAGCCTGGTGGTTTCCCGCCCGGCAGTGTCCATATCAATTGGCGCGATCGGCTTGGTCCGTTATGGCATGAAACGAACCAACCGGAGCTGACAAGCAGTGCAGCTGTGTTTAACAGCTAATGAAGCAGCTTGATTTAAAGACCAACAAAGTGTAGAAAACTGCTGAGTTATTGGTTCTAGGAGAGCAGTGATATAGTAGCAGACTGTATCTCCATAGATAATATATTGTAACCTTAGGAAAAATGCCTCTGAGTAGATATTGTAACCACCCAAGCTCTTGAACTCTGAAACCTCTACACTTAAACCTCTGTTTGAATAAACTTCATAGTTCTTTGATCAAAACATCTCTTCTAGTGGTTCTTTCTCCCACAAGCCTTGAAAACAACTTTCTCCTAGTGGATAGCCAAGCACAGTAAATTATATGGTGGCAGCAAGTGAAAAGTAAAATTGTCCTTACATATTTTAGTGGCATTCTGCCCTGTCACAGCCCTGAGTTCGAATCCTCACATTCTCTCCACACTTAAAATACAGATTCGAATTCAGATCCTCACAAAGTTTGAGCCTACACATAGTTGAAGATCTTTATATTATTGGTGGTAGTTAGAGATTTTATAACAAGGAACACATTTTAGAGGCAGCAAGAAATGTGACTTTTTTGATGTTTCATTAGCATGCAAAAATAGATATTGAGGTCATATCTGACACAATCATAAGAAGGCCAACTCAGAAGTAGGAAGTAAGTCTCATTGTGTTCAGTGGGCTATATTTTCAGGTAAATGCCTACAGGACTGGAGTCATGAATCAGCTTTTCCAATATTTGTCATGTCTGACAACTACATATATTTGTCATTCCTGACAGGAGAAGTTTGTCTGAATTTTCCACCAAGAGACATCCAGAGTGTAGAGTCAAGCCACATCTTTCAGGATTCCACAATTGCATTTATTATAAAAGTTTATATAATGCAAAAGAAAAACCTATTACACTAAAATATAGTATGTTCTGCAAAGCTGCTGTCTAGAAATTTCTCTTTCCATACCATTTCAGTAAATTGTTCCATTGAAAGTAAAATTATGTGGGAATTTTGGTATAATACATTTGACAGTGACACATAAAGAACTTATAAAGAACTAGCTGTACCCGGCACGCATTGCTGTTAGGCATGTTTTAGAACCCAAAAATGGCGATTCTAAAATCAAATGGAGGGGGGGGATTTTTTTTATTAGTAAAAGAAAGACTTACAAAAAAATTCCCAAAAATTTCTAAAATGTAACTTAAGTACTAACGAAATTCGTTAGTAATTCGTATGCCAGAGCATGCACATTCCAGATGGTTTTGGCCTACAACTCCCAGAAATCCTAACAGCTGGTAAATTGGCTGGGATTTCTGGGAGTTGTAGTAAAAAAACTTGAATAAACCACACTGAATTCTAGATAGGACTCTCCAAATAGGAAGGAGGGAGGGAGGGAGGGGGTATTCTATTCTTGGAAGCAGCAAAAAAAAGGAGGAGGAAGCCCCCCTCGCTCCTCGCTGCCTCTCTTTCACCCCGATCCTGAGGGAGCGAGGGCCCAAGTTTGCCCAGGCTGAGAGGAAAAGGAAGAGGCCTGAGGCTGTGAGGAATGGTGGGAGTTGAAGTCCAAAACACGTACCTGAAGGGCTGAAGTTGGCCCCTGCGATGGGGCAAGGCAGAGCAACGGGGAAGAGAAGCATCTGAGAGAGCGCAGGGAGAGAGAGGAGGAGAAGCGCGTGTGTGTGTGTGTGTGTGTGAAGCTGGCCCCTGCGATGGGGCATGGCAGCAGAGCAACGGGGAAGAGAAGGGGGGGGGGAAAGCGTGGAGGACTACACTTTCCAGAATGCATTGCCTACCTAGCAGCAGCGTCACTTCCAGTTCCCCATAGAAATGCGGGAAAAAGAAGAAACTGAATGAAGGCGGGAAGGAAATGAGGGGGAGAAGACAGGGAGAAGTGAGTAGTACAATAATTAATTAATGAATAATTAAGAATTTATTACGATCATAACGCAAATTGTTGGCCTCAAGGACCGTAAAAGGAAGTCTACTTCCGGGTTCGCGGCAGCAATCCGTAAAAGCTCAAAAGTCCCATTACATACGAATCTCTTACGAATCCTTTTAATTTCCGTTTCATTTTTCTCATGCCTAATTGCTGTGCCCTTTTTAGGAGATGCGAGAAAGTTCAATCATCCACGGTGTGCCCTCCTCTAAACTGCAGTTGGATGGAGTGTGGGTCATGGGGGGCATGGTGTGCCAAGTTGGGTCTTTATTGGTCTTGGTTCTGGGCCACAGACATCTGTGGGGAATGATGGGTTTTGAAGTACTACAAATCCCGTTTTCCATGGTGGTACTTCAAGTCCCATCATGCATGGTCAGGGCTCTGTGTGCCAAGGTAGGTTACTGTAAATTCAGGCCATACACAATGTCCAATGAGCTGAGGCCTAGTCGGGAGAATCAAGTTAATGAAGTCTTACTGTCAATTCAGAGCGTAAACAGCTTCCCAGTAAGTGAGGGCTAGTTAGGAAATCAAGTTAATGAAGTCTTACTGTCAATTTAGAGCGTAAACAGCTTCCCAGTAAGTGAGGGCTAGTTAGGGAAATCTAGTTAATGAAGCCTTACTGTCAATTTTGGGCGTGGTCTGTGATTTTTTGGGGTGTAAATTTTAGGTTGGAAGTGATTTGGGTGTTTGTGTTGGGGATTGGCTCAGGCCTTTTCCTTATTCTGTTTTGGCAGTTTATTATGGATCGGAATTTTCATGTTGGCTGGCCAGTGCAGCAGTTATGCACATCCGCCCTTATTGGCAGCCAATCATGTTGTTCAGAATGTAGAGGCTGGGTGAGTCTTTGGCTGCCCCGGAGGATGCTGGTAAATGTAGTTTTATTTTTACTCGTTGTTTTGGGGGCCTTTTAGGTTTTGGGGGAATGTTTCTTTGCTACAACGCATTACCTTGCTTGAGGCCTATTTCTGTTGGCAAGTATTGTGTTTCTGCGTTGTATGGTTTCTTTGTTTGAGGCAGGCATGTAGCCGGGGCTAAGGGGGCTTAAGCCCCCCCCCCGAAATTCTCAGGGTGGTCCACGAAAAGACCTTACTGGTACATTATTTAAACTGTTATGTTTATTCATATCATGATCTGATCACCATGCTCATTATATCCCACATTAATGGGGTTATTGGGATAACAATACAAAAGGTTTGCTAGGGTAGACCCTCTTCCACCCAGTCTCAGCCCCTTCCCGAACCAAACTCAGCCCTCCGAAACAAAATCCTGGCTACGGCCCTGGTTTGAGGTATACATCTCATGACGTGAACCCATTTATATAATAGACTAGCTGATCCCGGCACGCGTTGCTGTGCCCTATGTAGGAGATGTGGGAAAGTCTTAGGTTGTAAGGGTTTGAAAATGATGTGAGTATGCGTTTTATGTGTGTATATATGTGTATGCATGTGTGTGTGTGTGTGTTTCTATTTGTGTGTGTATGTATATGTGTGTTTATGTTTGGGGGTATGTGTGTGTCTGTGATTGTGTTTGTGTATGTATGTGTATGTGTATATATGTTTATTGATGTGAGTATGTGTTTTGTGTGTGTATATATGTGTATGTATGTGTGTGTATGTATGTTCCTATTTGTGTGTGTGTGTATGCATATGTGTGTTTATCTTTGGGGGTATGTGTGTGTCTGTTGTTATGTGTTTGTGTATGTATGTGTATTTATGTATGTGTGTATTTGTGTATGTGCGTATATTGGTGTTTGTATTTATTTGTGTGTGTATATATATATGTATGTGTGTATTTGTGTATGTGCATATATTGGTGTTTGTATGTATTTGTGTGTATATATATATGTATGTGTGTTTTTGTGTATAATGCGTATATTGGTGTTTCTATTTATTTGTGTGTGTATATATATGTATGTGTTTATTTGTGTGTATATTTATGTATGTGTGTGTTTGTATATGTGTGTGTATGTGTATATATGTTTATGTTTATGTTACTGTATGTTTATGTGTCTATATGTGTGGTTATATATGTGTGTATATATGTGTTGGGTTTTGTGGGTGTGTGTAGGTTTTTTTAGTTGTGTGTTATTATTATGTGTGTCTAGGATTTTTTTGGGAAGCTTGCCTGTGCCTTCCATGTCCGTGTCTTCTGGTCCCTGTTAGTCCTTCTTCGCTATCTCTCTGTCCAAGGGGGGGGGGAGAGAAGGGGGACGCTTGCCAGGTGGACGTTTGCGGCGCATTCGCCTCGTCCATTCCCTTCTGGCCCTCCTTCGCCGCCTCCTTTCCGCTCCCAGAAGAGGAGAGCGAAGGGAGTTTGTGTTTCCTGCCGGATCCTTTTTGTGAGGGAGAACTTCCGGCGGAGTGTTTATGCCCGGACCGGAAGTGGTTCGGGTGCCATGTTTTTTGTAGTTTTTTGGGGTTGGTTTTTTGGGTCTCTTGCTGCCCCGGTCCCCGGAGAAGCGGCGGAGAGGGTCAGGAGAGGCCCATCCAAAGCCCCTGAAGCCGAAGGCAACTCATGGGTTTGTATGTTGGTGGGAAGGTTGGGGGAGTTGCGGCGCGTGTGTGTGGGATTTGGGGGGTGTTTTGCGGCACACGTGTGTGTTGGGGGCAGGTGTCCGGGCCCCGAGGGTGGCGCTCTCTCTTTCTCTCTCTCTTCTTTCTCTCTCTTTTCTCTCTGTCTTCTCTCTCTCTTGTCTGTCTTTTCTCTCTCTCTGTCTCTATCTCTCTCTGCTGCCGCCGCATTCTCCTGGTGGAGCCCAAGGGGGGGAGAGGAAGGCGGGTCGCCTCTTCCGCGGCCGGCGACCGTGGAGGAGGCGGTGCGGCCGCCTTCCTTCCCTCCACGGCGTCTCCTTCGCCCGCGGCCTTGCTCCTTCCCCGAAGCCCCGGCCTTTCTTAAGAGGAGGCCCTCGTCCTAGGAAAGGCCGGGGCTTCGGAAAAAGAAGCAAGGCAAGTTGAAGAGGCCCTGGGTGAAGGAAGCCATCCGCACCTCCTCCTCCCCGGTCACCGCCGACAGAACACCCGGCCCGCCTTCCTCTCACCCAGGGCGCCTCTTCAACCCGCGGCCTTGTCCTTCCCCGAAGCCCCGGCTTTTCCTAAGAGGAGGCCCTCGTCCTAGGAAAGGCCGGGGCTTCGGGGAAGGAGCAAGGCCGCGGGTTGAAGAGGCGCCCTGGGTGAGAGGAAGGCGGGCCGGGGGTGCTGTCGGCGGTGACCGGGGAGGAGGAGGTGCGGCCGGCTTCCTCCCCTCCACGGCGTCTCCTTCGCCCGCGGCCTTGCTCCTTTACCGAAGCCCCGGCCTTTCCTAAGAGGAGGCCCTCGTCCTAGGTAAGGCTGTGGCTTCGGGGAAGGAGCAAGGCCGCGGGTTGAAGAGGCGTCCTGGGTGAGAGGAACGCGGGCCGGGCCACGCCATGCGGCTCTTGGAGGCCCCCTGCAACCTCCTCAGACCCCGACGGGGGCCTGCTCCACATGGCCTGTGTGGAGTTGTTTTCGCTCTTTCGGGAGGGAGGGGCCAGGAGCGCGCTCAGGCTGCCATGTGTGAGCGTTCGAAACGGGCGCGCTGGCAGCGGAGAGGGCGGGGTGGGAGGAAGGTTGCCGGTTTTGAGGGGGTGTGTTTGGGGGGTTGTGAGGACCTAGGGCCGGGTTTTAACGCCACGAATGTTCCTGCAAGTATGTTTGTGGCTGTTGTTAAGTTTCGTGTTTCTGAGATGTGTAGTTTCTTTGTCTATGAGCGTCAAAAACGGACGCTCTCTTTTTATATATATAGATTATTGGTATGATGCCTAAGGATCTGTTCTGCCCTCTACTTCTTTTTGTGTGCCTGCATTCATCCTTCCCTCATTTCAAAGGGGTTCTGTAATGATAATCTGTAATATGAAAATATTATACAATATAAAGGTGTACTTTCAAACAAAAAGTACAAAACAGTGTGTGTGTGTGTGTGCCTGCCTCCTGGGGAATTTTGGCATTTGTACTTTAGGGGGTCTTTAAAAAAAGCTCTAAACTAAGCCCCAGAATTCTGCAGGAGGCAGCACCTGGATTTCAGATGGGATGCATACTCTTTGCCTATCCTTTCAGATCTAGTTTGATAATGCACTAAAATGCACACATTGTTTATTGAACATAGGCACATTTAATTGTCTTGTGGGGTCCCGCAGGGTTCTATATTGTCCCCTATGTTGTTTAACATCTACATGAAGCTGCTGGGGGAGATCATCCAGAGTTTCGGTATGTGGTGTTATTTGTACGCAGATGACATCCAACTCTGTCACTCCTTCCCACCTGCTATTAGGAGGCTGTTAAGATCCTGAACCGGCGCTTGGCCGCTGTAATGGTCTGGATGCGGGTGAACAAATTGAAATTAAATCCAGATAAGACAGAGGTACTCCTGGTGGGTCGAAAGCCCGAACAGGGCATAGGGTTACAGCCTGTGCTTGATGGGGTGACACTCCCCCTGAAGGCGCAGGTTCGCAGCTTGGGAGTGATCCTGGATTCATCGCTGAGCCTGGAACCCCAGGTTTTGGCGGTGGCCAGGGGAGCATTTGCACAGTTAAAACTTGTGCGCCAGCTGCGCCTGTACCTTGGGAAGTCTGACTTGGCCACGATGGTCCACGCTCTGGTTACATCCCATATAGACTACTGCTATGTACTCTATGTGGGGTTGCCTTTGAAGACTGCTCAGAAGTTTCAAAAGGTCCAGCGTGCAGCAGCCAGGTTGCTAACAGGAGCATACAACTCCACTGTTGCGTCAGCTCCACTGGCTGCCAGTTTGCTACCGGGCACAATTCAAGGTTCTGGTTTTAGCCTATAAAGCCCTAAATGGTTCCAGCCCAGCTTATCCGAACGCATCTCCCCCTATGAACCCACCAGGGACTTGAGATCGCCTGGGGGAGGCCCTGCTCTCGAACCCGCCAGCTTCACAAGCACATCTGGCAGGGACGAGGGACAGGGCCTTCCCTGTGATGGCCCCATGGCTGTGGAATTCCTGCTCAGGGATATCAGATTAGCCCCTTCCCTCATTACCTTTAGAAAAAAACTGAAAACTTGGCTCTTCGAGCAAGCGTTTGAAGCTTCAGCTTAATCAGACAATCTTGAATCGTAAATGACTCGGGAACTATTATAACGATGGAACGGATATAGACTGAATATGATGACATTGATTTTTAAAAAAATATATACTAATAAATTATTGTTCATTGTTTTGATATTTGTGATGTTTTTAGATATATTGTAATGAGATGTTTTTATTCTATTGATGTGTGTTTTATATGGCATCGAATTGTGCCAATTGTTCGCCCTGAGTTGCTTTCGGGCTGATATGGGTAGGGTAAAAATGATGTAAATAAATAAAATAAAATAATTGTTTATAACAGTTGCTTTATATCTAGATGGCCTTCCTATACACAGAAGAGAGAGGGTTTTTTCCATTTTCATAAGGAAACCATCATGGGTGATCACTAGTGGCCAAGTATGATAGCCCTCCATGTTGCGCTAAGTCAAAGCAGGATCAGTTGTGTGTGTGTGTTGAAGAAAAACCTTATAATGGTAATTATCATGTACAGCTGGTGAAGTAGGTCAACCAGCAAGCTTGGGCCACACCCAAGAGGCTATATTTGTATGAGTTTTTAGAATACAGTTCCACCAGCAGAGGGAAGGATGGCGAGACCCTGATGGCGAGACCCTGATGGAGAGACCCTGATGGAGAGACCCTGATGGAGAGACCCTGATGGAGAGATCCTGGAGAGCTTCTTCTCTGAGGAGAACTATGCTACAAGGCTTTGTTCTGGGGAGCAGCAAAGAGAAGCTACTCTAAAGGAGGCTGTGGTGGAATAGCTATTTACTCAAGGTTTATTTTTGATCTCTCATTTGATGTAAGATGAAGATGCCTTATTTTGTGTTTCTTACAAAGGCTATGTAAGTTTGTTGCATTGTTTGGTTTGGGGGGTATGCAACATTGCCAGTTTATGTTGTCATCTCTGCTGAGAGAAGAGTAAAGATTCTTCTGCTCCTTTCTACTCTGGTCTGTGAGTCTTTTGTGTTTGGATTTTGGGCACAGGGACGCTGGGAAAATACGCTGCTGCGTAACACTCAGAGGTAGAGTTAGGTCCGAAAAAGAAAATATGATTTTTCTCCACAGATGCATATTTCAGGTATACAAGATTGTATATAAAATTCTTCTGGATCCACATGCTCTTAAACATTGAGGAAATAGATTTCCAGATGAAAGGAAGTAATGACAAGGATTTCCTTTAAAAAAAATCTTTATTGAGCAGATTTTTCAAGTATATACATAAAATTGAAAGCATACCGTGTTTCCCCGAAAATAAGACACCCCCGATTGTAAGACGTATCGGGGGGGTCGGGGGGGTCGGCTAATATAAGCCGTACCCCGAAAGTAAGCCGTACCTCGTCCGCCGCCGCATGAATCCGGCCCATCGCCGCGGCACACCTCCGCGGCACACCTTTTTCGCCAGGCCTCCAAGCAAGGGAGGAAAGAGAGCCAGGGTGGGACCAGGTAGCGCCGCGTCAGAGTGACGCGTGCTGCCTGGTCCCGCCCTGGCTCTTTTTCCCTTCCCTTGCTTGAAAGGAGGAAGAGAGGCCAGGGGCGGGACCAGGTAGCGCGCGTCAGAGTGACGCGTGCTGCCTGGTCCCGCCCCTGGCTCTCTTCCCTTCCTTGCTTGACGAAAGGGAGAGGAAAGAGAGCCAGGGGCGAGACCCAGGTAGCGCCGCTTCAGAGTGACGCGTGCTGCCTGGTCCCGCCCCTGGCTTCTCTTCCCTTCCCTTGCCTGACGAAAGGGAGGGGAAGAGAGCCAGGGCGGGACCAGGTAGCGCCGCATCAGGTGACGCGTGCTGCCTGGTCCCGCCCTGGCTCTCTTCCTTCCCTTGCTTGGACGAAAGGGAGGGGAAGAGAGCCAGGGGCGGGACCAGGTAGCGCCGCATCAGAGTGACGCGTGCTGCCTGGTCCCGCCCTGGCTCTCTTCCCTTCCCTTGCTTGACGAAAGGGAGGGGAAGAGAGCCAGGGGCGGGACCAGGTAGCGCCGCGTCAGAGTGACGCGTGCTGCCTGGTCCCGCCCTGGCTCTCTTCCTTCCCTTGCTTGACGAAAGGGAGGGAAAGAGAGCCAGGGGCGGGACCAGGCAGCACGCGCCAGAGTGACGCGAGCTGCCTGGTCCCGCCCCTGGCTCTCTTTCCTCCTTTTCGTCAAGCAAGGGGAAAGAGAGCCAGGGCGGGACCAGGCAGCACGCTCAGAGTGACGCGAGCTGCTGGTCCGTCCCTGGCGCTCTTTCCTTCCCTGTCGTCCAAGCAGGGAGGAAAAGAGAGCCAGGGGCGGGACCAGGCAGCACGCGTCAGAGTGACGCGAGCTGCCTGGTCCCGCCCCTGGCTCTCTTTCCTTCCTTTCGTCCAAGCAAGGGAGGGGAGAGCCAGGGGCGGGACCAGGCAGCACGCGTCAGAGTGACGCGAGCTGCCTGGTCCCGCCCCTGGCTCTCTCCCTTTCGTCCAAGCAGGGGGGTGGAGAGCCAGGGGCGGGACCAGGTAGCGCCGCGTCAGAGTGGACGCGAGCTGCCTGGTCCCGCCCCTGGCTCTCTTTCCCTTCCCTTGCTTGGATGAGGAGGGAAAGAGCCAGGGGCGGGACCAGGCAGCACGCGTCACTCTGACGCGGTGCTACCTGGTCCCGCCCTGGCCTCTTCCTCCCTTGCTTGGAGGCCTGACGAAAAGGTGTGCGCGGAGGAGGTGTGCGAGGCCGATGGGGCGGTTTGCGGCGGGCGTGGCGGCGGCGGCGGCGTGGGCGGCGTGGGTGTGGCGACAGGGATACGTCTGGGGTTATATAAGACGTACCCCGAAAGTAAGCCTTAGGGGGACTTTTCGGGGGGGGAAAGAAAGTAAGACGCTGTCTTACTTTCGGGGAAACACGGTAGATTTAGTAGAAGAAAAAAAGATAGAAAAAGAAAGAACACAGAATAGATATTAGTGAAGAAGTAAATTGGAAAAAGAGATAGAAATATGAAAGTCTAAAAAGGAGCGTATACCAAGTATACAGAAAAGTGTCGACCTCCTAAGTCTTTTATCAGTGGAGTTATCCCTTTCTTTACTTGTTTTGTTTTGTTTCATCTACTTTTAAATCTTCTCTTCTTGTTTCTATTGTCATGACTCTATGTTTATCTTTCTGTTCTTCATATAGTCTGTCAACATTGTCCAGTCTGTTTCCTTTATGGGGGTTTCTTGTAAGTCAGTCTGTCCATATTTCTGATGTCTATGATTTTCTCAAACCATATATCTTTATCAGGAATTTCTTTGTCCTTCCATCTTTTGGCATAGCAGATTCTCACTGCCGTGCTTAGAAGGAAAAACAGTTTATCGGTGTTATTGTCCATCTTGGATTCTGTCATTCCTAGTAGGAAAGTCTCAGGCTTCAGGGAATGTCTATTTTAGAATTTCTTGTAGCTTGTCTTGAATTTTTTCCAGTACATCTTCGCCTTTTCACATGTCCACCATAGGTGGTAATATGTCCCTTCAATTTTACCACACTTCCAGCATTTTGTACTCATGTTTTTGTAGCATTTTCCTAATTTCTTTGGTGTCATGTACCATCAGTAAGCTGTTTTAATCCAATTTCCCTTTAATTCTGTGGCATATGTGTATCTTAGCTTCTTTTTCCATATTTCTTCCCATCTCTCTCTTTCTATTGTTCTTCTTATATTTTCTTTCCACCTTTTAATATAATTTTTTCTTCCTTCTTATCTTGATCCCACTCCATTCGGGGTTTTTTTTTTTGTATATTTTTGATATTATTTTTGATCTGTTTTTAATATTATGTCCCAGAAATTATTTACTTCTTGAAATCCTATCTTTTCATATTTTGAAAAGTATTATTTTAATTGTCTGTAGTGAAGCCATGATATTTTGTTGTCTATATTGAATATTTCTTGTTGTGTTTTTAATTTTGTTTCTCTATTCTCTTTCTTCACTAATTCTTTATATCTTGGCCACTCCTTCCATCCTAGTATTCTCATCGCCAACTCTGTGGAACTCCTTGCCTGAGGAGATTCGAACCACACGGGACCTGATGCCATTTCGCAGAGCCGTTAAGGCCTGGCTATTTAGGCAGGCATAATCTGCACTCTGCCACGTCACCGTCATGCCATTACGCTGTATATGGTTGTTTTACTGGGAATGGGATTAATTGGGGGTTTTATTGGTTTTATGATTTATATGTTTTATCTGATTTTATCGCTGTAAACTGCTCTGAGCTCCGGAGAGAGCAGTATATTAAACCGAATAAATAAATAATTTGTGATGCTTCTAGTGGGGATATCCATAGGGGCGTTTTATTATAGAATTTGGTTTTATATTTTTGCCATATTCGTATACGGTTCGATCTTATGAGGTGGTTCCCAAAGTTTTTTTTTAATTTCCTTCATACCACACATATTTATGCCATCCATCCCTCAACTCTACTCCTTCTATGCTTAACACTTTTTTTCCAATTTGGCCCATTCTCTTATGACAAGGATTTCCTTGATGCGCTTTCCTCTCAGCACTTTCCCTCCTTTTTGTCCTGTATCGCACCTCTTCAAAATGCATAGCACAATTGATGACAGCTGACCATAAAGAAAACCTAGTGGACATGAATACACCAACTCAGACTGGGTCCCCACTTTGATCTGGGCTGTTTTGTTGATGTTTTTGCCGGCATTACTATTTAATAGTTTTGCTTTACGATAATCCCACAATTATGTATACACACAATTATGTATACAAAGACCCAAGTTCTGTATGTTCTGTCTTCAAATACGCAGAATGAGAATTGAGTGAAGGATTTTGGCTAAAATATTATGGATACATTTAACTGGTTTCAGAAGTGCATGGTTTTTATACTTAAATTTTCAGTACCACAGCCCCCCCCCCCCCCAATATTTCATTTATACATGTCAGACAAACCAAACCACAAAACAACATTTTTATATTATAAAGTATATACAACTATTTCCAAACTTTCTGTGGATTTTAATTAAGAAGAAAAAAGGACTTGTAATGCAATAGTTTTCCTCTCCTTAAGAAGATATTTCTGAACAAGGCTGATACTACTAGTGCCCAGTAGGCATGAGAAAAAAGTTATGAAAATGAAATGATTCGGAAGAAATTCGTAAGAAATGCTACTTTGAGTATTTCCGCACCTGGAACGCCAACCAGGAAGTGGACTTTCTTTATAGAACTTCGGGGCCAGGATTTTCTTAAGTGTCGTTATTGGGTCGTGAGGGCACCCTCCTTCTCTCTCACCACCCTCCCGCCTCCTTGCCAATAAGTATTATGGCAAGGGAAGCCCTAAACTCGCTCCTTCTTTCGGCTGGAAGCCTGGAAAAATGTAAACAGAGAGGTTTACTCGGAAGTAAAGCTGCAAAGGAGGCACTTTGGATGAAGTGCCCTCTTTGTGGATTTACTTCTGAGTAGCCTCTCTGTTTACCCTCACTTCCTTCCTCTCCTGCCCTGCCAGGATCTAAAGCATCAAGAGTATTGGGGTGAGAAACCAACCTAATGTATCATAGAATGAATGCTACTGTAAGTGCCTAATATTATAAGTAATCCAACTGGTCATATACCTACATTCCATGCACAAATTCAAACCGAAGTATTCTGACTGTGGTCCCTCCTCAAGGGTGCAAACTGCAAAGGCTCTTCTCTCTGAGCCGGGAAAAGGCAAAACCCGGGCTCAGCGTTTGCTACCTGGGTGCACACACATACATATTCTTGGGGGGGATTTGCTGCAGAATCCCGGGCTCATAGAGAAGATTCTGCAGCAAATCCTCCCAGAATATGTATGTGTGCACCCAGCAAGCAAAGCCAGGGTTTTGCCAGTTTTTACAGAAGAAGAGCCTTTTGCAGTTGCACCCTTGAGGAGGAAGGACCACAGTCAGAATACTTCGGTTTTGAATTTACACCACTCTTCTTATACCCATTGTTATTACTGCTGTATTGTGCATGCATGGAATGTAGGTATATGACCAGTTGGATTACTTATAATATTAGGCACTTACAGTAGCGTTCATTCTATTATACATTAGGTTGGTTTCTCACCCCAATACTCTTTGATGCTTTAGATCCTGGCAGGGCAGGAGGAGTGGACGGCTCTCCTTGCCCCTTCTGCCTGCCAGGATCTAAAGCCTTGAAGAGGCTTCATGAGAGGCCAACTTCAGTCCCCAGGTGTTTTGGACTTCAACTCCCACCATTCCTCACAGCCTCAGGCCTCTTCCTTTTCCTCTCAGCCTGGGCAAACTTGGGCCCTCGCTCCCTCAGGATCGGGGTGTGAGAGAGGCAGCGAGGAGCAGGGGGGGGGGGCTCCTCCTCCTTTTTTTGCTGCTTCCAAGAATAGAATACCCCCCTCCCTCCCTCCTTCCCTCCTTCCCTCCCTCCTTCCTATTTGGAGAGTCCCATCTAGAATTCAGTGTGATTTATTCAAGTTTTGGCCTACAACTCCCAGAAATCCCAGCCAATTTACCAGCTGTTAGGATTTCTGGGAGTTGTAAACAAACTCATCTGAAATGTGCATGTGCTGGCATACGAACTACTAACGAATTTCGTTAGTAATTAAGTTACATTTAGAACTTTTGGAAAATTTTTGTAAGACTTTCTTTTACTAATAAACCCCCCCCCCCCCATTTGATTATAGAATCGCCATTTTGGGGTTCTAAACCATGCCTAGTGCCCAGCAGTACAGAAAAGGAGGAGATTGCTTCTGTTTCAAGCCTATTTGCCTGAGAATTGCTTTGTGCCTTTTGAATCAGTTTAAACTGGAGGTGTGACTAGATTTCCTCTTTATTGTGTTGGCTGTCTGCTCCAAGTTCCAAACCATTGAGTTTGTCAGCTAGTGAATTGCACTGGGACTGTGAACCACCAGAGGCCTGCAATGCCAATGCTCTTTAATCTTTTGCATGTGTAACAAGAAATTTAAAAATAGCCGAACAAAGGATGTCTTTTGACCGTGATGTGATGCAATCTGAATATAGATAGGCCCTTGTCTATTGACATTTGTTCATTGACCCCCTTTTCTTTGTATAGATGCTGTAACATAAAATGTATTCATTTAATTGGACTATGAGGATTATTAATTTCAAGTTCCTGACTCTTAATTAGCCACAATCCAAAGTATCCAGATTCATTTAGCAAGTCCAACTATACATTTGTGAACATTCCAGCATGGTGCAGTAAGACTGAAAATATTCAGAGCTTAGGAAATTAGATTTTAATGTTGAAATGTACTTGCAGTTCCACTTCTAAAGTAGTTAAGAGTGGTGTGTATGGATATACTTACTGTAAATACACTTCTCATTCAAAATAAACTAAGCTAGTGAGACTATTTCTCTCACCATACAGCAGTGTTTTTCAACCTTTGTTGAGCCGCGGCACATTTTTTACATTTACAAAATCCTGGGGCACACCACCAACCAAAATGACACAAAATGACACTCTAACACAGTAATGCATATAGTTAATATGTTTTCAAATGTATTTATACAATCAGTGTGAAACCTGGGCCTGTTTCGATGAACACAACATATATATGACTTCCTCTTACATACTTATACATGGCTACCATGTCTTCTCTCAGCCTTCTCTTTTTCAGGCTAAACATGCCCAGCTCTTCAAGCCGCTCCTCATAGGGCTTGTTCTCCAGACCCTTGTGAAATTTCACCCTGAGTGAAACTTGCTTCCAGTTAACTATGGATGTCATGAAGCTGTTATAAACAGTTCCTTGGGGGTGAACTCTAAAAAAATCCAGTAAAATAGTTTTAAAAAACCAATTTCCAAGCGGAGAGGCTCAATTTGTTTCTTGGAAACCTGTGAATGCTTCAGCCTGACGTGGGGATGGTGGTGTTCTTCCTGTGGTGTGGGCTGGTAGAGGACTTCCGTTTTTTTCAGGCTGACTTCCAGCCCAAACAGCTCTGCATATTTCATACTATGACGTCAATTACAGGCCTCTCTCATATTTTTAAGTGGGAGAACTTGTAAAATTGATATCTGACTAAATACTTTTTTCCCCACTGTAGGAAGCAGATTTTTTTTAAAAAAATTCTTTATTGAGTTTCAAGTTATATAAAAGAAACGATACAATACAACGCCTCTCACGTGGTGTTTCTGTCCTTCTACTTCGAGGTTATCGTTGAGAGGCTAACATACATGAAAGAGGGGAAATGGGCATAGAGTTAGGCTGGGGACGGGTGGGGAAAGGGGTGGGCGGAGGGAAAGAGGGGTGGGGGTAAAAGAGGTGCGTAGATTAAAAGCAAATAAGGCATAACGTATCATTCATTTTCAACTTAAGTTTGTTTACATTTCCAGCTGTCACGATGCACGGACTTGACCGGCCCCTTAATCACACACTCAGAGACGAGCTGAAGGCTAACTACTTTATTGAATATATAGAAACAGTTCAAAAGGTAAATTGTCCATAAAAATAGCAAAAGCAAATCCAAAGGCAAAGGGTGCAATAGTTCCAAACACTTGGTAAGTTTCCAAAGGCTTGGCAAGGCTCCGCTCAGCAAAGCGGATCAAGGAACAAAGCAAAGTTGCAAGATACAAAACAAGGCTTGAGTAGGCCACTAGCCCGGCTTGGCTCAGTGGTCAAGCTTCGCTACACGTCTGCTCAGATGAGACGTGGCCGAAGTACTGAGGACCCGTTCCCACGGCTCCTATACTTAATCTTTCGGCCGAGGTCCCAGACGATCTCGGCTTCGTCGTCTCCAATCTCTGTTGCCTGACCTCGGCCTGTCTAGGCTATGGTACCAGCCCCTCCTGCTAGTCTCAATGTCCCGTCTCCTATCGAAAGGACGTCTTTGCCTCCCAACATCTGCTTCCCTATCTCCGTGAGCTCTCCTCCTAGATTCTTCCCAGCCGCTTTTTCTTCCATGTTTTCACTCAGAAGATCCTGTGAACCTCTCCCTCCCGGCCGTTCATAAGATTCACTATCACTGCTTTCCATTTGCACCTGGTGATCTATCTCTTCGGAGGGGTCAGGCCAACCTTCATCCCAAGCCAAGCTTTCAGTGGGGGAAAGAGGCCCAGTGATGGGAAACTCTCCTTCAGCTAAACCTTCCAAATCCTCTTCAGAATCTATCTCTGCTGCTGCAGGCCCTAATGCCAATGGGACCCCCGGTCCTGTCCCCTGCCCCCCAGGCACGAACGAGAACTGCTGTGCTACACCAGCTCTTCAATGGATACCTCCAATATTCCTAAAATAAAGGAAAACAAAAATAGAAAATATTTTAAACTATTTAGAATTATTATTATTTTTCCCATACTGTTTTTTCTACTTTCTTCCGAGGTTTTTCTTTATATTTTTAAGTCTATTTCTATGTTAAATTCTTTTTTACAATAGTTTATAAACCGCTCGTACTTATTTGGGTATAGGGTTCCTTTGTTTGTGTTTTCTCTTAGTCTATCCGTTAGTCTTTCCATCTGAATTGTATCTATAATTTTTAAAATCCATTCCTCTTTTTTCGGGTCCTTATCAGACTTCCAATACTTTGCAAATATCATCTTTGCCGCCGTTGTTGTTAGTATGAATAGGTTTTTTTCCACCTTGTCTAAATCTTGATCGACTATGCCCAATAGCAACGCATCTGGCTTTAATATTATTTTTTTCCTATATTTTTTTCTAATTTATTTTGGACCATCGACCAAAACCTCCTTGCCTTTTTGCATAGCCACCAGATATGGAAATAACTTCCATTTGTATCTTTACAATTCCAGCATCTGGGGCTTGCATTCTTGTACATTTTAGCGATCTTTACAGGGGTCAGATGCCATCTATATAATACTTTGACCCAGTTTTCCTTAAAACTTTGGCTATATGTAATATTGGCATTATTCTTCCAGACTGCTTTCCAAACTTCTGGCTTTATTTTATAGCCCACGTTTCTTGACCATTCTATTATATGACTTTTGGATTGTTCCTCCTTTTTTCCTAACCTTTGCAGTATCTTATATAGTTTACCCACCAATTTCTGTTTATTATTCAATAGTATTTCTTCAATTTCATTATATTGTTGTTCGAATCCTTTCTTTTTATCTTCTTTATATATATTACAAATTTGTAGGTATGGAAACCACCCTATTGCTTTATTCTCTTCTAATAATTGTTGGTGTGTTTTCAGATTCCATTCAACTCCATCCCAATTTAGTAAGTCTTTATAGGTTAACCATTGTATATCGTCTGTCTGCCTGACCCGGAACGCCTCTACTGGGGAGATCCACATTGGTGTCTTTTCTTTGTTGATCTTAAATCCAGAGTTTTTTTCCATATCTCTCCACTTTTTCTAACCATTGTTTTATTGAATTCCTTGGGTTTTCTAGTATTTGGACCAAATCGTCTGTAAATGCCTGGATTTTAATACTGGCCTTCTTTATCTTAATACCTTTTATTTCATTTTCTGCTCTAATATCATTTAATAATAATTCGAGTATCCAAATAAATAATAGGGGGGGCATTGGACAGCCTTGCCTGACTCCTTTCTGTAATGCTATTTTTTTTGGTTTTTATAATTGACTATGATTTTAGCTGTCTGTTCGAATAGATTGCCGTTATGATATTTTTAAATTGGTGTCCTATATCTAGTTCACTAAGTAATGTTTGCAGAAAGTACCAGTTCACTCTGTCGAACGCTTTTTCTGCGTCGACAAAGATGAAGGCGGCCTTCCTATATATGTTCTTATCATAGTATTCAATGGAGTCTATTAACATTCTAACGTTGGTATGTAACTGTCTGCCTGGAAGAAAGCCGTTTTGGTCCCCCTTGATCCATTTATTAAGAAAGGGTTTTAATCTTTCTGAGATAATAGAAGTGAAGATTTTATAATCACTATTTAAAAGAGATATTGGTCTATAATTGGATGGATCAAGGGTCCTTTCCCCGGCTTTCCTATCAGGGTGATATTTGATTCCTTCAAGTATCCGAATTTTTGCATTATTTAATATATCGTTGAACACTTTGTATAGGATGTCCACCAATTCTTCTTGATATAATTTATAGTATTCCGCCAGATAACCATCCGGTCCTGGTGATTTTCCCTGTTTAGATCTTTGAATTGCTTTATTGATCTCATCCTTTGTTATCGTTCTATTTAAGGATTCTCTGTCTTCCTCAGATATTTTTTCCAGTTTCTTTTCTCCTATATATTTTTCGACCTCTGATTGTTCAATATCGTCTTTCTTATAAATGTTTGCGAAGAACTCTTCTAGTACCTTCCTTATTTCTGTATCTTTTAAATAATTCTTGTCTCCTATTTTTAAGTTCGTGATCATACTTTTTTTCCTTTTTTCTTTTAACTGCCAAGCCAATAGTTTCCCGGGTTTATTTGCGGACTCAAAATATTTTTGTTTTATATATTTTAATTTTTTTTCTATTTTCCCCATTTCATATACCACCAATTGCTTATTATACATATCTAATTCATGTTTTTTGAGTTTATTTGTCGGGTCTTTCTTTAAGATCTTCTCTATCTTCTCAATTTTTTCTTGTAACTCTTTGGTTTTTTTAAGGGCAGTTTTCTTTCTTATAGATTGCTGTTTAAGAAAATAGCCTCTCATATAGGCTTTACTCGTGTCCCAAATGATGTTATATTTGGTATTGTTATGACAGTTAATTTCAAAAAATTCTTTTAGTACTTTTTTGCTGTCCTCGAGTATTTTTTCTTCTTTAAGGATATATGAGGGGAATTTCCAATTAAATTCTCTTTTCTCATTGAAGAGTTCTAGTTCCACTTGGCAGTGGTCTGAAAAATATCTAGGTTGAATTTTTGTTCTCTTAATTTCTGGAGTTAACTCATTTGACATGACACTAAAATAAGGTCTATCCTGGACCAGGATTGGTGCCTGTTCGAGAAGAAAGTAAAGTCTCTCTCCCTACTGTTCATCAATCTCCATGGGTCTGTCAAATTTAGATTTTCCAGGAGCCTAAAGAAACTTTTGGGCAGTTTGTTACTCTGTTCTTTTATGTTTGGTTTACTTAGTTTTTTGTCTAGTTTCGGGTCCATAACCCCATTAAAGTCCCCCATGAGGATGCAACTATCATATTCAGAGAGGTTCAATTTTGTCTCAATCTCTTTTTAAAAAATTGCCTTGGTATTATTTGGTGCGTAAATATTACAGATTAAGATTTTTTTTGCTCTTTTTCTATATTTACCCCAATGTATCTACCTTCTTCATCCGTGAAACCTAGCTTTGGGTTTAATAGTGGGTCTATATAGAGTACTACACCTTTCTTTTTTTCTTTAGCGGCAGCTATAAATTCAGTTCCTAGTTTTTCATTTTTTAAATAGTTCACATCAGCTTTTTTAATATGGGTTTCCTGTAATGCGATTACGTTTCCCTTTGTTTTCTTTAAATTATGGAAAGTTATTTTCTGTTTTGCCCCATTGTTCAGCCCATTTATGTTCCAAGATATGCACCTTAAGATCATCTCTATTCAATGTCTTCTGTGGTTTCCTCCTGGTCGAGCTCTTCCTCCAAGTCTTTTGGTTTGTTAGGTCTGTCTGGTCATCATCGTCTTCTCCATCCTCCTCCTCTGACTCTATGTCCTTATCGTCCTCGTCCAGTATTGATCTCTTTTTTTCAGGAAATCTCCGGTGCTCACCCTCTCCGCCATAGCCCTCCACTTTGTAGGAAGCAGAATTGATACATTTATTTACAGCAGATCAGTCAATTGTTTTATATGTTGGGTACCACTTGAATAGCCAACTTTAAATTAATTTTATATTGATGAATGTGGCTTTAATGAAATCTAAACTTTTACATCTCATCCCATTATTTCACCCTCCAACTTATTCAACTAACACAGTCACAATTAACAACATTACAGTTATGGAACAAAAGGAGCAAGGTTTATCCTCATTATGTCACAATATTAATGTAGCTTGGCTGAGTCTTATTTTAAAAGCAAAGCATTACAAGTAATGCACTATTTGTAACAAATTACTTCTGAGATCTGAACATTTATATAGTATTTTATAGTCTTTCTGTACCAGGCTCCTTATTTCCTCTTTTCTATATATTCCAAAAGAGTGACATAATTCTTGTCTGATGAGACGTTTTCATTCTCCATAGTCTGCAATGATTAATTAAAGCATATCCCATCCAACTCTTTCACAGAATGCTTGGAGTAAGGAGAGTGTCAAGTAGATTTCCCCTCTCTGCATTATAAAGATTCCTCAAGAGAAAATCAGCAAAAACAGTCAAAATGTGTCCAAATCAATTGACTGAAATGTCGTTTTGATGGAATCCTATTAGGTAGACTTCTGCACAGATTCATTTTAGTCATTTTCTTCCGCTTCTTCAGCTTCTCTGCCTGGCCGTAATGGCAAGGGCCCAGCCACCATGTTTTTTTCAACCAAAATGGCTCACGTGGTTTTCTGGAATGGCTTCTTCCTTCTATTCAGGAGCATGCGGCACATAGAGAGGCTGCCACGTACTTGCACAGGGGTTTTCTGAGAGCCCTGCCATCTTTGGCCAATCACAGTAGAATAACACCACGATGCAAACTGTGCCTATTTGATGGGCGAGCACCTCCATTGCACTCAGTTTCACCATGGCTCTGAGAGGTGCTGCCTTGCCTTGCCTTGCCTCACACTCACAGCTCTGCTTTTGTGCTTTTCTTTTTAAAAAAATTTTTAATAAAGAATTTTATTGTTTAAAAGAAAACAAAACAAAAGCATTTATACATACAACCATTCTATTTTTTTATTTTTGTTATAATATTTTATTATTTTCCAAAAATTTTACCATCCATACAAACATATACATAAAAACACAGTGCCCTGTGCATGTGACCCTCCCCCCCACACAAACATCCACACCCCTCCACCCCTGCTGAGGATTGCGTCTTCTTTTTCTTCTTTTCTCTTCTGCAAGCTTTCCGGACATTTTACATTTCATTACATCTTAAACAATAACTCCAACTTATTTCTAATGGTTTGATCCCGGGTTCTCCAAACAATATATCCTCTCACCCGATCCCATCTTCCCAACAGCTCTCGCACTTTATCCTCCTGTAATTGATTAAGCCTCATTTCCATAATTTCAACTTGAATGTGTTCCATCAAGTACCGCAGCCAGTTCTCAATTGTCCATTTCGTGGAGTCCTTCCAGCCTAGAACCACCACCGCCTGGGCGCTTTCTATCATCGCTACCTTCATTTCCGGATGTTCCCCCATCTTGTTCTTTTTTACCAACACCGCCGTCTCTTTTGTGATGGTCCAATTTATATTCAATACTCTATTGATCTCCCCTTCTACCTCTTTCCAAAAATTTTGGACCGCCTCACATTCCCATAATAGGTGCATATACACTCCTTTGTCTCGGCATCCGTGCCAACACTGTGTACCCATATTTTGGGAAAGATAGGTCAATTGTGCGGTGCCACTTGTGCAATATTTTCCTCCTTGTCTCCCTGACTCTTGTGTTTTTAGTCTTAGCAATCTCCCCCACTATCCTCTCCATCTCTGCTCCTGAGACCTGCAACTCCCTCTCCCACATTGTGGTTAACTCTTCTACCGTACTTCCTCCTGATGTTACTAATATTTTATAGATCCTTCCGACCTGGACCCTTTTCCCTTCCTTCTTTTCCCTGATTATCTTCTCAAATTCCGTGTCCTCTCTTTGCAGGGCCTCTCTCACCTCCCTCTGCCTAAGGTAGTTGCATATTGCCCTGATTTGCAGCCATCTCCTTCCTCCCAACCAGTTCTCCAGCCTCTCTCTCCTGATTCTGCCCCCTTCGTCCACTAGTTGCTCCAGTCTCGTCACCCCTTCTCTCTCAGTTCCCTTATTGTTCTACTCAGGTTTTCCTCCCTCGCGGGGTTCATGATCTCCAGGAGGCTACTTTTGAGACTCCCGGCGCTATCTTCCTTTGCCAAGACCTCCACACTTCCACCGTGGCCCTCATTGGTCCCATCAATTTCTCCACCTCCCTTCTTTCCCATCTCCTAAATATCAATTCCTCTCTTCCCAGTGCGTTCGCTTCTTTTCCAGTGCTACCCATCTCTTGTCGTCCTCCTGCAGCTCCATCAGCCTCTCAATTTGAAAGGCGTCTCTGTATAGTTCTAGGCTAGGGATTCCCCATCCTCCTTCTGTTTCGTTTGCTATCCTCCATTTTTCCTTATCCTTGGTTTCTTTCCTCCCTCCACCCAATAATTCAATTTCCTATCCCATTCTTTTATCTTTTTCCCCGGGAGGACCCCTGGCAAGGCCTGGGCTAGGTATAAAAATTTTGGCAAGATCATCATTTTAATTGCTCTTATTTTTGCCATTCTCCTCAAACTTTTCTGTTTCCAGCCTTTCATCTGTTTCAACACTTTTTCCAGACCTTTCCATAGTTTGCTTCTGTTATTCTCTCTATGTTTTTGTATATCCACACTCCCAGATATTTCATTCTTTTTACCCCTAGTTTTAACCCTGACGCTTTCCTTACCTCTATCTGTTCCCTCGGACCTGTATTTATAAACATCATCTCAGACTTCTCCATATTCACCTTAAGCCCCGATTGTTCCTCAAACTCTGCGAGTTTCCTTCATTGCTTTTACCATTTTCAATGGCGTCTGGAGTTAATAATATTGCGTAGATCATAAACAAATTCACCTTCGCCTCTATCTCCCCTATCCTGTACCCTTCCCACGTGCTGGCTGCCCTGATCTTGTTCGCTAGTGTTTCTATCGCCATTACGAAAAGCATTGGAGATAAGGGGCATCCCTGCTTAGTCCCGTTCCGTATTCTGATATTCTCCGTCCTGTTCCCATTCACTCGTATGTATGCCTGGCTCCCCATATATATACTCCTAATCACTTCACAAAACCTCTCTCCTAGATTTAATGCCTTACACACCTCGTACAGGTAGCTATGGTTTACTTTATCAAATGCCTTATAGACATCTAGTTTTAATATTCCCAACTTCCTCTTGGCCGCAGTAGCATGGTGTAGCACATTCATTACATTCCTAATCAGTTCACTGATCCGTCTTCCTTTCACAAAGCCAAATTGATCCCCCATTATAATTTTTGGAATTATCCCCTCCAGCCTATTCGCCAATACCTTTACAAATATCTTATAATCTTGGTTTGCTAAGCTTATGGGACGGTAGGACTACGGGTTCGTCTCATCTCGATCTACTTTCGGTATAGTTACAATTTCTGATAACTTCCATGTCTGTGGGATGACCTGCTCCTTCAAGACCTCATTAAATAGTTCTGTCAGAAATGGTAGCAAATCCTGTGCATATGTTTTGTAAAATTCTCCTGAGTACCCATCTGGGCCCGGCGCCTTTGCCATCTTCAGTTGCTTAATAACCCTCTCCACCTCTTCCTGCCTGATCTCTGAGTTTAGATAGTTTTTATCCTCTTCGTTTACCTTTTGCCCGGCCTCTATTGGGATCCCGCTCACCTCTTCCTGTTTGTATAGTTTCTCATAAAATTCTTTCATGATCCTTTCTATTTCCTCCTTACCTTCCTTCAGCTCTCCCTTTGTATCCCTCAGCGCCCGAATATATGATTTCTCCTTTCTCTTTTTAAATACCTTGCCAGTTGTTTCACTGACTTTGTCCCCCAAGAACTAATTTTTGCCTAGTTGCCATTCTCATTTTATTCCAATGCAGCTCATCATATTGTTGCAATTCTTTCCTTCTCTGTTTTAATAACCTATACCATTCTCTAGCCTTGGTCAGCTTCAATTGATCCTGAATCCTTTCGATTTCCTTGATTTTATTCTCTCTTTCCCTTCTCCATCTCCTATTCACCTCTACCTCCAGACTTATGAGATGGCCTCTCCAGACCGCTTTGCCGCAGTCCCACAATACTGCTTTGGACATGTTCCCTCTATCGTTTAACCTATAATACTCTTTTATTTCCTCCTGTATTCTCTTTTTATCCTGCTCCCTGGCTACTACGGCCATATTATATCTCCATATTCATGGGTTCCTCCGTCGTGTCATTCTCAACTTCACTGATATTGGCGCATGATCGGAGAGCCACATGGGCCTCACCTCTGCACTTCTCACCTGAGCATTTGCTGACCTATCCATCAGTATATAATCAATACAACTAAAGACATTACGCCTCGCGGAATAGTAGGTGCTTCTCTTGCCTAGTCCACTATGCAGATCCACCATATTCCATTTAGTCAAATTTAGAGATCTTCTCTTATTCCCTCCTACCGATGACATTTGGATATTGAAATCTCCATAAAAATTGTCGTCCCCTCTTTAAAGTTATCCAATTTACTCTTAACATTCACAATATACTGTTTCTGTTGCACATTGGGGGCATATATGGCTGCCACTGTCAGCTTTTGCCCATGTACCACCCCTTTCATAAACACCCACCTCCCTTCCTTATCCTTTTTCCACTCCACCCTTTCCAGGGAACTCTTTCGTGCACCAAAATTGCTGTCCCCCTTGCGCTCCGTGTCCCACGGGACTCATAAACCCATTTCCAACTCTTATCATTAGTTAGTTGCTGGCTATCCCTGCCTTTATGCGTTTCCGTCAAAACCAGTATATCCACCTTATTTTCCCTTGTCAATTTAGCTAACCGAAATCTCTTAAAATACGTAGATAAACCATTCGAGTTCAAAGCTAAAATTGTAAGATCAGTCATTGTTACTCCTTATTCTTGTTCTTATTGCCTGTATTTGTCCTAACTTGCTTGCCAATTGCTTTCCCCTCATCCAAAATATGACATGAGGGGAAAGGGAAGGGGTGTAAGGGGAGTAGGGTTTACATACAGGGTGATGGTACATAACCATGCAGCACATCTCTCTCCCACATTAAAAAGAACATGGGTTGACTTCACCCACGGCCTCGGACTGTGCTCTTTCTTTGAGCTCGTCGCCATTCCTATAGGGTATATCCGCATAGGTTTCCAAGGGGATCCATTGTCCTTAACGTCGTATAATATTAAATCCAATACCCTTTCAGGTCAACTGACCTCTTTTCCTTAACAAATAAAATAAATGGTTTCCATGTTTCAGTGAAGGACTCTGTGGACCCATGTCTCATTAAGTAGGTTAGTTTGTCATTTTCAGCTATATCCAGGAGTTTGTTTATAATCTCTTTGTTGTCAGGGGCTTCTTTATCCCTCCAGTGCTTTGCCCAAACTACTCTTGCTGCCGTCACAATGTGGATAAACAGCCTTTCCATATGATAGTTCATCTTTTTTGGATCTACAATATTTAACAAAAAAGTCTCTGGTTTAAAATCAATTTTCGACTTTAAGATTTCTTCAGACATTTCATGAACCTTTTTCCAAAACAATATAGCATGACCACACGACCACCACTGGTGATAAAAAGTACCCTTGATTATTTCACATTTCCAACACCTGGGGTCCCCGGTTTTTATATATTTTGTTAATTTGGGCTGGGGTTATATACCACCTGTATATAATTTTAAGTAGGTTTTCCCTCAGTGAATATGCAGATGTAAAGGATAAATTGTTCCTCCATGTCCTCTCCCAACTCTCCATTGGTATCTTATGGCCTATATTTCTTTCCCATTTACCCATATATTCTTTCACTGGGTTCTTTTCATGTTGTTTGGTAATTATAAGCTCATATAATTTGGTGACTTTTTTTCTCTCCGTTTGGAGTATTATCTTCCCCCCTAATGTTAATCTTTCCTCCCAGCCCGTTTCTTTGTCCTGTGTATATTTCGCTTTTAATTGATTGTACTGGAACCAATTTATCCTACCGCTACTCACTTCGTCCTGTCCTTTCAATACAAATTCCTTGTCCTGTTTCTTCAGCAGATCTTTATAAGTTGGCCAGTTTTCCTTGTCTATTTTATATATTGAAAATGCTTCCACCGGTGACGCCCATAGTGGGATTTTTTTACATAACAGGTATTTATATTTCGACCATATTCTCATCAGTGGCGCCTTTATGATATGATTCATGAAGTTCTTGTCCTGCTTAATTTTATTATAAAAAAGATAGGCGTGCCATCCAAACTTGTTTTCCCATCCTTCGACCTTTAGTGTTTGATTTTCTTTTATTTCTAGCCACTCTTTTAGATTCACTAAACAATTCGCTTCATAGTATTTTAGTAGGTCAGGTAGTCCAAATCCTCCATTTTTTGGTGTTTCTTGCAAGTATTTTATCTTAATTCTGGGCTTTTTGCCGCACCATACAAATTTTGCTAGGTCTGCCTGCCATCTCTTTATTAATGTTTGATTTTTCAGAATGGGCAGCGTCTGAAACAGGAAATTAATTCTGGGGAATATCTTCATTTTCACCACCGAGATCCTACCCATTAATGACAGATTTAGTTTTTGCCAATCCTTCATATCTTCTTTTACCCCTTTCCAAATTTTCTCATAATTATTTTTTATCAACTGACAATTTTTTGCTGTAATGCTTATCCCTAAGTATTTTACTTGTTTTGCTATTGGGATTCCAAATTTTTTTCTAGCTCTTGGGCTTCTATATTATCCAAATTTTTTGTAAGTAGCGCCGATTTTTTTAATTTAATTTAAAGCCTGCGACTTCTCCAAATTTTTCTATTTTATTTAACCAATTTGCCATATTTTCTTGGGGATCCGTTATTACGCATGCCAGATCATCCGCAAAGGCTGATATCTTATACTCCTGTTTTTTAATTGTCAGCCCTTTTACCTCTTTATCCTCCACTATATCTTTTAGCAGGAGATCTAGCACAAAGTTGAATATAAGGGGTGAGAGTGGGCACCCCTGCCTCGTGCCTCTTTGCATCTGAATTTTTTCTGATCTGCACCCGTTAACCAGTACCTGCGCCTGTTGTGATTTATAGATTGCTTTAATTGCCATGGAGAAATTATGTCCAATGTCTATCTCTGAAAGGAGGCACTCTATCATTTTCCAGTTAACCTGGTCGGACGCCTTTTCGGCGTCCAAGAAGGCCAGAGCTGTTTTAGTATTGATATTTTTATCCAGGTAAAATATCCAGGTATTCTATGATATCTAATAGATATCCAGGTATTCTATGATATCTATTATGTTACGGATATTTTTTTTCATGAATCTCCTGGGTAGAAACCCTGTTTGGGCCTGTGTTATCCAACCGTTAAGGAAGGTTTTAAATCTCGTGGCTAAAATGTTCGCATATATTTTACAGTCCAAATTCAATAGGGCTATTGGTCTGTAATTTTGTACCATATTTGGATCTTTCCCTTCCTTATGTATTACAATAATTTCAGCTTCTTTCCAGCTTTCTGGTATTGACCCTTTCTTTATAATGTTATTCATTAACCTTTTTAGGTAAGGAGTTATTTCCTCTTTCATTTTCTTATAATATACATCCGTAAACCCATCTGGACCGGGGGATTTCCCAGGTTTCAAATTATCTATGGCCATCTGGATTTCTTTATCCATTATCTCTTGATTAAGCATTTCTCTTTCCCCTTCAGTTATCTTTGCCAATTTTTTTTGCTGACATAATCCTGTATCTTTACCCTGTCTGTGTTCTCTTCTCTGTAGAGTTCTTGATAGAACCTTGCAAATTCATTTATTATCTCCTCTTCCTTTGTGTAGATCTTATCTTCTCTTTTAATCTTTAATATCACATTTTTCTGTTGTTGCTTCTTAAGTTGGTGTGCCAGCCATTTACCGGTTTTATTAGCACTCTCAAAGTTTTTCTGTTTCAGATATTTCAATTTTTTTCAATCTCCTTAGTTGTTAGCATTTTTATCTGATTTTGAATTAATTTTATTTTACCCTCAATCTCCCTCTCCTTGGGGTTATTCTTTAATTTTTTTCCCACTGTCGCTAGTTCTTTTTGTAGTTTGTCCATTTCCTTTGTCCATTGTTTTCTCTTATAACTGGCCTGCTCTATAAAATTTCCCCTCATTACAGCTTTACTAGCTTCCAATAAGGTGAAAATGTCAGTTTCCTTTTGGTTATTTATTGAAAAGTAGTCCTTAACTATGGTCTTATTTTTTTGTATATCCGCTTCTGTTCTTAGCAGTGTGTCATTCAGCCTCCACTTGTATTGTCTTATTCCCCATCTTAGTGTTATTTCTACTGGGGCATGATCTGAATATATTCTATCAAATATTTTAGATTTTATCGTATTGTTGGCTAATTTTTTTGATACTAAGATCATGTCTATTCGTGTCCAATTTTTCCTTCTTGCAGAATAGAATGTAAAGTCTTTTCCTTGCTCGTTATGTACCCTCCAAATATCTATCAGCTCATTCTCCCTTAGCATATTAAAGAAGGAGTTCGGGAGCTTATTTTTGCAGGTCCGAGCTTTAGGGTTCTGTATCTTTTTATCCAATTTTGGATTGCAGATCCCATTAAAGTCTCCCATAACCACACATTCAGTTGAGGAGATTTTTTCATTCAATTTTTCAAAGAACCTGACCTTCGAATTATTGGGTGCATATACGGAAACAAAAAGTATTTTTTTCTCCTTTATAGTCCCCCTTACCGCAATCATCCTACCCTCCCTGTCAGATCTGGGAAATCTGAGCTTGGAAGAAGTTCAGGTTTCCAGCCTCCCATGAGGTGGCTGACCTTTGTCCCAGTTCTCTGGGACCTTTGTCCTAGTTATTGAAGGACATGCTGAGTCAGTGTGGGAGTGATGTAACTTCCAGGTGCCTCCAGGGGAAGTGAGGTAACCTCTCCTGGACTTGGACATTGGACAATGAACTGTTAATGCTGACTCAGAGACTAATGAGGTCACATCCCTTGGGACTATGGGATTTGCTGATTCACCGGATATGGTGCAACCCTGCCTGGACATTGCATGGGCAAGGGAAGGGGGGTTTGGGTATAAAAGGTGTGTTTGGGTGGCGGGCCGGTGCTTTAGCTTTACAAGTGCTGTACCTGCAATAAAATCGTGTTGGACCGTGCTTCTATCTACGCGTGATCCTTACCGAAGTTGGAGCGTCATTACAGAAGCTAAAGCCCCATTCAACTTTCCCAGAAATGGAGAGGTTGGCTTGGAAGGAAGAGGAGTATATCAATATGTGGAATATGGCTCCTGAAGAAGTCCGGAGAACCATGGATTGGGAGTGGACAACCATCGACCAAGTGGGGTTCCCGGATGTGTCAAGGGAAGTGACGGTGTGTGGTGCGTCAGCCCAGAGGGACGAGCTCCGAGAAGCGGAGAGATTGTGGGATGGTCGGGTGAGCGCCTTGAGAGAAATGAGGCAGCGAGGCCCCAATCAGGCGGGTGTCCGGATGGCCGGAGGAACCAGAGAAGCTGTGCTGAAAGAAGGGCCAGCTCAGGTGGATCCAGTAGAGTGCAGGACCAGAGAAGCTGGGAGGAAGAGTGCCCCAGCTCAGGTGGACCTGGAGGAGAGTGGTAGCGAGACCACAGAACCTGAACCGCTGTCGGAGTTGGAGGTGATGAGATGTAGAATGGATGCAATGGAGCATACCATGAGAAGGATGTCCCAGGCTATGCCCAGGAGAGAGCCAAGGGATTCAGCATGGAGTGCCCCCGGGAGGAGGAGACTTCACTTTTTATTCGTGGATGGATGGCGAACCGTCAGCAGCTGGGCGTCCTAGATCTCCCATGGGAGTGTGGGCGGACGGTGGTCATCTGGCGTCAGAGGAAGTGAATCCAGTCCCGGCGAGCCGGCCCCTGCAATCGACAGGGATGGGAAGGGAGTTTCCAGGATGGAGGCCCCTCAGGGAGGAGAGTGCAATCTCATGAGTTTGGAGGACGATTGAAGAAAGAACCTCTGAGGGTGGAATTTGAAGGGGAAGCGTGCAAGGTGGCCTTCTTTATTGCCGCAGTTAAAGACCATATGGAGGACTATGGTTATCTTTACCCCAGCGATGGTAGCAGAGTTCGAGCCATTGGAGGAGTATTTAAGGGAAGGGCTGCTGAATGGTATGTGCAGTGCCATGACCGAAGAGATGCCTGTTTAACATCAGTCAGGGCCTTCTTGCAAGCTATTAGAAACCGGTTTCGTGATCTTCTGGAGAGGATAAAAGCGAAGGAAGCGCTGCGAAGTCTATCCCAGGGCTCCAGTTCAGTCACTGAGTATGCAGAAGAATTTATGGGATTGGCCGGAAAAGTTGCAGAATGGTCCCAAGCAACCTTGCTTGAACTATTTAAGGATGGCCTGCGGAAGGAGATTTTAGAATGGTGTCTGCATCGCGGAGATCCAGGTGACGTTGATGGGTGGATCCAGTTGGCCGGAAATGTGGAGGATCTTAGCCCAAGTGCAGCGGCGGCGGTTCCAGACAACGAGATCCAGGATGTCGGGACGCGGTTTTGCTGAGGGCCGATTCCGGGGAGGAGAGTTTTGTCGTGGCGGCGGTGATAGCAGGGCCAGCATTATGAAGAAACCAATGATGGGACGTGGCCTTTGTTTCATTTGTTCCCAGCCGGGCCATTTTGCGTCGCAGTGTCGGCAGAAATTAGTGCGGGATCCTATCCGCTCGGATCCATCTAAAGTGGCATCTGCTAAGGCGGCCTTTGTAGACAATACTGATGTAAAAAGTGTTGGGGTGAGTCCCCCAAGTGTACAATGCACCCTGGGTTTATTTAAAGGGAAGGAAATTATTGAGAAAAAAGCATTGGTTGACTGTGGGTGTTCGGAGAATATCATGTCCCCTAAGTTAGTAGATGATTTGGGGGGGCTATGAAGACTTTAGATACCTCTGTTAATTTTACCCAGTTAGACGGGTCATCTATTAAGGGTGGGCCGTTTTCTTTGAGCACTTAGGATTTGAAAGGTCAGGTGGGACCTTGGGAGGGGGGTATTGATTTTGTAGTGGCCCCCATTGAAGGACATGAGGTGGTATTAGGACTGCCTTGGTTAGAGCAAGTCAATCCAAAAATTGATTGGAAGTCTGGGAGGGTGCAGTGTGAGCCAAATGTGGGGAAGGGGGTTCTGAATGAGGTACAGGGGGTGCCTGTGGAATATTGGGATTATGCAGATGTGTTTAACCCTATATTGGCGCAAAGTCTTCCCCCTTTCCGAAATGTACAGTGCAGTATAGAGGTCAAAGAGGGGGCTATCCTGCCTAAACCAAAAATATATGCCATGACGGTGCAGGAGAAGGTGGCTCTGAGAGAACAGATCGATGGGTATTTAGAGAAGGGGTTTATTCAAAGGTCTGAATCTCCTATTGCGGCGCCAGTTTTGTTTCGGGAGAAAAAAGATGGGAGGTTGCGTTTATGCATTGATTATCGTGGGTTGAACGCCATTAGCACTACGAATTGTTATCCCTTGCCCTTGATTAAGGACTTATTGGGCCAGCTAGGGGGCGGTAGATTTTTCACCAAATTGGATTTGATAGATGCGTTCCATATGGTGCGGGTGAAAAAGAGTGACCAATGGAAGACTGCTTTCTCTTGCCCTCTCGGGCTGTACGAATGGACCGTGATGCCATTCGGTTTGGCCGGAGCTCCCGGTATTTTCATGCAGCTAATTAACGAGGTGCTGCACCCCCTTTTATATAGGGGAGTTTTTGTGTATTTGGATGATATAGTGATTGTGACGCGTACTAGAGAGGAGCATGTGCAGTTGGTTCGAGAGGTGTTAGAAAGGTTAAGGCAGGCTAGTTTGTATGTGAAGTTAAGTAAGTGTGAGTTTGGGAAGAATCAGATTGATTTTTTGGGGTATCGGATTAGTGAGAATGGAGTGGCCATGGATCCGGCTAAAGTAGAGGATGTGTTGAGCTGGGAGGCTCCGCAAACCCGGAGGCAGTTGCAGGCGTTCTTGGGACTGGCAAATTTTTATCGTACCTTTATACCTGGGTTTGCAGCTATAACTCTTCCCCTCACGGAGTTGTTAAAGACTAAGGGAAGGGGGTCAAGGAAGACCAAATCCCCAGGGGCGAAATTAAGTTGGACTAAGGAATGTCAAGGAGCATTTGATAGATTGAAGAGAGCTTTTACCCAAGGTCCTTTACTGGTACATCCCGATGTAGACAAGCCTTTTGTGGTGCAATGTGATGCTTCCGCTTGGGCATATGGAGGGGCGCTGATGCAGAAGGATGAACAGGGGAATTTGAGACCGTGTGCATATTTCTCGAAGAAGTTTGGGGAACTGGAAAGGAAGTGGCCCGTTTGGGAGAAAGAGGCTTTTGCAGTGCGGTGTGCTTTGCAAACGTGGTGGCAGTTTCTGGAGGGGGCGGCTTTTCCTTTTGTGGTTTTAACGGATCACCAAAACCTCCAGTATTTGAAGAACCCTCAGAAGCTATCTCCCAAATTGGTGAGATGGGCTCAGTACTTTGCCCGGTTTAACTTTTCATTACAGCACATAAAGGGGAGTGAGAATGTAGTGGCGGATGCTTTGTCTCGGTATCCTGATGTAGGGGAAAATTGTTTGGAGAAAGCAGAGGAGGTGTTTACAAGAGAGCATTGGGGATTAGCGGTGAGGACAAGGTCTCAGGTAAAGAGAGAGGTAAAGGAGGAAGAAGGAGTGGTAGATGAATGGTGTTTAGAGTTACAGAAGGGTTACGAAGGTGATGCGTGGTTACGAGATCATGGGGGTGAATGTAAGATGTTGAACGGTTTATGGGTCATGGGGAATAAGGTGTATGTTCCTCGAGGTGTGAGGAGGAAGGTTTTGCAGCTTAATCACAATCATAAGTCTGCTGGTCATTGGGGAGTAACGAAGACGCTTTTGGCTGTAAAGAAACGATATTGGTGGCCAGGAATGAGAGCGGAAGTGAAGGAGTATGTGGAACATTGTGAGGATTGTGCTAGAAATAAGGATCCTGCTGCTAGACCTCGGGGTTTGATTCAAGTGGTGGCCTCCCCAGTGCGGCCGTGGACGCATGTCAGTACAGATTTCGTGGGGGAGTTGCCGTCCAGTCGGGGTTACCGATACATTTGGACGGTGCTGGATTTATTTTCGAAGCAAGCCCATTTTATCCCATTGAGGGGGTTACCATCAGCGGAGAGGTTGGCTGAGTTATATGTACAGCATGTGTATTGGTTGCACGGATGCCCGGAACAGGTTCTCAGCGATCGAGGGGTTCAGTTTACCGCCCGGTTTTGGGAGAAGTTTTTAGAGGTGCTGGGGGCTCAAAGAAAACTTACGACCGCTTATCATCCTTGCTGCAATGGGGGCGTGGAGAGCGCAAAAATCACTGGGAGGATATTTGCGGATATTTAGTAATAAGGAACAGAATAACTGGTCAGAGTTATTGCCTTATGCTGAAATGGCGTATAATAGCTCTGTGCATTCTTCCACGGGGAAATCCCATTTTGAGATAGTTTATGGCCAGGATGTGGCTCCTTTGCCCCAATTGTTGGAGTTTGGTGGGGAGGAGAGGAGTGAGTGGAGAATGCGAGCACAGGACGATTGGAGGGAGGTAACCGAAGCTCTGGGAAAGGCGCAACGAGCGTGCAAGTTATTTGGGGATCGGCGGAGACAGGAAGGGGAGGAGTATGTAGAGGGTGATTTGGTATGGTTATCCACACAAAATTTGAAGTTGGGGAGCCCATTAAAAAAGTTAAGCCCGAAATATATTGGACCTTTCAGGGTGGAAAAGGCAGCCAATAAGGTCTCTTATACCCTCCTTCTGCCGAAGAGTTTGGGCAAGGTTCATCCCACATTTCACTGTAGTCTGTTGAAGAGATATATAGGACCCCTTCCACCCAAAGACTGAATGGTGTTTTGTTTCTACAGGGGGAGGACGTGGTGGAGAAGGACGTTATGTCAGATCTGGGAAATCTGAGCAGTTCTCTGGGACCTTTGTCCTAGTTATTGAAGGACATGCTGAGTCAGTGTGGGAGTGATGTAACTTCCAGGTGCCTCTCCTGGACTTGGACATTGGACAATGAACTGTTAATGCTGACTCAGAGACTAATGAGGTCACATCCCTTGGGACTATGGGATTTGCTGATTCACCGGATATGGTGCAACCCTGCCTGGACATTGCATGGGCAAGGGAAGGGGGGTTTGGGTATAAAAGGTGTGTTTGGGTGGCGGGCGGTGCTTTAGCTTTACAAGTGCTGTACCTGCAATAAAATCGTGTTGGACTGTGCTTCTATCTACGCGTGATCCTTACCGAAGTTGGAGCGTCATTACACTCCCCATCTTTAAATTGTAATTCTGGTTTTAAACATTCCTTTATATAGAGGGCCACCCCTCTTTGTTTTTTCTCAATAGCTGATGTAAATAAGGTACCCAGTCTCTTTCTCTCCAATAAACCTCTCCTTGACTCCTTTACATGTGTTTCCTGGATTGCATATACATGTGCCTTTTGTTTTTGTAAAAAGTGAAAGGCTTGCCTTCTTTCTCCGGGATATTAAGCCCGTTTAAATTGGCTGAGAAACAAATTACCTCCATTATTTTTAGATTTCTCTTTCCTCCTCTAGGAACTGTCCTTCTTCCTCTGTGTCCGTTTGCGGTTCTAGGCTTTGGTCTGATTCCGAGATGTTGTTTCCCTCATCCTCCTGTTCTCCAGTAGGGTTCCTCTTTCTGTTTGGTGGGTCAGTCTTGTTTCCTCTTTCTCTTCCTTTTGTCTCTCTTTTATTCTCCGTTCTTGTTTCTTTTGGTATATGTCTATATTTCCCATTATCTCTATCAAATCTTCTTCTCTCTGTGTTATTTGTCGCATCAATTATATGGCACCATTTATTGTAAAATTCGTTGGCCGCCTCTTCTGAATCAATCCAGTACTTGGTTGTCCTAAATGTAAATTGGAGTCCTTCTATTTTGTTCCATTTATATCTTATATCGTTGTCTTTTAGGATATCCGTTAAAAAATAGTACTTCTTCCTATTGTCTAGCACCGCTGTTGGGATTTCCCTCATCAGCTTGATCGCTTTTCCCTTGTGGGTATAGGGGGTTGTGAAGTGGTTTCTTATAATTTTTTCCTTAGTTTTACATGAGCTATACTGGACTATAATGTCTCTCTCAGTTTTATTTTTCCTCGAATATGCAGTACTTATTCGGTATGCTTTTTCAATTAATTCTTCCATCACTTCTTCTCCCTTTTGCATCAGTTGTGCTGACATTTGAGTTATTAATTTCATGGTATCCTCTGAAGTTTCCCTCTCAAGCTCTGGTAATCCTCTTACTCTTATAATAAAATCTTTCTGGTATGATTCTAACTGAATAGTTTTTTTTTATAATCTCCTTTTGAGTGTTGTGTATCTCGTTTGTCTTCCTCTGTTCCGCATGTATTTTTGTTTTCGTCTCCTCCCCTTGTCTTTGTATATTTTCAACCTTTTCATAGAGACATATCACCTCCTTTCTTATAGTTGATACATCCTTTTTCATCTCCTTTCTTAACTCTTGAATACCATCCTTTATCTGTTTTCTTTCTTCTATTCCTTTGCCCACCATTTCACTCACCTTTTTCATCTCAAACAGCATTTCAGTCTTCATTTCTAGGATCATCTCTTTAAATTGATCTCTAATATTAGGTTCTTCTTGATATGAATTTCTTCTTTCTGTTATATTCCTTGCATCTCTGTCATTTTTCTTTCTGGTTCCCATCATTTCAAATATGGGGCTTGGTCTAATGTTCTCTTTTTCCTCTTTAGTAGCTGCGCCTTCTTTATTTACTTCGATTCCTCCTTCTTTGGTGGCTTAGGTGTTATACCCTCTTTCTTCTCCTTTTCCTTCTGGTCTACGTCACTTCGGGTTGCTCTAGGCTGCCAGGGCTATTTCCTCTATCTCCCGTTTCCTGCGTACCTCCTACGCAGCCTCCGTCCTGGGCTCCGTTATTTGCGTAAGTAGCTCGGGCACCTTCGGATCTTCCCGCTCTCTCTCGACTCACTGACGGCCTCTAGCGTCCGAGTTCTCCGCGCTCTTCTCCACTGGCCTCCGGAAGTGTTCCACTCCACCTCAGTCCCTCCCGGATGTCCTCCTCGTCCTTCCCCGAAGTTCCCCGCCTCGCGAGTAGGTAGGTTAATTTGCTATTTTTTCTTTTTACCTTCTCTCTTAGGGGCTTTCTTTCTTTTATATTTATTCGGGGTCCCCTCCGCCTTCTTCCTTCGTCCTTCCTTCCTTTATCTCTTCTTTTCCCCTTGCTATGCGTAGCTTTAAAAGTTGGGCTCTGGTTTTTTTCTTTGTTCGCCCCTGGCGTTTTCTGTCCTTAGCTCGTGGTCCGGAGGGAGTTTGTTTCTTATTTCTTCTCTTTCTTTTCCCTTTCCTTAGGCTCCCTCTCGATCTCTCCTGGAATCCTGGGTTATGGGGTGTTGTGGCTCCTCTCCTGTGCGGATGCGGAGACCGCCCTCAGCTGCCAGCCCTATGCCCGCGGTTGTCTGGGGAGGTATTTTCCCCCCGTTTGCGAGGTGGAAGTTTACCCCCCCTCTTCTGTGCCAACCCTGGGCTTGGGCACCCTCCCTTTCTCCAGAGGGTGTCGGGTTCTGCTTGAAAGACCCGGCTTTTTGCAGTTGAGTCTGAGCCCTATCGGAGCTCACCTCTCAGGCTACCACCTCCATCTTGGCCCAGGCCGGAAGTCGCTTTTGTGCTTTTCTTTAGGGTGGCTCTGAGCTTTGAGTTACCCTTTAGCTTCTTCCCTTCTCTCATCTCCTTACATTTTTTTCTCCTCCCTCCCCTCCTTCAAAAATCACTTTGCAATCCCTCTGCCTTCTTAATTGCAAGTAATAAATAATATGATCATAATATTCATAATCTTCTGGCTGCTGCCACCTACTAACAACAACAATAACAAAAGTGTTGCCCTTCAATTGAAACTTATAAACATGACATATATAACACTAGCTGTACCCGGCATGTGTTGCTGTGCCCTATTTAGGAGATGCGAGAATGTCTGATTATGTAAGGGTTTGAATTGATGTTACTTATGGTCTTGGTGGGGTCATGGCTGTGTCGTTGTGGGTTGTTCTGGTGGGTGGGATGTTGAAGTCCTGTGGAGTTGTCGGTGTGTGGTGTTGCTGGCGTTCTGCAGAGCTTGTGGATATACAATGTTTTTTGTCTTTCCATCTGCTGTGTTGACGTAAAGGTTCTGTGGTTTCCGAACTCTGGAGCACGCTACGTAGAGTTGTCCGTGGTGCCCTATTTGTGTTAGTGTTATGTCCTCCTGGTAGTTGTTATGTCCTCCTGTGTTAGTTGGTTGTACTGTGTATGTTTCTGTTTAGCAGTGGTATGTATGTGTTGTGTGTGTTGTGGGTCTGTTGTGTTGTGGGTCTGTAGAGGTAGGCATCACGAGTTGTGTGACTGTCATGTTGTGGGTGTGGTGTTTGTAAAGTGGAGGATTGGTGGTGTGTGGGTGGGATGGTGCTTGGAGAAGAGTTTGTGGTGTTGAGTGTGTTGTTTGTTGTTGTGAGTGTACAGTGGTAGTGTGGTGTGGATGTACGGTTTGTATGTGGGGTGTGTTAGTTGGTTGTACTGCGCAGGTTTCCGTTTAGCAGTGGTATGTATGCGTTGTGTGTGTTGTGTGTGAGTTGTGTTGTGGGTCTGTAGAGGTAGGCATCGCGAGTTGTGTGGCTGTCATGTTGTGGGTGTGGTGTTTGTTAAGTGGGTGTCTTTTGTTGTGGGTGTCTTTTGTCCTGTGAGTGGTATGTATGTGCTCTGTGCACATAGTTGTGTATCTTCTGCATATTGGCGTTGTGTGGTATTTTGTGCTGGCTTGGTCTTTTGGATTGTGTTTCTTGAGTGTGGTTGTGAGAGTTGCAGTGTCTGGAGGAGTGTGTGGTGTTTTTTAATTTTGTTGTTGTGATTGTGTGGCTGATTGTCCTGTGGTCAGTGGCTTGTGGTGATTACCAGTGGTCAGTTTTACTAGTTTGGCCAGTGTGGGCGAGGCTGAAGCAGCCTGTCCTTTAGGAACTGTGTGTCCTCGGCAGTCCGATTGGCTGTGGTGTGTGGGAGGCTGTCCTGAGAAGATTTGTTTGTTATAGTTGTTTTGGGGGCCTTCTAGGTTTTGGGGGGAAAGTTTCTTTGTGAAAAACCTTCCTTGCCTGAGGCCTATTTTTGTTGCCAAGTTTGGTGTCTCTGCCTTGGAAGGTTTCTCTGCCTATGGCAGTCGTTCGATGACGGGTCTTCCTTTATATATATAGATTAACAATAAATCATGAGGTCTGGAGGCCACCATGCTGCTGTCACTGGCTCAGGGTCAAGTGCCAATAGCCTGGCTTCCAGAGGAACCAGAGGGAGAGGAGATACTACAACTACTGCATTTTCTCATTATCCAGAATCTCAATCACCACAATCAGATCCTCCCATGACACCACCAAGTATACAAAGAACAATAACATCTAATTAGGGAGCTGCTGTTGATGCACAGCCTTGGGACGTTGAGGAAGAAAACTCAAAGATACTACCACTATTATTTCAAATTCTCACCAGTAATCCCAATGGGGACAAGTCAGTGGAACTTGAGGAGGAGGAGGAGGAAGGGGAGGAAGGGAGTTTTTTTTAATGACAGGATTTCAGTTAGACAGGCAGTTGCAGACAAAGCTGCAGACAGGATTGTTGGAAAGCAGCTGATGGATCAAGATTTATCTCAAATGGAACAGACTGATGCAAACTTGTACTTCGGACCGTCTGCCACATTTGGTCTTTGCTACAGCACTGCTGGCTGGCTAGCTGCACAAAGTACATGCATTGCATATCTTCTTCTTGGCTTTTCTTCGCGAACGAAGATTCAGGAAGGACTCATCCCACGCTTTCTACAAGTGCGTTGATGACTAAAACGGCCAATCCGAGATAGGCAAGTCCGGTTGCATTGCATACAACACATGGTGAAATAGAGTTTCCAATTTTCATTTTCTTTAGCAAATATTCAGAGTTAAGTTTAGGCTTGCTTGTTGCCTTCCATTTGTATTAGGTGATTTGTGGGGACAGCATATGAATAGTGAATGCCCTTCAGGACCAAATTTGTTTTATTGGGGGAAATCCCATCCTGATTTCTTCTTCATCATCCTCATAAACCCTAGGTTTCGCTTCCTTGTCCAACTTTGTCACCCTATTAACACCCGGAACACCTTGGCTGCTGCCACCGATATTGTGTTTTCTGATTTGCGCCTGCCCACTGCTGGTGCATGTCCTCACCTCCAGCCATTGCCAGCCTGGTAGAAGAAGGCCATTTAAAGTTTCCATTGTGGTGTTTATTCTCAGATGGTGTAACCTCTGGTACCTGCCCCACCATGTCCCACTACGTGCTGCACAGTCTTCACTATAAGATTGATGTTTACCTGACTGTGTTTTGTTATTTGGATTATTAATACAAACAATATTGATTCGCTACCTGGGATTCCTCTAATGTAATTTACGCGGCTGTACCTTTGTGATATCATTTCATCCTGATGGTTACGCAGTGAGTAGCACATTCATTCTTATCATAATATAATTATGTTTACGATGTGCCCAATCTGGTCTCTTTGTCTGTTATATTAGTCCTCTCTGCTGTTGTAACAGCTGACTCTCCCTTCTGCTGGGGTTTTTTTTTTGCTCATTTTTGAAAGCGGATGCCATTTTTGAAGACTTCCGAAGACTTCCGAATTTCGGTAATACTTTCGAATCAATTTTGAAATTTATCGGAATTTTTCAGAAGTCTAAATAATCTGAAATGCAATCTATGACTACATCCGAAACGAATTTTGAAACTTTTTTTTGGATCAAACATCCCTAATAGCCAATTTAATTGTAAGCTTTTTTGTGTTCTTCATTTCCTTTCCAATCCACCTCTTGCTCCCAGTGCTAAACTTGAGCTCATAAGCACACTTACGCTGAATTGTCTTTCCTGTTATGTTGTTGAATGTGACATCCACTGATGACACTGTATTAAAAAGCATGCAAGAAAAAAAACAAGCTTGATGACCAGGGCCATGTCTTCACAATAAAAGGGGACTCGCTGCTTACCAAGTTGCAGGGAATCCAAACAAATGCATGGCTGGATTCACACCAGAATCTCTACATCAGGCTGTCACTCCATCTAGGGAAAACAGGATTCACTCCAAAGCTCCCTGGAAGTTCTAGGGTGCAGCTTCAGAGTTCCTGCCACCAATGGACCCACTACTGTGTCACCAGCAGCAAACAGCTCGCTCCAAAATGCTTACAGAAGATATTGTATTTGGTGATGTTACACCAGGAACCAATATTTTACTTAAAATAATCAATATATTATTCAATAGAGTGTAAGACTGAACATACATATAGTTTGTACACATATTATATATAAAGTGCAAAATTGTCACACTTCAACAGCCTCAGGCATCATCTTGCCTGCGCGGCACCTCAGTCAAGGTAATCGAAACTTACTTTCTAAAACAGCCTGTCTTGCTCTCAAACTGTGTTCAAGCCCTTCTGACCTTGCCTGTGTGAACCAAAGGGGATGCAATCATAACAGAACTTCCAAGGCCGAGTTGCCCCGGCATTCGATAGTGAAAGCGACTGAGAGGATGCCTCCCCCTCAGCCAGATGGCTCCCAGTAATGAGGCCTGCATTCCGAGAGGTCTGAGATCACATCAACATACTAAGGATCATCCATCATGGGCCTTGACGTGCGACGTACTTTCAGGATCCTATAATTGCCCTGTGCACCCTCCAGCCTATGTCTTCTACCAACATCGCATCCAGGATGGGCTAGGGAAGTGGCCGATTGGGCCTTCCCTTCAAGAGAAAGCCAACCAGCCAACTCCGGGCTGGTTCATCTCTGCTCCACCTAGTCTCGTCCCTGCTTCACCTGCGGTTCGGCCATGCGTTGCCTGCATCCCAGGTCACCGTCAAAACCTGAGGTGGAAGCCTGAAGCCGTTCCAGTGCTTGAACTCTCTGCTACTGAAACATTGTTCCTGCCTCCTTGCCTAAACAGGGATTCCCTCAAGGTTTCTGGACCCTCTGCTACTCAAAGCGCTGCTTCCTGCCTCCTTGCCTCGGCAGGAATTCTCCAGGACCTTCCGTGGGTTGCTACAACTGTCCCTGTCACCCGCTACGGTGAGGTCTCCCTTTGAAAGACCTGTGCCAATGAAGAGGCCATCCCAGCGTTATTGCATCGGCTGGGATTCTGAAGAGACTCTTTGCTTGCTACTTTGACCGTCCCCGTCTTTTAGCCACGACAGTGATTCCTTGGGGAAAAGACTCTTGCCTTAAAGCCATTTATCCCAGCCTCCTTGCCTCGGCTGGGATACTTTCTATGGGCTCTACAGCGTCTGGCCAGGGATCCTGTTTGCCAGCCCCTCCCAACCGGGCTGCCTTGACCAGCGTCCCTGAGCGCACTTGGCTTTACCGCGAATCCTAAGAGACTTTTCTACTTTTGAACTCTGTGCTTTCCATGCCGCAACGTTTGCTGAACCGGAGGGAACTTTGCTAAAGACTCTCTCTCTTGCTGCTGGCATCCGGATTGTGGTCCAAACTATGGGATTATATCTACCTGTAGATCTTGACTGCTACTTTAAAGGCACTATATATGCCTTCAAGCTTTCTATTGTTTCCTGCACAATAAAACCCGGTTGTACCCATGCCATTGTGTGGTTTATCTAGGGAGGTCATGAGCCAAGGCCCTAGGGGGCGACAAAAATACACGATAAAGCATTCAAGGTGATAACAAAGCACTGCCCACAGTACCTCCATGCATGGTCATACAGATGTCGGAAGAGGGGGTAAAGGAAAGATGTCCTTAGGAAGGGGAAGAGTCCACAGGATTGAAGGTAAGTAAATAGGTATGCGTTCGTTTTCAATGCATGGTAGCGCCAATGCGCATTAGTGTAATCCTCCAATGTGGTATCCCTTCAGTGGCGGAAAAAGCGCCAATGCGCTAGTTCCTGTCCCCGTTAGGTGCCAATACACTCAGATAAATTGTAATCTATCCTGAGGACTCGAGGGTACCAGTATGCTAACACAGCCGATATATAAAGGGAACCCAAAGCACTGTAAGTTAAGTCAGGAGCGCATTGATTGAGAGGGGCTCGTTGAGTCCACCTGGGTGCTCACTCTTTAGGATTTCACTCTTTAGGATTTCACTACTACTATTATTCTACAGTATATAGTTCTAGTACATGTACACCAGGAACCAAGCCATGTGACCAGAAATGCAATATTGCCAGCAAACCTAAGGGAGAGAGCTGCTTATGGTAATAGTGACAGTGGTGGCTCCAATGCACCCTTAGCCTGACTGCGCATGTGGGTGGCCAAAGGGTTCCAGGAAGGCTCCCAGTCTGTATTGGAGCAGCTCAAGAATACTTTAACCTGGATTCATCTGTTAGGTGTAAATACAGCCCAGATTACAGGGTTCATCTTTGTTTCAAAAATTGAAGGCAGTGCTCCTTCCAAAGAGCCAGTTTTATTTGGAACGTGGAATTATCTGAATACTGAAACTTCAATCGAGTTTTCATTTATTTGCTTCACTGGCTATGCTGCAATAAAAATCCTGAGATATCAATTGAATTAACATTCTTCAGGCTTGTTCAACCGAAACATGCAAATTGCCCTGGGGTAATATACTACAGTTCATTTTCATATTTTGAAGCAGTAACACAAGCTGTACTTGCCTTGTATCAAGGGCAGTATCTGCCAAGTTAGAGCAAAAAAAATCTGTTTTTATTACAGCTAGTTCCTTAAGCCTCTATTTGCAGTCTGGTGAGCACTGCTATAGACTGAGAGGCATTTAATGTAAAATATTTATTTTATATTTTATATACTTAACTCAAAGACAGTCCTTCATAAAAGAATGAAGTTTCTAGATCACTCCTTTTTGTTCTTTTATATTCCAAGCAAGACTTCTATTAAAGTTTCATACAACTTTCTCCACTGACTAAAATTGTTTACAGAATCCCTGTTGCCTCAGAGTGAGCATAGGAGTCGTTCAGTAAAAATTATGTCTGCTGGGCAGATTGTGTCTTGCCACATAAAACTTCTCGTGCCCTGAGATCTACAGCAGATGCCATTTTCTCAGTCCTACCACTTTCATGGGTGTGTCTGCTAGAGAAAAGATACAGTCTTTTATGTTTGTAGGATCAATACAATTTGATGCCAGTTTAACTGCTGTGGAATCCAGGGATTTGTGGCTTGGTGAGGCACCAGTACTCTTAGAAAACTAAAGACCATGAAATACTACAACTACAATGATTCTATAGCATTGAGCCATAGCAGATAAAGTGGTGTCCAAATGCACTGAAGTGGTGTCAAACTACCTGCATTCTACAATTCTGCCCCCTTAGTAGCTTCCTAAGCTCTAGAACAGGGGTGGGCAATTATTTGAAAGCCATAAATATCCTGAGCACAGGTACATTTACATACAGATCTGCAGCACGGACACCGTTTGCTACATTGACATAAATAGAATCTATGGTATAACCCAGGGGTGGGCAATTATTTTTTCCAAGGGGCCACACGAGAGCCAAAAAATATGATGGAGGGCCGCACCTAAAGGCTGAACTACATTCTACATAATATCAATTGAATTTCTTTAATAATAATAATAATAAAAAGGCACCACATTGCAATTTTTGATATACTAATAAGACTGATAAGAGTATATGTTATGAGCCATGAAAAAGAGAGGTTGTCTTTGTAAAATGACATTTATTCACTAAAATTTACCAAACAATGGTTAACAAAATGTGAACATTTGTATCATTCGTGATTCATTATATCACGGGTCGGGAACCTTTTTGACTCAGAGAGCCATAAAAGCAAAATATTTGGAAATTTATTTCAGTGAGAGCATTATAATAATAATGATGATGATAATATTCATTCAGCCTCTGCTAATAATAATAACAGGTTCCTAGAGTAGGAGGAGACCTTCAAGGCCCATCCAGTCCAACCTCCTTCTGCCATAAGGGAAAAATACAATCAAGGCACTCCTCACAGATGGCCATTCAGCCCATAATAATAATAACAACAACAGGTTCCTAGAGTAGGAGGAGACCTCCAAGGGCCATCCAGTCCAACCTCCTTCTGCCATAAGGGAAAAACACAATCAAGGCATTTCTCACAGATGGCCATTCAGCCAATAATAACAACAACAACAGATTCCTAGAGTAGGAGGAGACCTCCAAGGGCCATCCTGGCCCAACCTCCTTCTGCCATAAGGGAAAACACAATCAAGGCACTCCTCACAGATGGCCATTCAGCCAACAATAATAACAACACAGGTTCCTAGAGGAGGAGGAGACCTCCAAGGGCCATCCTGTCCAACCTCCTTCTGCCATAAGGGAAAAACACAATCAAGGCACTCTCACAGATGGCCATTCAGCCAATAATAATAATAACAACAACAGGTTCCTAGTGTAGGAGGAGACCTCCAAGGGCCATCCCGTCCAACCTCCTTCTGCCATAAGGGAAAAACACAATCAAGGCACTCCTCACAGATGGCCATTCAGCCAATAATAATAACAACAACAGGTTCCTAGAGTAGGAGGAGACCTCCAAGGGCCATCCAGTCCAACCTCCTTCTGCCATAAGGGAAAAACACAAAGCATTCCTCACAGATGGCCATTCAGCCAATAATAATAATAACAACAGGTTCCTAGAGTAGGAGGAGACCTCCAAGGGCCATCCAGTCCAACCTCCTTCTGCCATAAGGGAAAAACACAATCAAGGCACTCCTCACAGATGGCCATTCAGCCATCTTGAGCCAAACTTGGCACACTGAACTCTCATGAGACCAAAGGACTGAATGGGTTTGCTGGGCATTTACCTTGAGTTTGGGAGTTGTCGTTTTCCTACATCCAGAGAGCACTGTGGACTCAAATAATGATGGATCAGGACCAAACTTGGCACAAATCCTCAATTTGCCCAAAGAGGCAGAAAAGAAGAGAAGAGGAGGAGGATGAGGAAGGAATGGAAGCAGCCTCCCCCGCGCACTCTGGCCTCGGCCCCGCCCTTTTCCCACTCTGGCCCCGCCCTCTCTCCATCGCTGCACTCCCGCTCCTTCCCTCTTCCGTTCAGGTGGTGGAAGGGGGAAGGAATGAAAGGGGGAAAGAGGGAGGGAAGGAAACAGGAAGACAGGAAACAGAAGAAGGGGAAAGAGCGCCGAGGCAAGAGGGCGGGGGGAGCGCACGAGGAGGAAGTGAAGGGAGGAGGAGGAGGGCGAAGGTATGCTCTTGCTCCTGGCTGCCTCCCCTTCTTCCCCCTCCCTCCCTTCCTCCACTCTGCCTGCCTGCCTGCTTCTTCATGTTTGTAGCCACCCCAATGGGAGTTCGCCTCCCCTCTTCTGACAAAGACTTGAGGGAGCCACGGGCCGGATAGCATCGGCTGCCAGGCCGGATCCGGCCCGCGGGCCGTAGGTTGCCCACCCCTGCTCTAGAATCATAGGGAGCCCAGAAAGGTCCTCTCTTTTGCTATCCTTTCAGGGGCAGGCAACAATTTTAATGTAATGAATGTTTAATCATATTGTAATACTAACATTTCTTATTTATCAGCTATATTTAGTAGATCGGTTTCAATTTGTGAGCTACCTTTAGGCTGGAGGCTGGGGGTAGGACAGAATCTACATAAAGATTATTAAAATGATGATGTCACAATATAGTCCCAAATAAGAAGTTGATAGGTGCACCTTTTCATACTAAGCCTTGTGAATCTGGAAATTAGTAGATGCACGGAAACAGAGAATCACTTCAACTACAGTGATCCCTTTTCTACAAAGTGGATCTGCCTTGCAAAAGAAAAATCTCATCACAACCCTTGGAAAGTTACTTTGAGAAAAGGATATGTTTCAACTTCAAGTCTATAGACGTACTTCACTACTTTTGTAGTCAAAATTTAAAAATTGGTTCTTTATGTGCTATTTCTTAAATTATTGTGAAAGCAATCACTTTGTTACTGCACACACAGCTACGAGTACCAATGTTATGCCCTTGGAACCTTTCATTATCCAGAAGTCCAATTCTGGATGAGGGAAACAAGTATTTAAATATTTCATGGATTGGAGTTTCATTTTAATGCGAGTCACTGCTCCTGAAGCCTTTCAATCTTGTGGGACATCAGTGCTGCACTTCTGCCTTAAAAAAAGGGAAAAAATGCTCCAAGTCAATGAGCTGTAATTAAAAAAAACAAACTCCTCTCTCCACTTTATTGAAACTTTAACACTCACAACAGCAGTAGATTAACTCTCTCGGCATTATTTCGCGAACAAAGATTTTTTAGGAAGGACTCATCCCACGCTTTTTACAAGCGCGTTGATGACTTAAAAGACCAATCTGAGATAGGCAAGTACAGCTGCAGAAAGCACAGCAGAAAGTCTCCTTGGGTGATGTTGTTTCCAAGTTGCAGTTCTTTCTGCGTTGTCGTTTCTCCTCGAGACCCATTCAGCATGTCTTCTCGAAAGAGGCCGCAGCATTGTGGCTAGTGCGTCTCCATGCCTCCCGATGTGAGGCCAGGGTGGACCATTGTTGGGGATCAATCTGGCCGAGCCTGAGATGTTGTTTCAGGGAGTCTTTATATCTCTTTTTGGGGGCACCTCTCTTGCACTGACCCGTGGTGAATTCACCATAGAATAGTATCTTTGGGAGGCGGTGGTTCTCCATCCTAGAGATGTGCCCTGCCCAGCGCAGCTGTGTTCTCAATAGCATGGCCTCAATGCTGGTGATCCCTGCTTGCTCAAGGACAGCAACATTCGTCACATAGTTGGTCCAGTGTATATTTAGGATTGTGTGAAGATATCACTGATTAAAGCGTTCGAGGAGTTGTAGGTGTTGGCGATAGGTGACCCATGTTTCAGACCCATAGAGGAGAATAGACAGTATGATAGCTATGTACACACTGATTTTGGTGCTTTGCCTCAGGTGCTTGCTGCTCCAGACTCTTTTGTGAAGCCTTCCAAATGCACTCTATGCCTTTGCTAACCTGTGATCTATCTCTTTATTAATCTTGGCATCTGAAGAGATGGTGTTTCCCAGGGAGGTGAACTGCTGAATGGACTTAAGCACAGATTTGCCTATGCTGACATGGGGATGATGGTGTTCTTCCTGTGGTGCGGGCTGGTAGAGAACTTCCATTTTCTTCAGGATGACTTCCAGCCCAAACAGCTCTGCAGCTGTTGCAAAGCAGGATGTTAGGCGTTGTTCTGAATGGGCAACAAGGGCAGCATCAGCAAAAAGCAGCTCACGGACTAGATAGTTTAGAGTCTTAGTGCAACTTGCCTATCCTTTCAGATCTAGTTTGATAATGCACTAAAATGCACACATTGTTTATTGGACATAGGCACATTTAATTGTCTTGTGGGGTAGGGTTCTATATTGTCCCCTATATTGTTTAACATCTACATGAAGCCGCTGGGAGATCATCCAGAGTTTCGGTATGTGGTGTTATTTGCACGCAGATGACATCAACTCTGTCCTCCTTCCCACCTGCTATTAGGAGGCTGTTAAGATCCTGAACCGGCGCTTGGCCGCTGTAATGGTCTGGATGCGGGTGAACAAATTGAAATTAAATCCAGATAAGACAGAGGTACTCCTGGTGGGTCGAAAGCCCGAACAGGGCATAGGGTTACAGCCTGTGCTTGATGGGGTGACACTCCCCCTGAAGGCGCAGGTTCGCAGCTGTCACAATGCAAGGACTCGGCCGGCCCCTTAATCACACACACAGAGACGGTAATCAGTTAACTATTTTATTGTAGAATAAAGAACAAGTAAAAAGGCAATTGTCCATAAGATATAAAAGTTCAGTTCAAAAGCAAAGCATCCATAGCAAATCCAAAGGCAAGGGTCTTGGCAAAAGGCTTGGCAAAAGCTCTGCAAAACCAAGCGGATCAAGAAACAAGGCAGGGTTTAAACAAGGTCCAAGAAACTTCTTGGCAAGGCACGAGCCGCAACTTGGCTCCGTGGTCTTTTCCTCGCTACACCTCCTTAGGTTAGAAGTGGCCGAGGTACTGAGGATCCCACGGATCCTATACTTAATTCCTTTGGCGAGGACCCCCCGGCTCTAGGCTTCTCCTCCAATCTGTGCCCGGGCCCTCGCCCCTTTGGCTGGTCTAGGCTGTGATGCCAGCCCCTCCTGCTAGCCTCAATGCTCCGTCTCCTATCAAAGCTTGACCTTGCCTCCCAGCACCTGGTTCCCTATCTTCGTGAGAGTCAAACTCCCCTTGCGCTTCCATGGACTCATCCTCCTCCGTTTCCCACATTCGTTCCTGTGAACCGAGCCCCCCCGGTTTCTCATAGCCTTGGCTATCACTGCTATCTGAATCCCTCTGACATTCCACATTCTCGTACAGGTCAGGCCATCCATCATCCCAGGCCAGACTCTCTGTGGGAGAAGAAGGCCCAGCTAACTCATTAACCCCTTCTTCCAATCCCTCCAAATCCTCCTCAGAATCTTCCTCAGCTGCCGCTGGTTCTAATGCGAGTGAGACCCCCGGTGCTGCCCCTTGCTCCCCAGGCACGAAAGGGAACTGGGCAGCTACAGCAGCTTGGGAGTGATCCTGGATTCATCGCTGAGCCTGGAACCCCAGGTTTCGGCGGTGGCCAGGGGAGCATTTGCACAGTTAAAACTCGTGCGCCAGCTGCGCCTGTACCTTGGGAAGTCTGACTTGGCCACGATGGTCCACGCTCTGGTTACATCCCATATAGACTACTGCTATGCACTCTATGTGGGGTTGCCTTTGAAGACTGCTCAGAAGTTTCAAAAGGTCCAGCGTGCAGCAGCCAGGTTGCTAACAGGAGCATACAACTCCACTGTTGCGTCAGCTCCACTGGCTGCCAGTTTGCTACCGGGCACAATTCAAGGTTCTGGTTTTAGCCTATAAAGCCCTAAATGGTTCCAGCCCAGCTTATCCGAACGCCTCTCCCCCTATGAACCCACCAGGGACTTGAGATCGTCTGGGGGAGGCCCTGCTCTCGAACCCGCCAGCTTCACAAGCACATCTGGCAGGGACGAGGGACAGGGCCTTCCCTGTGGTGGCCCCATGGCTGTGGAATTCCCTGCTCAGGGATATCAGATTAGCCCCTTCCCTCATTACCTTTAGAAAAAAACTGAAAACTTGGCTCTTCGAGCAAGCGTTTGAAGCTTCAGCTTAATCAGACAATCTTGAATCGTAAATGACTTGGGAACTATTATAACGATGGAACGGATATAGACTGAATATGATGACATTGATTTTTAAAAAAAATATAATAATAAATTATTGTTCATTGTTTTGATATTTGTGATGTTTTTAGATATATTGTAATGAGATGTTTTTATTCTATTGATGTGTGTTTTATATGGCATCGAATTGTGCCAATTGTTCGCCCTGAGTTGCTTTCAGGGTGATATGGGTAGGGTAAAAATGATGTAAATAAATAAAATAAAATAATTGTTTATAACAGTTGCTTTATATGTAGATGGCCTTCCTAGACACAGAAGAGAGGGTTTTCCATTTTCATAAGGAAACCATCATGGGTGATCACTAGTGGCCAAGTATGATAGCCCTCCATGTTGCGCTAAGTCAAAGCAGGATCAGTTGTGTGTGTGTGTTGAAGAAAAACCTTATAATTATCATGTACAGCTGGTGAAGTAGGTCAACCAGCAAGCTTGGGCCACATCCAAGAGGCTATATTTGTATGAGTTTTTAGAATACAGTTCCACCAGCAGAAGGAAGTATGGAGAGATCCTGATGGAGAGATCCTGGAGAGCTTCTTCTCTGAGGAGAACTATGCTACAAGGCTTTGTTCTGGAGAGCAGCAAAGAGAAGCTACTCTAAAGGAGGCTATGGTAGAATAGCTATTTTACTCAAGGTTTATTTTTGATCTCTCATTTGATGTAAGACAGGGCTGTCCAACTGGCGGCCCAGGGGCCGTATACGGCCCCCAAGCCCCTTCCCTATGGCCCCCCCTCAGCTTTTTAATAAAAAAATTAAATTAAAATATTTATAAATTACCCACTTCCGGGTTTGAACAGAAATATCGCGAGACTACGGAAGCCACGGGATTCGCTCTCAACGCAAAATCTCGCCTGTGTTGAGAGCGAAATCCCGTGTGGCTTCCGTAGTCTCGCGATACTCCTGTTGCCGAAATCTCGGCTACTTAATCCCTGCAGCCCACACAGACATGATTTGTACATTCCCGGCTGCTGCCTCGGTCGGTCGTCGCCTCTGCTCGTGGTCCGGCTACTCCAGGATCCTGCACGTTTGGGAAGGTAGGCTAACCTTTATGTTATTATTATGTAATTGTGTATTTGAATGCCCACCCTGCATTTAATGTTAGTAAAATATTATATTTGACTGTATGGATGCCCCTTTTGAATCCCCACCCTGCATGAGTAGTAAGCCGGGGGCGGAGCCAGGGGAGGGGGCAGGGGCGGAGCCGGGGGCAGACCCTACGGCCCCCCAGGTCATCAGTGACTGGAATTCAGGCCCCAGGGCCAGTAGAAGTTGGACAGCCCTGATGTAAGATGAAGATGCCTTATTTTGTGTTTCTTACAAAGACTATGTAAGTTTGTTGCATTGCTTCTTTTTTTTTGGGGGGTATACAACATTGCCAGTTTATGTTTTCATCTCTGCTGAGAAAAGAGTAAAGATTCTTCTGCTCATTTCTACTCTGGTCTGTGAGTCTTTTGTGCTTGGATTTTGGGCGCAGGGACGCTGGGGAAAATACGCTGCTGCGTAACACTCCAGAGGTAGAGTTAGGTCCGAAAAAGAAAATATGATTTTTCTCCACAGATGCATATTACAGGTATACAAGATTGTATATAAAATTCTTCTGGATCCACATGCTCTTAAACATTGAGGAAATATATTTCCAGATGAAAGGAAGTAATGACAAGGATTTCCTTTTAAAAAATTCTTTATTGAGCAGATTTTTACATAAAATTGAAAGCATAGATTTAGTAGAAGAAAAAAAGATAGAAAAAGAAAGAACACAGAATAGATATTAGTGAAGAAGAAAATTGGAAAAAAGAGATAGAAATATGAAAGTCTAAAAAGGAGCGTATACCAAGTATACAGAAAAGTGTCGACCTCCTAAGTCTTTTATCAGCGGAGTTATCCTTTTCTTTACTTGTTTTGTTTTGTTTCATCTACTTTTAAATCTTCTCTTCTTGTTTCTATTGTCATGACTCTATGTTTATCTTTCTGTTCTTCATATAGTCTGTCAACATTGTCCAGTCTGTTTCCTTTATGGGGGTTTCTTGTAAGTCAGTCTGTCCATATTTCTGATGTCTATGATTTTCTCAAACCATATATCTTTATCAGGAATTTCTTTGTCCTTCCATCTTTTGGCATAGCAGATTCTCGCTGCCGTGCTTAGAAGGAAAAACAGTTTATCGGTGTTATTGTCCATCTTGGATTCTGTCATTCCTAGTAGGAAATTCTCAGGCTTCAGGGGAATGTCTATTTTTTAGAATTTCTTGTAGCTTGTCTTGAATTTTTTCCAGTACGTCGTTGCCTTTTCACATGTCCACCATAGGTGGTAATATGTCCCTTCAATTTTACCACACTTCCAGCATTTTGTACTCATGTTTTTGTAACATTTTCCTAATTTCTTTGGTGTCATGTACCATCAGTAAGCTGTTTTAATCCAATTTTCCTTTAATTCTGTGGCATATGTGTATCTTGGCTTCTTTTTCCATATTTCTTCCCATCTCTCTCTTTCTATTGTTCTTCTTATATTTTCTTTCCACCTTTTAATATAATTTTTTCTTCCTTCTTATCTTGATCCCACTCCATTAGGGTTTTTTTTGTATATTTTTGATATTATTTTTGATCTGTTTTTAATATTATGTCCCAGAAATTATTTACTTCTTGAAATCCTATCTTTTCATCTTTTGAAAAGTATTCTTTTAATTGTCTGTAGTGAAGCCATGATATTTTGTTGTCTATATTGAATATTTCTTGTTGTGTTTTTTAATTATGTTTCTCTATTCTCTTTCTTCACTAATTCTTTATATCTTGGCCACTCCTTCCATCCTAGTATTCTCATCGCCAACTCTGTGGAACTCCTTGCCTGAGGAGATTCGAACCACACGGGACCTGATGCCATTTCGCAGAGCCGTTAAGGCCTGGTTATTTAGGCAGGCATAATCTGCACTCTGCCATGTCACCGTCATGCCATTACGCTGTATATGGTTGTTTTACTGGGAATGGGATTAATTGGGGGTTTTATTGGTTTTATGATTTATATGTTTTATCTGATTTTATCTGATTTTATCGCTGTAAACTGCTCTGAGCTCCGGAGAGAGCAGTATATTAAACCGAATAAATAAATAAATAATTTGTGATGCTTCTAGTGGGGATATCCATAGGGGTGTTTTATTATAGAATTTGGTTTTATATTTTTGCCATATTCGTATACGGTTCGATCTTATGAGGTGGTTCCCAAGGTTTTTTTTTTTTATTTCCTTCATACCACACATATTTATGCCATCCATCCCTCAACTCTACTCCTATGCTTAACACTTTTTTTCCAATTTGGCCCATTCTCTTATGACAAGGATTTCCTTGATGCACTTTCCTCTCAGCACTTTCCCTCCTTTTTGTCCTGTATCGCACCTCTTCAAAATGCATAGCACAATTGATGACAGCTGACCATAAGAAAACCTAGTGGACATGAATACACCAACTCAGACTGCGTCCCCACTTTGATCTGGGCTGTTTTGTTGATGTTTTTGCCGGCATTACTATTTAATAGTTTTGCTTTACGATAATCCCACAATTATGTATACACACAATTATGTATACAAAGACCCAAGTTCTGTATGTTCTGTCTTCAAATACGCAGAATGAGAATTGGGTGAAGGATTTTGGCTAAAATATTATGGATACAATTAACTGGTTTCAGAAGTGGAAGGTTTTTATACTTAATATTTCAGTACCTCAGCCCCCCCCAATATTTCATTTATACATGTCAGACAAACCAAACCACCAAACAACATTTTTATATTATAAATTCTATACAACTATTTCCAAACTTTCTGTGGATTTTAATTAAGAAGAAAAAAGGACTTGTAATGCAATAGTTTTCCTCTCCTTAAGAAGATATTTCTGAACAAGGCTGATACTACTAGTGCCCAGCAGTACTGAAAAGGAGGAGATTGCTTCTGTTTCAAGCCTATTTGCCTGAGAATTGCTTTATTGCCTTTTGAATCAGTTTAAACTGGAGGTGTGACTAGATTTCCTCTTTATTGTGTTGGCTGTCTGCTCCAAGTTCCAAACCATTGAGTTTGTCAGCTAGTGAATTGCACTGGGACTGTGAACCACCAAGAGGCCTGCAATGCCAATGCTCTTTAATCTTTTGCATGTGTAACAAGAAATTTAAAAATAGCCGAACAAAGGATGTCTTTTGACCGTGATGTGATGCAATCTGAATATAGATAGGCCCTTGTCTATTGACGTTTGTTCATTGACCCCCTTTTCTTTGTATAGATGCTGTAACATAAAATGTATTCATTTGATTGGACTATGAGGATTATTAAAACTTTGGCTATATGTAATATTGGCATTATTCTTCCAGACTGCTTTCCAAACTTCTGGCTTTATTTTTTAGCCCACGTTTCTTGACCATTTGTAGCACAGCAGTTCTCGTTTGTGCCTGGGGGGCAGGGGCTAGGACCGGGGGTCCCATTGGCATTGGGGCCTGCAGCAGCAGAGTTGGATTCTGAAGAGGATTTAGAAGGGTTAGCAGAAGGAGAGTTTCCCATCTCCGGGCCTCCTTCTCCCACAGAAAGCTTGGCTTGGGAGGAAGGTTGGCTTGACCCTTACGACGAGACAGATAACCAGGTGCACATGGAAAGCAGTGATAGCGAAACTTATGAACGGCCGGGGGGGAGAGGTTCACAGGATCCTTTGAGTGAAAACATGGAAGAGAGCGGCTGGGAAGAATCTAGGGAGGAGAGCTCTCATGGAGATAGAGACCCAGGTGCTGGGAGGCAAGGCCGAACCTTTGATAGGAGACGAAGCATCGAGACTAGCAGGAGGGGATGGTACCACAGCCTAGACAGGCCGAGGTCCGTCAGCAGAGATTGGAGATGACGAAGCCTAGAGCGTCAGGGACCTCGGCTGAAAGATTAAGTATAGGATCCGTGGGAACGAATCCTCAGTACTTCCGCCACGTCTCTTCTGAGCAGACATGAAGCGAAGCTGGTCCACGGAGCTAAGTTGGCTAGTGGCCTACCAAGTCTTGCCTTGCATCTTGTACCTTGCCTTGTTCCTGAATCCGCATTGCTGTGCGGAGCCTTGCCAAGTCTTTTGGATTCTTTATCAAGCTGTTTTGGACATTTGATTGCTTTTTGCCTTTGGATTTGCTTTTGCTATTTTTATGGACAATATTCCTTTTGAACTGTTTTATATTCAATAAAGCAGTTAGCCTTCAGTCCGTCTCTGTGTGTGTGATTAAGGGGCCGGTCAAGTCCGTGCATCGTGACACCATTCTATTATATGACTTTTGGATTGTTCCTCCTTTTTTCCTAACCTTTGCAGTATCTTATATAGTTTACCCACCAATTTCTGTTTATTATTCAATAGTATTTCTTCAATTTCATTATATTGTTGTTCGAATCCTTTCTTTTTATCTTCTTTATATATATTACAAATTTGTAGGTATGGAAACCACCCTATTGCTTTATTCCCTTCTAATAATTGATGGTGTGTTTTCAGATTCCATTCAACTCCATCCCAATTTAGTAAGTCTTTATAGGTTAACCATTGTATATCGTCTGTCTGCCTGACCCGGAACGCCTCTACTGGGGAGATCCACATTGGTGTCCTTATTTTATATTTTCTGAAATATTTTTCCCCAATTTTTATTAATGAACTTCTAATATAATGGTTCTTAAACATTGAGTCATTTTGGATTTTGTTATATTGCAGGTAGGCATGTAGCCCAAATTTTAAATTGAACCCCCCTAAATTCGTCAGTCTGTCATCCTCTAGTAGACACCACTCTTTTAGCCGAAGTAGACAATTTGCCTCGTAGTAAAGTTTCAAATCGGGGACTCCTAGGCCCCCGATTTCCTTAGGCTCCTGTGGATATTTTAGCCTTACCCGCGGTTTTTTTCCTGCCCAAATGAATTTGGAAATTGTTCTATTCCATATATAAAGCTGGCTTTCTTTTTTAATGATTGGTTTTGTGTTAAATAAAAAAATAATTTTGGGTAGAATGGTCATTTTTACGGCCGATATCCTCCCTAAGAATGACAGATTTAACTTCTTCCATTTCTCTAATATTTTATTTATTTCTATCCAGGTGGTCTCGTAATTATTTTTATACAGTTGAGAGTTTTTCTGTGTTATTTGGATACCAAGGTATTTTACCCTATTTGTAATTTTGATTCCTGATATTGTTTGAAGTTCTTGTTTTTCTTTTGCGTTCATATTTTTAACTAGCATTTGTGTCTTTTCTTTGTTGATCTTAAATCCAGTGGTTTTTTTCCCAAATCTCTCCACTTTTTCTAACCATTGTTTTATTTTTTTTCCAAATATATTTATTGGGTTTTCTTAACAATAAAAGAGGTGGAACAAATTGAGGGATAGGACAGCAGGAAGGTATAGAGAGAACTTGGGAAAAGAGGCAGAGGGGTGGGGACGGGCTGGGGGGGGAGTGTGGGAAGGAAAAGACGAGGGAGGGGGTTGGTCGGGGATAGGTTTGGTGAAGGGATCAGAAGGGAGGGGGTAAACATCGGGGGGAGAAGGGGGTTGTCGGGCTTCCGATCTCTTTGTATTGTCCTTGCTGTTTCAATTGGGGGAACTGAAGGTCAGTGACCCTGTGTCTTTCCGCATCACAGGAGGGGGGGGGCAGGAGGGGGCAAAGAGGTGGGAGGACTTTTACCTCCTATCTGAACTTGAAGTAGCTTGCGACCATGACTAGCGGTCTAGTTATGTCTCTCTGAGCCCCGGCTCTGTAGGTAGGCCCTGAAGGGGGACCAGTCAGTTCTGCGCAGGCCCTTTCCCTCCAGCTCGCTCATGTAATAGGAAAGCCTATCCATGTTCATGATGTCCTGGACTTTGTCCACCCATTCTCAAGGCCAGGCGTGTCTTTCGACTTCCAGTTCTTCGCGAACACCATCCTTGCTGCTGTGGAGAAGAACCAGAATAGTCGTTCCTCATTTTCGTCAGCCAGGACACCTTCATCTACTATTCCTAGTAGACAGGCCTCTGGCGTCCTCTCCAGTGTGTTCTGTAGAATCTTTTGAATCTGGGTAAAGATTGTTTTCCAGAAGCTCGAAGCTTCCTGGCAGGTCCACCACATGTGGTAGAAGGTGCCCGTCTGTGTTCCGCATTTCCAGCATACTGACTGGGCCGTCCTGTACATCCGACCCAGTTTATAGGGAGTCATGTACCATCTGAAGAACATTTTGTACCAATTTTCCTTCAAATCGGTGGCATAAGCAATTTTGATGTTCTTCTGCCAGATCTTTTCCCATTCTTGCATCGTGATGGCGCGGCCGACATTTTGTGCCCACTTTATCATGCAGGTTTTTATCTGTTCCGTCTCCGTTGCCCACTCCAGAAGTTGTCTGTAGGCCTTGGAGACAAGCTTCTTCTCTTTGATTAGGAGGGTGTTCCAGAAGCGTTCCCCTTCCTCGAAGCCTGTTTGCTCATCTCTCCGGAAGCTCGCTCTAATCTGTAGGATTTGGAGCCTAACCATTGTTTTATTGAATTCCTTGGGTTTTCCAGTATTTGGACCAAATCGTCTGTAAATGCCTGGATTTTAAAATTGGCTTTCTTTATCTTAATACCTTTTATTTCATTTTCTGCTCTAATATCATTTAATAATAATTCGAGTATCCAAATAAATAATAGGGGGGACATTGGACAGCCTTGCCTGACTCCTTTCTGTATTGCTATTTTTTTGTTTTTTTTATAATTGACTATGATTTTAGCTGTCTGTTCCGAATAGATTGCCGTTATGATATTTTTAAATTGGTGTCCTATATCTAGTTCACTAAGTAATGTTTGCAGAACGTACCAGTTCACTCTGTCAAACGCTTTTTCTGCGTCGACAAAGATGAAGGTGGCCTTCCTATCTATGTTCTTATCATAGTATTCAATGGAGTCTATTAACATTCTAACGTTGGTATGTAACTGTCTGCCTGGAAGAAAGCCGTTCTGGTCCTCCTTGATCCATGTATTAAGAAAGGGTTTTAATCTTTCTGAGATAATAGAAGTGAAGATTTTATAATCACTATTTAAAAGAGATATTGGTCTATAATTGGATGGATCAAGGGGGTCCTTTCCCGGCTTTCCTATCAGGGTGATATTTGATTCCTTCCAAGTATCCGGTATTTTTGCATTATTTAATATATTGTTGAACACTTTGTATAGGATGTCCACCAATTCTTCTTGATATAATTTATAGTATTCCGCCGGATAACCATCCGGTCCTGGTGATTTTCCCTGTTTAGATCTTTGAATTGCTTTATTGATCTCATCCTTTGTTATCGTTCTATTTAAGGATTCTCTGTCTTCCTCAGATATTTTTTCCAGTTTCTTTTCTCCTATATATTTTTCGACCTGATTGTTCAATATCATTTTTCTTATAAATGTTTGCGAAGAACTCTTCTAGTACCTTCCTTATTTCTGTATCTTTTAAATAATTCTTGTCTCCTATTTTTAAGTTCGTGATCATACTTTTTTCCCTTTTTTCTTTAAACTGCCAAGCCAATAGTTTCCCGGGTTTATTTGCGGACTCAAAATATTTTATATATTTTAAATTTCTTTCTATTTTCCCCATTTCATATACCACCAATTGCTTATTATACATATCTAATTCATGTTTTTTGAGTTTATTTGTCGGGTCTTTCTTTAAGATCTTCTCCATCTTCTCATTTTTTTCTTGTAACTCTTTGGTTTTTTTAAGGGCAGTTTTCTTTCTTATATATTGCTGTTTAAGAAAATAGCCTCTCATATAGGCTTTACTCGTGTCCCAAATGATGTTATATTTGGTATTGTTATGACAGTTAATTTCAAAAAATTCTTTTAGTACTTTTTTGCTGTCCTCGAGTATTTTTTCTTCTTTAAGGATATATGAGGGGAATTTCCAATTAAATTCTCTTTTCTCATTGAAGAGTTCTAGTTCCACTTGGCAGTGGTCCGAAAAATATCTAGGTTGAATTTTTGTTTTCTTAATTTCTGGAGTTAACTCATTTGACACTAAAATAAGGTCTATCCTGGACCAGGATTGGTGCCTGTTCGAGAAGAAAGTAAAGTCTCTCTCCCTACTGTTCATCAATCTCCATGGGTCTGTCAAATTTAGATTTTCCAGGAGCCTAAAGAAACTTTTGGGCAGTTTGTTACTCTGTTCTTTCATGTTTGGTTTACTTAGTTTTTTGTCTAGTTTCGGGTCCATAACCCCATTAAAGTCCCCCATGAGGATGCAACTATCATATTCAGAGAGGTTCAATTTTGTCTCAATCTCTTTAAAAAAAATTGACTTGGTATTATTTGGTGCGTAAATATTACAGATTAAGATTTTTTTGCTCTTTTTCTATATTTACCCCAATGTATCTACCTTCTTCATCCGCGAAACCTAGCTTTGGGTTTAATAGTGGGTCTATATAGAGTACTACACCTTTCTTTTTTTCTTTAGCGGCAGCTATAAATTTTTCATTTTTTAAATAGTTCACATCAGCTTTTTTAATATGGGTTTCCTGCAATGCGATTACATTTGCCTTTGTTTTCTTTAAATTATGGAAAGTTATTTTCCGTTTTGCCCCATTGTTCAGCCCATTTATGTTCCAAGATATGCACCTTAAGATCATCTCTATTCAATGTCTTCTGTAGTTCCCTCCTGGTCGAGCTCTTCCTCCAAGCCTTTTTGGTTTGTTAGGTCTGTCTGGTCATCATCGTCTTCTCCATCCTCCTCCTCTGACTCTATGTCCTTATCGTCCTCGTCCGGTATTGATCTCTTTTTTTCAGGAAATCTCTGGTGCTCACCCTCTCCGCCATAGCCCTCCACTTTGTAGGAAGCAGAATTGATACATTCATTTACAGCAGATCAGTCAATTGTTTTATATGTTGGGTACCACTTGAATAGCCAACTTTAAATTAATTTTATATTGATGAATGTGGCTTTAATGAAATCTAAACTTTTACATCTCATCCCATTATTTCACCCTCCAACTTATTCATATGTTGTATACATAAAAATAACTAACATAGTCACAATTAACATCATTACAGTTATGGAACAAAGGGAGCAAAGGGTTATCCTCATTATGTCACAATATTAATGTAGCTTGGCTGAGTCTTATTTTAAAAGCAAAGCATTACAAGTAATGCACTATTTGTAACAAATTACTTCTGAGATCTGAACATTTATATAGTATATTATAGTCTTTCTGTACCAGGCTCCTTATTTCCCCCTTTCTATATATTCCAAAACAGTGACATAATTCTTGTCTGATGAGATGTTTTCATTCTCCATAGTCTGCAATGATTAATTAAAGCATATCCCATCCAACTCTTTCACAGAATGCTTGGAGTAAGGAGAGTGTCAAGTAGATTTCCCCTCTCTGCATTATAAAGATTCCTCAAGAGAAAATCAGCAAAAACAGTCAAAATGTGTCCAAATCAATTGACTGAAATGTCGTTTGATGGAATCCTATTAGGTAGACTTCTGCACAGATTCATTTTAGTCATTTTTCTTCCGCTTCTTCAGCTTCTCTGCCTGGCCGTAATGGCAAGGGCCCAGCCACCATGTTTTTTTCAACCAAAATGGCTCACGTGGTTTTCTGGAATGGCTTCTTCCTTCTATTCAGGAGCATGCGGCACATAGAGAGGCTGCCACGTACTTGCACAGGGGTTTTCTGAGAGCCCTGCCATCTTGGGCCAATCACAGTAGAATAACACCACGATGCAAACTGTGCCTATTTGATGGGGCGAGCACCTCCATTGCACTCAGTTTCACCATGGCTCTGAGAGGTGCTGCCTTGCCTTGCCTTGCCTCACACTCACAGCTCTGCTTTTGTGCTTTTCTTTAGGGTGGCTCTGAGCTTTGAGTTACCCTTTAGCTTCTTCCCTTCTCTCATCTCCTTACATTTTTTCTCCTCCCTCTCCTCCTTCAAAAATCACTTTGCAATCCCTCTGCCTTCTTAATTGCAAGTAATAAATAATATGATCATAATATTCATAATCTTCTGGCTGCTGCCACCTACTAACAACAACAATAACAAAAGTGTTGCCCTTCAATTGAAACTTATAAACATGACATATATAACACTAGCTGTACCCGGCATGTGTTGCTGTGCCCTATTTAGGAGATGCGAGAAAGTCTGAGTATGTAAGGGTTTGAATTGATGTTACTTATGGTCTTGGTGGGGTCATGGCTGTGTCGTTGTGGGTTGTTCTGGTGGGTGGGATGTTGAAGTCCTGTGGAGTTGTCGGTGTGTGGTGTTGCTGGCGTTCTGCAGAGCTTGTGGATATACAATGTTTTTTGTCTTTCCGTCTGCTGTGTTGACGTAAAGGTTCTGTGGTTTCTGAACTCTGGAGCACGCTACGTAGAGTTGTCCGTGGTGCCCTATTTGTGTTAGTGTTATGTCCTCCTGGTAGTTGTTATGTCCTCCTGTGTTAGTTGGTTGTACTGTGTAGGTTTCTGTTTAGCAGTGGTATGTATGTGTTGTGTGTGTTGTGGGTCTGTTGTGTTGTGGGTCTGTAGAGGTAGGCATCACGAGTTGTGTGACTGTCATGTTGTGGGTGTGGTGTTTGTAAAGTGGAGGATTGGTGGTGTGTGGGTGGGATGGTGCTTGGAGAAGAGTTTGTGGTGTTGAGTGTGTTGTTTGTTGTTGTGAGTGTACAGTGGTAGTGTGGTGTGGATGTACGGTTTGTATGTGGGGTGTGTTAGTTGGTTGTACTGTGCAGGTTTCCGTTTAGCAGTGGTATGTATGCGTTGTGTGTGTTGTGTGTGAGTTGTGTTGTGGGTCTGTAGAGGTAGGCATCGGGAGTTGTGTGGCTGTCATGTTGTGGGTGTGGTGTTTGTTAAGTGGGTGTCTTTTGTTGTGGGTGTCTTTTGTCCTGTGAGTGGTATATATGTGCTCTGTGCACATAGTTGTGTATCTTCTGCATATTGGCGTTGTGTGGTATTTTGTGCTGGCTTGGTCTTTTGGATTGTGTTTCTTGAGTGTGTTTGTGAGAGTTGTAGTGTCTGGAGGAGTGTGTGGTGTCTTTTTAATTTTGTTGTTGTGATTGTGTGGCTGATTGTCCTGTGGTCAGTGGTTTGTGGTGATTACCAGTGGTCAGTTTTACTAGTTTGGCCAGTGTGGGCGAGGCTGAAGCAGCCTGTCCTTTAGGAACTGTGTGTCCTCGGCAGTCCGATTGGCTGTGGTGTGTGGGAGGCTGTCCTGAGAAGATTTGTTTGTTATAGTTGTTTTGGGGGCCTTCTAGGTTTTGGGGGGAAAGTTTCTTTGTGAAAAACCTTCCTTGCCTGAGGCCTATTTTTGTTGCCAAGTTTGGTGTCTCTGCCTTGGAAGGTTTCTCTGCCTATGGCAGTCGTTCGATGACGGGTCTTCCTTTATATATATAGATTAACAATAAATCATGAGGTCTGGAGGCCACCATGCTGCTGTCACTGGCTCAGGGTCAAGTGCCAATAGCCTGGCTTCCAGAGGAACCAGAGGGAGAGGAGATACTACAACTACTGCATTTTCTCATTATCCAGAATCTCAATCACCACAATCAGATCCTCCCATGACACCACCAAGTATACAAAGAACAATAACATCTAATTAGGGAGCTGCTGTTGATGCACAGCCTTGGGACGTTGAGGAAGAAAACTCAAAGATACTACCACTATTATTTCAAATTCTCACCAGTAATCCCAATGGGGACAAGTCAGTGGAACTTGAGGAGGAGGAGGAGGAAGGGAGTTTTTTTTTAATGACAGGATTTCAGTTAGACAGGCAGTTGCAGACAAAGCTGCAGACAGGATTGTTGGAAAGCAGCTGATGGATCAAGGTCTATCTCAAATGGAACAGACTGATGCAAACTTGTACTTGGGACCGTCTGCCACATTTGGTCTTTGCTACACCACTGCTGGCTGGCTAGCTGCACAAAGTACATGCATTGCATATCTTCTTCTTGGCTTTTCTTCGCGAACGAAGATTCAGGAAGGACTCATCCCACGCTTTCTACAAGTGCGTTGATGACTAAAAAGGCCAATCCGAGATAGGCAAGTCCGGTGGCATTGCATACAACACATGGTGAAATAGAGTTTCCAATTTTCATTTTCTTTAGCAAATATTCAGAGTTAAGTTTAGGCTTGCTTGTTGCCTTCCATTTGTATTAGGTGATTTGTGGGGACAGCATATGAATAGTGAATGCCCTTCAGGACCAAATTTGTTTTATTGGGGGAAATCCCATCCTGATTTCTTCTTCATCATCCTCATAAACCCTAGGTTTCGCTTCCTTGTCCAACTTTGTCACCCTATTAACACCCGGAACACCTTGGCTGCTGCCACCGATATTGTGTTTTCTGATTTGCGTCTACCCACTGCTGGTGCATGTCCTCACCTCCAGCCATTGCCAGCCTGGTAGAAGAAGGCCATTTAAAGTTTCCATTGTGGTGTTTATTCTCAGATGGTGTAACCTCTGGTACCTGCCCCACCATGTCCCACTACGTGCTGCACAGTCTTCACTATAAGATTGATGTTTACCTGACTGTGTTTTGTTATTTGGATTATTAATACAAACAATATTGATTCGCTACCTGGGATTCCTCTAATGTAATTTACGCGGCTGTACCTTTGTGATACCATTTCATCCTGATGGTTACGCAGTGAGTAGCACATTCATTCTTATCATAATATTAGGCATGAGAAAAAAAGTTATGAAAATGAAATGATTCGTAAGAAATTCGTAAGAAATGCTACTTTTGAGTATTTCCGCACCTGGGCGCCAACCAGGAAGTGGACTTTCTTTATAGAACTTGGGGCCAGGATTTTCTTAAGTGTCGTTATTAGTTCGTAAGGGGGCACCCTCCTTCTCTCTCACCACCCTCCGCCTCCTTGCCAATAAGTATTATGGCAAGGCAAGCCTAAACTTCGCTCCTTCTTTCGGCTGGAAGCCGGAAAAAATGTAAACAGAGAGGATTACTCAGAAGTAAATCTGCAAGGAGGGCACTTTGGATGAAGTGCCTCCTTTTGGATTTACTTCTGAGTAAACCTCTCTGTTTACATTTTTCAGGCTTCCTGCCTCTCCTGCCTGCCAGGATCTAAAGCATCAAAGAGTATTGGGGTGAGAAACCAACCTAATGTATAATAGAATGAATGCTACTGTAAGTGCCTAATATTATAAGTAATCAACTGGTCATACCTACATTCCATGCACATGCAATAATACAGCAGTAATAACAATAACAAGAGGTAAAATTCAAACTGAAGTATTCTGACTGGTCCCTGCCTCATGTGGTGCAAGCGGGCTCTTCTCTATTTAGTCGGGAAAAGCCAGCGTTTTCTGCTTGGGTGCACACACATACATATTCTTGGGGGATTTGCTGCAGAATCCCAGGCTCATAGAGAAGATTCTGCAGCAAATCCCCAAAGAATATGTATGTGTGTGCACCAAGCAGAAAACGCTGGCTTCTCCCGGGCTCACAGAGAAGAGCCCGTTTGCACCGCATGAGGCAGGGACCAGTCAGAATACTCGATTTTGAATTTTTACCTCTTCTTATACCCATTGTTATTACTGCTGTATTATTGCATGTGCATGGAATGTAGGTATATGACCAGCCTGGCAAACTTGGGCCCTCGCTCCTCGAGATCGGGGTGAGAGAGAGGCAGCGAGGGAGCCAGGGGGCTCCTCCTCCTTTTCTTTTGCTGCTTCCAAGAATAGAATACCCGCTCCCTCCCTCCTTCCTATTTGGAGAGTCCCATCTAGAATTCAGTGTGATTTATTCAAGTTTTGGCCTACAACTCCCAGAAATCCCAGCCAATTTACCAGCTGTTAGGATTTCTGGGAGTTGTAGGCCAAAACCATCTGGAATACGCATGCGCTGGCATATGAACTACTAACGAATTTCGTTAGTAATTAAGTTACATTTTAGAAATTTTTGGATTTTTTTTTTGTAAGTCTTTCTTTTACTAATAAAAAAATCCCCCATTTGATTTTAGAATCACCATTTTTGGGTTGAAACCATGCCTACATAATATAATTATGTTTACGATGTGCCCAATCTGGTCTCTTTGTCTGTTATATTAGTCCTCTCTGCTGTTGTAACAGCTGACTCTCCCCTTCTGCTGGGTTTTTGCTCATTTTTGAAAGCGGATGCCATTTTTGAAGACTTCGAAGACTTCAATTTCGGTAATACTTTGAATCAATTTTGAAATTTATCGAATTTTTCAGAAGTCTAAATAATCTGAAATGCAATCTATGACTACATCCGAAACGAATTTTGAAACTTTTTTTGGGATCAAACATTCCTAATAGCCAATTTAATTGTAAGCTTTTTTGTGTTCTTCATTTCCTTTCCAATCCACCTCTTGCTCCCAGTGCTAAACTTGAGCTCATAAGCACACTTACGCTGAATTGTCTTTCCTGTTGTTGTTGAATGTGACATCCACTGGTGACACTGTATTAAAAAGCATGCAAGAAAAAAAACAAGCTTGATGACCAGGGCCATGTCTTCACAATAAAAAGGGGACTCGCTGCTTACCAAGTTGCAGGCAATCCAAACAAATGCATGGCTGGATTCACACCAGAATCTCTATATCAAGCTGTCACTCCATCTAGGGAAAACAGGATTCACTCCAAAGCTCCCTGGAAGTTCTAGGGTGTAGCTTCAGAGTTCCTGCCACCAATGGACCCACTACTGTGTCACCAGCAGCAAACAGCTCGCTCCAAAATGCTTACAGAAGATATTGTATTTGGTGATGTTACACCAGGAACCAATATTTACGAAAATAATCAATATATTATTCAATAGAGTGTAAGACTCGGAACATACATATAGTTTGTACACATATTATATATAAAGTGCAAAATTGTCACACTTCAACAGCCTCAGGCATCATCTTGGCCTGCGCGGCACCTCAGTCAAGGTAATCGAAACTTACTTTCTAAAACAGCCTGTCTTGCTCTCAAACTGTGTTCAAGCTCTTCTGACCTTGCCTGTGTGAACCAAAGGGGATGCAATCATAACAGAACTTCCAAGGCCGAGTTGCCCCGGCATTCGATAGTGAAAGCGACTGAGAGGATGCCTCCCCTCAGCCAGATGGCTCCCAGTAATGAGGCCTGCATTCCGAGAGGTCTGAGATCACATCAACATGCTAAGGATCATCCATCATGGGCCTTGACATGCGACGTACTTTCAGGATCCTATAATTGCCCTGTGCACCCTCCAGCCTTTGTCTTCTACCAACATCGCATCCAGGATGGGCTAGGGAAGTGGCCGATTGGGCCTTCCCTTCAAGAGAAAGCCAACCAGCCAACTCCGGGCTGGTTCATCTCTGCTCCACCTAGTCTCGTCCCTGCTTCACCTGTGGTTCGGCCATGCGTTGCCTGCATCCCAGGTCACCGTCAAAACCTGAGGTGGAAGCCTGAAGCCGTTCCAGTGCTTGAACTCTCTGCTACTGAAACATTGTTCCTGCCTCCTTGCCTCCACAGGGATTCCCTCAAGATTTCTGGACCCTCTGCTACTGAAAGCGCTGCTTCCTGCCTCCTTGCCTCGGCAGGAATTCTCCAGGACCTTCCGTGGGTTGCTACAACTGTCCCTGTCACCCGCTACGGTGAGGTCTCCCTTTGAAAGACCTGTGCCAATGAAGAGGCCATCCCAGCCTTATTGCATCGGCTGGGATTCTGAAGAGACTCTTTGCTTGCTACTTTGACCGTCCCCATCTTTTAGCCACGACAGTGATTCCTTGGGAAAAAGACTCTTGCCTTAAAGCCATTTATCCCAGCCTCCTTGCCTCGGCTGGGATACTTTCTATGGGCTCTACAGCGTCTGGCCAGGGATCCTGTTTGCCAGCCCCTCCCAACCGGGCTGCCTTGACCAGCGTCCCTGAGCGCACCTGGCTTTACCGCGAATCCTAAGAGACTTTTCTACTTTTGAACTCTGTGCTTTCCGTGCCGCAACGTTTGCTGAACCGGAGGGAACTTTGCTAAAGACTCTCTCTCTTGCTGCTGGCATCCGGCTTGTGGTCCAAACTATGGGATTATATCTACCTGTAGATCTTGACTGCTACTTTAAAGGCACTATATATGCCTTCAAGCTTTCTATTGTTTCCTGCACAATAAAACCCGGTTGTACCCATGCCATTGTGTGGTTTATCTAGGGAGGTCATGAGCCTAGGGGGCGACAAAAATACACGATAAAGCATTCAAGGTGATAACAAAGCACTGCCCACAGTACCTCCATGCATGGTCATAGAGATGTCAGAAGAGGGGGTAAAGGAAAGATGTCCTTAGGAAGGGGAAGAGTCCACAGGATTGAAGGTAAGTAAATAGGTATGCGTTCGTTTTCAATGCGTGGTAGCGCCAATGCGCATTAATGTAATCCTCCAATGCGGTATCCCTTCAGTGGCGGAAAAAGCGCCAATGCGCTAGTTCCTGTCCCCGTTAGGTGCCAATACACTCAGATAAATTGTAATCTATCCTGAGGACTCGAGGGTACCAGTATGCTAACACAGCCGATATATAAAGGGAACCCAAAGCACTGTAAGTTAAGTCAGGAGCTCATTGATTGAGAGGGGCTCGTTGAGTCCACCTGGGTGCTCACTCTTTAGGATTTCACTCTTTAGGATTTCACTACTACTATTATTCTACAGTATATAGTTCTAGTACATGTACACCAGGAACCAAGCCATGTGACCAGAAATGCAATATTGCCAGCAAACCTAAGGGAGAGAGCTGCTTATTGTAATAGTGACAGTGGTGGCTCCAATGCACCCTTAGCCTGACTGCGCATGTGGGTGGCCAAAGGGTTCCAGGAAGGCTCCCAGTCTGTATTGGAGCAGCTCAAGAATACTTTAACCTGGATTTATCTGTTAGGTGTAAATACAGCCCAGATTACAGGGTTCATCTTTTTTTTCAAAAAATTGAAGGCAGTGCTCCTTCCAAAGAGCCAGTTTTATTTGGAACGTGGAATTATCTGAATACTGAAACTTCAATCGAGTTTTCATTTATTTGCTTCACTGGCTATGCTGCAATAAAAAATCCTGAGATATCAATTGAATTAACATTCTTCAGGCTTGTTCAACCGAAACATGCAAATTGCCCTGGGGTAATATACTACAGTTCATTTTCATATTTTGAAGCAGTAACTCAAGCTGTCCTTGCCTTGTATCAAGGGCAGTATCTGCCAAGTTAGAGCAAAAAAAAAAATCTGTTTTTATTACAGCTAGTTCCTTAAGCCTCTATTTGCAGTCTGGTGACACTGCTATAGACTGAAGGCATTTAATGTAAAATATTTATTTTATATTTTATATACTTAACTCAAAGACAGTCCTTCATAAAAGAATGAAGTTTCTAGATCACTCCTTTTTGTTCTTTTATATTCCAAGCAAGACTTCTATTAAAGTTTCATACAACTTTCTCCACTGACTAAAATTGTTTACAGAATCCCTGTTGCCTCAGAGTGAGCATAGGAGTCGTTCAGTAAAAATTATGTCTGCTGGGCAGATTGTGTCTTGCCACATAAAACTTCTCGTGCCCTGAGATCTACAGCAGATGCCATTTTCTCAGTCCTACCACTTTCATGGGTGTGTCTGCTAGAGAAAAGATACAGTCTTTTATGTTTGTAGGATCAATACAATTTGATGCCAGTTTAACTGCTGTGGAATCCAGGGATTTGTGGCTTGGTGAGGCACCAGTACTCTTAGAAAACTAAAGACCATGAATACTACAACTACAATGATTCTATAGTATTGAGCCATAGCAGATAAAGTGGTGTCCAAATGCACTGAAGTGGTGTCAAACTACCTGCATTCTACAATTCTGCCCCTTAGTAGCTTCCTAAGCTCTAGAACAGGGGGTGGCCCAGGGGTGGGCAATTATTTTTCCAAGGGGCCACACGAGAGCCAAAAAAATATGATGGAGGGCCGCACCTAAAGGCTGAACTACATTCTACATAATATCAATTGAATTTCTTTAATAATAATAATAATAATAATAAAGGCACCACATTGCATTTTTGATATACTAATAAGACTGATAAGAGTATATGTTATGAGCCATGAAAAAGAGAGGTTGTCTTTGGAAAAATGACATTTATTCACTAAAATTTTACAAAACAATGGTTAACAAAATGTGAACATTTGTATCATTTGTGATTCATTATATCAGGGGTCAGGAACCTTTTGACTCAGAGAGCCATAAAAGCAAAATATTTGGAAATTTATTTCAGTGAGAGCATTATAATAATGATGATGATGATAATATTCATTCAGCCCTCTAATAATATAATAACAACAACAACAGGTTCCTAGAGTAGAAGGAGACCTCCAAGGGCCATCCAGTCCAACCTCCTTCTGCCATAAGGGAAAAACACAATCAAGGCACTCCTCACAGATGGCCATTCAGCCAATAATAAACAACAACAACGGGTTCCTAGAGTAGGAGGAGACCTCCAAGGGCCATCCAGTCCAACCTCCTTCTGCCATAAGGGAAAAACACAATCAAGGCACTCCTCACAGATGGCCATTGAGCCAATAACAACAACAACAACAACGGGTTCCTAGAGTAGGAGGAGACCTCCAAGGGCCATCAGTCCAACCTCCTTCTGCCATAAAGGGAAAAACACAATCAAGGCACTCCTCACAGATGGCCATTCAGCCAATAATAATAACAACAACACGGGTTCCTAGAGTAGGAGGAGACCTCCAAGGGCCATCAGTCCAACCTCCTGCTGCCATAAGGGAAAAAAACAATCAAGGCACTCCTCACAGATGGCCATTCAGCCAATAATAAGACTAACAACAGGTTCCTAGTGTGGGAGGAGACCTCCGAGGGCCATCAGTCCAACCTCCTTCTGCCATAAGGGGAAAAAACACAATCAAGGCATTTCTCACAGATGGCCATTCAGCCAATAATAATAACAACAACAGTTTCCTAGAGTAGGAGGAGACCTCCAAGGGCCATCCCGTCCAACCTCCTTCTGCCATAAGGGAAAAACACAATCAAGGCACTCCTCACAGATGGCCATTCAGCCAACAATAATAACAACAACAGTTTCCTAGAGTAGGAGGAGACCTCCAAGGGCCATCCCGTCCAACCTCCTTCTGCCATAAGGGAAAAACACAATCAAGGCACTCCTCACAGATGGCCATTCAGCCAACAATAATAACAACAACAGTTTCCTAGAGTAGGAGGAGACCTCCAAGGGCCATCCCGTCCAACCTCCTTCTGCCATAAGGGAAAAACACAATCAAGGCACTCCTCACAGATGGCCATTCAGCCAATAATAATAATAACAACAACAGGTTCCTAGAGTAGGAGGAGACCTCCAAGGGCCATCCAGTCCAACCTCCTTCTGCCATAAGGGAAAAACACAATCAAGGCACTCCTCACAGATGGCCATTCAGCAATAATAATAATAATAACAACAACAGGTTCCTAGAGTAGGAGGAGACCTCCAAGGGCCATCCAGTCCAACCTCCTTCTGCCATAAGGGAAAAACACAATCAAGGCACTCCTCACAGATGGCCATTCAGCCAATAATAATAACAACAACAACGGGTTCCTAGAGTAGGAGGAGACCTCCAAGGGCCATCAGTCCAACCTCCTTCTGCCATAAGGGAAAAACACAATCAAGGCACTCCTCACAGATGGCCATTCAGCCAATAATAATAACAACAACAGGTTCCTAGAGTAGGAGGAGACCTCCAAGGGCCATCCAGTCCAACCTCCTTCTGCCATAAGGGAAAAACACAATCAAGGCACTCCTCACAGATGGCCATTCAGCCAATAATAATAACAACAACAGGTTCCTAGAGTAGGAGGAGACCTCCAAGGGCCATCCAGTCCAACCTCCTTCTGCCATAAGGGAAAAACACAATCAAGGCACTCCTCACAGATGGCCATTCAGCCAATAATAATAACAACAACAGGTTCCTAGAGTAGGAGGAGACCTCCAAGGGCCATCCAGTCCAACCTCCTACTGCCATAAGGGAAAAACACAATCAAGGCACTCCTCACAGATGGCCATTCAGCCAATAATAATAATAACAACAACAGGTTCCTAGAGTAGGAGGAGACCTCCAAGGGCCATCCAGTCCAACCTCCTTCTGCCATAAGGGAAAAACACAATCAAGGCACTCCTCACAGATGGCCATTCAGCCAATAATAATAATAACAACAACAGGTTCCCGGAGTAGGAGGAGACCTCCAAGGGCCATCCAGTCCAACCTCCTTCTGCCATAAAGGGAAAAACACAATCAAGGCACTCCTCACAGATGGCCATTCAGCCTAAGGGAAAAACACAATCAAGGCATTTCTCACAGATGACCATTCAGCCAATAATAATAACAACAACAGGTTCCTAGAGTAGGAGGAGACCTCCAAGGGCCATCCAGTCCAACCTCCTTCTGCCATAAGGGAAAAACACAATCAAGGCACTCCTCACAGATGGCCATTCAGCCAATAATAATAACAACAACAACAGGTTCTTAGAGTAGGAGGAGACCTCCAAGGGCCATCCAGTCCAACCTCCTTCTTCCATAAGGCAAAAACACAATCAAGGCACTCCTCACAGATGTCCATTGAGACAATAACAACAACAACAACAGGTTCCTAGAGTAGGAGGAGACCTCCAAGGGCCATCAGTCCAACCTCCTTCTGCCATAAAGGGAAAAACACAATCAAGGCACTCCTCACAGATGGCCATTCAGCCAATAATAATAACAACAACAGGTTCCTAGAGTAGGAGGAGACCTCCAAGGGCCATCCAGTCCAACCTCCTTCTGCCATAAGGGAAAAACACAATCAAGGCACTCCTCACAGATGGCCATTCAGCCAATAATAATAACAACAACAGGTTCCTAGAGTAGGAGGAGACCTCCAAGGGCCATCCAGTCCAACCTCCTTCTGCCATAAGGGAAAAACACAATCAAGGCACTCCTCACAGATGGCCATTCAGCCAATAATAACAACAACAAGGTTCCTAGAGTAGGAGGAGACCTCCAAGGGCCATCCAGTCCAACCTCCTTCTGCCATAAGGGAAAAACACAATCAAGGCACTCCTCACAGATGGCCATTCAGCCAATAATAATAATAACAACAACAGGTTCCTAGAGTAGGAGGAGACCTCCAAGGGCCATCCCGTCCAACCTCCTTCTGCCATAAGGGAAAAACACAATCAAGGCACTCCTCACAGATGGCCATTCAGCCAATAATAATAACAACAACAGGTTCCTAGAGTAGGAGGAGACCTCCAAGGGCCATCCAGTCCAACCTCCTTCTGCCATAAGGGAAAAACACAATCAAGGCACTCCTCACAGATGGCCATTCAGCCAATAATAATAACAACAACAGTTTCCTAGAGTAGGAGGAGACCTCCAAGGGCCATCCCGTCCAACCTCCTTCTGCCATAAGGGAAAAACACAATCAAGGCACTCCTCACAGATGGCCATTCAGCCAATAATAACAACAACAGATTCCTAGAGTAGGAGGAGACCTCCAAGGGCCATCCAGTCCAATCTCCTTCTGCCATAAGGGAAAAACACAATCAAGGCACTCCTCACAGATGGCCATTCAGCCAATAATAATAATAACAACAACAGGTTCCTAGAGTAGGAGGAGACTTCCAAGGGCCATCAGTCAACCTCCTTCTGCCATAAGGGAAAAACACAAAGCATTCCTTACAGATGGCCATTCAGCCATCTTGAGCCAAACTTTGCACACTGAACTCTCATGAGACCAAAGTACTGAATGGGTTTGCTGGGCATTTACCTTGAGTTTGGGAGTTGTCGTTTTCCTACATCCAGAGAGCACTGTGGACTCAAATAATGATGGATCAGGACCAAACTTGGCACAAATCCTCAATTTGCCCAAAGAGGCAGAAAAGAAGAGAAGAGGAGGAGGAGGAAGGAATGGAAGCAGCCTCCCCCGCGCACTCTGGCCTCGGCCCTGCCCTTTTCCCACTCTGGCCCCGCCCCCTCTCCATCGCTGCACTCCCGCTCCTTCCCTCTTCCGTTCAGGTGGTGGAAGGGGGAAGGAATGAAAGGGGGAAAGAGGGACGGAGGGAGGGAGGGAAGGAAGGAAACAGGAAGACAGGAAACAGAAGAGGAAAGAGCGCCGAGGCAAGAGGGGAGGGAGCGCGCGAGGGGAAGTGAAGGGAGGAGGAGGAGGGGCGAAGGCATGCTCTTGCTCCTGGCTGCCTCCCCTTCTTCCCCCTCCCTTCCCTTCCCCTCCGCTTGCCTGCCTGCCTGCTTCTTCATGTTTGTAGCCACCCCAATGGGAGTTCGCCTCCCTCTTCTGGACAAAGCCTTGAGGGAGCCACGGGCCGGATAGCATCGGCTGCCAGGCTGGATCCGGCCCGCGGGCCGTAGGTTGCCCACCCCTGCTCTAGAATCATAGGGAGCCCAGAAAGGTCCTCTCTTTGCTATCCTTTCAGGGGCAGGCAACAATTTTAATGTAATGAATGTTTAATTATATTGTAATACTAACATTTCTTATTTATCAGCTATATTTAGTAGATCTGTTTCAATTTGTGAGCTACCCTTAGTCTGGATGCGGGGGGGGGGGTAGGACAGAATCTAGATAAAGATTATTAAAATGATGATGTCACAATATAGTCCCAAATAAGAAGTTGATAGGTGCACCTTCTCATGCTAAGCCTTATGCCTCTGGAAATTAGTAGATGCACGGAAGCAGAGAATCACTTCAACTACAGTGATCCCTTTTCTACAAAGTGGATCTGCCTTGCAAAAGAAAAATCTCATCACAACCCTTGAAAAGTTGCTTTGAGAAAAGGATATGTTTCAACTTCAAGTCTATAGACGTACTTCACTACCTTTGTAGTCAAAATTTAAAAATTGGTTCTTTATGTGCTATTTCTTAAATTATTGTGAAAGTAAGCACTTTGTTACTGCACACACAGCTACGAGTACCAGTGTTATGCCCTTGGAACCTTTCATTATCCAGAAGTCCAATTCTGGATGAGGGAAACAAGTATTTAAATATTTCCTGGATTGGAGTTTCATTTTAATGCAGTCACTGCTCCTGAAGCCTTTCAATCTTGTGGGACATCAGTGCTGCACTTCTGCCTTAAAAAAGGAAAAAATGCTCCAAGTCAATGAGCTGTAATTAAAAAAACAAACTCCTCTCTCCACTTTATTGAAAATTTAACACTCACAACAGCAGTAGATTAACTCTCTCGGCATTATTTCGCGAACAAAGATTTTTAGGAAGGACTCATCCCACGCTTTTTACAAGCGCGTTGATGACTTAAAAGACCAATCTGAGATAGGCAAGTACAGCTGCAGAAAGCACAGCAGAAAGTCTCCTTGGGTGATGTTGTTTCCAAGTTACGGTTCTTTCTGCGTTGTCGTTTCTCCTCGAGACCCATTCGGTGTGTCTTCTCGAAAGAGGCCGCAGCATTGTGGATAGTGCGTCTCCATGCCTCCCGATGTGAGGCCAGGGTGGACCATTGTTGGGGATCAATCTGGCCGAGCCTGAGATGTTGTTTCCGGGAGTCCTTATATCTCTTTTTGGGGGCACCTCTCTTGCACTGACCCGTGGTGAGTTCACCATAGAATAGTATCTTTAGAAGGCGGTGGTCCTCCACCCTAGAGACATGCCCTGCCCAGTGCAGTTGTGTTCTCAATAGCAAGGCCTGAATGCTGGTGATCCCTGCTTGCTCAAGGACAGCAACATTCATCACATGGTTGGTCCAGTGTATATTTAGGATTGTGTGAAGATATCGCTGATTAAAGCGTTCGAGGAGTTGTAGGTGTTGGCGATAGGTGACCCATGTTTCAGACCCATAGAGGAGAATAGACAGTACGATAGCTATGTACACACTGATTTTGGTGCTTTGCCTCAGGTGCTTGCTGCTCCAGACTCTTTTGTGAAGCCTTCCAAATGCACTCTATGCCTTTGCTAACCTGTGATCTATCTCTTTATTAATCTTGGCATCTGAAGAGATGGTGTTTCCCAGGGAGGTGAACTGCTGAATGGACTTAAGCACAGATTTGCCTATGCTGACATGGGGATGATGGTGTTCTTCCTGTGGTGCGGGCTGGTAGAGAACTTCCATTTTCTTCAGGAGGACTTCCAGCCCAAACAGCTCTGCAGCTGTTGCAAAGCAGGATGTTAGGCGTTGCTTCTGAATGGGCGACAAGGGCAGCATCAGCAAAAAGCAGCTCACGGACTAGATAGTTTAGAGTCTTAGTGCGAGCCCTCAGTTTAGAGCAGGGGTGGGCAATTACCAGCCCTCCAGGTGTTTTGGACTTTAACTCCCAGAAATCCTAACAGCTGGTAAACTGACTAGGATTTTTGGGAGTTGAAGTCCAAAACACTCGGAGGGCCGATAATTGCCCACCCCTGGTTTAGAGTCTTAGTGCGAGCCCTCAGACGGCTTAAGTTGAACAAACTACCATCAGTACGATAGCGTATTTATATTTGCCATCTTCTTCTTTGAGGTCTGCAATAGCCCTTTGGATTAACTACATGATAGTCTATTCCATGATTTAGTGAGACATCCTCTTCCTGATTACCGTATTCTTCGCTCCATAAGACGCAGTTTTTTTCCTCCCAAAGTAGGAGGAAAAATCAGCTCGCGTCTTATGGAGCGAAGAGGGGAGGAGCGAGAAAGCCTTTCCCTTTGCCGCCTCCTCCTCGGTCCCGCCTCCTCCTCCGCCTCCTCTGCCTCCGCCACCGCCCGCCGCCCGCCGCCTCCTTGGCTTACCGCCGCCTCCGCCGCTTTCCGCCGCTTTAGCCCCTTTCGCGCTTTCCGCCGCCTCCGCCCGCCGCCGCCTCCCTGCGCCGCCGCCGGGCTGTAGTAGGTCCCAAAGCGCGTGGCGCGTCTGGCGTCTGGCGCAGGTGCGCCAGGCGTGCCTGCGTCAGCGCGCCAGCGTCAGACGTCAGACGCGCGTGGCGCCGCTTTGGGACCTGCGCATGCGCGGCGGCGCGAGGAGGAGGCGGCAGGGAGGCGGCGGGAGGCGGCGGGGAGGCGGCGGAACCTCCCGCTGCTCGCTGCCGCCGCCGCCTCCGCTGCACGCCGCCTCGCCGCGCATGCGCGGTAGGGTAGTAGGTCCCGCGCCTCACGCGTCTGACGCCTGACGCTGGCGCGCTGGCGCAGGCACGCCTGGCGCACTCGCGTCAGATGTCAGACGTGCCAGACGCGCTTGGGACCTACTGCGCATGCGCGGCGGCGAGGGAGGCGGCGGAAAGCGGCGGAGGCGGCGGAAAGCGGCGGAGAGGGGCGGAAAGGGACGAAAAGCGGCGGAAAGGGACGGAAAGCGGCGGAGGCGGCGGTAAGCGGCGGCGGGAGGGCGGCGGGCGGTGGCGGAGGCAGAGGAGGCGGAGGAGGCGGGACCGAGGAGGAGGCAGCCAAGGGAAAGGCTTAGGGATGGCGGAGGGCGCCGAGGAGGGTCCACCCTTCCAGAAGAAAATTGGAAAAAAATATTTTGGGCCAAAAAGTGGGCACCGGCGCTTGAAGCACTTTTTGGCCCAAAATATTTTTTTCCAATTTTCTTCTTCTAAAATCTAGGTGCGTCTTATCATCCGGTGCGCCTTATGGTGCGAAAAATACGGTATATATTTTAGTTTTTTAAGTTACCATTACATTATAAAAAAGGACTAAAGACATCTATCTCATAATATTACAGGCGCAATATATTATAGTTTTACCTTCAATACTGGAAGGAATTCTTATGAGTCACGCATTGTCCAGAATCTTGTCTGGCATAGTACAGTCAGCTCTCTATATCTAATCCATAGATTATATGTTCACGGATTCAACAACCCATGCCTTGTAAATATTCCAATAATAATAATAATAATAATAATAATAATAATCCCAAAACCTAATCATGTGCGGTTCTTTGTCATTTTGTACAAGAGATTCCATATTCTTTAATTTAAGTTTTTGAGAGGGGGTTTGGGGTTGCCCCATTGCAGCGTGAAAGTTACTACACTGCAATTATTTATTTATTTATTATTTATTTAAAATTTTTGTACCCCGACCTTTTCACCTCCATGGAGGGACTCAGGCTGGCTTACAGCAAAATTCAATGCCTTACAAATTAAAAACATCTTAAAACAGCATATTAAAATACATAAAAACAGAGATACATAAAAACCACATTGCCATTAAAACCACATCCTACTCGGTCTATAAAAGTGGCCACCCATTTCAGATTGAAATCAATCTCAGCTTATTCTGGGAAGGCCTCATTCCACATCCAAGTCTTCACCCGCCTCCTGAAGGACAACAAGGAGGGGGCAGATCTAACATCGCTTGGGAGGGACTTCCACAGCCAAGGGGCCACAACAGAGAAGGCCCTGTCTCTCGTCCCCACCAGAAGCACTTGCGAAGATGGCGGGATCGAGAGCAGGGTCTCTCTGGAGGATCTTAATGTCCTTGATGGTTCATAGGGGAGAATCCATTCGGACAAGTAAATTGGGCTGGAACCGTATAGGGTTTTGTAGGTTAAAACCAGCACTTTCAATTGTGCTCAGAAACTAATTGGCAGCCAATGGAGCTGGCGCAACAAGGGAGTGGTATGCTCCCTGTACCCCACTCCTGTTAGTAACCTGGCTGCCGAGTGTTGGACTAATTGCAGTTTCCAAACAGTCTTCAGAGGCAACTCCACGTAGAGAGGTTTGCAGTAGTCTATTTGAGATGTAACCAGAGCATGGACTACCGTGGCCAAGTCAGACTTCCCAAGGTGCAGGCACAGCTGGCGCAGAAGCTTTAACTGTGCAAAAGGTCTTCCGGCCACCGCCAAGAACTGGGGCTCCAGGCTCAGCGATGAGTCCAGGATGCAATAGGGACAACACACTGAAAAGTCCAATTTCCCCCTGGGTTGTGGGAATTTTAACCCACTGGAAGCAGGTTTAATCTATATATATAAAGGAAGAGTCGTCATGGAAAGACCGTCCCAAACAGAGAAACCTTACAACGCAGAAACACCAAACTTGCCAACAGAAATAGGCCTCAAGCAAGGTACATTTGTAGCAAAGAAACTCCCCCCCAAACCTAAAAGGCCCCCAAAACGAGTTAAAAAAACTACATTTCCCAGCATCCTCCGGGGCTGCCAACTACTCTCCCAGCCTCTACATTCTGACAACATGATTGGCTGCCAATAAGGGCGGATTTGCATAACTCCTGTACTGGCCAGCCAACATGAATATTCCGACCCATAATAAACTGTCAGAGGAGGATAAGGCAAAGGGCTGAGGCACAAACACAAACACCCAAATCACTTCCCACAGAAAATTTACACCCCAACAAATCACAGACCATGCCCAAAATTGACAGTAAGTCTTCATTAACTTAATTTCCCTGACTAGGCCTCACTTAATGGAATGCTGCTTACGCTCTGAATTGACAGTAAGGCTTCATTAACTTGCTGTTCCTGACTAGGCCTCAGCTCATGGGACATTGTGTATGGCCTGAAATGACAGTAAGGCTTCATTAACTTGCTGTTCCTGACTAGGCCTCAGCTCATGGGACACTGTGTATGGCCTGAATTTACAGTAACCTACCTTGGCACACAGAGCCCCTATGACCCACGCTACATTCTACTACAGTTTGGAGGAGGGTGGACCATGGATTATGGGACTTGAAGTACCTCCATGTATAATGGGATTTGTAGTACTTCAAAACCCATCATTCCCCACAGACCACTGTGTCCCAGAACCAAGACAGATAAAGACCAAACTTGGCAAACAATGCCCCCCATGACCCACACTCCATCGGACTGCAGATTAGAGGAAGACACACCATGGATAATGGGATTTCAAGTACCTCCACTCACTTCCAAAGTACCCCACCCACACACGCATCAACCTCTACATCAACACAGCAGACGGAAAGACAAAAAACATTGTATATCCACAAGCTATGCAGAACGCCAGCAACACCACACAACAACAACTCCACAGGACTCCAACATCCCACCCACCAAAACAACCCACAACAACACAGCCATGACCCCAACACCACCATAACTAACAACAACTCCAACCCTTACATACTCCGACTTCCTCGCATCTCCAAAATAGGGCACAGCAACTTCAACATCCACAGATCTTGGTACACTGGACAAAAGTCCAGCCCACTCTGCCAAGTATCCACTGTACAGTAATACTCTATGTAGAAATATACTAGAATTGGCCATTCACTGACTCCTGAATTTACTGTAGAGTGACTAAAGCCCTGCTCCCAACAGTGATTCAGTGACTCACCAGTCATTGAGTGGAGAATCAGAGAGGTAGCTGGCTGTGTCATTGTAACCACATAAGAAATGATTGCTTCAACCCCTGAATCCTGCTAGTGTCCTCTGGAGGTCTCAGTGGGTGATGTGGATTATTTTTGCAACTGGCCGCAGAGATATGCAGTAAGCCCCTATTTATCTGATGAATTAGGGACCACAGCACTCTCAGAATTCATTGAAAAGTAAAACCCAGGGGTTATTTTTAGCTTGCAAATGCATTTTGACTGCTACCAAGTAAATATAACAGTCTACGATATACTCAAGCATAGGTGAGAGTGGCCCAAAGCAAGTCTCATAGGCAAAAAATAATAATAAAAGCGTGGACCTCTCATCAAAATAATTGATCTTGTCCGCAATTTGAATGTATTCAAAGAGTTAGTAGTCGGAAAGCAAGACGCTATAGATGGGGAAAGTGTGTAGCCTAGCAATATATTTATTTGGTCCCCCTTGTCCTCAACAGTCATTGACTGAGAGTAAGGGTCCACCCTTAGGCCTCTCTGGAGCTTCCTGGGATGTAACACTGATGTGCAGGGGGATGGCAGAAGTAATTTCCTCCCTGCTTCCTGGTGCATCATTGGTGCATTCCAGGAAGCTCCAGAGAGGCCTAATGGTGGCCCAATAGAGTTTTATTTATTTTAAAGGCTTTGGGGTGTGGTTGGGAAGGTGGTGGGCCTCATCTCGCATCTTCGGGCTCCTAGAGCCCAAAATATGTGAGATGGGTGTGTGGAAGGGGCGGTCTTTGCCATTACGCGGCCTACGCGGCCGCGTAGAGCGCCGTCTTGGATGCTCCGGGGTGGGGCGCCATTGTGAGGCGCCGCGGCATCGCCCGCCCTGCTGCTGCGCTGCGCTCCGGGTGTGCGGACAGACCCCTGGTAGTTGTGAGACTACCCATGGATCTGTTCCCACAGATCCCATGGGCTATTACAACATTGTTTTTCAGAAAGGCCCATATATAATGGGCTACCTAATAAATTCGGGATAAAGTCTCAAATTAATTTGCTTATACCGGAGGCATCGTTTGGACACCTCCAGTAAAAGTGCAAGGAGTTTGCATATCTTGGGTCTTGTTTGGATTGACCATAAAGCAAGGGAGGCTTTTTTCAGTGTGGGAGGAGGAACAGAATGCCAAACTGTTCATCTGACCAAAGAGATATCTAAATATTAGGTTTAGTTTCATCTGCATGTGCCACTAGCACAGTGTTTTTCAAGCTTTGTTGAGCCGCGGCACATTTTTTACATTTACAAAATCCTGGGGCACACCACCAACCAAAATAACACAAAATGACACTCTAACACAGTAATACATATAGTTAATATGTTTTTAAATGTATTTATACACTCAGTGTGAAACCTGGGCCTGTTTCACACTGAACACAACAAAGATATCCTGGCAGGAATGGCAGAAAGACACAAACTTCCCACACAGAACTCCCATAACCAAGAGAAAATGCTATAAGAGTTTGGTGGGCATTGACCTTGAGTTTTGGAGTTGTAGTTCACCTATATCCAGAAAGCACTGTGGACTCAAACAATGTTGGATCAGAACCAAACTTGGCATGAATACTCAATATGCCCAAATGTGAACACAGATGGAGTTTGGGGAAAATAGACCTTGACATTTGAGAATTACAGTTTCTGGGATTTATAGTTAACACACAATCAAAGAGCATCCTGAACTCTTGCAACTATGGAATTGAACCAAACTTGGCTTATTGAACTCTCATTACCAACAGAAAGTACTGAAAGGGTTTGCTTGGGAATTGACCTTGAGTTTGGGAGTTGTAGTTCACCTACACCCAGAGAGCACTGTGGACTCAATCAATGTTATGTTTTTGTTTGTTTTCTATCCAGAATCACAATGTTGGAAGGAGGCTCACCACTTTAAGGTCCCTAAAACAGGCATGGGAAAACTTTGGCCCTCTGGGTGCTTTGGACTTCAACTCCCACCATTCCTAACAGCCTGAGGCCCTTTCCTGCTTAAGTGGCTGAGGGGGGGAAGGAAAAGGGCCTGAGGCTGCTAGGAATGGTGGGAGTTGGAGTCCAAAACACCTGGAAGGTCCAAGTTTGCCCATGCCAGCTTTCGACAGTGACCTCTTCCTCCCCCTTCCCATTCGCATCCTTTCTTCCCCCTCCTGCTGAACACTTACTTTTTCTTCTCCACTGCTGCTTCTGCCGCCATTTTAAACTGAGCGGGCAGCGTGAGCGTGTTCAGGAGGGGAGGGGGGAGGGAGGAAGACGTGATCCATGCGGGCGCTACTGCACAGACTCGCCCCAGAGCAAAGCGAGGCAAAGCGAGCAGAGCGAGGCTGGGAAGAAGGGAGCCCGAGTGGAGAAGAAAAAGTGTTCGGCAGGAGGGGGAAGAAAGGGGATTGGAGGTTCCAATTTCCCACGGCACACCTGATGATCGCTCACGGCACACTAGTGTGCTGTGGCACACTGGTTGGGAAACATGGCACTAACATGATGCTAGCCATTATGTGTAACTAGTTAATTTTGAGTTTTTCTCACAATTCCTTTTATATCAATAAATAAGGAAATGCAAAAAAATTTGCACTTTTTCTGTTTGCTTCTAAACCTGCAGCAAATCAGCATAAAGGAAAGCAAGGTGACTTGTACACACTGCCTACCCCAAGTCATTATTCAGCACTCTATCATTTTGAGAGACGGTGAGTGTGACAGCTCTTTCCTTTCATCGCCTTCAGAGATTCAGCACTTGCAAATTCTCGGTAAAGGTCTGCGCTAGAAACTATTTCACTACCAGATTATCATTTTAAATGACTACATAAAAATATGCCAGTGCAATTTCTGATAAAAGTTTGCTTGACCTTTAGTGAAAGACCATCTCTGCATGGTTAGCAGTTTTTCCTGCTCCCCTGGGTAGTTGCTAAAGACATGTTCTACTGAGGTTCAAGAACCCATGACTGAAAAGATAAAAGGGATTGCTGGAAGATGAGCAATGAGCACAGCTTGGCGATGAAGTTGAAGGAAGAGCTAGTAATGCCACCAATGACATTACTAATTACTTTGCAGACAGAATTTAAAATTAGGGCCCATTTGTCATCGTGACATCATCAATCAGGTTTCTAGTACTCTTAGGGGACAGGTCCCACCCCCCCCCCACCCCCAATCCAATTTAGCTCCGTCATGGGTTTTTGGAGTGTAGTTGTTTTGTTTGAATTTCATTTTACATTTCTTTTTTTATTTTAAAACTGCAATTAGCATTTATGCATGCAATTACACAATACCATTATCCAAAAGGACACGGCATTAATTCTTAGTAAATCATCTGACCACATAAGAATGGTGCTTTCAGTAGCATATATGTAGATTTGCAGTAGAAATGATATCAGAATTATAATTTGTTTTATAAGATACTAGCTGAGGTCCCGGCGGTGCCCGGGTTATTTGAGGAAGGCATTGTGTGGCAAGGTTGGTTCCTATTAGATGTTTATGTGGCATACAGTGGTCTTAGGAACTTAGTGAAGGTACTGCGAGTCCCATCATCCATGGTCCCCCCATTCTCCAAACTGCAACAGGATGTAGAGTGGGTCATGGGGGCTCTGTGTGCCAAGTGTGGTCTTGATCAGTCATTGGATGAGGGTGGAGCGGTCTCAGAAAGTGAGTGAAGGCACTTCAACTCCCATCATCCATGGTCCGTCCCACTCAAGACTGCATCAGGATGTAGAGTGGGTCATGGGTACTCTGTGTGCCAAGTTTGGGCCTGGTCTGTGATTTGTAGGGGCTGCAATGTTCTGTGGGAAATGAATTGGGTGAAGGTACTGCAAATCCCATCATTTGTGAGCCATCCTGCCGTAAACTGCAACAGGTTTGTAAAATGGGCCATTGGGCCTCTGTGTGCCAAGTTTGGTCCTGATTCGTCATTGGTATGGGCCACAGTGCTCTAAGGAAGTGAATTAAAGTACTGAAAGTCCCATCATCCATGGTCCATCCTTCCTCAAACTGCACCAGGATGTAGGGTGCATCTTGGGTGGTCTGTGTGCCAAGTTTGGTCTTGTTCTGTCATTGTTGGGGGCCTAGTCAGGAAAATCAAGTTGAGGAAGCCTAACAATATCCCATGAGCTGAGGCCTAGTCAGGAAAACCAAGTTGAGGAAGCCTTGCTGTCAATTTTGGGCCTGGTCTGTGATTTATAGGGGCTATAGTGTTGTTTGGGAAGTGAATGATGTGAAGGTCATCATTCCCATCGTTCGTGGCCCATCCTGCCCTAAACCACAGCAGGTTGTGAGGTGGGCTATTGGGCCCCTGTTTGCCAAGTTTGGTCCTGATCCGTCATTGCTGTGGGCCGCAGCGGCTGACTGCCTGAGGCCTTTCCTTTCCCCTCTGAGTCACTTTAGAATGTTGGAATGGGGGTGGGCAATCGGAGTCCTTTATGCAAATACCATTTCAGTGGCAATGAATCCCCTCTGTCTGGGGACGTAGAATGTTGGAGTTTTGAGGCTGGTTAATCAGTGCCCTTTATGCAAATGATCTCACATTGGCAGCCAATCGAAACGCTGGCACATATTCCTCCCACCGCACCACCGCAAACACTGACTTTTATTAGATAGATAGATAGATAGATGATAGATAGATAGATGATTGATAGATAGATAGTAGGCATGAGAAAAAAGTTATGAAAATGAAAAGAAATCGGAAGGGATTCGTATGTATGGGACTTTCAAGTTTATACGCATCACAGGGCCAATCCCGGAAGTGGACTTTCTTTTCCGCACCCCCTGGGCCCAAATTTTCGTTAGATTAGTAACTATTTTGGATGCCCACCCAACAGGAAAATTTCCCCCTCCAAAATAGCTTTGCAGACATAACTCACAGTCAAATCGGGGCCTTTCCATGCTTGGAGCCTAATTAGAGTGAAAGGCCTCCTCCAGGAAGTGAAAAAGGAGCCGGAAACTATAGAGAGATCAGATTGGGACTCCTAGAGGGCTGGAGGACTGAAAAAGCGATTTAAACACCCAGGAAGGGGGTTTAGATAGAAGGACAGAGTAGAAGGACATAAGAACTGCTGAGAGAAGGGCAGCAGGAGTGAAAAGAGCACGGAGAGGAGAAGGAAGAGTTCAGAATCAAGAAAAGCCATAGAGTTCAAACGGAGGTCCTAGACTGCTATGGTAAAACTGAATGGGAAAAAGCTGGAGTGAGGAGAACTCTACAGATTAGCAAGGCCTGCACCAGAGGTGGGCATTGGCAACTATTTTATTTAATAATATTAATAATAATATATTAATGCATTATATGTCCCTGCAAAGAAACCCTGTCCTTTTATAATATTATTAATAATAATATATTAATGCATTATATGTCCCTGCAAAGAAACCCTGTCCTTTAATAATATTAATAATAATATTAATAATAATATATTAATGCATTATATCTCCTGCAAGGAAACCAAGGGAAATGTTGCCCCTTGATTTGCCTGTGCTTAAAACAGTGTCAGTCCTGTTTCCCTGCTTTGCCTACTTTAGAACTACTAACGAATTTCGTTAGTAATTACGTTACATTTTAGAAATTTTTGGAAATTTTTTGTAAGTCTTTCTATTACTAATAAAAAAAATCCCCCCCCCCCCCCATTAGATTTCCGATTCCCTATTTTTGGGTTCTAAACCATGCCTGATAGATAGATAGATAGATAGATAGATAGATAGATAGATAGATGGGATGGATGGGGTGGGGGTGGGTGGGTGGAAAATAAATGCAGTATAAGGCCAAACTAATACCCATGCTTCAAGTCCTTAACTCTTGTCTGTCTGGACCAAACTGAGTCAAATAATACCATCTCCATTAGTGTGTAAAAACAGGATGCACGGTACTTCCTGGCTTGGGATTTGATATAGCTCTCTTCTCATGGTTTTACAGTCTTTGAAAAGTATATCCTTAGCTATTAAGACGAGCTGTTTGAGTCGTGATTCAACTTGGTTAGCGTGATGATGGGTTTCACTTAGCTCTTCAGTTGCATTGACAGCACTGCACGCCTCTGAGCTTATGGCTCTGTGTTTTCAGAACAGCTACTCTAATTGGGTATTAGACCATTAGGTAACATATAGTGCCATGTCTTGCTCAAAATACCCCATGAGTGATGTTCTTTTGTTCTTATTTGATTGTTACAGAAGGACCAGCTTTTCTGGAAATCTCTTCAATTGATAATTTCCCAACCCCAAATCTTTCATGTTACAGTTTGTAATAGTTTAGCTTGACTTGGTTTCATATCTATTTCTTTTTCGTTGTCCCAGCAAATATATTTTCTGTTTGTCTGTTTGCTGTGCTCTGCACATATAAACAGGCCTAGATTAGCGGACTGTGCTGCCCAAGGGCGCCTGCCTAAATGCCGCCCCCTGGGGGGCGGGGCCTCTTGCGGGGGGCGGGGCCGGCGAGAGGGAGAAGGCGCCACCGGACGTCCTGCCCCTAGGGCGACTCGCGCGGCTTCCCCCGCTGCCGCTGCCAGCACCGGCGCCCCTCCTCCCTAAACGGAGGGAGGAGGGGCGCGGTGCAAGCGGTGGCAGGGGGGGAAGCGCGAGTCGCCATAGGAGCAGGACTTCCAGCGGCGCATTCTCCTTCTCGCCGGCAGCACCTCCGCCCCTCCTCCCTTCAGTGAAGGGTGGAGGTGGAACCGGCGTGAGGGGAGAAGGCGCCGCTGGAAGTCCCACCCCTAGGGCGACTCACGCGGCTTTCGCCGCTGCCGCCCCGCTCGCCCGTGCCCCAAACACGCCGGTTCACTGAAGGGAGGAGGGGCAGAGCCGCTGCCGGCGAGAAGGAGAAGGCACCGCCGGAAGTCCTGCCCCTAGGGCGACTCGCGCAGCTTCCCCCCGCCGCCGCCCCGCTCATGTTTGGGGCATGGGTGAGCAGGGCGGCGGCGAAAGCCGCGTGAGTCGCCCTAGGGGCAGGACTTCCAGTGGCAACTTCTCCCCTCACGCCGGTTCCGCCTCCTCCCTTCACTGAAGGGAGGAGGGGCAGAGCCGCTGCCGGCGAGAAGGAGACGGCGCTGCTGGAAGTCCCGCCCCTAGGGCAACTCACGTGGCTTACCCCCCTGCCGCCACGCTCACAGCGGCGCCCCTCCTCCCTTCACTGAAGGAAGGAGTGGCGCCCACCCGTGCGAGCGGGGCGGCGGCGGGGGGAAGCCGCGTTAATCGCCCTAGGGGCGGCGGGACTTCCCCTCACCCCTTCCTTCAGGCCCGGAAATGCCGCCCCCCAAAATCTGCTGCCCGAGGCCATGGCCTCGGATGGCCTTATGGGTAATCCGGGCCTGCATATAAATATCCTGGGGGAGGGGAGCCTTCTGGGGGAAAAAGTGAGGAGATGAAGTATTCCTAACATTATGCAATTTGTTCTGCTCCTAAAAGAGTGGTCAATCCTTATTATTTTAGATTTCTGACTAACAGATAGAATAATGAGATCACACAAAACATATGGACTGAAATGAGGCAACTTTAATAATATTACCCATTTTCTTGTTTCTAAGTGATAAGCAGAACCTAATGGAAGGAGCAACCTGATGTGGACACAGCTGAGACAGTGGTCTATGATCTTCCCTCAATATCCTGCCAATTTTTCTAGGAAATCACCATACCCCCTTGAAAGAACAAAGATTGAAAATTGGGTTGCTCTAAGGCAGGGGTGGGCAATTTTTTCCCCAAGGGGCCACACGAGAACCAAAAAATATTATGGAGGGCCGCACCTAAAGGCGGAACTACATTTCTAATCTACATAATTTATTTATTTACTTATTTACTTACTATATTTACTATATATTACACATCATTAATATTAACATATTAATATATCAAGAAATATTCATATATTATATAAATATTGTACCCGGCACGCGTTGCTGTGCCCTATTTAGGAGATGCGAGAAAGTCTGAGTATGTAAGGGTTGGAATTGATGTTACTTATGGTCTTGGTGGGGTCATGGCTGTGTCGTTGTGGGTTGTTCTGGTGGGTGGGATGTTGAAGTCCTGTGGAGTTGTCGGTGTGTGGTGTTGCTGGTGTTCTGCAGAGCTTGTGGATATACAATGTTTTTTGTCTTTCCGTCTGCTGTGTTGATGTAGAGGTTCTGTGGTTTCCCAACTCTGGAGCACGCTACGTAGAGTTGTCTGTGGGAGAAGCATTCTGTGTCAAGGTCTATGCCACAGATTTGTAGTGTTTGTCCTTGAGCCTTGTTTATGGTGATGGCAAAAGCTAGTGTAGTGCAGTGTCTTTCTGTTCTGGCATTTGTTCTGCCCTTTTTTGTGTGATGTATGTAGCGTTGCGAGTGTGTTGTCCGATGCTGTTCTTTTTAGGAGGCATGGCTTGTCTTTTGGGTCAGCTTATGCCTGTGTGGAAGGAAGGAATGGCATACAAATGGGTTGAGCAGTAGACGCGCAAGGTTGTGTTATTGCGTATTGTGTTGTGTGTAGGTATTACTTTTGTGTTATTCTGGGGGTATGTGTTTGTCAGTGGTGCCTGTGTCCCTGGTGCCCTATTTGTCTCTATCCTAGATCTTGGCCTTGACAATTTAACCCTCAAACACCAACTGTCTAAACTGAAATCACTCAGCATTCTAATCTAGCCTTGGCTGGCTTTGGCCACCATACTATGGTAACTGTTGTTGGCCAATGGGTTTCGCTGGCGGCCACAGAGGATGCTGGGAAATGTAGTTTTTTAAATCGTTGTTTTAGGAGCCTTCTAGGTTTTTGGGGGAGGGGTTTTGCTAAAAACCTTCCTTGCCTGAGGCCTATTTTTGTTGCCAAATTTTGTGTCTCTGCCTTGTAAGGTTTCTCTGCCTAGGACGGCCGTTCGATGATGACTCTTCCTTTATATATATAGATTAGTATTAATATCATAATAATTATATTATAGTATTTATAGAGACATTAAAATATACTGAAATTATAATATAATATAACATTATATTATTTATTATTTATTTATTTTAAAAGTGGTTTGGGGGGCTTTTGGGGAGGAGGTTATAGTGTCTGGGTGTTCTGGACACATGCTTACCAGAAAGGCCTGGTTGCAAGCTCCTGATACATCAAAATGACCCCCAAAGAAAAGCTACTGACACGTCAGTATGCAGCCTTGCCACTCCAGGAAGTTTAAAAGGGAATGGCGGATTGGGCGGGGAGGATATCCTGCTACTCCTGGCACATAACTTGTACATGCCAGGAGAGCTCATGCCAGGGGGGCTTTTGAGGAGGGAGTTGGAGTTCTTGCAAATTTCTGGGCCCAGAACTTTTGAGGGAGAGTCCAGACGGTAGAAGTAGTGGGTTTATCCCATGCCTTTTAAGAAGGCTCAGAATAAACCCACTAACAAATTAATTTGCCACAAACCATGATTTTCCTGGTTTGCGGTGAATTAATTCATGTTTCTCAGGGATGTCATCTGGACAGTACCCTTTTAATTGTGGGAACTCCTGTGGGAACTCCTTCACCCCTAGTTTAGTTGGGAGAATGCATCCAGGCCCTTCTGGTAAGTTTGTTGGGTTTTTTTGGTTTTGAACCGTTTTTAAAGTTTTTATTATAAACAACTATACATAGCCACAATTACCATGCCTTTTGTCCTTTTTCATCCCCTTCTCCCTCCCCCCTCCCAACCCTCCCTCTTCCCTGTTGACAATGAAGTCCTTTTTTCTCCGTTACATGAGCCTTCTTTCGATTCTTTCAATTTTTTTCTTCCAGCTTTCATCATCTGGTTTAACGACCTGTAACCATCTTTTAAATGGAGTCCAAATTTCTTTAATTTTCTTCTGTTTGTCTGACCATGTCTTTTTTGCTTCTTATGATGTCCATAATATCTAGTTGTATTTGGTCCCACACATATTCATACCACTTACAAGTGTCCATTTCTTTTTTTTCTTTCCAACCCCAAGCGATTACTGCATGTGCTGCTCTAAACATCATCATCATCATTAATTCCTGGTCTTGGTCCTTAACTCTTCTATCACCATATATTCCTAATAACAAAATTTGCATATTTATATCAAATTTTATTTTAGTATGTAATTCTACCTGGTCTAGTATTTGACTCCAGAATTTTTGTATCTCTTGACATTCCCACCATAGATGTGAATACCATGCTTCCCGACTTCCACAATGCCAGCATTTGGGATCTAATCCCTGAATCATCTGTGCCAGTTGAATTGGTGTTCTCTACCATTTCGTTATTATTTTCCGTTCTAATTCCGTGTATTTTTCTCTTTTTATTTTATTTAAACCATTGATTATCTTTTCTATTTTTCTCTTCCTAGGTCCCCTTCCTTCTCCCACTTGTTTTCCATTATTTCTATATATAGATTCCTTATCTTCTATCATTCTTCCATATATTTTGTTAAGACCTTTTTGCCTTCGAATCTCTCTTCTAATATCTTGTCTATTATATTTTCTCCCTTACTACTTACTTTCTTTTTAATTTGTTCCCAAATTCCTCTTAGTGTTAACCAATTTATCCCGCCCCCCCCCTAAGGTTTCCAATTGTTTTCATTCCATTAATTCCTTTTTTCATTATATAAATCTTTGATTCTACTATATCCCATCTGTTTCAATTTTTTAATTATACTTTCGTCTTCCTCATTTCTTAAACTACCTATCGGGGCTTCCTTTGATAAATATGGCATCCATTTCTCTTTCCATTTCCCCCATATTTTAATGCTATTTTCCTTGGACCTATTGTTCTTTTTATTTCCTCTTTTAAATTATTTGTAAAGATTCCATAGACTCCTTGACCATTATTTGCTTCGTTCTCTATCCTTATCCACTTCTTTTGGTTGTCCTCTATCAATTCCAGAATTGCTTTCAGTTGGAATGCTTCGTGGTATTCTTGTAACTTTGGTATTCCCCATCCTAATTCTTTTATTTGACATATATAGCTCCTTATTACTTATTCTTGATTTTTCCCTCCAAATATCCACTTCCTTATTTCTCCATCCCATGTTTTGAATTTTTGTTGTGTAATCTCCAGTGGTAGAATTTGAAACAAATACAGTAATTTAGGGAGGATACACATTTTAATTGCTCTAATTCTCATTGAAATACTTAAATACTTCCAATTATTCATTTGTTCCTGTATCTTTTCCATGTTATCTTATAATTATAATCCCAAATCCTCATTGGTTTATTAGTTAAATAAATTCCCAAATATTTAATTTTCTTTTTTGCAATCTGTATATCTTTCCTTCTCCGAATCTCTTCTTGGATTCCTTTCCCCAAGTTAAACCCCAACAGCTCTGATTTTGTCATATTAATCCTTAAACCTGATATTTTATAAAAAAAATCTTCCAATATTACTTCTAATTCCTTCAATGTATCCAGTGGGTTTTCTGTTATTATTAAAAAATCATCTGCAAACAAATTCACTTTTACTTCCTCCCTTCTGGTAAGTTTAGAAGAGAAACAGGGGGCTGGGGGTTGGCTAGATGCCCTCCTGGGTCAACATGACCAAGGATCGCATGTAGCCACCTCCAGGGAAAACCTGGAATTTAGGGCTGCTGTGTAGCCTAGACCTAAATCACAAAAGAAATGGGAATTTTAAATCTTTCTTCCTTTTACATTTGGGCCTATCTGTAATGACTCTAAGACAGGGGTGCTCATTAGGTAGCTCGGGAGCTACTAGTAGATCTTCGGCCCTCTTCCAGGTGATCTTCAGGCCTCACCAGCCGGATGGGGCGCTCCTACCATGTGCGCCCGCACACCCTGCGTGCAGACGCGCTCCTGCTGCTGGCTTCCTCTCTCGCGGTGCTTCTTTCGCCTGCGGGGCATTGCAGGAAGAAGGAAGCACGAGGCGGGGCCTCTGGAGGGAGCGCCTTGCCTCTCTCTCGTCCAGAAGCAGCTGTTCAGCCTCCGTTGCCGGCGAGACAGGCAGGGCGGAGCACTCCCTCTGGATGCCCCGCCTCATGCTTTCTCCTTCCTGCAATGCCCCGCAGGCAGAGGAAGCGCTGCATGGGCGGAAAACAGCAGCAGGAGCACGCGCGGTGGCAAGAGCGTGCGGCGGCGGGAGCGCGCGGGAGCACACGGCAGCAGGGGCAGGTAGATCTTTTGGACTTCATTGCTTTAAGAGTAGCTCGCATGCTGAAAAAGTGTGAGCACCCCTGCTCTAAGACATACAAAGAGTGAGGAAAAAAATGCTAGCAGCAAGAGGAAATATGGTATTGAATTCTCAATTAAATACTTTCTCCTCTACCCACAGTCCATAATCAATAGTCTGAGACTGACAAGACAGGTTTTGGGTTAAGAGAATTTTAGGTGTGATATCAGAACAGCAGAAGATGTAAATGATGAGGAAACACGATGGTCTGACAACCAGTGATTAGACTTGAGGTAAAGGCTTCTCATGTTTAATCAAAGAGGAAGCACTAGCAAATGCAACATCAATGAGTCGGGATGGTCAATAATCACTGCCATTGCCTGACTCAGGTTCAGAAGTCCACGCTGCAGTCACTGCTAGAAAAGTTAGTAATTCCTGTAGAGGCTCTCACAAGGATTTAATTTTCCAATAAGACTCTAAATAATTCTATTTGAACTAAGGAGAGGGAACATCTCGTAGCAACGTTAGGGTGGAACTTCAGTATAGCAGATAAAATGTGTTTGTGCAAAAGTGCTCTTGGGCACAATTAGTCAAATGCATTGGCCGAAGGGTAATTTATTTCTTTCCAGAAATTTTACCATTGCCAGGAGGTACACATAGCAGGGTGAATATTAATAAGGACACTCCTAAAACCTATAGAAAGGATCTTCTACATCAGAACTGGATAAAGCAAAGACAAAAAAAGTGAATGCAACGAGTTTAAAGATCCAGGTACTTCGGAAACAGTGTTTTAGCAATGAAATATTGAAATCGGCTATGCTTGTATCTGTCCCAAAATATTCTATATTGTAATCACCTTTGTTTTCACATGCAGCATTAGGGAAGAAAGTAAAATTGATCGAGCCAATCTTATCTTCTTGAATCCAGCTAGTTTAAAATATTTTTCTCCTGTTCACATACATATTCCAGTGTCTGCCTTCATCGTCCTGTCACATCGTATTCCTTTTCTGTTTAATCATCAAGTTTGTTCAGCAAATTAAATAAATGCAAGGCAGGTGCCAATGTGGTAGTTCATCTTTATACATGGCTAAGAATTTCTTCCATTTTTCTTTTTGATGGGAGCCAATCCAATGTGCAAATATAAAAACTGTAGTGCAGTTGTACTTTGGGATAAGTGTATGAAAACATATGCACATATTTTGCAATATTTTCTCAGACCAGTGCAGAAACTGGGGAGAATGTAGAAATCCCAAGCAAAAATAAACTCGTCAGTAAACAATCATCTCCATCTATCTCCAGCAGAAATCCCAAACAAAAATAAACTTGTGTGTTAACAGCCATCTTCATCTTCTAATTTACTTTTTATGATTCTCTTCAAATGGATCATGTAGATCAGATTTTCCCAACCTATTTTGAGCCGCGGCACTTTTTTACATTTACAAAATCCTTGGGCACACCACGAACCAAAATGACACAAAATGATACTCTAACACAGTAATACATATAGTTAATATGGTTTTGAATGTATTTATACACTCGGTGTGAAACCTGGGCATGTTTCCGCCTCCACCACTGTACCTAGACTGTTCTTATGCTGTTTTGCAGCACTGTTGGGAATGGGATTTTAGCTGGGGGTTTTAATTGGGTTTTACTCTGTTTTATGTGTTTTTATCTGTATTTTAACCTTGTAAACCGCTCTGAGCGCCAGAGAGAGCGGTATATCAAGCGGAACTAATAAATAAATAAAATAAATGTTTTGATGAACACAACATAGATATCTGCGGTACAAACTGTGGCATAGACCAGTGTTTCCCAACCTTTTTTGAGCCGAGGCACATTTTTTACATTTACAAAATCCTGGGGCACACCACGAACCAAAATGACACAAAATGACACTCTAACACAGTAATACATATAGTTAATATGGTTTTAAATGTATTTATACACTCGGTGTGAAACCTGGGCATGTTTCGATGAACACAACATAGATATCAGCGGTATGAACTGTGGCATAGACCAGTGTTTCCCAACCTTTTTTTGAGCCGAGGCACATTTTTTACATTTACAAAATCCTGGGGCACACCACCAACCAAAATGTCAAAAAATGTTTTATGGCGTTTCGGCACCTCTTTTTCACAACAGGCTGCGTATGCAGGGGACAAAGAGTAGGCAAAATAATAATAATAATAATAATAATAATATAGTGAAACTCGCAATATGCACAATTACAAAAGTTTTATAAAGTTAATGTATCAATATAGTGAATTTGAAAAACGAAGTACAGTTTGGCACTCACATGATGTTGGCACCTCCATGGGAGAAAAAGGAAAAATCTTCCCTTACCGCGTTGGATTAGGCTCTGTATTGGATAATCTGCAATATATAGAAGTTCAATATATAGGAGTTATCCACAAACAGAGGGCAGCATGCGAAGGGGGAGAGGAGCGCAAGTGAGCGGTTTCAAAAGTTATCCACAAGTGGGTGGCTCCAAAATGACGCGGCGTCATTTAGGAGCCACACATTGGGCTTCTCTCCTCCTTTGCATACTGCTGTCTGTTTGGGGAGAGGAGCCCAGTGGGCGGTTCCAAAATGACGCCGCATCATTTTGGAGCCACCCATTGGGCTCCTCTCCTCCTTTGCATGCTGCGTAACGCTTTTCCCTCGCAGCAGGGGCATCTGCGGACAGAGCCAAATACCAACGTGGTAAGGGAAGATTTTTTCTCCCATGGAGGAGGACAAAATAATAGCGGTGGCAACAGGAGGGGGAAAGGAAGGGGGGCAAAAAGTTTTTCTGGAGGCACAGCTGGAGCTCTGCAAAGGCATAGGAGTGTGCCTAGGCACACTGGTTGAAAAAGACTGGCATAGACAAGTGTTTAAAGGTGGCTGCTTGTGAGCTTGACAAACGTGTATACCAACATCATAAAAGTGAAAAACAGAGACGGAGATATGTGCATTGTAACAGTGTACCCCGTGTAACACCGTGCCCCACCTCACCCTATTCCTTCAAAGAGCGGATGGTGGACTAAGTCGGTGTTTCCCAACTGGTGTGCCATGAGTGATCATCAGGTGTGTCATGGGAAATTTGAACCTTTCTCCCCCCTCCTAGCAGCTCTTTCTCACTCTTTCCCTCCCCAAAGATCCTCCCCGAGGCAAAGGAAGGGCTCTGCCGAATGCCAGGGCCAGGCCCGCCTTGAGGTAGCCTTCAGGAGCCTCGACTTAGCATGGCTCCAGCTCCCGCTCAGGGCTGCTTCAGCCTCCTGATGCTCCCAGGTTCGCTCACTGCCCAATTCACCAATGTGGAGCTTCCGGCTTTGGCTGTTCCCGCGAGAAATCCAAGTCAATGCAAAAACGCCAACTCAGTCACTTCCGCCCAGTGCTCTGCTTTTGCGGAGGGAGGAGGGAGGCAGCAAAAGAGGCCACACAGATCTATGAAACATATAGACTACCCATTCACAGGTTTCCAAGAAACAGATTGAGCCTCTCCGCTTGGATTTTTTTAAAATCTCCCCATGTTTTGGAGCCATCTTCTTAAGGTATAAATAACTAGGCTAGGATTTAAATTCTTTTGCATGGATTTCATAATAGATTTTTCAAGAGTTGCCCCCCCTCCCCCAGGAACTGTTTATAACAGCTTCACGACATCCATAGTTAACTGGAAGCAAGTTTCACTCAGGGTGAAATTTCACAAGGGTCTGGAGAACAAGCCCTATGAGGAGCAGCTTGAAGAGTTGGGCACGTTTAGCCTGAAGAAGAGAAGGCTGAGAGAAGACATGATAGCCATGTATAAGTATGTGAGAGGAAGTCATATCTATGTTGTGTTCATCGAAACAGGCCCAGGTTTCATACTGAGTGTATAAATACATTTAAAAATGTATTAACTATATGTATTACTGTGTTAAGAGTGTCATTTCGTGTCATTTTGGTTGGTGGTGTGCCCCAGGATTTTGTAAATGAAAAAAATGTGCCGCGGCTCAAAAAAGGTTGAAAAACTCTGGACTAAGTAAAGCCTGCAAAAACAAGGAGTGGCGTGAAGAATCTTTTTTTACTTCTACATTTTTAAACTTTTTAATCTCCCCATGTTTTGTAGCCATCTTCTTAAGGTATAAATAACTAGGCTAGGATTTAAATTCTTTTGCATGGATTTCATAATAGATTTCTCAGACCCGAGATTGCTGCAGGGCATTCTTTTATAAATGGACTTCAAAGTTTTCTAAAACAGAGGATATATTTTACAAGAAAAAAAATGAATAGTGTCTAAAGAAAATATGATCCATCTTAAGGAATTAAAATTCCTAGATGCCATCAAAAAACAAACATAAAAATTAAAAATGAACTGATCTGGAAAAGAGTCCTTTTCTGCTTCTGTGGGAGAAATGGGATTTTTATTATTATAATTCACTGCATTTTTGGACTGACCCCAACTTGTCCCTTTGCATAATAAGCAGAAGTTACTACAGTGAATTCTGCAAAGAGCTGGCCCCTTTTCTCTTTACTGTCTCAAAATTGTTCAAATGGTATTTGTGTTAAAGTAAAATGATTCTTCTCCCTAGCGCCAACCATCAAGGCCTATATGGGCAACTGCCACTTATAATTGGTGAGACAGGAGCACTGCTTCTTCTTTTACTGTGTTAACAGAAAGGGAACCCAGAACCAAGGAGGCTATAGGAAGGAAAAGAAGTCGGCAGTCGAATGAGGAAGGCTTAGAAGTAAGGGCATGTAGAGCATGATATGTGATAAAAGAGCAGGGGTGTTGGATATAATAACTGTATATATTCATGTTTCAGACTAGAAATATTAGTCAAAAATTGATCCTAAAAACTGGGTTGACTTATCCACAAGTCCAGTGTTTCCCAACATTTCTTGAGCCGCGGCACACTTTTTAAATTTGCAAAATCCTGGGGCACACCATCAACCAAAATGACACAAAATGACACTCTAACACAGTAATACATATAGTTAATATGTTTTAAAAATGTATTTATAAACTCAGTGTGAAACCTGGGCCTGTTTCGATGAACTCAACATAGATATCCTGGCAGGAATGGCAGAAAGACACAAATTTCCCACATAGAACTCCCATAACCAAGAAAAAAATGCTATAAGAGTTTGTGGGCATTGACCTTGAGTTTTGGAGTTGCAGTTCACCTATATCCAGAGAGCACTGTGGACTCAAACAATGTTGGATCAGGACCAAACTTGACATAAATGCTCAATATGCCCAAATATGAATGCAGATGGAGTTCAGGGGAAATAGACCTTGACATTTGGGAGTTGTAGTTGCTGGGATTTATAGTTCCCCTACAATCAAAGAGCATTCTGAACCCCACCAATGATAGAACTGGGCCAAACTTCCCACACAGAACCCCCAGGAGGCAAGAGGAGGTCTCTACTTGGGGAAAGGGAGGCGGGCCTTCCCAATGCATGGAGAGGGAGAGACCAAGTAGACAACGAATGTGTGTGTGTGTGGGGGGGGGGGCGTTGTTTGTAATTTTGTGCCTTTATCGAGGTAGGTTTCTTAGGGTTTTTATACTTCAACACACTAAACTTCTCTCCCCCCCCCCCCTTCCTGGAGGTTCCAATTTCCCACGGCACACCTGATGATCGCTCACGGCACTGGTTGGGAAACACTGCACAAGTCAATGTAAGCACTTGACTTTTATCAAAAAGGCATCACCCCTATTTTGGAATAGAGTGGTGAAAGGCAAGAGCTTAGTCCGTCCTGGGGGAACATGGCAAAAAAGCCATGTTTTCCCACCCAGAAATTTTTCTTTAAAAAGTCAGAAGGGCTATGGTGGCTGAGAGAATTGAGGATGTTGGTATTTCTTTTAGGTTCTCCAGAGATGAACTAAGCTGTCAACTTTGCCATTTTTCTCAGATAATGGGATGGTTCTTTTTTTCCTAGACTCGCAGTGTGCCCTTCCCTTCCCCTTTAGTGCCCCCCACCAGTGTTTTTGACCTCTCTCTTCAATCTCATCAATCTCACCCCCCCCCCCTTTTTGGTTCCATACATGTTGCAATATTCTGTCTTTTAAAATATATTTTAATACTGATTTCTAATCTAATTTTAAATAACTGCTTACTGGGGAGTTGTCCTTCCCCTCTCAGGGCGCTTGTGCCCGCTTTGTGCTGGTCAGTGACCGTAATAAAGTTCTGTTGTTGTTGTTTTTCCTAAGAGTTAATACTACGCCTAACAATTCATCACAAAAAAGAAACATGCCCTTCTCGAAGTAGAGTGGTGAAAATCCTATTTGAATGTTTGTGCAGGAAGATGGTGGCAGTGCCGAAACATGCTCTTGACTTATACATGAGATCAATGTACAGATGGCATATATGGTGTGTGTTTGTATGTGTTTGTGTGTATGACTACTACAACACCCACAGTACCCCCAGAAAGTATGGCCATGAACCACGTCGGTTAAAGTATTCTAAGAGATGCAGAGAATGAGAAAATCAGATTTAACAAATCTGTCAGTTTATTTTTCTCTTACATTTGAATTTTGTGAATTCCCAAATATATTGTAATCAATTATAACTGAAATGACATTTTCCAAAACAAGGGTAATTTATATGAATGTAGGAGAAATTAAAGCTAAGTGCTTCATTTACCACCTTTTAGGAATTATATTCCTATCATAATGACGTATTTTGATTATGCAAAAACATTTTATACAGCACAGCCAGTGTGATCATAAGCAATAGGGGTGGATATCTCCAATTTAAATACTTTGAAACCCGTTAATAATTCGTATTTGAAATTATTTTGACCTTATATCGACCCTCGGCGTCCAACCCAGAAGTGAAGTTTCAAAACTGAACCCGGTATCGCCATTTTTTGTAAAGGTCACGTTATCAGGTCGTTTCCCCCCCCCTCCTCAGTTCTCAACTCACAAGAGGAGATTGGAGAGCAGCAGCACCCTCCTTTCACCTCTCGCCAGCTGAGAGCTGAGTTGGGCGCTTTGGAAGCAGCCTGGCCGAGCTTTCCTCCGTTTCCCCAGGCTCTCCTTCACAAGCGGAGTGAGAGCATGGATCTCGGAGTTCTCAGCAGGGAAGGAGGACGCGAGGGGATGCCCTCCGCCCCTCCTTCCCTGCCAAGAACTAAACCGCACCAAGCCTTGCCGCGGTTTAGATCTTGGCAGGGAGGGGAGCGTCCACCTCCTTCCCTGCCGAGAAGGCTCTAGGCTTGATTCACGTTAGTTCTTGGCAGGGGAAGAGGTTCGGGCATCTCCTTCCCTTCTGAGAACTAATAGGAAATAATAACGAATTTTCATTATTAATTATGTTTCAATTACAAAATTTATTGAAATTTTTTTGGATATATTTCTATAACGACCCAGCAACAGAGATCCCCCCCCAGTTTAGAATCAAATTTTTTATGGATCAACCACCCCTAATAAACAATATATGATACATTAGTGTAATTTTAAAATATGAAAACAGAGGCTATATAGTGACCTACTGAGGGGCTTAGATTGGCTTATCTGTAGGCCCATTGTCAACACAGGCATTAAAACCTAAACTCACTCTGAGTTGATCCCTCATGCTTCACAACAGTCTTCTGTTTCAGGTGAGTATTTCAGGCTAATCTGGATTAATTTATTTTAGCCCACCTTCAATAAAAGTCAAAGGATGCTCTAGGATTTTCCTGATACTTCCATGGCTCCCCCAGCTTTGGGGCAGTATGGATAGCTAAATTGGGTCCAATTCAAACAGATCTGCTGTCCACACAGAACACTGCACCATCGCAAATGAAGGTCAATGAAATGAATAGCTTCCCTTCTTTTAAAAAATGTTCTATGTTATAATCATATAATTTAATAACTTGAAATTACTATTTGTTTATTTATTTGGAAGTCTTAATAAAAATAAATTTGGATCTAGCTATATTCTTAGTATACAGTCAGTCAGTAGCCTTTATTTCGGTCAACAAACCATCGGCTAAGTCAGGTGAAAGTAGAACAATAGAATACAACATTTAAGAAATTAATAACATCACATTTGGGTTATGATTAATAAAAACAAGTGTCACAGTTCGCTATCGGTTGAATGACTGTCTTTATCATTTAAAGTAGGAACTGATTGCCAATTAATAAGATGTGTTCTGAGTACTCTTTGTTACACTCTTAGTGTTTACAGGTTATTAATGAAGCACTTGCGGCTTTTTGCCGCTGCAAAGAGAAATTTGTCCACCTGTTTCATTACCCTTTTGTCAAAATCAGACAGTAAATAAGTACAGTACCAATTTAGGGTTCTTCCTGGCCATTTGGTGAGTAGAGGGGATATTAACCTTAGTCTATCATCCCTGTAAATTGTGCAAATAAAAAGTACAATTATTACAGTTTCTATTCCCCCCCGGCAAGGGCAAACACTGTGTTGATAATCAGTCCCTTTGTATCTACCTTCTTGAGGAATTTCGAGATGATCTCACTACAAGAGACATGGAGTAAAGGACCTCTAGATTTTAATGGATACACCATAATTGACTCCCCAGCTAAATTAGAAAAAGGTAGAGGGCGACCAGTATGGATAGCTAAATTGGGTCCAATTCAAACAGATCTGCTGTCCACACAGAACACTGCACCATCTCCTTCCCCCTACAATCATCAGCACAGGGGAAAGGGGTTAATTGTGCCCCTTCCTTTTTGCCTGGGTGCCTCTGCTAATGTCAGCACGGGGCACCCACATTGTCCAGGAGCTTACATGGAGCAACTCAGCTAGGTGCGAGCAATGACGGCAACTTCAAGATTCTATTTTACTATCCCAACATTTTAAATAACCTTCAAAACCCACAAACATTTCCACACTTTCTTTTTTTCTTTAACAGTGAAAACTATTTATTGTATCAGAAGCGAACCCAGAGTACTGTTGTAATGTATTTTTAAAAACTTTTTTTTAAAATAAAAAACCTGGGCATTATGCTAAATGTCCTTTTGACCAGTAGCTGACCACTTGGAATGCCTCTGATGTTGCTATAAGAAGGTCAATGAAATGAATAGCTTCCCTTCTTTTAAAAAATGTTCTATGTTATAATCATATAATTTAATAACTTGAAATTACTATTTGTTTATTTATTTGGAAGTCTTAATAAAAATAAATTTGGATCTAGCTATACTCTTATTTTAAAGATCTCTTGCATTCATTTTTTAATCAGTCTTCAATACACTTTTACTTTGTCACATATGGTAGAAAGTACATAGATGTGTTCCACATTTTTAAAGCACATTAGGAATATCTTGCAGATCTTTAGTTTAATTATTAAGCATGAGAAAAAAGTTATGAAAACTAAAAGAAATCGTAAGTGATTCGTATGTAATGGGACTTTCAAGTTTTTACGGATCGCAAGGCCAATCCCGGAAGTGGACTTTCTTTTTCGCACCCCCTGGGCCCAAAATTTCGTTAGAATTCTAAATATTTCGGAAGGCTCCCTATTATCCCCTCCAAAATCCAAAATCCCAGACATTACTCACAGTCAGATGGGGCCTTTCCATGCTCGAGGCCTACTTTAACTGAAAGGCCTTGCCTCCAGGAAGAGAAAAACCAGCCGGAACCATAGAGAGATCCAGACCGGAAGTCCTAGAGTGGCTGGAGGACTCAGGAAAAAAGCGCTTTAAACTGCAGGAAAGGAGCCTAGATAGGAGGGCAGGCGAGAAGGACATGAGGAAGGCTGAAACAATGGCAGAAGGGGTTGAAAACAGCCCAGAGAGGAGCAGGAAAAGTGCAGATTCAAGGAAAAGCCATAGAGTTCAAACCTCCTAGAGAGCTATGGGAAAATGAATGGGGAGAAAGCTGCAGTGAAAAGAGCTCTGGAGAAGGTAGGCAACTATTTTATAATTAATAATAATAAATATATTAATAATATTTACCCCTTCTAATTTCCTGGAAGAAGGGCCCTGGGCATTATTTAATTCTAATAATAAATATATTAATAATATTTACCCCTTCTAATTTCCTGGAAGAAGGGCCCTGGGCATTATTTAATTCTAATAATAAATATATTAATAATATTTACCCCTTCTAATTTCCTGGAAGAAGGGCCCTGGGCATTATTTAATTCTAATAATAATAATATATATTAATAATATTTACCCCTTCTAATTTCCTGGAAGAAGGGCCCTACTTGTTATTGATGGCACTGGGATCAATGTAAATGTGAGTAGATTAATAGGTACTGCTCTGGTGGGAAATAACAGCAATCCATGCAGTCATGCCAAGCCATATGACTTTAAGGTGTCTAAGAGCAACAACAGCTCTCAAAATCAATGGGAGACGCACAGCGAAGTAATAATAATACTAAAATAATTATAGAAACAACTTGGGCCTGACATAATTATAATAATATGTTTGCTTGTTCTTGAGGGCACTAGAGTGCTTGTGGCCTTACATAATTGATAACAGACATGGATTGAAATACTGTAAAATTGACAGGGCTCTAACTATAAACCTAAGAGCATGTTCTAGTTTACCAAGAGCACGTTCCTCATACCCTCCAGGTCACTATCACCCTTACTACATTCTTACTATTAGAATTTATTATTTAATTCTAATAAATGCTCTGGAGAAGCAAGCCTTGACTATTTTATTTAATAATAATACTACTACTAATAATAATAATATATTAATGCATTATATCTCCCTGCAAGGAAACCAAGGGAAATGTTGCCCCTTGATTTGCCTGTGCTTAAAACAGTGTCAGTCCTGTTTCCCTGCTTTTCAGACTTTAGAACCAATTTAGAATTTCGTTAGTAATTACGTTACATTTTAGAACTTTTTGGAAAATTTTGTGTAAGTTTTTCTATTACTAATAAACCCCCCCCCCCCCATTTGATTTTAGAATCGCAATTTTTGGGTTCTAATCCATGCCTATTAATTATCTTGTGAATGATACGATCCCTAAGAATGATCATCCCCTCTTTCAATGCTTGCAAATCGTTTCAGTGTTCACTGGGAAATACATTTATTCTGTCTCATTAAAGAGGAAAACCATCTACAATATATTTTGTTTTCCAACTGTGCAGCTTCTCATTATAGTTTTTTTCTTCAAAAAACTGAGGATCCTTTTGCCCATTGGGTCACATCTAATGTAAATTAATTATAATAAAGGTTGAAGCATCCTATGCATAACACTTCCCCATTGTTTTCTTGTGGGAGAATGTTCTTTACACCAGTGTTTTTCAACCTCTTTTGAGCAGCGGCACATTTTTTACACTTACGAAATCCTGGGGCACACCACCAACCAAAATGACACAAAATGACACTCTAACACAGTAATACATATAGTTAATACGTTTTTAAATGTATTTATATACTCGGTGTGAAACCTGGGCCTGTTTCGATGAACAAGTAGGAGCGAATAGGGTAGCAATGAAATCAAACAAGATTAGAAAAATAATTCATTTGTAGTATCAGTAGACATAAAGACAGTCAACATATTCATAATAGTGTGCTTACAATAGCAATAATCACATACATAGTAGTAATACACAGATCAAAAATTGATGTTGATGTACAACCTTCCACACACGTGTGTATTACTACTATGTATGCGATTATTGCTATTGTAAGCACACTATTATGAATATGTTGACTGTCTTTATGTCTACTGATACTACAAATGAATTATTTTTCTAATCTTGTTTGATTTCATTGCTACCCTATTCGCTCCTACTTGTTTACTACGGTGTAGCCCATTGTTTGTTCCTGTTTTGATGAACACAACATAGATATGACTTCCTCTCACATACTTATACATGGCTATCATGTCTTCCCTCAGCGTTCTCTTCTTCAGGCTAAACATGCCCAACTCTTCAAGCCGCTCCTCATAGGGCTTGTTCTCCAGACCCTTGTGAAATTTCACCCTGAGTGAAACTTGCTTTCCAGTTAACTATGGATGTCATGAAGCTGTTATAAAGAGTTCCTTGGGGGGGGGGGGGGAGGCAACTCTTGAAAAATCCAGTAAAATAGTAAATAAAAAAACATTTCCAAGAGGAGAGGCTCAATCTGTATGTTTCATAGATCTGTGTGGCCTCTTTTGCTGCCTCCCTCCTCCCTCCGCAAAAGCAGAGCACTGGGCGGAAGTAACTGAGTTGGTGTTTTCGCATTGGCTTGGATTTCTCGCGAGAACAGCCAAAGCCGGAAGCTCCACATCGGTGAATAGGGCAGTGAGCGAAACTGGGAGCATCGGGAGGCTGAAGCAGCCCTGAGTGGGAGCTGGAGCCATGCTAAGTTGAGGCTCCTGAAGGCTTCCTCAAGGTGGGCCTGGCCCTGGCATTCGGCAGAGCCCTTCCTTTGCCTCGGGGAGGATCTTTGGGGAGGGAAAGAGTGAGAAAGAGCTGCTAGGAGGGGGAAGAAAGGTTCCAATTTCCCACGGCACACCTGATGATTGCTCACGGCACACCAGTTGGGAAACACTGCTTTACAGAGTTTCCAAGTTGTTTGTATGGAGTGCTTGCAAAAGAACGGAGATGTGCTACATGGACATTACTGACATTTAAACTTTTTGGATGACTTTTCCATTTTTAAGTAATTGAGACTCTTTTGTTCTTTGCTCCTTTTCATTATACTGTGCAGTCTATGCATATGATATGAAGTCAAGGCACACATAGATGTAGATCAAACAGAAGAGACAAGCAATGACGAGAGCTCCCATAGCTGGTTTCTAAACCTTGCACGCAATCACTCGCGGGCATGCAGACTTTATGAGATGACATGTCTGGTCAAGGTGAAAAACACTTGCAAATTCAAGAGAGCAGGCAAGGCCAGAGATGTTTCCATGAAGGCGCTGGCAGCAATTGCTTGCAGCGATATCATCCTCCACCCCAGAGGCCCTTGCAGTAATTTAGCAGCAACAGCAGGAGGAAAGCCAACTTGGAGATGACCCAGCACTAGCAAAAGCAAGTGTCTTTGCACAGAACGGGGTGTCTTGTTCACTTCCTGTAAGTCCATTTCATTACTTTAAAGTATAACTAATATAGTGCATTTGGAAGGCTTCACAAAAGAGTCTGGAGCAACAAGCACCTGAGGCAAAGCACCAAAATCAGTGTGTACAGAGCTATCATACTGTCTTTTCTCCTCTATGGGTCTGAAACATGGGTCACCTATCGCCAACACCTATGACTCCTCGAACGCTTTCATCAGCGCTGTCTTCTCACAATCCTAAATATACACTGGACCAACTATGTGATGAATGTTGCTGTCCTTGAGCAAGCAGGGATCACCAGCATTCAGGCCTTGCTATTGAGAACACAGCTGCGTTGGGCAGGGCACGTCTCTAGGATGGAGGACCACCGCCTCCCAAAGATACTACTCTATGGCAAACTCGCCACGAGTCAGCGCAAGAGAGGCGCCCCCAAAAAGAGATATAAGGACTCCCTGAAACAACATCTCAGGCTCGGCCAGATTGATCACCAACAATGGTCCACCCTGGCCTCACATCAGGAGGCATGGAGATGCAATATCCACAATGCTGCGGCCTCTTTCGAGAAGGCACGCCGAATGTGTCTTGAAGAGAAGCGACAACGCAGAAAGAACCGCAACTTGGAAACAACATCACCCAAGGAGACTTTCTGCTGTGCTTTCTGCAACCGAACTTGCCTATCTCAGATTGGCCTTTTTAGTCATCAACGCGCTTGTAAAAAGCGTGGGATGAGTCCTTCCTAAGAATCTTCGTTTGCGAAGTAATGCCAAGAGGGACCTATAACAAAATAGTCTGCTAAAGTCATCCATCGTGTTATTTGTTTCACCATAACGAACATACCACAAACTTCATAATCCATTAAAAATATTAGGACTATGATGCAGATAGATCCATATTTTTGTACAAATATCTTCTTTAAGTGGCCTTTAGACATAATGGCACCGTTCAATTTGCTTTTCATTGAACATAGGCTGTTGAAAAGGCTGGCTAGTTTGGAAGTTTCTGCTTTCAAAGAAATGTCACCAAAGTTTGCCATTGTATACTGTGTTATAATGAGGTGCACTTAACACCTCTTTAGGAAAATCTACACAAATCTTTGCTAGCTTTCACAGGAGATGTTAATCCATGCCGATAAACATTTTTGTCCGGGAACACATGAAGCAATAAGTTCAAACAGGGAGGAAATCTTTGATTTTACCATTGCTTCTGAAATTTGTATAAACTGATACATATTTATAATTTGACATATACATTTTTTATTCGAAGTAGGAGAGCCTATCCTTACTTGTTTTGGTTAACTAAATACAACATGCACCTGTGAGAATGAAAGGCAAACGTGATGATGATGTGTGTGTGACTGTAAAATATTTGGAAATGATTTTACTAAGTCATCACTTCCATGTGCTCTTCAAACACAAAAAGAGGAGCATGAATCTGGATACAGAAGGATTTGTATTCATCTACAAAATGAGGTGTGAAAGAGGCATACATTATATATTTAGAAACTTTCTAGGCCACTCTAATGTGAATTACACAAGGCTTCTGCAACCGAACTTGCCTACCTGAGATTGGCCTTTTTAGTCATCAACGCTCTTGTAAAAAGCGTGGGCTAAGTCCTTCCTAAATAATCTTCGTTCGCGAAGTAATGCCGAGAGAATATAGTACTTGAACGTTTCTATTAAGGCAAATTTTGCACAATCAAGAAATCCTGGAGGATGTTACTAATTTAACAGAATTCCTTCATGAAAATTATTAAATGTGTAAAATTATTAAATGTGTAAATATATTTCCAAACACATATAAAAGTATGTTCATTTCAGGAAAGATTTGTTTATGCTGCACTGAAAAAAAACATTTTTGTCCATTTGCTATCAAACACAATATTTCCCCCCTCCCCTCAATGATTTTTGATTCTCCCAAATGCACAGGAAGAAAAGTATAATTTTAATTATTTTTCTTATCTTTTGTGGATTTCTGTGATTGTGGAGAATAAAGATATTGGGAATGGACAAACAGTGGCAGCAACACCCCCAAAAGCATTGTTTCAACTCTTTAATAAAATGTATCTATTCTTTCTAATTTATTTATTCATTGTATTTACAAGTATAACCCCCATCGTTCCCAGCAAACCAAAACATGATAGATATGACATTTAGCAACAAAAAAGACATGACTTCAAGACACATAGAAACAACAAGGTCTCCAGTGTCAGCAGGGTGGCGTTTTTCCATCTGCGACAGGCGAGGAAGCTGGCCCCCTATTTGTCCCGGTGCGACTTGGCCATAGTGGTCCAAGCTATGGTCATCTCGAGGCTTGACTACTGTAACGCTCTGTACATTGGCCTTCCTTTGTCCGTGATCCGGAAGCTCCAGCTGGTGCAGAACGCCGCAGCCCGACTCCTGGTAGGGGTCCCAGTTGGCTGTCACATCTCGCCAATTCTGCGCGAGCTGCATGCCGGATCACCTTCAAAGTGTTAGTTCTGACTTTTAAGGCCTTATATGGTCTGGGGCCAGTGTACCTGTGGGACCGTCTCCTCCCATACCATCCCACTAGACCTCTGCGCTCTGAAGAGCAAAACCTCCTGGTCATCCCCAGTGCTAAGACCTACCGGTTGACCGCAACTCATCGGCGGGCTTTTTTGATCGTGGCTCCGACCCTCTGGAACTCCTTGCCCGCCGACATTCACACCATCCAGGCCCTTCTCCCTTTCAGGAAGGCTTGTAAGACTTGGTTGTTCCAGCAGACCTACGGATCTGGATAACCTGTGTGCGAATAGCCTCCTGTAATTGTGGTTGCTGCTCCTGTGTATAGTGTTTGACTATTGCCATCTTATATGCTGTTTTAATGGCTGTTTTTATCTGTTGTTGTATTGTGTTTTATATATGCCTGTTTTTACTATGTAACAACTGATTGTTGTGAGTCGCCCCGAGCCTTTGGAGGGGGGGGGGTAGATAAATGCGAAGAAATAAATAAAGAAGTTTGGGTTACTCCTTTGAATGTAGACTGGAATAGTTTCACCATCTCTCTGCCTTGAAAGATGCCAGCTGCAGCTGTTTATTTTAGACTCAACTCTCTCAAGGACCAGTTAGCATCAATTATGGTAAAAGATGATAGTTATAGTTATACAATATTTGGAATTTTACTATTTGTGTCCTGAGTGGTAAGAGTCATAGAGACCTGACCATTCAATGCAGTTTCAAATCAATATTGAAGAAAATGGTTTCACTGTGCTAATGATTACATAGGAAATCCTGGAATCATTTTGAAGCCCAAGCAGGCCCGGATTATCCATAACGCCACCCTAGGCCATGGCCTAGGGCGCCAGCCATGGCGGGAGGGGGAGCGGCAGATCCGGACCCCCCAAAATTAAAAAACATTAAATTAAAAAAAGTTCGATCCTTGGGCGTTTCTGCACCTGCGCACAGGGCGCCATAGGCTCTCAGAGGCAGTTCCGCCCTGTGCGCAGGAGCAGAAGCAGCCACAGATTGAACTTTTTTCCTCAGGCGGGCCGGCGTGGTGGCTTTAGTGGGGAGGGAGGAGCCACAGAGAGGTTCCCCGTGGCTCCTCCTTCCTAAAGCTACCAGGCCTGAGGAAAAAGGGCGATCTTTGATCGCTTCTGCACCTGTGCGCAGGGCGCCATAGACTCTCAGAGGCAGTTCCGTTGCCTCTGAGAGTCTATGATGCCCTGCGCGCAGGTGCAGAAGCGGCCAAATATTGCCCTTTTTTCCTCAAGCCAGCGTGAGGAGGAAGGGGCGGAGCCGTGGAGGGAAGCCCCGCCCTGGAAGAGGTGGAGGCGGAGTCTTTGGCCTAGGGTGCCAGAAAGGCTTAATCCTGGCCTGAGCCCAAGTGGTGATTACACAAACCACAGAGCACTGATGCTCTTTCACATGTTTTCATATGAGATTGTTGTCTGGCCACTGCTGGTTAGTGTAGATCAGTGTTTTTCAACCTTTTTTGAGCCGCGGTACATTTTTTACATTTACAAAATCCTGGGGCACACCACCAACCAAAATGACACAAAACGACACTCTAACACAGTCATACATATAGTTAATATGTTTTTAAATGTATTTATACACTCAGTGTGAAACCTGGGCCCTGTTTCAATGAACACAACATATATATGACTTCCTCTCACATACTTATGCATGGCTATCATGTCTTCTCTCAGCCTTCTCTTCTTCAGGCTAAACATGCCCAGCTCTTCAAGCCGCTCCTCATAGGGCTTGTTCTCCAGACCCTAGTGAGATTTCATCCTGAGTGAAACTTGCTTCCAGATAACTATGGATGTCATGAAGGTGTTATAAATAGTTCCTTGGGGGGAGGCAACTCTCAAAAAATCCAGTAAAATAGTAAAAAAAATTAAACATTTCCAAGCGGAAATGTGTTTCTTGGAAACCTGTGAATGCTTCAGCCTCCCAATGCTCCCAGGTTCGTTCACTGCCCAATTGACATGGAGCTTCTGGCATTTGGTGGAGCCCTTCCTTTGCCTCGGAGAGGGAAAGAGGGAGAAAGAGCTGCTAGGAGGGGGAAGAGTGCTAATTCCCCACGGCACACCTGCGGATCGCTCACGGCACACTATTGTGCCGCGGTACACTGGTTGAGAAACACTGGTGTAAATGGTGCCAGAGAAGAATGCCGTGGTGAAATGAATCTGGCTTTTCCAATTCAATGTTGAAAGGAAGTGATTTACTTATGGATCTGTCTAACATTGTTGCAAAACTGGATGATTTGTTTTCAAGAGTGATTAGTTTCAGAATTAATCTGAAACCCTGAATGAGTCACCTGACTTCAAACTTTCATTTTTAATCATTACTAACCGATCATCCACTTATAATAACTGTTTGCTAAAACCTTTCAGCCACAGCAAGAAATGAACTTCAATGAATGTCAGTGTCTATTTTAGAGCACTTAATTGTCCACCTTCAAGATACTGAAGATCAACACTGAGCTTCATAAACTACCAGCTCATGTGTCACAAGGAATTGCTGGGATGCATGGCTGCTATGGCTGGACAAAGTTGTGCAGTGTAAGCCATTGTGTAATATATGAATCATCTCTGAACTAAAAATACACTGTACAAACATCTCAGGAGTGTCTTATTCTCTGTATGTTTGTTTGCCAGTTCTATTAAAGCGAGTAACATGAATCAGACACATAAAAGAGAGTCCATAGCGATGCCTCTTTAAAAAATAATAAATATTTATAAAGTTTCTTATGCCTGCAGGCAATTGGATGCCTTTCATTCTTTCTTTAAAATGTCCTCAGAATTTCCTTGTTTGTGTCATGTGTGTGTGTGTGTATTCCACTTCACTAACCTTCTCTTCAAAACCATTGCTGTATCAGTGACCTTCAGCGACTGTCTTTGTCTTGGATTCTCTGGGTAATCAGACTGTGGCCAGATAGTTCATTTGGCATAGATAGATACTGACATGTAGTTTAGAAGTATTTATTTATTTATTTATTTCAGCTTCTATGCCGCCGAACTCCCAGGGGCTCGCGGCGGCTTACAGTAGCCGTAAGGCACAGCAATACATATTTGAACACAGTTAAAAACAATAGTAGCAATAAAACAGATAGACGGAATTACTTAAAAACAGTGGTATAGCATGTACTAAAAGCTAGAGCTAAATGGCGGCGGATGAGCCGGGCCTACCCATTGAAGGCCTGTTTAAAGAGGTGGGTTTTGCAGGCCCGTCTAAATGGGAGGAGGTCCCTCAAGGCCCGTGTTTTGGCCGGGAGGGCGTTCCACAGCACAGGTGCTATGACAAAGAACGCCCTCCGGCGAGTTGACGTCAACCTGGCAAGTTTCACCGCAGTCACCTCAAGGAGGTTGGAATCCTCCGACCGTAGTGATCTCAAAGGGCAATATGGGGTGAGACGTTCCCTTAGATACGCTGGCCCCAGGCCGTGTAAGGCCTTAAAGGTAAGTACCAACACTTTGAAGGTAATCCGGTGCTCAATCGGCAGCCAGTGCAGATCCTGCAATATAGGTGTTATGCGGCAGCCTGCTGGGGAACCAGACAGGAGCCGGGCGTCAGTGTTCTGCACCAGCCTGAGCCTCCGGGTCACCGACAAAGGAAGGCCAACGTAAAGTGCGTTACAGTAATCTAGCCTCGGGATGACCGTGGCTTGGATCACCGTGGCCAGGTCGTTCCGGGAGAGATAGGGGGCCAGCCTCCTTGCCTGTCTAAGATGGAAGAATTTGATGTGTAGCTTAAAGTTGGGATTTCAAATGAAGGGTGAAATGATGTAAGGAGAAAGGAACCAGCAGTATCAGCAGTTATAATTGTTCTGTAAATTGAGGCAGATTAACAGTCTAGTTCAGACTAGGCATCTTGTGGGTGACCATTGAGCAGGGTCCAATATACATAACATCTAGGGTGGGAGTGTACAAACCAGTCTATATCTGGTTCATGTCTATGTCCGATGTTTTTAATAAGAAATTAATGCATTAACTAGGCCAACTTGCACATGTCCACTGAGACAGTGTTTCCCAACCTTTTTTGAGCCGTGGCACACTTTTTACATTTGCAAAATCCTGGGGCACACCACCAACCAAAATGACACAAAAAGACACTCTAACGCAGTAATACGTATAGTTGATATGTTTTGAAATGTATTTATACCCTCAGTGTGAAACCAGGGCCTGTTTCGATGAACACAACATAGATATCCTGGCAGGAATGGCAGAAAGACACAAACATCCCACACAGAACTCCCATAACCAAGAGAAAATGCTGTAAGAGTTTGGTGGGCATTGACCTTGAGTTTTGGAGTTGTAGTTCACCTATATCCAGAGAGCAGTGTGGACTCAAACAATGTTGGATCAGGACCAAACTTGGCACGAATACTCAATATGCCCAAATGTGAACACAGATGGAGTTCAGGGGCAATAGACCTTGACATTTGGGAGTTGTCATTGCTGGGAGTTATAGTTCTCCTACAATCAAAGAGCATTCTGAACCCCACCAATGATAGAATTGGGCCAAACTTCCAACACAGAACCCCCAGGAGGCAAGAGGAGGCCTCTACTTGGGGAAAGGGAGCCGGGCCTTCCCAATGCATGGAGAGGGAGAGACCAAGTAGATAATGGGTGGGTAGGGGGGTGTTTATTGAGGTAGGTTTCTTAGGGGTTTTTATACTTCAGCACACTAGACCCCCCCCCCCTTCCTGGAGGTTCCAATTTCCCATGGCACACCTGATGATCGCTCACAGCACACTAGTGTGCCCCAGCACACTGGTTGGGAAACACTGCACTGAGATGTAAAACATACTTCTTTATTTAAAGGCTAATAGTAGAAATTAATATTAAGTGAGCTTTATTCATTGAAAATTCCACTTAAAATAGAATGTGTTTTATTTGTGTAAATTGCCCCTATTTGATTTCTCTGATATCTGCTATAATTTGTGCTCTCTGACATTAACACACAGTAACATCTGTTTGTCTCTGTTGTGTTGTATTGAGAAGGTTAGGTCTGACTTGGCAAGGCCATCTTTGGTTGAGAAGGCCAAGGTACACATTTAATAAACAAACAAACAAAATCTACTTTAAGAATTAGGTATTAGATAATTATTGGTAAGCCATGGTGTAAAACATTAATGTAGGGGGGGAAAGGAAATGATTTTGACATTATAAATGTTTCACACTGTTTTTAATCTGAACGTTAAATAGGAGAGATTTCAGTGTGGACTTAACTAATGATCATTGCCATGGCTTAAAAGTATTATAGGATAAGCTATCACTGCACTATACGTACACACGCCAAATCCTTTAAAAACTGTCCATCTAGAGCAGAGCTTTCTGAATATTTCATGCTAATGACACATATTGTACACATGCATCATTTTGTGACACAGTGATTCAGTTTTACTGGGAAGCCAGAGGTTAAATCAACCCTTTATAAGAGATACGGACACTCTCATAAATAGTAATGTTGAAATATATGGGGGCATAACATATCTCATGAAAACATTTAATTTATATATTTTTAAAAAATATATGATTCAATGCACATAGACTAAGAGGTTTCTCATTATGTTTGCGTGACATAACTATACACTGCCACCAACACACCAAGATGTCGCAACATGGAGATTGGAAATCGCTGATCTAGAGTAAATGAGTTTGGCAAATTTCTGGCCATTGACAATTATTATTTTCCATGTAAACTGGCTACTCCACATCTCACCGAGCTTCATCTATTGTTCCATCCAAAGCAGAATCAATGTCTTAAATATTTCTCACTACATTTTTTTTTCTTGAGATGGGTGGGAATCGATTATATAATGTTGGTGGTATGGGACCATCAGACTTTCCAATGGCAGGTTGAGACTTCTGAAATAATCAATGCTTCTTAAGATCTCTGAATGAAAGAGTGGTTTCCATTCTCTTTGAAATCAAAGTGAAGGGGAGGGAGGAAAAGAGAAGCTGATACTTTACACTCTTTTATTGCCTTCCCTTTCCAGCACTCATAAGAAAGGCTATTTCTCAGCACAGTATCACAAGCCTTGTCATAAGGGAAGCTGTTCAAGAGACATGAGGGCTCTGTGAGGGGAAAAAAACAAGAACAAAACTGATTCAGGAGAGTGCTTGGTGAGAAATGGTATAGTATGAACATGAAAGGGACTTCAAGGGACTTTATGCAAGACACAGACAGACAGACAGACAGAAGTCAAAAGCAGAATAGCTCCCTTGAAAACTAAGAGACATGAAAAACACTAAACATAGTGATTAGTAGACTATTTACTAGGCATGAGAAAAAAGTTATGAAAATGATTCATTTCGTAAGAAATTCGTAAGAAATGCTACTTTCGAGTATTTCCGCACCTGGAACGCCAACCAGGAAGTGGACTTCCTTTTTCAGGATTTTCTTAAGTGTCATTATTAGGTCGTACGGGGGGGGGGCACCCTCCTTCTCTCTCACCACCCTCCCGCCTCCCTTGCCAATAAGTATTATGGCAAGGCAAGCCCTAAACTCGCTCCTTCTTTCGGCTGGAAGCCCGGAAAAAATGTAAACAGAGAGGATTACTCAAGTAAATCTGCAAGGAGGGCACTTTGGATGAAGGGCCCTCCTTGTGAATTTACTTCTGAGTAAACCCTCTGTTTACATTTTTCCAGGCTCCCTGCCTCTCCTGCCTGCCAGGATCTAAAGCATCAAAGAGTATTGGGGTGAGAAACCAACCTAATGTATAATAGAATAAATGCTACTGTAAGTGCCTAATATTATAAGTAATCCAGCTGGTCATGTACCTACATTCTATGCACATGCAATAATACAGCAGTAATAACAATAACAAGAGGTAAAATTCAAACCGAAGTATTCTGCCCCCCAAAGCATATGTATGTGTGTGCACCCAGGAAGCAAATGCTGTGCCCGGGGTTTTGCCTTTTGCAGTTTGAGGAGGGAGCACAGTCAGAATACTTCGGTTTGAATTTTACCTCTTCTTATACCCATTGTTATTACTGCTGTATTATTGCATGTGCATGAAATGTAGGTATATGACCAGCCTGGGCAAACTTGGGCCCTCGCTCCTCGGGATCAGGGTGAGAGAGGCAGCGAGGAGCGAGGGGGCTCCTCCTCCTTTTCTTTTGCTGCTTCCAAGAATAGAATACCCTCCCTCCTACCACCCCTCCTTCCTATTTGGAGAGTCCCATGTAGAATTCAGTGTGATTTATTCAAGTTTTGGCCTACAACTCCCAGAAATCCCAGCCAATTTACCAGCTGTTAGGATTTCTGGGAGTTGTAGGCCAAAACCATCTGGAATGCGCATGCGCTGGCATACGAACTACTAACGAATTTCGTTAGTAATTAAGTTACATTTTAGAAATTTTTGGGAAATTTTTTGTTAGTCTTTCTTTTACTAATCAAAACAAAATCCCCCCCCCTTGATTTTAGAATCGCCATTTTTGGGTTCGAAACCATGCCTCCAATTACCAGAGAGGTGTGTGGTACCCATTTGTCCCATTCCATTTGTTGTTTCATTCCATTTGTTTCATTCGAGGGCACAAAACGATCCTTCTCCCGGTACGAAAGTAACTGCAAAATGAAAGAAAGTGGGATTGGATTCCATTTCCTTACCTGCTTTTTGGCCCACATGGTGCTCCTCATGCAGCCAGCGGAGAATTGCTGGTGCTATTTCCCTCTGAGCCCCTGCCTGTTGCATATTTTTATTTATTTTTATTTATTTATCATTTGGCTTCTATGCCGCCACTCCCGGCGGGCTCGGGGCGGCTCACAACACTAAAAACCACAGCATACAAACAATGACACAGAATAAACAGCACATAAAAACATCATTAAAATATCACAGCATATTAACTATTTAGATAGGGACTGATGTCTATCTGACCTGGCTCTTCCTTTTCCCCAGTCTAATAAGATATAAACTCAGGGGGGGAAATAAGAGGAGGATGCATACTGAGAGTGATGTTGCTCACTATGTCAATGAAGGTATTGAGACAAGTGGTAATAACCAATTCATCATCATCATCATCAAAACTTTATTACGGTCACAGACCAGCACAAAGCGGGTACAAGCGCCCTAAGAGGAGAAGGACAACTCCCCAGTAAACAGTTATTTAAGATCAGACTAGAAATCAGTATAAAATATATTTTAAAAGACAGGATATTGTTGCCTTACGATGTCAATCATCACCCGTCTGATATTAAGGGCAGCAGCACAGAACTTAGCAACACTGTAAGTCATTGCAGTGTTAGAGTCCGAAAGCAGCAGGGTGGAATAACATCTTTCACTGCACCCCGGGTACTTAAAAGCCATGGTCCAATGAGATTGGATCTAAGATCTCTATAGAACATGCATTGAAGAAGCACGTGCTCAGTTGTTTCCACATCACCAGACCCACAGGGGCATAGTCTCTGCTTAAGGGGGTCTTCTGATACCTCCCCTCCAATACAGCTGATGGGAGGGCATGGCAGCTTGCCAGGGTAAAAGCCCTTCGGTGTTTGGGCACCTCCAGGTCTGTTAGGTATGAATAACCAATTCCAAAATCAGTATAACAGTGGGGACATACTTTCACCAAAATTCTCAAGGTCATTTTGAGATACAGAATGAAAGGGAAGCATCTAAAGAAGAAGTTGGCAGGTAACTGTCAGAATGTAAAGTTATCAAACAAGTGATGGGGTTTGAGTATCTGTTATTTTAGTTTATGTGTTGGGAGTAAAGCTATTGTTAGAGTGTTTGAATAGCTGCAGCTGTGTTTACCTGGCTCTAGGAGGGGCTGGAGCAGCTGTGTGTATAAATCTTCAGTGTAACGTTTTGGGTTGGCTGGCTCAGGGATTGTTTTTGGAAGAGCCGGAGAAGCCGAAAGAAAGACTCAAGGTTATTTTGGAGAATGTTTTCAAATGCTTTCAAAGACCTCAAATGTTTTCTGTGTCCTGGCTGTAAATATGTTTTGTTCCTGGCGTGTTGCTGTTTCTACAATCTGAGTTTCAAGACCAGATATGGAAAGAAGACGGAGCTAGGCAAAACTATGCCAAAGGACAAGTGTTTGAGAGTCAACATCCACCATTTGGAGCAACTGTATCGATTTTCAGCAAGTATCCTGTATATGCTTCACTAGTTGTTTTGCTGTACTTCAAGCTTGTGATAGCTGAAAGGACTGCTGAAATGCTGACAGGAATGCTGTAAGCTGCAGTACTGTTTGTGTGTGACTTAACACAGAAGCTGTTTCTAGCTTGTTGCTGAAGAGTGTGTGGGATGTATTGAAGGAAAACTACGTCATATGTTTGTTTTCTTCTTCCACACAGAATGCTTATCTAAAAGCATGTTGCTGTTTTTTGTTTGCCTGCAACTATTTTTGTAAATAAAGTTTTGTGCCTGTTTTTGACAAGAAGCCAAGCTTTATTCTTTTTTGCTATTCACTCACTTATCCATTAGCCACCTTCTGCTGGAAGTTTTGATTCCCTGCAGCTGTGGATATTAAGGATTGCATATCCCATTATCCCATCATACAACCGTCAGTAACTTAACTCAAGGATTGATAAAATTCAGACAAAGAAGCATCAGTGATAAATATCCACATCTGCCCTTACATATCTGATAACATAGGAAGCGCCCCCTCTTCAATGACATCACAAGAATCCATATAGTCTCAGTTTGAAGGCCTCAAATCTTAAGGAATGGGATGCTACCAATCTAACAAATCAAAATTGAGACTAAAGTTAGTAACAGGTGTTCTTCAGTCACTTGTTTTTCCCATTCTCTCTCTTTCTCTTCCCTCCACTTCTCTCACTCTAGTAGCAATAAAACTAGAACATGGCCATATACTCCGAAAAACCGACGAGAACCCAGTACTACAATATTTGACCAGTGCAGCAAACCTACTACATGGACAAAACTGGAGGAGTGAAGAAAAACCAACAAAAGAAGACTGTTGTTAAAACTGAAATTTTTTGCTGAAATGGATAAATTATTTATTTATTTATTCATTTATTCGATTTGGTATACCGCTCTCTCCGGAGCCCAGAGCGGTTTACAAGATAAAACCAGATAAAAACACATAAAAACACAAAAAACAGCATTATAAAAACCAAGTTCAAGCCCCACTCCCAGCATTAAAATCCCAGCAGACAACAATAATACAGATGGCAAGATGCGGCAGGATGGCAGGTTATAGCAGGCATCAGTCGGAGCCAAATGCCTGCCTAAACAGCTAAGTCTTTACAGACTTGCGAAATGCCATCAAGCCCCGTAGAACTTGCGTCTCCGCAGGCAATGAATTCCAGAGGCTCGGCGCAGCCACTGTGAACGCCCTCTGCCGCGTACTCGGCAACCAGTAGGTCTTAATATTAGGCACCTCCAGTAAGTTAAGCCCCTCTGAACGCAATGTTCTACTGGGCACGTATGAGGTAAGCTGCTCCTTCAGGTACACTGGTCCCAAACCATATAAGGCCTTAAAAGTTGAGACTAACACCTTGAAGGAGACCCGGAATTCAATAGGAAGCCAGTGCAGTTTGCGCAGGAGTGGGGTGACATGGGCAGATCTTGGGGCTCCTGTAAGCAGACGTGCTGCTGCGTTCTGCACCAACTTCAGTTTCCGGATCGCCGACAAAGGAAGGCCAATGTACTGCGCATTACAGTAGTCGAGCCCCGAGATGACTGTGGCTTGGATCACCGTGGCCAGGTCGCAGCGGGAGAGGTAAGGAGGCAGACGTCTTGCCTGCCGCAGATGGTAAAACGCTGTCTTGCAGGCGCAGGCAATCTGCGCCTCCATAGACAGCTGGGAGTCCAGCCAGACCCCCAAGCTCTTAACTAGCGGCTGCGGGCGAAGTGTCACGCCATCAAACATCGGCAACTGGGTCTCTACCCCCCCCCCCCGGGTGGCCCAGCCACAAGATCTCCGTCTTTGCCAGGTTCACCTTCAACTTACTGGCTCGCAGCCATCCAGTTACGGCTTCTAGGCAAAGGTGGAAATTATCGGGTACAGATTCCACCCCGGGGTCCATCCTCAAAACTCCGTACCAGTTGGGCGAGTGGTCGCATATAGATGTTAAATAACAGCTGTTAAATAGATGTTAAATTACATACTTTGATTAGAGAAAAGTCACTGTCAACACTTTAAAAAAGACTTTAAAATCTTAGCTGTATTTGTATTTTTTCAGAGAAAATAAATGATACCATATAGTTTTAGATTTTGTTAACTAGTGGATTTGAGTTAGTAGAAAAAGGTACATTTTTGTTAGGTGAAGAAGTTGGGTTTTCTATATCAAGACTAATAGCCACTGGTAGTCAATTTAACTTTTCTTCACTGTGTTGTTAATTGGGATGAAAAAGATGAAATGCCTCAGCCGATGCCTATGTACTGCATACCTATTGCGTAGCGCATTTACATGAAAAAGTGCTTCTCAATGGACTACTGGTGGAAAATATAATCTTTAAATTGGCTCTGGTAATACCATGCTTTGGGTTTTAGCTGATACTTAACTGTATGTTATCTTGTTTTAAGGCTTGCCAAATGATCATTTTATTTCGGCAGACATTTCAGTATCTAGAGAAGTAATCCACAGATGAGAAGCCCTCGGGTTTTTAATTTACCTTAACAACCTATGCCATGTTTAAGACATTATAATAACATACAAATCTCATTTCCATAATCCACAGGAGAAGAAAAATAAGGTTCTGACCTCTGGGGCAGCTTAAATAATATCAGTCGGCAAGGAGGGATTTGAAATTGTAGATGAACTGTAAAGTGGAAAGAAATTTCATAAACATTTTCATCAGAGTCCAACAGTACCATCCTTTGGGTGTTTTCTTAGAGATTCCTTCAGAGTTGAAAGAAATAAAAACTTGCAGGATAATGACCCCCCCCCTGAAAAATTGCATGAATTGGGATGTCTGATCTGGCTACGGTCATCCACGCTCTGGTCACATCTTGTATAGATTACTGCAACGCACTCTACGTGGGGCTGCCTTTGAAGACAGTTCGGAAATTGCAACTAGTCCAACGGGCGGCAGCCAGATTACTAACTGGAGTTACGTACAGGGAGCATACCACCCCCCTGTTCTGTCAGCTCCACTGGCTGCCTGTCCACTTTCGAGCTCAATTCAAAGTGCTGGTTTTGACCTTTAAAGCTCTATACGGTTCTGGCTCAGCTTACTTGTTCGAACACATCTGCCGCTATGTCCCACCTCGTAATTTAAGATCATCCGGGGAGGCCCTGCTCTCGCTCCTGCCAACTTCTCAAATGCGGTTGGTGGGGACGAGAGAGAGGGCCTTCTCGGTGGTGGCTCCCCATCTGTGGAACGCGCTCCCAAGCAACATACGATCAACCCCACCCCTCCTGGTATTCAGGAAAAAAGTGAAATCTTGGCTGTGGGACCAGCTGTTTGCACATTAGCACAATGCAGCACTTTGGACTGGATTTGTAATGGCAAGTTGATGGATATGGCTCAATGCTCCTGGTATGGACAGAACACTGTTTTTAACTTAAGTGAATGTGTATGATATGTGAATGTTAATTGTATTTTAATGTATTTTAATGATGAATGTTTTTGGTTTTATATTGTATTTATATTGTTTTGGCATCAAATTGCTGCCTTTTGTTAGGATGCTCTGAGTTGAGAAGAGCAGGGTAGAAATGTTGGAAATAAATAAATATGAATAATCAGTGATTCAGACACTGAATTTTCTAAATCCCTACCTGGATTTCCACAACCCAATGAGCCATGGAAGCAGATACCATGACAAAGCAGGAAAGAATTTCATATCCTTTAACAAAGAACCTGCTTAGTTGAAAACAGTATTACCTGGAGAGATTTTACAAAAGATCTTTCAAGCACTTGCCCATATGGACCCCAAGAAGTGGGATACTACAGGTATGTGAAAGACAAACACACGAATCATGAGTGACAACTTCTGACAACTACACCCTAAAAGAGGCTTGAAAGGAATATCTTACGTATAAAATAGTTGACTATTTGATCTTGCTGGACATTGCACCTCAATCTGTTTCCTTAAAGTAGTGATGACAAGTAGAGAGGACCTCCCTTTCTGTTGAGGTGTGAGAAATAAGGGCGAGAGAATCTTACTATAGCTGCTTTTAATTATGCTATTTTTTTTAAAAAAGATATTCAGAAAACTATAAATACCCTATTGAATGAATACGTTTTATTGTTCTAGCCATAGGCCATGACAAATTAAGCGCACATATTAGCGACATCCAAAGTACACATCACAATATAAAACTTCAGTACAAATACTAAAACTCATTAAAACTGACTCTTTAAATTCCAGCCATGTCTACAACACACTGTATCATCCTGTGCTATTTCCCACCCTTCACTAAGGATTTTACTAGTTTCGCACGGATACCTTTATTGTTATATCTTTAGAGTAGTCTGCTAGCAAATCCTTAATCATTGCTGTCTGCTGGCAACCCACTCTATCCTCCAGAAGCCCTCCTAGAATCTTCTTTCTGGGATCCTTATACAGAGGGCAATGTAGTAAGTAATGTGCTTGCTTCACAGCCTGAAATGCACATGAACCTGAAAACATCTCTGGCTAGGTACCACATTCTTCTGGACTGGGCTTCTCCACACCAAACAGAACAGTGGATTTTCTCTGCAGAAATATCTGTTGTATACCTTATGTATCAACTTATTTTACACCAGTGTACTATGTAAGTTTTAGGGAAACTTGAATAGATCCAGCCCAGCTCACACAAAGTTTTTCCCATCCCATATGAAGTATCAAATCTGATTGGATTTATTCATGACGTCTCGGCTCCTGTTTACAGTTATTCTTAAGCTGATTTGTCCAGGAAATATTGCTTTAGCTGAGTGGACTTCGTATTTCTTTTCTGATATGAGCATTAGTCTGAGGGGGAGGGAGCTCACTGGGACCCTAAAAGACTTCCTTCTTGAGCCAGTTGTCACTCGTAGATGTGAACAAAAAGTCACACATGTTCTTGATACCAGGAGTGACCCACACCCCAGGCCTCTGTCTAAAGATAGTTCAGAACCAAGGGATTCATAGTTTTACCAAGGGGCAGTCCCATAGTCCCCTGTCACTTCCCCAGGCCCCACATGGCACAACCTCCTATAACCCACAATTTTATGGCCACACCAAGATATTTCCCTTGCATTATGAATTCTTATGGACTCAAAGCTCAGGCGAAGGGGCCTCATGGCCTCAAAGACTTTATTTTCCCTTTTCAAAGCCTCATAAACTCTCTCATGATTTCAATAAACTTTATGAATCTTTGGTGAAGGAAGGGGGGGTTGGTATGCTTCCCCTTTTGCTTGAATGTTACCCCCCTCCCATTCCCTATGTTATTACCTGAATGTATTTTTCCTTTGCATGCTTCCCCCTTCCCCATGAAATGTAATCTGCACTTTAAAAGTAGCAAAGTGCTGGCTTTGTTGACCAAGCATACCTGATGACTCATATGAGACCATTTAGTTCCTCCTGTTCCATCTGACAATAAGGTGAAAAGCCAGCCTTTACGGGGTCTTTCCCCAAAGGCCCAAAAACTGGATATTTTTTCACCTATCTGTGGTTTTTAAATGTTTTAGTTTCTGAGCTTTTCGTCTGCTAAGAAATCATGGATAGTCCTGGACAGTAACCAAGGGGCAAATAAAAACTGGATATTTTCACCTATCTGTGGTTTAAAGGACCTTTCATATGGACGTCAGAACCCCATCTATGGTCATAGCCTTGCTTTTGTCACCTTCCACCTTCCTGAAACTCACAAAAGGCCAAGATAATCTGTGTTTTGCCAAGGCAGAAAGACGCAGATCCTGGATCATGACTAAAATGTTTATTTTCACACCACACCATAGAATTGGCCAAACTTGAGAATGCTTTGAGTTCTTGTTTGCTTCCCTGACCTTCATTTCACACATGTTAATAACATCCTTAAAAAACCTGACCTCATTGTTCCATCCATCTCTCCCTCTCCCTCTTCCCATTGGCTCAGACCCACAGCCAATTGAGGCAAGTGGGCAGGAGTTTTGAAAACTGTCTTGTTTTGGAAAATGTATAAAAATGTATGTATTACATGTATGCTTGGTACTAACATGAACGAAGCATCGCGGTTAGTACCTCATTCCAGCTGGATGAATAAAACTCAGTTGCAGTTTCTTCAACCTGGTGAGATCATTATTGGGAAATTTAGGGGAAAGGGGATTGGTTGGCTTCCTTTCTCACCAGGCCATTTTAGACCCTCTTTGTTGGGTCTAACTGGTCTGCCTTCAGGGCAAGACCCCCAAATTTTCTGTTCGTTATCATTCTCACTAAGCTGTGATGGGCGAAGTGATTTCGAAGTAACTTGTATCACCTTCAAATCTGTATCTGTATCTGTATACCTTTATAAAACGGAATGTGTGTATGTGTGTATGTGTGTGTGTATGTGGAGGGCGGAAGGGCGGAAGGGCAGCTATTTGCATAAAGTCCTTTGATTGGACAGCCTCGCCACTCCAAAATTCTAAGGCACCAGACAGAGGGCAGTGATAGCCACTGATTAGCCAGCAACCCAGAATCCAGGCCTCTACATTCAAACAACAGGATTTCTTCCCACTGAGGGGAAAAAAGCCAGCAACCCAGAGTCCAGGCCTCTACATTCAAACAACAGGATTTCCTCCCACTGAGGGGAAAAAAGCCAGCAACCCAGAGTCCAGGCCTCTACATTCAAACAACAGGATTTCTTCCCACTGAGGGGAAAAAAGCCAGCAACCCAGAATCCAGGCCTCTACATTCAAACAACAGGATTTCTTCCCACTGAGGGGAAAAAAGCCAGCAACCCAGAATACATTCCATGCAGGCCTTTTCCATTTTTTTACTCCTTTCTGTTTTACACCAGTATACTTTCACAGGCCAGGCGGATATGTGGCAGCCACTTTCACAGGCCACAGCGACCAGCGCGGGTGATGGACCTGCACCAAACTTGGTACACATAACCCCCCTATTATGGGATTTGTAGTACTTTCCAAGACTTTGGTTCCCACAGACCACTGAGGCCACCAAAAAGGACCAATACAGACCACACTCAGCACACACAGCCCCCATGACCCACTCTATGTCCTAGTGCAGTTCGGAGGAGGGTGGGCCATGGATGATGGGACTTGAAGTGCCTCTACTCACTTCCAAAGTCCGCTGCAACCCTCATCCAATCACTGATCGAGACCAAACTTGCCATACATAACCCCCATGACTGCCTTCACGTCCTGGTGAGGGTTTGGGGAGGACTGACAATGGATGGAGGGATTTGTAGTACTTTTACGCCCCTCTGTTCCCACAGACCACTGTGGCCCCAACAAACACCGAGAAAGTCCACACTTGGCACACAGAGCCCCAGTGACCCACTCTACATCCTACTGAAGTTTGGGGGGACAGAACATGGATGATGGGACTTGCAGTACCTTCCCTCACTTCCCAATCCTGCTACAAACCTAATCCAATGACTGATCAACACAAAATCTGGCACACAGAGCCCTCATGACCCACTCTACAGCCTGGTGCAGTTTACTGTGAGACGGACCACGGATGATGGGACTTGAAGTACCTTCACTCACTTCCGAAAAACAATGCATCCCTCATCCATTCACCAATACAGACCAAACTTAGCACACAGAGCCCCCATGACCCAATTACATCCTACTACACTTTGGGGGGACAGAGATGATGGGACTTGCACTACCTTCAGTAATTTCATGATACCACTGCAACTCCCAATAATGATGGATCAAGACTAACCTTGGCACACAGAGCCCCCATGACCCACTCTACATCCTGCTGCGCTTCTCAAATGACCCGGGCAGGGCCGGGTCCCCAAGCTAGTGAAGAATAAAAGCTGAACAATTCACATTAAGGAACACTACTTAGGAACACACATAAAAACTAACTCGGTATAAAATGTGAAAGCAGGACTGTGGTATTAAATTAGAATATGTGAGGGGAACAAGGATATTAACTCTGTTGGAGGCAGCCTTGGATCCCATCCTAGGAGAAAGTCATATAAATCCAACAAGCAAGCAAGGAAGGAAGCTTTGCCACCATTAGTATCTTCATTTCTATCCCCAGCACCAATAGACAAGTCAGAAAACAAAATAAAGATTCATGAGAGGGAAATGGCCAAACTTCGGGAGGTGTTTGATATAGAAAGAGAAAAAGGAATTAAAATATGTGTAGAAAAATTGTTTGAACAGATAGAGAAGGAATATAAAGAAGATGTTTGTGGTACCTCTGCATCAAGGGTTGAACACTGTCCAGATGCGGGAGAAGTAGAGGAAGCCGAAGGAAGAAGATTTGAAAGGCAGAGTTGCCTATCCTGTCTCACCAAGTGAACCCTCACATCGGTAGCCAGAATTAATATGGTGGCAGCGTGAAAGTAAAGTTTCCTCACCACTCTTTACAAGTCAGTGGTCAAGCCTAAATAAATGGTGGCAGCAAAATTCTTTATATTTAAACAGTGCAAATCCTTGTTACACCGCAAAGATCGACGCTAGCTTGTCAGCGGCGTTTCGATTCTTTACATTTGGTGGCAGCGGTGGGATAGCCTGCCCTGTCACGGTGGAAAAGTTGGCGTGCGAATACGAATCTTTACAAATGGTGGCAGCGGTGGGATAGCCTGCCCTGCCACTGATTAAAATTTGGTGTTGACGTGTCCACATCTCCACATTTGGTGGCAGTGGTGGGATAGCCTGCCCTGTCACAGTGTAAAGGTTGGTGTGCGAGTACGATTCTTTACAACACCTCTGTTGTGCCAGCTCCACTGGCTACCAGTTTGCTACCGGGCACAATTCAAAGTGCTGGCTTTGGCCTTTAAAGCCCTTAACGGTTCTGGTCCAACTTACATGTCCGAACGCATCTCTTCCTATGAACCTTCAAGATGCTTAAGATCATCCAGACAGGCCCTGCTCTCGGTCCTGCCTGCTTCGCAGGCGCGATTGGTGGGGACGAGAGACAGGGCCTTTTCAGTGGTGGCTCCTCGGCTTTGGAACGCCCTTCCTAATGACCTCTGATCGGCCCCCTCCCTCCTGACATTTTGCAGGAAGGTTAAGACCTGGCTATTTGACCGGGCATTTGCAGATGTAGTATGATTGTCAAATTGAGACCTAAGGAACGACGATGATGCAATTGGAAGTCGATTTAATTAATGAGACGCTGATATTGTGTTTTTAATGTTGAATGCTAATTTGTATATGTTGGAATTGTATTGTATTGATAATTGTGATATGTTTGTCTTGAGCAGTTTTGCTGTTGTACACCGCCTCGAGTCGCCTTCGGGCTGAGAGGCGGTCTAAAGCAAAGTAAATAAATAAATAGATAAATAAATAAAGGAACATTTTTTTCTTAGTCATCTTTCTGATTTCTTTATTTAATGTACTCTTTGTTAGAGCAAAAGTAATATGATTTTTTAATTTAAAAAATGATAGTAAAAAGCAACTCAAACCAATATTCCAGGCTAATGCAAATATGTAATATATGATTGCTCATAGAACCAAAGCCATTTAAACCTTGCGATGGGACACACTCTTTATGACCCATGCTGTTGCCGCAACCCATTATGTAAAACAAATCCATTTACCTAAGTTAATGTCAGCAGGGTAGGACTTACTGATGCTGAATTAATGGAAGTCAAATGACATCATACTATATTTTAATTAAGTCAGGTTGAAAGATGTTGAAGGTTTTTTTGAAGAACTGACAATATTACAGGCCTCTGGGGCCAAAAAAGAGCACTCAACACATCTTCCAATAGAAATGTCCACTATAATTTAAGCTAATAATTTAATAAGGTTAAAGGTCATAAGTTTCAGGCTTTTCATTTTCCCTCCTATTTATCTTATTACGTCTCATTAGCTCCCTGTCTTTGAGGTAATAATTCATCATTTATTTGACTGAACACGTGACTATTCAATCTGAGGAAAGACAGGGGAAAGCATAAAGTTCATTCAGAGCACAAAGAAAGAAGCGAGGGGAAGTGGGGAGGGAGGGAGAATGAGTGTGTGTGTGTGTGTGTGGGGGGGAGGATGGGAGTAACCCAGTTAATTCAGACTGTTAATGGATCAACCCATTTCTTTGAAACAGGAATTTCACGGATGATAAATGTCATTTGTACAATGTTTCCTTACAATATCTCAAGCCATTCAAAAGTTATGAAAATAATGGTTCAACAACAACAAATGTACTCAGTACTTTCTATTTCTACACACAGTGACAACATTCAAGTGAATGATGTCCGTGGCTAAGAGAAGACAAGCAACTGCCACAGTGAGTTCTTTGTTGCCATGCATTCTTTAACAAAGCCATGAAACCATCATAATCACGACGGCATTTCAATACTATTTGATTTTTGCCCTCAGCATGAAGGGAGAGGGCTTTTTGCTCCCTTCTTCCAAAGGGAGAGACAGAAAGTAATTCCTGCCGGGACTTGGAAGGGGGTGTCGTGGGGCGAATTCCCGCTCGCTGGGCGCCGCCGCTCCCGCGTGCCGCCGTTTCCGCGGGGCATTGCAGAGCGAAGAGGAGCCTTCGAAGGCTCCTCTCGCTCTTCCTGTTTCCCGCTGCTGGCCCCTCCCACAGGGCATTGCAGAGGGGGCAAGAGCGCGCTCCCGCCCTCTGCAATGCCCAGTGGGAGGGGCTGGCAGCAGGAGCCCGGGAGAGCGAAAGGAGGGGCCTTCAAAGGCTCCTCTTCGCGCTTCCTGGGGAGGGGACAAAATAATTTGGGGGGGGGCACCAAAATAATGTTTGCTTACTATTTAGAATTGCCTTAGACCGCCCCTGGAAATGGAAGACGAGCAAATTAAAGACTGCCACACTAAGTGGGCCCAAGACTTAGGACACTCAATTCTATTGCGACAATGGGAAGAAATATGGCTAGAAAAGCTAAAATATACCACAATCACAGACATTACAGAAAATTGGATTAAAATGCAATTTAGATGGCATTTACATCCAACCAAATTAGCCAAATTTAATTTTTAAAAAGCTCAAACATATACTGGAAGTGCAAAAAAGAACTGGGCACCTACCTCCACCAATGGTGGAAATGTAAGAAATCACAGAAGTACTGGAGATACATACAAGGAAGTACAAAAAATATTAAAAGTTAGATTCACTATGGACCCACAAAACTACTTACTGGGATTATCAAACCCCATACTGAATAAAAACCAGGAAAAATATTCTTTATACTCAGCGCCTGCAGCCGGATAGTCATAGCAAGACATTGGAAGAACGAGACAACCCCAGATCTAGAAGAATGGATACTGAAAACACGGGACCTGATTCAGATGGACTCCCTAATTCAGAATCTGAATTACAAAAAGAATAAAACGGACTGGTCGGACTTTAAGTCATATATGCAAAATAAAAAAAAAACCAAAATCATAATAGACTTAAATGACCTGTAAATAACTAGCTAAGATATAGCTCTTCATGGTAAATAGAGCTTTCCAATACCAATACTATTGTATTTATCTCTTAGTAATGATATATTGTGGGCCTGTCCAACAGGCGGCCTGCGGCCCGCACACGGCCCGCCACCCCCTTGGATGCAGCCCTCCTACCCTCCTGCAAAAATTATTTTTTTTAAAAAAATCTGATTTTTTTTAAAATCTCAAAAAAAGTGTGCATGCGCGCGGTTTGGCCCGCTTCGGAGGCTGGCGTGCTGCTTTGGGAGGGAGGGCGGAGCCATGGGGAGCATCACGCCAGCCTCAGAAGCGGGGCGGAACCGGAGGAGGGGGCGGGCGGGGGGCGGGGCAGAGTGGCCCCCAGGTGATCAGTGACCAGAATTCCGGCATTACTCTCGAGAAGTTTACCCATTCTTTTTAAAAATACCCCCCCTTCCCGCACCCATACCTGGTATCCTGGTTCTCATCCCCCCCCTAACCCCATACCTATCCTTCCCTTTTGCTATATATATATTGAAAAGCACAATAAAAATCTACATTAAAAAGGAAAAGGAAATGGCCTTGAGCGAGGACAGTTCTGGTCTCAATATGCTCTGGAATTGGGACAGAATCCTGAGCTCTGGAATCAACAGTGTGTTGTATCCGGGGACCCAGGTGTCTTGCCCATCGTAGGTAAGGAATAGGTCTGCCTCAGCTTTGTACACACCAGGTTCATGCCCTTTAAATTGGTTGACGGGTCGGATTGTGGTTGATTGGTAACATGAATAAAAGTTGCCCATAATTTAACCCAAACTGTTGTGTTCACTCATTATTTCAGTGATTGGAGAGCAAAACGTAACCTTTATACTAAACAAACAACATGCCACAAAGAGCATTGATTTAGGGTTTTTTTTTAAAAAAAAGACAACAAACAAACAAACCAAGGAGCAGGAGCTTCAGGATAGTAAGAATATAGTATAAAAACAGATCACAACTAGTTGTGATAATGAAAGTGCAGTGAGTTCATTTCAGGATCCTTAACGAATAGCAAAACCTGGAAAACTGCAAACGATATACTGCCTACTGCCAAAATCGTGGTTTCCCCATTGATCAATGAGAAAGTTGCCAAGGACCTCTCCTAATGCCTTAGTCAAACTGCACAGTTAAATAGCAAATCCATTCTTTTTCAGCCAATATCAAGGACGTTATGCATTTGTTATGCCTGTGTTTTCAGTCAATATTAAGGAAAATTTATTTGTTTGTTATGCTTGTGTCTTTGTCCAGTTGCTCTACAACTGTGAGATGTGAGCATCAGAGAAATATTTTTAAAGGCTATTCATCTCCTTATTGTTACACGCTATAGATGAAGACATATTTAACAGTTTAAATGGGTTTATAACACCTCATGACACGGATTTGGTTGAAATGCATTGGGATTGGTACAAACAGCACACAAACAATGCCTGGAAAGCTTATTAGATTTGTAGCATGCCTTAAGGAATTCATCCTGTCGATGACTTGATACCTGAAAGTCACCTATTTTTGGACAAATGCTTTCCATCTCCATGTTTTTTAGTATAAATAACGCTAGAAATTTGCACTGCATGTTTAGAGTAAAAATCATCATCACCATCATGAAGATGGAGATCCTATGGCTGGGTCGTCCTGGTGTTGGTGAGTGCAAGTTACCTACCCTGGATGGCGAGCGGTTAAGCCTGTCGTCTTTGGTAAAATGCCTGGGGGTCCAATTAGACCCACTATCAATGGAGACTCAGATCTCCATGGTTAGCAGGTCGGCATTCTTCCATCTCCGGGAGGCTAGGCGACTGGCTCCTTACCTATCCAGGAATGACCTAGCTATGGTGATCCAGGCGACGGTCATCTCAGGTTAGAACTACTGTAACGCCCCTCTACATTGGCCTTCCCTTGTCAACAACCCAGAAACTCAAGCTGGTGCAAAATGCTGCTGCTCGATTGCTGGTGGGAGCACCTGTGAGAGAGCACATCACATCAATCTTACAGCAATTGCACTGGCTGCCAATAGAGCAGTTGTTTTCAAGGTGCTGGTGTTGACCTTCAAGGCCATGTATGGTCTAGGGCCAGTGTACCTGAGGGACCGCCTCACCCCATACGTTCCCCCGAGATTGCTGCGCTCAGAAGAACAAAATCTTCTGATGATTCTATCAATCCGTTCCTGCCGCCTTTCAGTTACAAGACAACGAGCCTTCTCTGTGGTGGCGCTGACACTATGGAACATGTTACCAGACGATGTTCGGGCTATCACGGAGTTAGCCCCCTTCCGAGGGGTCTGCAAGATAACCCTTTTTAAGCAGGCCTTCAATCTAAGTGCCTCCCTGACAACTCTGACCACGTCCTTGTGTTTTATATAACAAAGTGTTTTATCTGTATTTTTACTGTTGTTTTATGTAAACTGCCCTGAGCCTGCAGGGAGGAGCGATATATAAACGTGAACAATAAATAAATAAATGAAATGAAACAAGAGAAAATCACACTTACTAAATTGTGTATACTGAGTTCAGGTGAATTTCGAAGTCTGCAAAGATTTCCTGCATGACTTATACAGTAGGAACAGTGTGGGCACCAGATTGTCGAAAAGTAAATCAATGTAGTGCACACCAGTGTGGGCACCAAACTGTCAAACAGTATTAATTAATTTATTATTTGTTTATTTCTGGCATTTGTATCCCGCCACTTCTCCATCCCCACAGGGGGACAAAGGATGGTTTACATTCACAATGGTACAAGGCTGCTACACCACAATACAATATAATAAAAATAAAAAAACAACAATAAATTCAAATTCACATATAAAAACCAATAAATAGAGCATTAGTTAAAACCGTAAGACAAAGCACAGTATCATTTGCCACAACGCCATTCCAGTCAATGTCCAATAAAGTCCAAATTATGTCTGATGCCAAAAAGAACCACAATTTTATTTTACTTTCCTGAAAACCAGGAGAGATGGAGTCGATCTTATCTCGTTTGGGAGTGCGTTCCACCGCCGAGAAGGCCCTGTTTCTCATCCCCCACCAAATGTCATGCCCCAGCCTGACTCCATAGCCAAGCCAGATAGAAGCCATGTTAAATCCAAGGCATCTGAGAGGCCTGAAAGAAACCCTTGCAGAGGCTTCCGCGTCAGCCAGTGGTCAAGGCCAGACGCAGCCTTCTTTCTTCCCAGACTGATAAAGATTGCCTTCCCTGTTCCTCCAGGTGCTAACGAGTTGACATATTTGCCTGCAGAGGGAGGCCTGAGAAAGTCCGGCCCACAAACTGTTCCTGAGAAAGTATTACGCCGAAGTCAACACCTCCGAGACCAAAACATTGAGGGGCCTATTTAAGTTGGCCCCCGTTGGTGCTCGGCATCTCGCGCCAATGTTAAGCTTCAATTGCCAAGCTCCTCGGAACTCAGGTCCAGGACCAGGCCGCAGCGCCTCCACATCACGGTACTCAAGTATCCAGCCAAGCCCTCGTTTGCCAAGGACTTATCCCGGATTTAAGCCGATTGGGGTTTCAAGACTATTTCTTCATTTATTGGATCTTTGAACTCTTTTTGAGGACTATTGCCTTGCAATACTCGGATGCTGGGAGCATCAGTGGACTATATTTTTATCTCTTTCCTTCTTTCTACTTATTCTAAATAAAGCATTTAATCACGGCTGCTTCATGGTGGTTTACTGAGGGATCCTCCAGGTCTAGGCTGCAACACCAAATGCATTTGTGATGCTGGTGAGAGCAGGGCCTCCCCAGATGATCTTGGGCTGCGAGATAGGACATAGAGGCAGATGCGTTCGGACAAGTAAGCTGGGCCAGTACCGTATAGAGCTTTATAGGTCAATACCAACACTTTGAATTGGGCTCGGAGGTGGACCGGCAGCCAGTGGAGCTGACACAACAGTAAATCAATGTAGTGCACACCAGTTCAATCTGAACAAAATTTCCAGATGGAAGATATACAGTTTGCAAAATGTGATAATGACAATAAAAAAGCAGTTCCAAAAAAGTTGTAAAAGATAATTTTAAGAAGCTCATAATCCCAGTAAATGTTATGACATGTGTCTTGACAAGCCATGTAATAGCCATAAGCATAATGGGATTTGCCTCTATCATCTGTTTTCTTTTTATAGTTATTTGTTTATTTTGGCATTTAATCTTTTGATCTACCCGAGATCTGGAAACAGAAAAGAAAACAAAAGGTACCAGCTTCTGTCAGATATCACCTCATGTGGAACAACACAGGTTAGGTGTGGAAAAACTCATTCCCTGGAGATCTTCTGACAACTCCACACATACTTCAAAGGATTCAAGTGGAATGAATTATCTTCATGTAAATCAGAATACAGCTATCAGCTCAGTGTGGTAGAATACATGCATCCTTATAGAGATATTCATTAAAGAAAGTTTTGCAAGCAGAGGAAATGTCTTTATAAAAAGACATCTGAATGCAGTGTACTAACAGAACTGAAAATGGTATTTTGTTTATTCTAACCCATTATCCTATTGAGAATGAACAGTGCGTTATTTGTTCTAAGTAGTAACCATTTTTATTCAAAGCAATCCTACAGACACTGAGAAGGAAGTAAGACCCAAGTAACGAAGCAAGGGTTACATATTGACATGTATAGTATTCTGCCGGCATATTTGCGCACACATCCAGGATGGCTCTAGATACATTCAGAAACATGCACTTAATTCATTTCAAAGTACTTATTCATTTGCAATAAACTATCTAAACTCTAAACTATCTAGTCCGTGAGCTGCTTTTTGCTGATGATGCTGCCCTTGTCACCCATTCAGAAGCAGCCCTGCAGCGCCTAACTTCCTGCTTTGCAGCAGCTGCAGAGCTGTTTGGGCTGGAAGTCAGCCTGAAGAAAATGGAAGTCCTCTACCAGCCCGCACCACAGGAAGAACACCATCATCCGCACGGCAGCATAGGCACATCTGTGCTTAAGTCTGTTCAGCAGTTCACCTACCTGGGAAGCATCATCTCTTCAGATGCCAAGATTGACAAAGAGATAGATCACAGATTAGCAAAGGCATTTAGTACATTTGGAAGGCTTCACAAAAGAGTCTGGAGCAGGGGTGCTCAGAATGGTGATCTCGATCACCAGGGTGATCTTCGGGCCTCATCCTGGTGATCTTCAGGCCCCTGACTAGGTTTTTTTTGCTGTTGGTCCTCTTCATTCGCCCCTGCACGCTGCAAAGAAGTCCTCCGTCGTTGCTCCTCCCCCGCTCCTGCTCGCGCGCCGCCTCCAAAAGCTCCAGAGTCCAAGAGGCAGAATGGGCCCCCTCTTTTGGATTCCTCCTCCTCCCTCCGTCCTTCTCCAGCCACTCAGAGTCGTAGGAGACCAAAGGGGGCGGGCCTGGATGACGCGATGCATGGCTGGCCCTGCGCGCATGCGCAGAAGCGCCCATTCTGCCTCTCAGACTTCTCGTGAGTTCTTGGAGGTGGCACGCATGCTGGCGGCGTGGAAATAGGAGCAACGACGGAGGAGGAGAAGAAGGACGCTTTGGGGTCATTTCCTTACCGCATCTCAAAGGTCGGTCTTTTTACTTTGGGGTGGGTGCTTGACTGTTCTGTGGCACTTCTGTTTGTTTATTTTTAATGTTTAAAAATGGCCTTTTAGGTCCAAAGCCTCTCTGCTTGCTTTGTTCCTTGAGAAATATATGTTGGGGAATATGGAAATGTGGGAGAAATGGGGTGGTTGGATGTATTTATGCATGCCCCTTTGTTTACCTTGCTGAGTATTAAATGGCCTTGCAGTTCAAAGGCCTCTCTTCTTACTTTCTGGCTGATAATATGTGTGGTAATATGGCAGTGTTGGAGAAATGGGGTGGTTGGATCTATTTTTATGCTCTGTTTTATATTGTTGTTGTTAAATTGAAATGTTGATGTTTTATAACTTCATTTTATGTAAACTGCCCCGAGCCTGCTGGAAGGAGCGATACATAAAAATGAATAATAAATATAAATAAATAAGAAAATAGTTATACGTTTTACATTTCTGGGTAGGTGATCTTTGGGACTTGGTTTTTTAATCAGTAGCTCCCATGCTGAAAAAGTGTGAGCACCCCTGGTCTGGAGCAACAAGCACCTGAGGCAAACACCAAAATCAGTGTGTACAGAGCTATCGTACTGTCTATTCTCCTCTATGGGTCTGAAACATGGGGCACCTATCGCCAACACCTACAGCTCCTCGAACGCTTTAATCAGCGCTGTCTTCACACAATCCTAAATATACACTGGACCAACTATGTGACTATTGTTGCTGTCCTTGAGCAAGCAGGGATCACCAGCATTGAGGCCATGCTATTGAGAACTCAGCTGCATCTCTAGGATGGAGGACCACCGCTCCCAAAGATACTACTCTACGGTGAACTCGCCACAGGTCAGCGCAAGAGAGGCGGCCCCCAAAAAGAGATATAAGGACTCCCTGAAACAACATCTCAGGCTCGGCCAGATTGATTGCCAACAATGTTCCATCCTGGCCTCACATCGGGAGGCATGGAGACGCACTATCCACAATGCTGCGGCCTCTTTCAAGAAGACATGCCGAATGGGTCTAGAAGAGAAACGACAACGCAGAAAGAACCGCAACTTGGAAACAACATCACCCAAGGAGACTTTCTGCTGTGCTTTCTGCAACCGAACTTGCCTATCTCAGATTAGCCTTTTTAGTCATCAACGCGCTTGTAAAAGCGTGGGATGAATCCTTCCTAACAATCTTCGTTTGCGAAGTAATGCCAAGAGGGACCTAACAAAATAGTCTGCTAAAGTCATCCATCGTGTTATTTGTTTCACCATAACGAACATACCACAAACTTCATAATCCATTAAAAATATTAGGACTATGATGCAGATGGATCCATATTTTTGTACAAATATCTTCTTTTAGTGGCCTTTAGACATAATGGCACCGTTCAATTTGCTTTTCATTGAACATAGGCTGTTGAAAAGGCTGGCTAGTTTGGAAGTTTCTGCTTTCAAAGAAATGTCACCAAAGTTTGCCATTGTATACTGTGTTATAACGAGGTGCACATAACACCTCATTAGGAAAATCTACACAAATCTTTGCTAGCTTTCACAGTGTAGCACCCATGGGCCCATTCGTGCCACTGGGAGGGGGTAATGCGCCGGGGGTCCCGTTGGCATTGGGACCCGCACAGGCTGGAAGGGATTCGGAGGATGAGTTAGAAGGCCCAGAGCAAGATTGGTCAGCAGTGCCTTTGCCCGTTTCACCTGTAGAGAGCTTAGCCTGGGATCCCGGGTGGGAGCATTCTCCCGGGGAAGGAGCGGACCAGGTGGAGATGGGAGGCAGCGAAACAGATAGCGGAGATAGTTATGAATTCCCAAACGGCCGAGGTTCCCAAGAGCTGGCCGAGCAGCAGATGGAGGCTAGCGGCTGGGAACCTCCGGGGGAGGCTGCTTCTCAGGGAGATAGCGATACTGAGATGCAAGAGCGGGGCCGTTCTCATAACAGGCGCAGGGACATAGAGGAGGGCAGGAGGAGCTGGCATCTGTCCCTAGACCGTCGCCGTTCGGAAAGTCGAGACTGGAGACGCCGGGCCCTAGATCGTCGGGGTTCCCGGCCGAGGGATTAAGTACGGCCCCGTGGGAACTGATCCTCAGTTCTCCGGCCACGTCGTACCTGGACTGGCGAAACGGAGTAGGACCACAGCCGGTGGTCACCACGCATTGCCTTGCTTCACCTTGTCTTGTTCCTGATTCGCATTGGATTGCGAAGCCTTGCCCTGTTCCTTGATTCGTATTGGATTGCGAAGCCCTGCTAAGATTGAGCTCTTTGCTACCTTTTGGACATTGTTGCTTTACGCCTTTTGGATACTTTTTGGATACTCTTATTATACTGGACTATATTCATAAGCTGTTTTTATACTCAATAAAGTAGTTAGCCTCTAGTACGTCTCCGTGTGTGTGTTTAAGGGGCCGGTAAGTCCGTGATTGTGACAGTTGGCCGGAGAACTCGTAGAACCCCTTATTCACACCACGGGACGCCGCTCCGGACGCCGCAAGAAGCGTTCCACGGAAGTGGTCGCCATGGCTAACTTGTCGGATGCCCAAATCCAGGCGATGCAGCAGGAGTTGGGGAGCTACGGACCCGGGCCGGACGGCACCCGGGCGTCAGTCCACCGGGCAAATTCACTGGCAACCCGGCGCTGGTGGAGGTCTTCATCTGCCAAGTGGAATTATATTTGGAGCAGCGCCCCAATGAGTTTGCCAATGATCGAGCCAAGGTGGTGTTTGTTTTCAACCTGATGGAGGGGCCGGCCGCAACGTGGGCCACCGCGTTGATCCGGGCCCAGTCTCCTCATACCGCCACGCTACAGGCTTTCCTAGACGCGATCAGGGCGACCTGGGGCTCTCCCGTGAATCAAGAGCTGGCGGAGAGGGATTTGGCCCGGCTGACAATCAGGATCTCTCCCTCTCCCAGTACATCGGCCGTTTTCGAGTCCTGGCCGCCCAGGTAGACTGAACGTCTCGGCGCTGCGCTACCACTACACGGCGGGGCTGACTCGGAACTGCAACAGGAGATCTTGAAACATCCTCGGCCCGCTGATCTGGAGGCAGCCATTGACCTGAGCCTCCGTTTGGAAGCGGGGCTGCAGACCAGGAGGCGATGGGATAAAGGTACACAGGAGAAACCGGTGGCGAGGAAGGAGGGGGGAGCTGGCCAGTTCCAACCCCGGCAACTACCAGCGCCGGCCGGTCCTGATGATCCGGAGCCCATGCAGTTGGGTACAGTGCGGCCCAAGGTAGACCAGGCGGAGAAGGCAAGGCGTCAGCGCCTTAATTTGTGCTGGTACTGTGGAGGGTCCGGACACTTTTCGAAGGAGTGCCCTCACCCCGGAGCCCGAGGAGGCCCTTCAAGCGACGGGGGAAGGGGCCGGCCGGGTGTAAGTGGGTTCGCTCACTCGGCCGACGTCGCGAATCTTCCCCCTGAACCCAAGACTGGACAATTGTTCCTTGTAATGGTTAGCCTGTGGTCACCCGAAAAGGGGCCGATGATGGTCCATGCCATGATCGACTCGGGGGCCACCAACAACTTCATGGACGCAGACTATGCTAAGGCTGCGGGATTAAAATTTCTTGATCTCCAGGAGCCCAAGGGGGTCCAGACTATCGATGGGAGAGTCTTGAAGACGGGGGCTGTGACTCAATATACAGCCTCTACCAGGATGTGGACTAGCTCCCATAAAGAGGACATTTCTTTTCTTGTCACCAAGCTCCCTGATTTCCCCATTGTCCTGGGCATTGTGTGGCTCACGCTCCACGACCCCCAGATCTCCTGGACTAAGAGACAGTTAATTTTTTCTTCCGACCACTGCCAGGGCCACTGCATGATGGCCCGGGCATGCCAGGCCCGAGAAGTGGAGGAGGTGGCCACCCTGCCCAAAAAGTATGCCGGTTTTTGGGATGTTTTCAGTGAGAAGGAGGCGGAACGCTTGCCTCCGCACCGGCCCTATGACTGTGCCATTGAATTGCAGCTGGGAGCCCCTATCCCGCGGGGGAGACTCTACCCTCTCTCGGAACCAGAGCAACAGGCTCTCCGAGATTTCCTGGATGAGAATCTGCGGAAGGGGTTCATTCGGCCCTCCCAATCCCCGGCCGGGGCACCGATCTTGTTCGTTAAGAAGAAATCGGGGGAGTTGCGACTTTGCAATGACTATAGGGAACTCAACAAGATCACGATCCGAACCGCTACCCCCTTCCCCTGATCCCCGAGCTCCTGGAGCGGATGCGGGGTGCCAAGGTGTTCACTAAACTGGACCTGAGGGGGGCTTACAACCTTGTCCGGATTCGCCAAGGTGATGAATGGAAGACGGCCTTCCAGACCAAGTGGGGCAGTTTCGAATACCTGGTGATGGGATTCGGGTTGTGCAACGCCCCAGCCTGTTTCCAACATTTCATGAATGACATTTTCCGGGACCTGCTAAATCGCTATCTGGCAGTCTACCTGGATGACCTGCTGATCTTTTCTCCGGATCAGGCGACCCATGACCGCCACGTCAAAGAAGTGCTCCAGAGACTGCGGGCCCACGGGCTCTATGCTAAGCTGGAGAAGTGTGCTTTTGATCTGAGGGAGGTGGACTTTCTGGGCTACCGTATCTCCCCAACGGGCATTGCCATGGATGACACCAAGGTCCAAGCTGTGGTTGACTGGACGGCTCCGGCCAGCAAGAAGGACATCCAACGATTCCTGGGCTTTGCCAATTACTACAGAAAGTTCATTCCTGACTTTGCCAAGTGGGCTGATCCGATCACCCAGTGCCTGCGGGGTAAGGTGCCTTTCCGCTGGACTCCGGAGGCAGATGTGGGCTTCCGCAAGTTGAAGCAGCTGTTCACCACTCAGCCGCTTCTGCAGCACCCCAACCCCCGCACCCCTTTCATCGTCCAGGCCGATGCGTCCGATGTGGCGGTGGGAGCGATCCTGCTGCAGCCCCAGGGGACGGACTTGTTGCCCTGTGCTTACTACTCCCGGCAGCTGACGGCTCCGGAAAAGAACTATACCATTTGGGAGAAGGAACTTTTGGCCATCAAGGTGGCGTTTGAAGTCTGGAGACACTTGCTTGAAGGGGCCAAGTTCCGGTGGAAGTTCACACCGACCACCGGAACTTGGAGCATTTGAAAACTCAGCGCAAATTGAACCAGAGGCAACAGAGATGGTCCCTGTTCTTTGAGCGATTCAATTTCCGCATTCACTATGTGACCCCCAAGCAGACCAAGCAAGCTGATGCGTTGTCCCGTAAGCCGGAGTACGTGCGCGATGGGGCCGGGCAGTCGGAGGCCCGGTTGCTCAAAGCGGAGAACTTTGCGGCTGCTCGGGCGCTCCCGGTCCACCCTCCAGCGGCCCCGCCGGCCCCTGGAGATAAGCGGCCTTTGAGTGTTCGTGTCTCTGCCCGCCAGAAAACCGATCCCTGGGTGCAGGAGCAGCTGACTAAGGGGCCCCAAGCCCCTTTCCAGGTAAAGAACGGGGTGCTCTACCACCGGGACTCGATCTATGTTTCCCCTGGGCCCGAGCGGGAGGACATTCTCAAGCTTTGCCATGATAGCCGGGCCGCGGGCCACTTTGGCCTTTTCAAGACTCTGCAACTGGTCCTACGGGACTTTTGGTGGCTGAAAGTGCGGAGGGATGTGGAGGACTATGTGGGATCCTGCCCTGTGTGCCAGCGGGCTAAGAACCAGGGGGGCAAGCCGGCCGGTTTGCTCCAGCCGACCCCTTCCGCTCCCTGGAAGATGATTTCGGCTGATTTCATCACCGACCTCCCCAAGTCCAAGGGTTTCACCTCGATCTTGGTCGTGGTGGACTGCTTCACCAAGATGGGACATTTCATCCCCTGTGTGGGGGTGCCTACTGCCAAGGAGACTGCTGATATGTTTGTGCAACATGTGTTTCGGCTGCATGGACTTCCACAGAGTTTGGTGACGGACCGGGGCACCCAATTCACTTCCCAGTTCTGGAAGGCCGTCCAGAAGTTGCTGGGGATTGATGTGCGGATGTCCACGGCCCATCACCCACAGACCGATGGGCAAACCGAACGGGTTAATGCCACCTTGGAGCAGTACCTGCGCTGCTATGTCAACTATCAGCAGACCAACTGGGCGTCATTGTTGTCTTTGGCGGAGTTTGCCTACAACAATGCGACGCAAGAATCCCTCAAAGAGACTCCTTTCTTCGCCAACTATGGACACCACCCTCGGTTCTACCCGCCGGTGGACCCGTCCGCGGACGTTTCGGAGGCCAAGGATTGGCTTCGAGAGCTCACTGCCTTGCAAGACTTGCTGCGCACTCAATTGGACCAGGCGAAGGCGGATTACAAGCGGATGGCTGATCGGCGGCGCCAGGAGGGCCCGGAGATCCTGGTGGGGGATAAAGTTTGGTTGTCTACCAAGAATTTGCCCACGCAACGGCCGTGCCGCAAGCTGGACACTAGATTTTTGGGTCCCTACAGAGTTCTGGAGAAGGTGGGGCCTGTGTCCTTCAAACTACAACTCCCAGCGGACATGAAGCTCCACCCGGTGTTTCATCGTTCGCTGCTCCGCCCGGCGAAGGGGGTGCGGCCTGATGTGACGCAGCCGCCCCCTCCCCGTGATGCGCGATGGCGAGGAGGAGTTGGAGGTACAGGACATCTTGGATGCTCGCATCCGCTACAGGAAGTTGGAGTACTTGCTGGACTGGAAGGGGATGGGCCCAGAAGAACGTTCATGGACCCGGGCTCGGGATGTTCATGCACCGGACTTGGTGGCTCGTTTCCACCGCAAGTATCCTGACAAGCCCAAGCCCCGGGGGCGGCCCAGGGGGGGCCCTGAGGGGGGGGATAGTGTAGCACCCATGGGCCCGTTCGTGCCACTGGGAGGGGGTAATGCGCCGGGGGTCCCGTTGGCATTGGGACCCGCACAGGCTGGAAGGGATTCGGAGGATGAGTTAGAAGGCCCAGAGCAAGATTGGTCAGCAGTGCCTTTGCCCGTTTCACCTGTAGAGAGCTTAGCCTGGGATCCCGGGTGGGAGCATTCTCCCGGGGAAGGAGCGGACCAGGTGGAGATGGGAGGCAGCGAAACAGATAGCGGAGATAGTTATGAATTCCCAAACGGCCGAGGTTCCCAAGAGCTGGCCGAGCAGCAGATGGAGGCTAGCGGCTGGGAACCTCCGGGGGAGGCTGCTTCTCAGGGAGATAGCGATACTGAGATGCAAGAGCGGGGCCGTTCTCATAACAGGCGCAGGGACATAGAGGAGGGCAGGAGGAGCTGGCATCTGTCCCTAGACCGTCGCCGTTCGGAAAGTCGAGACTGAGACGCCGGGCCCTAGATCGCCGGGGTTCCCGGCCGAGGATTAAGTACGGCCCCGTGGGAACTGATCCTCAGTTCTCCGGCCACGTCGTACCTGGACTGGCGAAACGGAGTAGGACCACAGCCGGTGGTCACCACGCATTGCCTTGCTTCACCTTGTCTTGTTCCTGATTCGCATTGGATTGCGAAGCCTTGCCCTGTTCCTTGATTCGTATTGGATTGCGAAGCCCTGCTAAGATTGAGCTCTTTGCTACCTTTTGGACATTGTTGCTTTACGCCTTTTGGATACTTTTTGGACACTCTTATTATACTGGACTATATTCATAAGCTGTTTTTATACTCAATAAAGTAGTTAGCCTCTAGTACGTCTCCGTGTGTGTGTTTAAGGGGCCGGTAAGTCCGTGATTGTGACACACAGGAGATGTTAATCCATGCAGATAAACATTTTTGTCCGGGAACACATGAAGCAAAAAGTTCAAACAGGGAGGAAATCTTTGATTTTACCATTGCTTCTGAAATTTGTATAAACTGATACATATTTATAATTTGACATATACATTTTTCATTCGAAGTAGGAGAGCCTATCCTTACTTGTTTTGGTTAACTAAGTACCAGATGCACCTGTGAGAAGGAAAGGCAAACGTGATGATGATGTGTGACTGTAAAATATTTGGAAATGATTTTACTAAGTCATCACTTCCATGTGCTCTTCAAACACAAAAAGAGGAGCATGAATCTGGATACAGAAGGATTTGTATTCATCTACAAAATGAGGTGTGAAAGAGGCATACATTATATATTTAGAAACTTTCTAGGCCACTCTAATGTGAATTACACAAGGCTTCTGTAGTGAGCTTGATTTCCTTCTTTTGGAAAATTCAAGTAATGTAAAATAATTTGAAAACTGTTAAACTGCATTGTATGCATTGTCATATCCCTTTCAATGTAACACTGTGTGTGTGTGTAAGGAACTGTGTAACTTGTAATTCACTGTAGTCAATGAATATAAAGACAATTTAATGACTAAAAGAAGACTAAAACTATTCCATCTATTATCACTGACTGGATTTGTAGCCAGGTACTGGTAAATGAGGGACCCCCTGTGGCACAGTGGGATAGACCGCTGAGCTGCTAAACTTGCTGGCCGAAAGGTCACAGGTTTGAATCCGGGGAGCAGCATGAGCTTCTGCTCTCAGCCCCAGCTTCTGCCAAACTAGCGTTTCGAAAACATGGAAATGTGAGTAGATGAATAGGTACTGCTCCGGCGGGAAGGCAACAATGCTTTGAATGCGATTTTCCTGCTTCTTGGTTGGGGGTTGGACTGGATTGCCCACAAGGTCTCGTCCAACTCTTTGATTCTATCCATGAAGCGATGCTGGCCACATGACCTTGGAAGTGTCTATGGACAATGCTGGCTCTTCAGCTTAGAAATGGAGATGAGCACCAACCCCCAGAGTCGGACACAACGGGACTTAATGTCAGGGGAAAACCTTTACTTTCTAGTAAATGAGCACATACAATGATTCAGAAAGTTTTTTCTTTAAAGAACAAAATTAGATTCCAAGAGAGCTTTTGAAGACACGCATGTAGGTTAATCTACAAAGAGTTCAACTTTTAATTATTTTTATATTTATTTATTTATTTATTTGCTTACTTACTTAATTTATATTCCGCTCTTCTCACCCCAAAGGGGACTCAGAGCGGATTACAGTACATATACTTGCAAACAATCCCTGCAGGTCAACATCTATATCTATATCTATATCTATATCTATATCTATATATATAAAAGAGAGCTGTCATCCAAAGTAGCCTATGGACAGCAAAACCACATAAGGCAGAAACACAAAAACAAGCCACACAACCCCCCACCGGAAGAGGTACGTTTACCTACACCCCCCAAATTAAAAACAATGAAAAAACCCCAACTCCCATGATCCCCCACGCTTCACGCGCACAGCCTCCTCTCCTCCCCCCTCCCAGATGACAAACAGAAAAAGAATGCGCAATCAGGGGCTCGCAGACACTAACGAAAGGCAGCCCCAATCAGGGGCTAGCAGAGGCTGCTCTCCTCCCCACCCCCCACCAAACACATCACACGCACGAACGCACCGCATGCTCTCCTTCCCCCTCCCAGATGTAAAAACAAAAAAAGCCCTGCAAAGATCACCCACGCAAACGCACGGCGCACACTCCTCCCCCTCCCAGAAGTTAAAAAACCACCGCAAACGGTCGTGCGCGCGAACGCACGGCGTGCTCCCCCCCCCCCAGATGGGAAAAAATGGCCACACAGACTGCACGTGCAGTCTTTGAGCCCGTTTTTCTTCAAATCTGGGAGGGGGAAGGACAGCGCACCATGCGTTTGTGCGCATGACCTTTGCGGCGTTTTTTCCCCTTCCCCTCCTGGCCAAGCGTCTTGAGCCTGTCACTTCAGGGCCTGGTAGCACCGCTTGCAGCCACCTCCGCCGGGCTCCGGCTCCCCTGCCCCATTCATGCCTGCTGGGGAGAGAATTCAGCCCAGACTACACTCCCCAGCAGGCCTCAGAGAAGAAAGAGGAGGTTGGGGAGATGCAAGACTATGACTCCCGACATGCAATTGGAGCTGTTCTGCAAACAGCACATATCTGGTAAATTAGGATCATGGTTCCAGATGGTCCAGCCCATCCCCATGCCGGCACATTCCTTTCCCTGCATGTCCCTACTCCTTGCTGGGCACAGAGCTTTCTAGGCAAGCTAGAAGGGGAGAAGGACTTGTGCATTCCTGACATTAAATTTCCAACAAAGGATTACACTAAATTATCACCATAACACTGGCCTTCTTTCCCTAAAGCAGCAGCAAACGATTCCAATGCGTGAATTGCAAACTTTACAACTAAAGTCCTTCAGACTGAATTGGATGATATATAGGAAATGATTTTTTTTTGGTCGTACACAAAATGTTATTCAACTTTTTTAAGCCCTTGGTTTGTTCAGTTATCAGCACAGATTGAAGTGTGGAACGAAGCAGTAAAGACCAGCTCTCTGGAGAAATCAGGGTTGCGGGTTCTGTTCTGTTCTTCTATATAAGAAAGGTACACTGTGGAATGGACTGTTCTGACCTTTGCAACTCCCTGTGTTAGTGCCTCTGAAATAATGTTTGCAAAAGTCTGTCCCTATAAAAAAACCATTAGATTTTCCCCCTATTTATTAATCTATGGGTAGACAACCTAGCTGTCTAGTTACATCAATTACACAAAAGCAAACATAGCAGTTGAAGCCCAGCTAGTCTGTAAAATTTTAGAACCCATTGGTACAAGAGAGGTATATTTTTGCTTAGGTCAGAGTAACAGCCAGAAAAATTCTGGCGGGGGGAGAAAAACAATATTCTTTGAATTGTCCGATTAATTTGGTATCCATGCAGCTATTGCATCCAAGCTTCATCACACTTGTAGCATTATTTTGTGGCATATAGGCCAATTATCTCTACAGATTCAGTGTAATGGAACGACATGTTGATATAGTTATTATTCTATTTTATTTATTTACTCAGAGTGGCTAACACTTTGGCAATGATTCAATGACATTCAACATAATGCAATACTAATAGAAAATACAGAAACTCACAAACACAAAAATTTAAAAAAGTATTACAACCATGCTACGTGTGTGCAATCGATTAAAAAAGGGTCAAAGGTCATTAAAAATCTAGGGAGCGCTGGTGTTTCAATTCTAAAGTGTTTCTAAAGTATAGTTAGTGAAAATGTCATTATTATAATGAGCTTTGTGCTATATAAAACAAGCCATTGCTAATTTGTTATCAAAACATATCATTTATAAGTTTTTAAAGCAATTGTTATTAATACACATAATACAGGGGGTTTTTTTTACAATTATATAGAGAAAGTGCAAGATACTTACTGTTGAAGGAGTCTGGGATTTCAGGAAGTCCACAATCCAGATTGAATAATAAAGAGTTCGTGGCGATTATAATCCGGATTAAGCAATGTCCGCTTGAAATGTGTGCTTTGAGAATGTTTCCAGTCCAAGTTGAGATATAACGTAATCTCCAGATCAAGAAGACATTTCAAAGCAACAGTTATAATCCAAGTTTTGACGTATAGAAATATCTGGATAGGCTTCCCAGGCTTTGCGCTTGATACTGTGCCAATTGCTTTGTAAACCAAGATTGTACAGTAGTTCCGTGTGGACACCTTACGGTATTAATTGGAGCTCAACCGTTTCGCATGGAGTTCCAAAGCTTCATCAGAGGCCATCCTTAGGAGCATTGTACCATATTAAGCAAATTGTGGCAAACATACATCATCATAATATATACGATTTAATTCATCAAGAGTTGAAGGTTCTGTTGACACCTTTGAAGTTCTCTTCCTTCCCTTTTCCAATCATGATGTTTCCCATACATGGTGGGATCTGAAGGAGGTTGGCCCCACACACTTTGGGGCATATTCAAATTGTTCTGGATAAACCAGGATTCAATCCCTCACTCAACCATGGAAAGCTAATGTGTGATCTTGGTTAAGTCAAGCTTAAGATTGCCATAAATCAGAAGTAATTTGAGGGCACATAACATCAACAACAACCGTCTTAAAATATAACTTGTTAGGTCAAACTCCCGCGGTGGCTAGAACTGATAGAAGAGTTTGGGAGCCTGGCCGGATTTAAAATAAATAATAGGAAATCGCAGATGCTAGTAATGAACCTGTCGGAGACGGAAAAATTAGATCTAATCAAAAAGACAGATCTCACAATAGTAAAGAAGGTGAAATATCTAGGGGTGAATCTGACAACCAAAAATTCACAATTGTATAAGAATAATTACGACGGAGCATGGGATAGCATCAAAAAGGACTTTGGTAATTGGGCAAAATTGAAATTATCCCTACTGGGTAGAATCGCGGCTGTAAAAATGATGGCCTTGCCTAGGATGAATTTTCTATTCTCAGCTCTCCCAATCATAAAAAAGACTCGCAATTTAACATCTGGTCCAGAGACATATCAAAATTCATATGGAGTGGCAAGAGGCCGAGAGTGAGAATGAAAATTATCCAACAGAACAAATCGAATGGCGGCCTGGGTGTCCCGAACCTCAGGAAATATTTCGAAGCGAATTGTCTAGCCTGGTTGGGACTATGGTGTAAACTGGATGACAACAGGCTCTTAAATCTAGAAGGGTATGATCTGATATTCGGATTTCACGGCTACATGGGTTATAATAAGATCTCAGCCGACAAAAACTTCAAAACCCACTACGTCAGAGATTCTCTACTGAGAATCTGGAACAAATATAGCAAAAAAATCTATACCAAAACCCCGATGTGGCTATCTCCGTTAGAGGCGTTTAGAATCAGGCAACTTGACAATATGACATGGTATACGATACGTATAAAGATCTCACGTATTGGAATGGGCTAATGTATTCCCTGAAATCCAAAGATCAACTTGCGAGAGAGGGGAAGGAGATGAACTGGCTCCCCTACTATCAAATAATGGAAAAATATAAAATAGACCTTAAAAAAGAGGGTTTGAGGAGGACCAGAATGAGTTGGAAGGAGTTCTATTGGGCCCAGACAAGAATTCGGTGGGTAAAATATACAAAATAATTAGCCAAACTGAAAAAAACCCGGAGGATTATATGAAAAAGTGGGCCAGAAATATTGGTTTCAATATTAACTGGAATACCTGGAAAGTCATATGGGAAAAAAATATAAACTCATCGGCATGCTACAAATTTAGAGAGAATTGGATAAAAATAATGTATAGGTGGTATCTCGCACCAGTAAAACTAGCTAAGATATACAAGAATACCAAAACCGAATGCTGGAACTGCGGCCAAAAAAAATGGAACTTTCTTCCACTTATGGTGGCTCTGCCCCAAAGCAGAGAAATTTTGGAAAATGATTAACAAAGAAATGTGTAAAGTGCTCAATCTATCTTTAGAGGGGAAACCGGAATCGCTCCTACTAGGTATCATAGAGCCAACACTGAATACCAATGATAGACGTATTTATATAATACTAACCACGGCGGCCAAATTACTGTACGCCCAGTATTGGAAATCCCCAAAATCCCCAACATTGGAAGAATGGCTTCAGAAAGTGATGGAAACTATCCAAATGGAATGGCTCACCGAGGCATTGAAGATAACCAAGGAAGATCTCACGACAAAGATGGACTGGTCAAAAGTCAAAGACTACTATAGATCTGAACACAATATAGATATACTTTTGAATTGGAATTTTTAGCTAGAAATATTAAGGTGGACGCGGTCATCAGTAGAGAGAGTAGTATATATCAGGTATGAGGTTTAATAGTTATCCTGTTTTATATTCTTTCTTAGGCACGGTTAAGATACAAAACGAAATGAAAAGAAGAACGAAGATAGTCACAAGCTGTATAGTACACAAATACAAATACTCTCCTCTCCCCATTGTCTGGTCTGGAGCACCCCCCATGTAACCCCTTGTGTTTCCCATCCCCCTCCCTCACCTTACCCTATGTGCCAATCCCCCATGATCCACCCCTTCCACAACTCCCCCCCCCCCATCCCATGTCTTATGTAATGTATTTTATGGTATCTCTTTTATTATCTGAAAAATCTGAATAAAGATCATTAAAAAAATATAACTTGTTAGGCATGATTTCCACAAGCCCCAACCCCAGCTGAAGGGCAAACCCAAGAGGCACTGGGGGAGGTGGGTAGTTGGAGACCATTGTGGGCAGCATTGGTTGAGGCCAATTGGTGTCACTGGCCCCAGTCACATGGTGAGGGAAAGATCTAGAGCAGGGGTGCTCATTAGGTGGCTCGCGATTGACTGGTCGATCCCGGGACCTTAGGAGGTCGATCCCAGCTGGACGGAGCACTTCTAGAGGGAGCGGAGCCATGCCGTGCCAAGCCAGTAGTGGCTAGCTCTGCCACCACTGGCTTGGCACTATCCTCCTCTAGTCTGGAGAAGCTGTGGTAGCACTAAAGAATTTCCTTTAAATAAATTAAAGATATGTAGAATGCAATAAACAAGCTGTTTAAGTGTGTACATTACTTCACATTGCAATACATGATCACCAACAAGTAGGATATTCTCCCCAAGTAATTAAGACTACTTTGCAGGGCATTCTGTGGAGAATGGTGACATCCTAATGCTACACAGCAAAAACAGATTATTTGAAAATTAAATCAAATTGGACTATAATTCACATTCATTTTAAAAAACCCAACATTTTTCAAATGAATGAATGAAACGGCAATAAAAATCAATTCACTGTACAACAGTCACATATTACTTACCTACAATTAAAATGCAATCATTTTTTAAAAGACACACACGAAACAATTGCAAATAATTCCATTACCCCGGTCTATACTGCAACAGGGAGCCGGAATGGTCTCATGGTTTGAGCATTGGACTATGACTGGCAACCAGGGTTTGATACCTATTCAGCCGTGGAAACCCATTGGATGAACTTGTGGAATTCATACTCTCTCAGCCTCAGAAGAAGACAAAGATAACCCCCTTCCCCATTGAACAACTCCTGCCAAGAAAACCCCCCATATTAGACTTGCCTTAAGGTTATCACCTTAAGCACCGGGAATGTGGCGCAGCTGGCTGGGTGTCAGCTGCATAAGATCTCTACTGACCAGAAGGTCATGAGTTCGAGGCCTGCCTGGGTTGAGGTGGGCTCTCGACCTATTGTGTAGCCTGTTGTCGACCTTTGCAACCCGAAAGACAGTTGCATCTGTCAAGTAGGAAATTAAGGTACCACTTAGTGGGGAGGCTAAATTCAACTGATTTACGAGGCCATAAAAAACATCTCCAGGAAACACGCTGAGGAATGAAGAAGTGTGACAGCTCCCCCTGGTGGCCAGATGTTAAATTGCCTCTGTCTGTCTTGTGTGTTTGTGTGTCTAAATGTAATGTGTACATTGTAATCCGCCCTGAGTCCCCTGCGGGGTGAGAAGGGCGGAATAGAAATGAAGTAAATAAATAAATAATCACAATTTAAAAAGACTTTAAGACATAAATCAACACTGCTTCACATTAAAAAAATTAACTAGTGCAACAAAAAGCTATTTTTAAAATCCCTCTAGCTCCTAACATTGCAGAATGAAAGTTGGGGATCAGCAAATATTGCTTAGATTTGAGGAACTGGATAATCAGACAATATATTGAAAATATTTGCTAAGAAGCTGCAAAAAAGCAGAAATAGAGCAAAATGTTTATTTGACTATGATAGGTCTCTCAACCGTAGTCATTGACAATCCGACGTAAAATTACAAGATTTATTTCCATTTATGAGCAACTTGCAAACTGGTGATCTGTCAAGAAAAATGTCAGTACACCCAAGTGATATTTTTAATATCGAACCATGAAATAACAACACCAAACAAATAAAGTTGAGGTAAGCCAGCCATTCTCAAACTCCGACCCTTCAACTGTTTGGGCTTCCAACTCCAAAAAATCCTGTCCATTGAACAACCTGCTTCTGGGAGTTGGAGGCCCAAATAGCTGGCGGGCTGCAGTTTGAGGATACCTGGCTTCAAGAAAGGCCATTTTATGCAACCAATTTCTTATATTACTTGCTTGAACCTAAAAGAAGCAAACTGATGTCCTTGTCTGCAACTGTTCATAAAGGCACACAAGAGGGTAGCCAAACCATTAATAGTATCAAATAGTTTTCTTTTTAAACTTCTAAATCTATGTCTATTCCACTTTTCACTTCTTTTTCACTCTTGTCACAACACTTTCCTACTCCTTATCTTCCCCCCCTCTCTCTCCCTTACCCTTCCTCCCATACTTTCTCTCACCTCTTGTTTTCTATACAGCTCTCTTTATTTTATTCATGTAAAAAAACCCCCAACCTAATAAAAATAATTAAAAAAAATAGTATCAAACCTAGGGTTCCCATATGTCCCTTATTCTAAGGGACGTCCCTTATTTTGGCCCTAAAATTTGTGTCCCTTATTTTCAGGCCCTGTCCCTTATTTTTGACTACCAGGACAGGACTGGGCGGGGTTGACCAGAGGAAGGTGCGCGCTGTGGTTTCCACGGCAATGCCTGCCCAGGGATTCCAACTCACAGGGCAGCCTGCGTCCCCGTTGGAAGGAAGAGGCGAGACAGGGCTTTTTCAAAGTACAGTAGACTAATTAACCGTTACCCAAGGGGAATGTTGGATCATGTTGAATAAAGATAGTTTCTGGTTGCTTGAGAGTTACTCTTAAAATAGGCCTAGCTGTGCATCCCAATACTATACAATGCTGTGCACCCCAATACTATATTATACCATTAACTATTGACATAATAATCATGAAGATGTACTGTCTTATAAAATTTATTTTATTTTAATGTTTAGACAGTGCACTTTTAAAGTCAGCAAAGTCAAGGACTAAATACAGATGGAGAAAATTAGGTATTTCTAATAATGTTTTTTCTGCATGACAAAGAATGCAGAAACATACCATGTACTGTTATGAGGGTATAAGTCAGTTTCTTTTGTGAGTTTCAATCATTATCTTATTCTGTTAATAAAACTATTTATAACTAACGTTTGAGTTTCAAGTTTTTAATGAAGTGTCCCTTATTATTGTGAAAAATCCCGTAAATGTCCCTTATTTCTTATATCAAAAATGGCAACCCTAATCAAACCATGCCCCATCACATACCATGACCATGGTCTTTCTATATCACTGATTCTCAAAGTGGGCGGTACCACCCCCTGGTGGGCAGTGAGGCAATCTAAGGGGGCGGTGGGAGGCTCATGGGAATTTGGGGGGAGTTGAACCTCTTTAAGGGGGTGGTGAACGATTGGCCATTTAGGAGGGGTCGCGCGGCCCTCTTCTTTGGCCACGCCCCCTTCCCTTTGACCCTCACACGCAGTGCAGTGTGAAGGCTGCAATGCAAAGGCCTCAGCGTCCTCCGGCAGAGCCTCATCACCACCACCACAGAAGAAAGCGCAGCCTTCCCTAGCAGAGGCAATTCATTCCAAACCCCTCCAGTATAATTTATGTTGGTCATGGGGGTTCTGTGTGCCAAGTTTGGCTCAATTCCATTGTTGGTGGAATTCAAAATTCTCTTTGATTGTAGGTAACCAAAAATCCCAGCAACTACAACTCCCAAATGAGAAGGGCTATTTTCTCAAAACTTCACCAGTGTTCAAATTTGGGCAGTCTGAGTATTTGTGCCAAGTTTCATCCAAATTCATAGTTGTTTGGGTTCATAATGCTCTCCAAATGTAGAAGAACTACATGTCCCCTAAATCAGTCAATTCCTCCCAAACCCATCCAATATTTTCTGTTGGTCATGGGGGTTCTGTGTGCCACTTTTGGCCCAGTTCTGTAATTTGTAGGGGTCTCAGTGGTCTGTGGAAGTCAGAGCTGAATCAATTGAAGGTACTGCAAATCCCATCATCCGTTGTCCATACTCCCCAAACATATTTGGGCAGAAGATGGATTTGAATTTGGATTTGACTGGATTAACACTTTGGACTTGACTGGACTGACAATGTGTTCCGCTTGATGGCTTTAATTAATTATTGTTGTATGTAGTGGTTTTTAATGTAATGTTTTTGCTTTTTAATGATGTTGATTATATGGTGTATTTTAAATTGTATTGTGGTGTTGCGGCCTGTAGTGCTGCAAGTGTAAGCCCTGCTGAGTCCCCCTGCGGGGGTGAGAAGCTACGGGGTACAAATACCATAAATAAATAAATATTGTTTTTGTGTGTAGCACAGCAGTTCTCGTTTGTGCCTGGGGGCAGGGGCCAGGACCGGGGGTCCCATTGGCATTGGGGCCTGCAGCAGCAGAGCTAGATTCTGAAGAGGATTTAGAAGGGTTAGCAGAAGGAGAGTTTCCCATCACTGGGCCTCCTTCGCCCACAGAAAGCTTGGCATGGGAGGAAGGTTGGCTTGACCCTTACGACGAGACAGATAACCAGGTGCAAATGGAAAGCAGTGATAGCGAAACTTATGAACGGCCGGGGGGGAGAGGTTCACAGGATCCTGTGAGTGAAAACATGGAAGAGAGCGGCTGGGAAGAATCTAGGGAGGAGAGCTCTCATGGAGATAGAGACCCAGGTGCTGGGAGGCAAGGCCGAACCTTTGATAGGAGACGAAGCATTGAGACTAGCAGGAGGGGATGGTACCACAGCCTAGACAGGCCGAGGTCTGTCAGCAGAGATTGGAGACGACGAAGCCTAGAGCGTCGGGGACCTCGGCCGAAAGATTAAGTATAGGATCCGTGGGAACGAATCCTCAGTACTTTGGCCACGTCTCTTCTGAGTAGACGTGAAACGAAGCTGGTCCACGGAGCTAGGTTGGCTAGTGGCCTACTAAGTCTTGCCTTGCATCGTATGCCTTGCCTTGTTCCTGAATCCGCCTTGCTGTGCGGAGCTTTGCCAAGTCTTTTGGATGATTTACCAAGTTGCTTTGGACAATGGATGCTTCCTGCCTTTGGAATTGCTTTTGCTATTTTTATGGACAATATTCCTTTTGAACTGTTTTTATATTCAATAAAGTAGTTAGCCTTCAGTCCGTCTCTGTGTGTGTGATTAAGGGGCCGGTCAAGTCCGTGCATCGTGACATTGTGATTAATCACTATGCTTTAATTATGTTCAATTTGTAACAATGTAAATACATCCTGCATATTAGATATTTTTATTAGAATTCGTAAGAGTAGCAAAATTATTTGTGAAGTAGCAACGAAAATATGGTTGATGTATGGTCACCACAACATGAGGAACCTTATTTCGGGGTCACAGCACTAGAAAGGTTGAGAACCACTGCATTAATACATATATCTTTGTTTCAATGCTATTAATTTTTTTAAAAAAAAATCTAGGGGGGCTGTGAGTAATTTTTTTTTCTGGAAAGTGGGCGGTAAGCCAAAAAAGTTTGATAACCACTGTTCTATATAGTCTTTCTCTGTGTTGGCCCTGGTATGCATCCTTTGAAATAAATTTATTTCATAAAATCACATTAAAAACATCCACAAACTTACAAATTACGAATAATGCCACACTCCTATAAAGCGTGATGTGGCTGTAAGTCGTAGTGAATACCTTGACACTTCTGATTAAATACAATAGATTGGTCTGGATGTTTCATTATCCAGGGAAATAAGAATAAAGCAGCCTTGTGGTGGTGGGATTCATTTTGGAGGTGGGAGAGAATGATAATTGGCACTTCCCCAAGCCTGATGGTGTTTTCTGCTTTCTAAGTACCAAGCTGTGTTTTGTTGCAGTTCATTTGGGAGAGGAAGATGGTGGGCATTTTCAAAACAGCATAAACTTTTCATGAGCAACATCTGTACACTGGATTGAACACACCTGAGACTAGCAAATGTCAACAGTTTTTGGAAGCCTCTCTGGAAGTGAATAGAATACAGTAATTGGACTACCAGAGACTCATTTACTTGGACATTCAGCAAGAGAGTAAGACAATTGTAAAGAAATGTATCTTGCCATATTTTCAGACATCCGCACTTCCTTTATGTCAGTGAAATGCACACTGGAATTGCTCAGTACAGATTCCTAGATGCTTCTGCTACTATACATATAATATAATTCTTCTATAATATCCTTCTAAAAAGACGTGACGAGTAATTTGGTAACTTCCTTCCTGCTGGAAGAGAATTTTCAAAAATGTACAGGCTTTACAGAATTATTCATTGTTCAAGACTTAATTGACATAAAATCCACAAATGACATTTTTGTGCAGAAAACAGCATTTTCTGTGAAGAAAATAATATTTCTTTTTTTTTTTTGTACAAGAAAACAAGAACATACAAATTTTGTGCAGAACTTTGTGAAAAAGGTCCGAAATGAAAAGGACCTTTTCAGGGCTTCTTGAAATTTGAGAAACATATTTTACAAGCATTTTTTAAAATGTTTTTGAGTATTCTTTTAATTCATAACAGCCAATTTTTATATTCTTTATTTTTCATATTCTACCCTTCAGCTTCTATGCAATGTAATGCAGGTAGATATTTTACAACTCTGAATAGTTGCTGTATGTGTTGTAGGAGTACTTTGTTTATGTTAAATTGCATCATATTATTTGTTTCAAAAAGGGGTGAGTCGGTTGTGTTGTGCTTGCTCACTCGTTGAAAGACCTGTATTCCCTAGTCCTACCTTGATGGTACTAGTATCATACACCAACCTAATAAGTTTACAATATAAAGAAATTACAAGATGCTGTATAACAAAATATATATCTGGCATTTCATACGCTCACAGACTCGGAAAAAGCAATGAAAATCCTTCTCTGAATAAATCTTGCCACGAAAACCCAAGGATAGGGTTGCCATAAGCCAAAGTAAATTTGAAAGCACAAAACAACAATACCTTTATTTGGTCCACTGACAAAAACTGACAGCAAACACTGTTGCAGGTTCAAGATAACTCCATAGTCAAAAGGTCCAGCCCAGTGGTCAAATGCCAAGAGTTCAATAAGAAAAATCCAGGGATCAAGAGTCTATACCGTAGTCAAAAGCCAGTCCAAAGATTCAAGGATCCAAGATTCCAAAGGTTCAGGAGACAGGTCCAGACACCAAAAATCCACAAACTTGGGGGGAAACCAGCAGCATCTACCACCAAGATAAAATAAATACTTTTCTCCCAAAAATCAGTCCCAAGGTTAGCTCATTATATCCAGAAACACCCAGCTGCAACCTATCTCTTGCATACCTCCACCCTTAATTGCTTTTACCCATGAACTCTTACTTACAGATAACTCAACCCTTTGGAACCAAGACTTACATTAACCCTTCCATCACCAACTGCTAGGCCTACCACCACCAACCACCATCAACTGCAGAACATGATACATGGCAGATTGGTAGGAGAGAGTTTGCATGGGAATTATTTTCTTCTCATGCTTTCATTTAGCTTCAACTCTTTACACCCCTCACCAGCTGTTTTAGGATTAAAAACGAGGATGAGTACTGAAGCAATCTACACCAGCAGATTGCAATGAACTCTCATGGTTCGTATTTTTAGTACAGTGTTCCTCAGCAGCACATTTTCTGTCCAGCACTCTCCCCAAGCCTCCCGACTCTCAAGGAGACCTTCAGAGCACAGCGGAGCTTTCCAGCCAGTGGGAATGGGGACCTTGGAGGTGGCGGGAGGTTGGCTTAAAGGGGGTGTAATTCCAAACTGTGGCCTAGGGCGCAAAAAAGTGTTAACATAAGAACATAAGAAGAGCCATGCTGAATCGGACCTCAGCCCATCTAGTCCAGCATTCTGTATCACACAGTGGCCCACCAGTTGTACAGCTGTCACAACCTCTTCTGGAAGTGAGTTCCATAACCCAATGACCCTCTGGGTGAAGAAATATTTCCCTTTATTAGTCCTAATTTTCCTACCTTGGAGCTTCAGGGAGTGCCCTCTAGTCCTAGTGTTTTGTGACAAAGAAAATATTTTTCTTTATTCACCTTTTCTATCCCATGCATGATTTTATACACTTCATCAAGTCACCTCTTCGTCTTTCAAGGCTGAAAAGACCAAGGCGTTGCAACCTGGTTTCATAAGGGAGCCGCTCCATCCCTTGGATCATTCTTGTTGCCCTTTTCTGTACCTTTTCCAGTTCCGTTATATCCTTCTTAAGGTGCGGAGACCAGAATTGTACACAGTACTCCAAATGTGGCCTCACCATCGATTTGTAGAGAGGTAATACAACATTTGCTGACCTATTTTCGATTCCCTTTCTGATCATGCCTAGCATAGAATTTGCTTTTTTCACTGCTGCAGCGCACTGGGTTGACATCTTCATTGAGCTGTCCACCAAAACCCCAAGATCCCTTTCCTGGTTTGTCTCGGAAAGCTTTGACCCCATCAATTTGTAGGTGTAGTTGGGGTTCTTTGCCCCGATGTGCATGACTTTACACTTGTTTAGGTTAAAATGCATTTGCCACATTGTTGCCCATTCACTCAATTTCGAGAGATCTTTCTGGAGCTCTTTACAATCAGTTTCATTTTTAACTACCCTGAACAATTTAGTGTCGTCTGCAAACTTTGCTACCTCAGAATTCACTCCTACATCCAGATCATTAATGAATAAATTAAAAAGTAACGGACCCAAAACTGAACCTTGGGGTACGCCACTTCTCACCTCTTTCCACCCAGAGAAATGTCCGTTTATTACCACCCTTTGTTTCCTACAGTTTAGCCAGGTTCCAATCCAGGACAAGACCTGTCCTCTGATTCCATGGCTGAAGAGCTTATTTAGGAGCCTTTGGTGAGGGACTTTGTCAAAAGCCTTTTGAAAGTCAAGGTAATCAATATCGACTGGGTCCCCTTTATCTATGTGTTTATTTACACCCTCAAAGAATTCTAACAAGTTAGTAAGACATGATTTGCCTTTGCAGAAACCATGTTGATTTTCCTTTCAGCAATGCCTGTTCTTCTATGTGCCTAGTAATATTTTCTTTAATAATGGTTTCCATCACTTTGCCTGGAACTGAGGTTAAACTGACTGGCCTATAATTTCCTGGATCACCTCTGGATCCTTTCTTGAAGATCGGTGTTACATTTGCCTCCTCCAGTCCTCGGGTACAGTGCCTGATCTTAGAGAAAGGTTATATATCTTAGCTAGAAGTTCAGCAATTTCACACTTGAGTTCCTTAAGAACTCTGGGGTGGATGCCGTCTGGACCTGGTGATTAATCCGGGCCTGGGAAGAGCTTGCTTGAAGTGCAAATCTAAGCTAGGAATTGGATTTTCCTGTGTAGGGAAGCCAAAATGGTCCCTTCCCTGCTGTCCTTCCAGCAGCAGACTAAAACCTTTTTATTTTATATTTAAATATAAAGGTGTTTAAGTCAAGGGGTGCTGTGGTTTTATATGCTTTTATGGGTTTATCTTGAATTGTCTTAAGATTAAGGTGTTTAATACTGTTTTAATATTTGTATTTTGTATATTTTAAACTGTATTGTAATACTTTTAATTATGAGCCACTTTGAATCTCTGTATATAGAGAGAAGACAGGACCCTCTGGACTTCCAGTTTCCGGCTTGAGCTCCCCCGGGCTCGCCCTAGGCCCGAGAAGGTAGCGGCTCCCACCAACAGGGGCAGCTACTGCGGGCCGCCACATGATGAGAGTGCTGCACCTGTTCCTCTGGACAAGCAGCACCGAGGTGTTCGCCTGGGAACCCCCAGACTGCCTCCTTGTGACCACATACTGATCCTGCTCAGTCTGACTTAGCGAGTGGTTGATCGGCCCTGTATCCCTTTCTCCCCCCCCCCCCTTGGGTTATTGTTTAGTGTATTGTGTGTCCCTTTGTGTATTGTACTTTTCGCTTTTATGCTTCTTGTGAACCGCCCCGAGCCTCCGGGGAGTGGCGGGTTAGAAGTCGAAATAAAATAAATAAATAAATAAATAAATAAATAAATAAATGTTATTATGATTATTATTTTATAAACAGAATCCAACAGGCAAAGTCAGGAAAACTCACCAGCATTTAATATCTATCTTTCTCATATATTACCCGTCAAGTTTGCACATGTCCCATTTGTAAGTTAATGTGTTATATGCATAGGGGGGAAAGTGGGGAAGAGGACCATTTTACAAAGTACATTATTACACCAACCCATTCAGAGAAGTAGAAAATCTGGGAAGGAGACCACAGTTTGTTTGGCCTACTTTGAACATACAAATCACGTTTGTTTGTAATAAAACAGAAAAAAAAACCTATCCTCACTCCCTTAAACCTTAGCCCCGTTGTTTAATGATGAGTAATGTGCAAGGCAACTTTTTTGTTTCTGGGTCAAGGGATATTGACAGAGAAATGTAACCCCTTCCACACATACGCACAAAATCAAGTAAATGAAGAAGACAAATATACATGAATAAACATGTGGACTAATTGCAAAGAGTTTAGACTTTCAATTGTATGACAGAACATCAATTTGATGTATAGAACTCGGGCTAGAAATACTGTCTAAGCATTGCATTTCTGGCAGGGTGACCTTTTAAGCAATTAAAGCAGGTTCTGTGAACTGTAATCATAGTAATTCTAACCTTCCTTCTGTGTTTAATATAATACAGTGGTTTTCTTCTTGAAAAAATTTAACTATGTTAGCTGATTCAATACTTATCTGTGTCTTGAGAAGACCTTTTTCAGGTGCAAGAAATAAGTCATAAGTGGGCGCAGAGAGATGCTTGGGATCACCTGAAAACTTGAAGCATCAATTTACATTTCTAAAGGAAAGATGGCTCATATTCTCAAAAGTAATCTACATCTGTTCTATCAAACTGGCAGTTGTACTGATAGCATTGTTACAGAATTGGGGCCATATTTGACACAATCCACTTAGTTATGTCTCCTGGCATGACCCACCACTCGAACATAATTTACCAGATAGCCGTCTCACTGAGATAAAGAAGCCTTTACTGCTGGCAATTGTGGTGCAGGAGGAAGGTGTTTCCACTCTGCTCCCATCAGAGAGTGAGGCTACAGCAAGGATTTGTGACAGGTTTTGTCACAGCCTCACTCCCTGGTAAGAAGGTGAAAGGGCCGGAGGTTTAGTACAGCAGTTAAACAACAGCTGCTTCATTCCGAACGTTCCAAGTTCGAGACCCCAGGCTGGCCTTGGGCAGTGTCGCCCTCTAGGCCCTTGACCAAGACCTCCCTTGATAAACCACACGATCAGCTGAGGTACAACATGTTTATTGAGAATATAGGTATAGAAAAGAGGAAGAGGTTGGAAGCAGTCTTATAGTGCTTCCAATAGCAGCAAATCTCAGGAGCCAAGCAAGGAGTAATTAGTCTCGTAACAATCAGGATTCAGCCGGAGGCAATCAGGAACAAAGCTGGTTTGAAAGCAAAGGAAAGTCTTTTTGGGAGCAACAGGAACGTAGCAATGGAGCAAGGCCAGATCCAAGCGGGCCAGATCCAATACAGGCAGGCAGTGTCCTTAGTAGGCCCAGCGGCCTCCTTCAGAGATCCATAGTCCTGGTTGCGTCGTTGGCACGAGATAGAGCCAACTCCACACGGATATACTGTCCAAACCACATAACTTTGCGTCGAGTGTCAAAGTGGACATGAGGAATGGTAGCTGTTGTTTTAGCTACCTCAGCTCCTCAAGAATGTAAACCCAATTAGGATCCCTAGCTGCAACGGGGAGTCAGGCTCTTGTCAGGCCCAGGCCTCTCTGCTTATCAGTTGGGAAAGCTTTGGTAACCTTGAACGATTCACCCTGCCTGCCTGCTACCAAGTTCACATGGGAAATGCAGGCAGGCCTCGAAAGGATCTTAGAGCCATCAGGGCTACAATATGGTTCTTAGGAAGCAGAGGCTTTGGGATTTGGGGCCTGACAGGCATCCAGCTGTATGCCTAACCCACTGTTAACCTTAGCAGTCGAAAGCAAAAGTAACCTGCGAGTAGAGGAATAAGTTGCACCGGGAATGTGGTGCAGCTGGCTGGGTGTCAGCTGCATAAGATCTCTACTGACTAGAAGGTCATGAGTTTGAGGCCTGCCTGGGTCGAGGTGGGTTCTCAACCTATTGTGTAGCCTGTTGTCGAACTTTGCAACCCAAAAGACAGTTGCATCTGTCAAGTAGGAAATTAAGGTAACACTTAGTGGGGAGGCTAAATTTAACTGATTTATGAAGCCATAAAATAGATCTCCAGGAAACATGCTGAGGAATGAAGGAGAGTGACAGCTCCCCCTGGTGACCAGATGTTAAATTGCCTCTGTCTGTCTTGTGTTTGTGTGTCTAAATGCTTGTCTGTATATGTTCATTGTGATTCGCCCTGAGTCCCCTGCGTGGTGAGAAGTAAATAAATGAAGTAAATAAATAAATAATAAATAAGGTACCGCATAGTGGGGGAGATCTTTTAAAGATTTTATAACACCAATAAATGAAGATCGATTGTCAAGGAAGCTCCAGCGGGCACGCAGGCTCTCCGTCATAAGAGGAGGAAGCAAGGTGGATAGAGCAGCAGCACCCCCCTGTGACAGAGTGGAGCAACAGCACCCGGAGATGTAATCTGGAAGACCATGTTCAACCAGAAAAAGATCTGCCTACTATTTGTATGTTGTCTGCCTTGCATGTCAATTATTAACGGCAGGGATTGTCTGCTTGTATATGTTCTGTAATCATCTCTGAGTCCCCTTCGGGGTGAGAAGAGTGGAATATAAATAAAGAGTATTATTATAAGAAGGGAATGTCATGGGATGGAGGTAAGCCTTGTTAAGTTGGAAGAAAAAACTGGGAGGGTTAGCTAACATATTTGAAGATAGGAACAAAATTCAGATTCTGGAACAGATCATTAAGGAATCTGTAATCGCTTACAAAGGAATGCTGTGATTACTAAAAGTCAACATAGAATTCTGAAAAACAAGTTATTCCAGACTAATCTTATCTCTCTTTTTTTATAGAGTTACAAGTTTGGTAGATGCAGGGAATGCTGTGAATGTAACATATCTCAATTTCAGTAAGACTTTGACAAGGTTCTGCTAAGAAACCCATGGGTGTGAAAGTACACAGACAGCGCAATAAAGTCAATAAATCAATCAATCAGTTTATATTTGGTAAATACACAATGAAGCAACACTAATTCATACCAACTGTAGTCCAAGAGAAGGCAGGATATAGTAGTCCATAGGTAAAGTTCCATACGAGGTAATCCCAGAGTTCAAAGATATAATCCAATGGAGGCAAAACAAAGTCTGTATTAATCCACAAATGGGAATAAAGCCCCAAATCTTGCCAATGCAGTTCCACAAACTCTGGACAGGAGTTGTATGAGTAGATATTTCTCAAAATTATTTCTCAAAATTATGGAGACACCGTGCATGGATGCAGAAGGCAAAAGGGGGTTGGTCTACCTAGATGGTCTTTAGAGGACCCTACAACAGAAACACTGGGTAGTATTGTATGAGAAAGAGGACTGCATGGTCATTAATCACATTATGTGTGCAGATAAATGCAGATGTATCGTACGCCGTATTTTCCATTGTTTATGCCTTGATAAAGCCGGCAAACAGTGAAACGGTTTTTTGGCCTTTCAACTCACATCTGCGGCCCGTTGGCTTGAGTTCCCGAGCCTTTACATTTACTGAGGGCTTTAGTTCTTCCCTCCACGTCCACACACGGTGTCTCCATAATTTTGAGAAATAATTTTGAGAAATATCTACTCATACCACTCCTGTACAGTCTTCAGATGCAACCCCACGTAGAGAGCACTGCAGTAGTCTATACGGGATGTAACTAGAGTGTGGACCAGCTTGGCCAAGTCAGACTTCCCAAGGTAGTCTATTCGAGATGTAACCAGAGCATGGTTACATCTCGAATAGATGTAACTGTGGCCAAGTAGTTCCATTGTTGAATAATAAGTCAAAACATACATACATTCTATCAATTCATCTCTAGTCCTAATCAGGACTAGAAATAAAATCTATGTCCAAATATGCAAAGGTTTTGTGCTTTCTGTCTGTCTATATTTTAAATGAGGATATATTGAATGAGCCTCCCATTTGGCAACTAATTTGTTTCTAAATACCTTGTTTTTCTGAACTATTTGTGGGTGGGTGTTTGATATGTTGGGATAATTTCAGAAATGTTTACTAAATGTCAAATAATTTAGTATCTGCTATATAGTAGCATCAGCAACCACACAATTGTTCTTCTATTTCAAGAGGAGACAATTTCTATACCTTCCACCTCCTGCTATCAAAAGCTGACAATATTTCAACAGCAACAAAAGCAATGCCAGAGATCTTTGGAAAATATGACACGGGTAAGCCCAAGAGTGGTGGGGACTCAGATAGATCTGTTTCACGAAGTGAATGCTGATGGCAACTTGGCCAAGTAAGTCAGAAAAGCAAATCGAAGACATTTAATACATGAAGTATCACAGGATATTCTTTTGATTGTTCTATACACTCAATTGAATAACCTTTAAGGCATCTTATAGTGGTGTTTTGTGCTGTTTTATCATTTTATAGTCTTTTAAATGAATTTTAATATTTTTATAATAATAATAATAATACTTTATTTCTAACCCATATCCATCTCTCCAAAGGGGACTTGGAGTGGCTTACATGGGGCCGTGCCCGAACAACAAATCACAAAAAATATCATAAACATCAGAAAACAATAAACACAATAAAAGCAATAAACACAATAAAAACCACAACAACATAAGTGAATCTAAGCAGAAACGAGAGGGTGAGCCACATCTACATATAAAATGTTTAAAAACTCGAAGGAGATAACAGGAGTAGTGTCAACACATAAAGGGTCATATGGGGGGGGGGAGAGGTCTCGCCAAGAAAACAGGGGCATTTGGGAGTCTAATCTCCAAAGGCCCGGTGGAAAAACCAGGTTTTCAGTTGTTTTTTAAAGGATTCCAGTGAGGGGGCATTTCTAATCTCTCCCGGGAGGGAATTCCAAAGAGGAAAAGGCTTTCTCCCTAGTGCTCACAAGTCGGGCCTGTGAGACTGGCAGGGCTCAAGCTGGTTCATGGGAGGAGAGCCAGTCACGAAGGTAGGTGGGTCCCAAACCTGTCAGAGTCAAAAGCCAGAGCAGTCCTGAGCTCTGGCCTTGAAGACTCTGCCATGTGTATCAGAGTAGAAGCCGAGGCCTGCGGCCTTGGACAAGGCCGGCGGGATCTGGATTCAGACTTAGACAAAACAAAGCACAGCTGACAGCAGGGGACATTACTGACCCAAGGCTCCTTAGGATGATGCAAGGGGCCCACAGGGTGGCGTCAGCTGGCTGAGTGATGCAAGGGGCCCACAATGTGACACCAGTCAGGGGGTATAAATATACGGTGTCGAGTGGTGGGGAGCACGCTTGCCTTCAAATGTTTTGTGACCTCCAATAAAAGTTGTGTTTACCGGCAGACGTCTGAGTGATGCTTCTTTGAACCTGGAGTGGCCTGACAGAAGCCAAGCGTCCTTGAGCTGTCCCGGGAGACCAGTGAGGCGCATGCCGGAGGGAAAAAAAGTAAGAGGATATGCAGTGTGCTGGAGCAGCCATGTCCCGGGTCCTTGTGGATTGGGAAAGCTCCAAGGACCAGTTCGAAGACTGGGCGGAGGAGGAGGATGAAGATGCCTACGATCCTTCCCCCTGGGACGGCAACGGATGGAACCCAGAGTGGGACATAACTGCAGCTCCGTGGTAGTCGCTGGCCGTGCCTGGGCCGCACTGGAAGCTCTGCAAGGATTGGGGCCGGTACCGGAGTGAGTGCGAAGGGGCGCACCTAGAGGGCTACCTTACGTGGCAGCAAGACGGTGTGTTAGAGCGTCATTTTGTGTCATTTTGGTTGGTGGTGTGCTCCAGGATTTTGTAAATGTAAAAAATGTGCTGCGGCTCAAAAAAGGTTGAAAAACACTGCTCTAGACCATCCTCCAAAAAATTGAGTGCCCTGATCAGTTTGTGAACATCCTGCAGCTCTTCCACGATGACATGATGGCAACAGTCTTCGACACAATGGCTCCCAAAGTGACCCATTTAAGGTGGAATCAGGAGTCTAACAGGGATATGGTATTGTCCCAACCTTATTTTCTAGTTTTCATCACTATAGTACTTCATCTTGTTGAGGGGAGGCTTCTCACTGTAGTGGAAATCATCTATTGGACAGATGGCAAGGTATACTATTTAACCTCAGCTATTAATATATGGTAAATGAAAACTGATGTGGCCCATAGATCCTCACAAAATTGTTCAGAAGTAATTATAGATTTTTGTGAAACTTTTTCTTTGTGTTTTGTGTTTATGGCAAAGACAAAGCATCATATGAATTCACACAATATTCATTTCAAATGAATAAGAATTATTTTCATGTTTGCACAGTGAGCTCTGTTGAATTTATTTATGCCAAAATTTACTAACAGTGTGTCTTAAATTGTACAAAGATCCAAGCGTTTTACATTCGTAGGCCGTTGCTATAGCATTCCATTGTATTTTTGTTTTCATCTTTCCTTCTCAGTTTGTTTTCGGAGTCGTGTCAGGGTTTGGTTTTTTTTTCCTTCTCCATTTTGTGGGATTTATTTTCCCCTTTCCTTTCACTTGACAAGCCAAATAGTGCCTGCAGTTTGTGATGCTTTGAAATAGTCTCTTGAAGTCTAGGACTTGAAATACGTAGGCAGCCTCTCTTCCTCCCTGGTTTTTTTGGTTTTTGTTTTTTTTTACAAAGTTCAAACTGCAAAACTGTGTTTAATAGCATTCCATTTGGAGAATAAATACTTTACAAATATTTGGCAATGAATTTTGGCAAGTGTGAAAAAATGTGCGGGGGACTCTTGACATCTCTGAAAGTTTTTTTTAAAAAAAATAGTTTAAATAAAAAGAAAGTGAAGAAGTTGCATAAAAATATTATTTTTATTCATACATTTGGAACATACAAAAAGTAGCTAAAATTGATAATCTATTTCTCAATACAAAAAAGGATCCAGACTTAATTTGAACTCAACAGCATTTGTTTGTTTTTTCATTATGTTTTTTTTAAAAAAGAGGCAGATATTGGAGAGCATCCAACAGCCACAGGAAAAATGCATTTTGTATATACTGCTTAAAGCCCATGCATACCAATATGCAACCTAACAGCAGAAATGTATCAAAATGTTTAATGTAGATATGACTGCATAATTCTTTTAGTTATGTTTGCATTGTTTTTATGTAGCCCCTCAAGGAAGCAATTGAAACATAGCCCTCTTTAGCCATGGATTCTGTATCCACAGATTCAACAAATCATAGTTCAAAAATATTATTTCTCCACTTATTAAAAAATTTCAATAAGTAAGTCTTGGTTACCCCACTATATGTGTGAGAGAGGGAGGGAGGGAGAGCATTTTACTAAGCCATTGCATATAATACGACTAGAACATTCTGCAAACTACAGCAGATACCAAGGACCCAATGTACGAGAGCGGGTCAATAAGTCAGTGACTTTTTGAATTTCCTGCCTCTTAACTGAAAGGGCAACACTGCTCCTGTCAACAGGCACCTGTCAGATGACTCCTGTCAAAATTTGAACAAGCTGCGTCATTTAGTTTGTGTTTGACAGCCATTGATAGCAGACTACCGCACGATTTGAGGAGAAAATGGGAAAAAGTGAATTTTGTGTGCTCATTAAGAATTTTTTTTTGCGGGAAAAAACCAGCACTCAAACCAAAGCTAAGCATGATAAATACTATGGGGACTCTGCACCATCAATTGCAATGGTAAAAAAAGTGGTTTACTGAATTTCATTGTGGCCATACAAGCATGGAAGATGCCAAACATTCTGGACGCTCAGTTATTTATTTATCTATTTATTCATACTTATATGCCACCCTTTCCCGAGGGCTCGGGGCGGCTAACAATACAATCATAAAAACAATCAAACATACAGGCATTAAAACATGATTGAAAAAAATCACAATGACACAAGGTGGTGTTGGCAGATTTCATGACGCCTGCTGGAAGAGCAAGGTCTTCAGTGCTTTCTGAAATGGAAGAAGATTGTCTGCAGGCAGCAGGTTCCAGAGCGTTGGAGCCACTATTGAGGCACGGGTTGCTCTCGATACATTTTGGGGGAGGAATGATGGCTCAAGTGGTTTGGCCCCAGACCATATTGAAACAATGAAAAATTCACATGGTGTTGGCCAATTAGAGATTGGTATGAGGAAAGTGGTTTCAATTTTAAATGATCACTTGGGTATGAGAAAGCAAGATGGGTGCTGCACAATGCAAGGGTGCACACATGTGCAGTTTCTATGGCAACAATCCATGAATTGGGATATGAATTGCTCCCTCATTTGTCCTATTCTCCAGATTTAGCCCCAAGTGACTATTTCTTGTTTCCAAACCTGAAGAAATGGCTCGGTGGAAAGAGATGTGACTCCAACGATGAAATCATCTCACAAACAAGTACCTATTTTGATGACCTCCACAAATCTTATTTTTGGAAGGGATAAAAAAATTGGAGAAACTTTGGACAAAGTGTATAGAGCTCAAAGGAGACTACGTTGAAAAATAAAATGATTTTTTAAATCCAAAAACCTGTGTTTTATTCAAAAAGTCACTGACTTATTGACCCGCCCTCGTATATACATAGACAGAAACACTTTGGGCTTATCCCAAATTATAAAAATTAAATAAAGGCCTTCGATTGTATTTGGAGATTGATTTCCCCCTGTTTCCTGTAGCACCCATGGGTCCGCTCGGGCAACGGGGGAGGGGTAATGCACCAGGGGTCCCGTTGGCATTGGGACCCGCACAGGCTGAAAGGGATTCGGAGGATGAGTTGGAAGGCCCAGAGCAAGATTGGTCAGCGGTGCCTTTGCCCAGTCCACCGCCAGAGAGTTTAGCCTGGGATTTCGAATGGGAGCATTCTCCCGGGAAGGAGCGGGCCAGGTGGAGATGGGAGGCAGTGAAGCAGATAGCGGAGATAGTTATGAATTCCCAAATGGCCGAGGTTCCCAGGAGCTGGCTGAACAGCAGATGGAGGCTAGCGGATGGGAAACTTCGGGGGAGGCTTCTTCTCAGGAAGATAGCGATACTAGGCTGGAAGAGCGGGGCCGTTCTCATAACAGGCGCAGGGACATAGAGGAGGGCAGGAGGAGCTGGCACCTGTCCCTAGACCGTCACCGTTCGGAAAGTAGAGACTGGAGGCGCAGGGCCCTAGATCGTCGGGGCCCGGCCGAGGATTGGTACGGCCCCGTGGGAACTGATCCTCAGTTCTCCGGCCACGTCTATACTGAATAGGCGCGGCGGAGTGGGACCACAAGTTAACCGTGGTCATCAAGTCTTGCCTTGCCTTTGCCTTGTTTCCTGAGCCGCAGTGGTTTGCGGTACTTTGCCCTGGTTCCTGATTCGCATTGGATGCGAAACCTTGCCCTGTTTCCTGATCCGCATTGAATTGCGGAGCCTTGCCTCGCTTCAAGCTATTTGCCATTATACTTTGGACTATTGACTTTATACTTTGAATACTGCATTTATTGGACTATATACCTTTTGGACTGTTTTTATATACAATAAACTAGTTAGCCTTTGATACGTCTCCGTGTGTGTGTTAAAGGGGCAGTTCTAAGTCGGCGTTCGTGACATTTCCTGAGATTTTTTTTTTACCTCTGAATTATTTCTGCCTTTTTTCAAAAACATTATTACAAAGTAATAAATAAAACTGAGCATGAGTGCATTAACATACATGTTAACATGAAAGCTGGAAGTTCACATGCAAAGGAAAATATCATAAACTTTACAAAAAATATTTTAAAGGAATTATAATTAGTAAGATTATTAATCAACATTTCAATCAGCTTCAAATCTTATCATTTCCATTTAGTAGTAGGAAATAACTGTGTTTGAAAAACTGGAAGAAGTAATGCCAGTCATTGTACACAACACATTTGTGTGTCTTCTAGTCATTTCTGACTGATGGCAACACCAAGATGTGTTTATTAGAGTGTTTCCTTTGCATGCTTAGAGTCCACACTCAGAGTCCACACTCACACTCATTCTGGGGATGGAAGGCCGGCCTGAATCCGTACCCGATAATTTCCATCGCTGCCTTGAAGCCGTTACTGGATGGCTGCAAGCCAGTAGGTTGAAGGTGAATCTGGCTAAGACGGAGATCCTGTGGCTTGGTCGCCCGGGCACTAGGGAGGTCCAGCTTCCAACCCTGGATGGCACGACACTATGTCCGTCAACATCGGTAAAGAGTCTCGGCATTACACTCGACTCTCAACTGTCAATGGAGACACATATCTCCGGCGGCAGTAGAGTAGCGTTTTTTCCATCTGCGTCAGGCGAGGAAGCTGGCCCCCCATCTGTCTCGATGCGACCTGGTCACAGTAATCCAAACCACGGTCATCTCGAGGCTGGACTACTGTAACGCTCTTTACATTGGCCTTCCTCTGTCGGTGATCCGGAAGTTGAAGCTGGTGCAGAACACTGCAGCTCGGCTGCTGGCAGGTGTTCCATCGAGCTGCCACATTACGCCCATCCCCCACGAACTGCATTGGCTCCCAGTGGAATGGCAGATCACCTTCAAAGTGTTGGTATTGACCTATAAGGCCTTGTATGGTCTGGGGCCAGTGTACCTCAGGGACTGCCTCATCCCATATTGTCCCTCCAGACCCCTGCGTTCAGAGACCCAGAGCCTCCTGACGGTTCCAAGCCACAAGTCCTACCACTTGACTCTGACGTGGAGGAGGGCCTTTTCTGTTATTGCCCTGACTCTTTGGAATGTGCTACCTGTTGAAATTCATGCGCTTCTGAATCTTCTGGCTTTCAGGAAGGCCTGTAAGACTCTGTTGTTCGAACAGGTCTTTGGATCTTAATTTGGTGGCTTTATCAACAACTATAGGCCCTCTTAACGCTGTATCCATTTTAGAACTGTTGTTTTAATTTTGTGATTTTAATGTTTTAATGTTTTATACACCTGTTGTATTGTTGTTCTGCTTGTGTAAGTCGCCCCAAGCCGTACAGGAGTGGCCACTAAATAAATTCCAAATAAATAAATAAATAAAATAATGTAGGATTTTCTCCCTTGATATTCTGGGATATAGGTCTGTGTGGAAAGGTCCCCAGAATATCAAGGCAGATAATCCACAATATCTGTTTTGAACTGGATTATTTGAGTCCACACAGCCATATAATCCCGTGTGGATTTTATATAGCTGTGTGGAAGGAGCCTAAGAGAGTGTGATTTGGCTAAGGTCACTCAGTGATTTTCCATAGCCCAACAGAGATTTGAACTCTGGTTTCCCAGAGTGGAAGTCCAACACTTATACTACTATTGTGTCTAGAACCACTGCATTCAAGCCTCGGAAAAACCCATGCTTACGCTGAGATATTATTTGTTTTTGAAGTAGGAAACTTTTCTGGAATCAGGATCTAAGTTTCAAAGGGAATGTTATTATAGCTAACTTCTAAAAGGATCATTCATACTTTCCATGCCCTTTACCAGAAATGAAAGCTGCATTTAGTATACACAATGGAATTACACTAGGGATGGATTTGACCATATGTCTTGAGCTGTTCTGCAGGCTAACCCTCTGGTGTTGTATAAATATTATATGATACAGAACATGGTTCAGTGCACCTTTGGTTTTCTTGTGGAAAAGATGTCAGCATCCAAAAGTCTCGGATGTCGATCTCATTTTATTTGATAACTATTTTTTTTAATATATGCGTGTATACAAACACACACACACACACATGTTTTGGTACTAAAGAGAATAGCTTTTTATGCATAATAGATTATTCCCTTTCTCAAGTGTAATATCAACATTACACTTGAGAAGATGTTGCAGCATGGAGGAGGAATAGTTTAAGAAGAAAGTGTCGATGATAAATATTTCATTTATTTGTCAGTAATCGTTATTGGTTTGAATTATTTTGAATCACTCAACTTTGGTTATTTAAATAATTGAAAGAACTATTTATTTATTTTTATTTATTTATTTATTCAATTTTATATACCGCTCTTCCCTGCAGGCTCAGGGCGGTTTACAACAGTCAGTTAAAATGCACGTAAAATACTCAAAATACATAAAATACATATAAAACATTAAAACATTAGATCAGATAGAGCATGGTCAGAACCGGAGGACTTAGTTAAAGCCAAGCTTAAACAGAGTTGTTTTACATGCCCTCCGGAAGGGAACTAACTCCATGATAGCACGAACGTCATCCGGCAATGCGTTCCATAACGTCGGGGCCACCGTGGAGAAAGCTTGCTGTCTAGTCACGGACAGATGGCAGGAGCGGACTGATGGAACTGTCAGGAGATTTTGTTCTTCTGAGCGTAGTGGTCTCGGGGGAACGTACGGGGTGAGACGGTCCCTCAGGTATGCTGGCCATAGACCATACAAGGCCTTAAAGGTCAATACCAGCACCTTGAATACAATCCGGTACTCTATTGGCAGCCAGTGCAATTGCTGCAAGATGGGAGTGATATGCTCTCTCGCCGATACTCCCACCAGTAATCGAGCAGCAGCATTTTGCACTATCTTGAGCTTCTGGATTGTCGACAAGGGAAGGCCAATGTAGAGGGCATTACAGCAATCTAGCCTCGAGATGACCGTCTCCTGGATTACTGTTTTTTTTAAAAAAAATAGTTTTTATTGAGTTATAGAATAAAGATATAAGAGAAACAAACAGAAACAGCCATAGCCTGCCACAAAACACAATGAGTAGAATCCCACATCCTGAACAAAACAGAACAGAACAGAACAAAACAGAAAGACACAGGGTCTCCATTGAATAAACTACCAGGATGGTAGTAGCCAAATGGCTAAATATAGTCGCCTGGATTACTGTGACCAGGTCATCCCTGGATTTAGCCAAGGGAAGATAGTAGAATGCTATCCTGCTAACCGTGGAAACCTGGGTCTCCATTGATAGTAGTGGGTCCAACTGGACCCCCAGACTTTTTACCAAGGGTGATTGGCTTAATTGCTTGCCATCTAGGGGAGGCAACGGGCACTCACCCATACCAGGACGACCCAACCACAGGATCTCCGTCTTCAATGGGTTCACCTTCAGCCGGCTGGAACGCAGCCATCCAGTCACGGCTTCAAGGCATTGATGGAAACAATCGGTATGGTATCCGGCCTGCCAGAAAGGACCCTAATCAACACTAATAGCTCTTAATTCATGAAATCATAGTAAAGCTCCTTACCAGAAAAAAATTATCCCAGCAAGCTACAGACTTCTGCAGAGGGGAGAGCTTGTCTCCACTGGCCTTATGGCATTCGCCAGAGGATTACTTTACAATATTATATTTTTACTGACAGATTACGAGGTTTGTACATTGGCCAAAGGCATTCCAAATAGTTCCCATGGGGAGCCTTGTTGTTGTATTATTAATATTATTATTGATTATATTGAATATTATGTTTTTAGCATGACTCTGGACCTAGTGGAAAATGCTTCCTTTCACTACGGGATCAGGTCCCTGGTCCTGAAGAAGCCCCAGCGGGCGAAACGGCTTCGCGTAAGGATTTCCTGTACCGTCGACTGATTGAGAGCCAAACTCTTTGGATTACAAATAAGGATTACAAATAATACTTGGATAATTCTTTATTATGAACTTTATTTTACTCCGTTGGAAGTTTGATTGCTCTGGGACCGACCGCTGTGAGTAAAAAGACTGAAGCATTTGCTTCCGGACTATTTGCTTTATTGACTGACACGTTTTCACTTTGGTTAGAGTATTGAGTAAAAATTGGATTTTTGATCATTGACAATACAGTGAATTATGGTACATTAATGTTGTAATGAAGATTGTTGAATTATTGAACTATATTGTTAACTCCCGTTTCATTGTTGTACATTGGCCTTATGCTCTGGTATTGGCTGCTGCAATGGGAGATACAACAGAACAGGTAAGGTAGCTGTCCAGTGAAGCCAAACAGAATTTGGTTGGACTGGATGGTTTGGATTCCACGTACACTGCTGTTGGGGGAACAGAGTCAAAATAGTTCAGTGGAATCCAGGTCAGTCTTGAGCATGTCTGTACTGCTCCCAGATTATGGTATATGTGAAGACATCTTTGACAGGAGGCCCCCACCTAGGCATCCCCCCACTCATTTTTTGTTAGAATTGTATGATTGTACCACAGATTATAACTATTTTTTGTTTGAAAATAACTTCTATTTACAACGATCCGGAGTAAGCATGGGCGCGGCCACAGCACCGAGTATCGCCAACTTATTCATGGATAATCTAGAAACACGGCACCTTACCCCTAGTCCTACTAATCCGATGGCTAAGTATATTCTTAGTTATCATAGATTCATAGACGACATCTTTGTAATTCTGGATAAATCAACAGCAATAGACAATTTCAAAGACTGGATGAACACCTGGCATGAGAACATTAGGTTCTCGTTCACTATAAGTAAAACCGCAGTTAATTTCCTTGATCTCAGAGTGTTTCTTCATGAGGGGAGCCTTAAAGTGCAAAATTTAAAAAAACCGACCGATAGAAACTCTCTACTTCCCTACGATAGCTTCCATGCACCATCATTAAAAGGAGTCTTCCCTACTCACAGATGCTCAGGCTAAAAAGGAACTCGTCCTTTAACACGCATTATGAACATGATGCCTCAGCCCTGGCCCTTAATCTTAGAGAGAGGGGGTACCCGAGTCAAGTCATACAGCAAGCTAAACAGAAAGCTGACACCATGCCTAGAAACAGACTGCTGCATAAAGCAAACAACAACACCACACCGAAACTAGTATGGCCACTCACTTTAACACCACACTCTAGACAAATACAGAGCATAGTGAGCCACTAGTATCATCCATACCAGGACTGGAGACCCCCCCCCACGGATTGCATATAAACGGACCAAAAATCAGAGAGAATATCTCATACACAGCAACCATGTAGTCACACCCAGAACTCAGGTGACCAACCCAGGTACCAAGAAATGTGGGGGCTGCCCGATTTGTCCCTTAATTACACCAGGGAACACCATCCAGAATAGAAAAACAGGCAGAATACTTCATCTTAGAGATGAAATAATATGTACCTCTACAGGGGTCATTTATGCCATTTTATGCAGCTGTGGGTGCAACAGATATTATACAGGGATGACCTCCAGAAGTCTAAAAAATCCGAATTATGGAACACCTATCTAGAATAAGATGTGGATCTACAGACTCAGAGTTTTACCAACACTGTGCTGATATGAAAATTGATCACCAGACCCTGAGAGTTATAGGGCTGGAAAAGGTACATTTCCCCCCTCATTGCGATAAACAAAAGATACTACTAAGAGTAGAGAGAAAATGGATTTTATTATTATCCTGTGAGTCCCCATAAAAGACACCAGCGCCCTGAGGAAGCGTGGAATACGCGAAACGGCCTTCTGGCGTCGTTACCTCTTGCCGTAGGCGCCTGCCCACCGAGCAGTTGCCAGCTCGCCCATCTCTGTAGGCTCCCCCAAAGACTCGGTCTCCAATCCGTGAGTGAATGGCCTCCGGATTACCCATAGGGGTACACAGACTGGATGCTTGCGCCTTTACGCCCATGTATATGTTGTAAGGGCTTTATAACAAATAAGTGCTTGATTGTATATGTGAACACATTGCACTGTATGTGAGATTGGTTCAATATAGAGCCATTTGTTATATGAGAATAATACAATTTGATATTGATTGCCACTGAGCGTACTGTGATTGCTGCAGCAGACCAGCCTGCCCCCAAAATCAGTGTATGGGATTGTGTGTGTATATTGAGTTGTTTGAGAGACATATTGTTGAGTATTGATATATGTGTAGATAAGCCTGGACTCATGGAAGTTGAAATAATATCAAAGTTATACAACTTTGTAGTATAAGATACCTGAGAGTTAGATGCACTTGACTGCACGTACTAGGTAACCAGTTACAACGCTACGAATTGACCCCAACTTTCTTTGCAATGGCCGATCCCATTAAATATAATGTATCTAAAATAATACACACTGAAATTTTATTTTCCACAGTTATAGTTCATGCTATTAAGCAAAATTACATGCTTTCTAGACACCTAGATACCTTGTGTGTAAGAATACTTTACATTATACATTTCTAATGTTGCTTAAGAGCATGAATTATAACTCTTGCTTCCTTATAGCCAATGGCATTTCCCTACAAGAAAATTCACTAAAGGATTTTCACACATGGTTTAAGTTTTATATAATTGAAATGTAGGATTAAGATTACCATAAATTTTGATCCTATAGTGCTCTTTGCTAATCTCTTTAAAGTATCAGGACTTTAAAGTGGTAGTTCCTTTCTTAATGTAAATGATCTACAGTTTTTTAAAGGGAAACATGGGAAAGGGTTTGATACAAGGAGGAAACATTTGCAGGATGACCGTTCTATACCAACTCTTACATGCATATATTTACTAGGAGTGGTTGATCCATAAAAAATGAGAGGCAGCAGGGAAAGGAAGGGAAGTGTGTGGGGCAGCTTCCAAAGCGCCCACCTCAGCTCTCAGCTGGCGAGAGGAGAAAGGAGGGTGCTGCTGCCCTCCAATCTCATCTTGCGAGTTGAGAACTGAGGAGGGGAAAAAACAACCTAAGAACGTGACCTTTACAAAACAATGGCGATCCCGGGTTTGGTTTTGAAACTTCACTTCTGGGTTGGTCGCCGAGGGTCGATATAGAGTCAAAATAATTTCAAATACGAATTATTAATGGGTTTCAAAGTATTTAAATTGGAGATATCCACCCCTAATATTTACATACATTTCATCTGTTTCCCAAGGAATCCTGGTATAATTATAATTCTCTATGAGAAAGATCTAGGGTAATCCACATTTCAAGGCTATAAATTCAAGGATCCCTGTGGATAAAGCCATATCAGATACACTGGTCCAAAACTGCTGTTATTCTGTAATATAGAAACCCTTTGAAATAGCAAGGAAGAATATAGATGTTAGAATAAACTACCACTCTATCTCGGGGCCTTTTCACACTCTATAGTGCAAAATGCAGCTGCTAGGCTCCTCACAAAAACATCAATGAGGTGCCATATAACGCCGTCTCTGCAGCGCTTGCATTGGCTGCCGGTTGAACACAGAGTCCTCTATAAGACCCTGGTCCTAGCATTCAAGGCCTTTCGAGGTCAGGGTCCCCCATATCTAAGAGACCGTTTAATGCCACTCCACCACCAGAGACTGCCACGGTCAGCTCGTGAGAATCTTCTCTATGTCCCTGGCCCTAGAGAGGTCCGTTTAGAGTCCACAAGACAGAGATCCTTCTCAATCGCAGTCCCAATCTTGTGGAACTCCCTACCGCCAGACCAAAGAGCCACTCCCGATCTACATACATTTTTAGGGGAACTCAAGACATGGCTCTTCTATGTAACCTGTTTATTTTAATTGTGTAAGTCGCCCAGAGCACCTTTGGTGAAGGGCGACTCATAAGAAAGAAAGTTAGTTAGTTAGTTAGTTAGTATAGTTATAGCATTATGATTCCTCTTCATCTACCATGGTTTACTCCTATGAAATCATGGGTTTTTCAGTTTAGAGAGGAACATTTAGACTTCCCAGAGAACAATCGTCCTTCATCAAATTACAAACAAGGATTTTATAGGATGCATTCAAGGCAGTTTTTTGCACATTGGTATTTGTATGGCGATCTTAAGTTTTCTAATGTATGCCTATAAACTAAGGAGAAAGATTCTGCAGCAGATATTCCTCTGTGTCCAATAAGAACTTGAAGGTGGGATGTATTCATTCCCATGTGGGCCACAAAACGAAAGTATTCTATGGTCTTCTTCAGGCTTTAATTTCCATTTCGAGTCAGTCGGTGTACGGCCTTCAGTATCCCATAAATACTTGCTGTCAGGTTTTGCTTTGCTCCTGAGGCCTTTCCCATGGCTTGGATAAAAGGTCTATTGGAAATCCTTATTTGTACAACAAAATGAAACTATGATTACAAATAACATTGTACCAACCAGAATGAGAGAGTTTTCCCTCTGTGTGCCATATAAAAAGGCAATAAATGATGTAACTGGAAAAATGTGAAGACAGAATAACACCTGTGATGCTTCCTTCCATAGCTGAATTCACTAAGTTAATGTCTTTTCCAATTCTTCTTTTAATCACATTCTTAGGTTTTTGGTTTAATATCTTGACAAACGGCATATGCTGTATGCCAAGCACATTGTTTTATCCCATTAGCTTAGCACTGGTTTGTACCAAGGGAAATTCTAATCCACAAATCAAATTTTGTCTTGTAGGCCGGCCCATATGGGTCAATGGGACTTCAGAAAAAGGACATTTCTTTGCTCACAATGTTCTGCTTTCTTAGAAGGGAAAGTTGTAAGAGAAGAACTGAGTCACAATCTCAAGGTAGAAGCTTAGCTAGTTTGCTTCTCTATCACCTTCTCTTCCCCTAACTGTGGACAACAAAGAAGGAATGAAGCCCAGGCTGTGCTCTATCAAGACTCTGAAGATGTTAGATGGGCCCTGACATCAGAACTCAACCATATCCTTGAATTATCTTTATTTCTTTTCTTCTTTCTCTCTACAGGAATGATAAGGGACGAGGGAAGTCCAGTGGACACACAGTCACTGCTTCAAGACACCTGATCTCTCAAATTACTGCCTTACTACACTTTGCTATCATTCTAACTTTCTAGTCTGAAGACGATGAAATAGCACAAAACTAGTTCCAAAACATCCATCTCGATCAGACCTGGGCATCTTACGGCCCGTGGGCCGGATGCGGCCCGCCAGCCGATTCTGACCAGCCAGGGGAGAAGGGCGTCGGAGGCAGGGCCATTTCTGCAAAAGGAAGGGCTGCCGCCGCCGCCATCCCGTCACAGGCTGTGGGGCCTGCGTCGGCAGACAGCCCGCCGCTCCGGAGAACGATCAAAGAAGCGGCGGCTTTGGGGTGCCTGCCATCCCGGGAGGCGATCTGGTCCTGCAGTGGGAGCAGTCGGCAACCTGCGGCGGCTGATCACCCTGGCAACCTGGAAGACAATCAAGTCTTCTGGGTAGCCAGGGTGATCAGCCGCCGCAGGTGGCCGACTGCTCCCGCTGCAAGCCCAGATCGCCTCCCGGGATGGCAGGCACTCCAAAGCCGGGATGGCAGGCACTCCATGGCAGGGCGATCAGCCAATCGGGAACACCTCTGATGGAACGGCTGGGGGCGAGAGCAGGCGGAGGCCTGCAGCCTCCTATCATCTGCTGCTCTGCTGTGGCGGCGGCTGGGTCTGCTTTGTCATCCTCTTGGCTGGGTCCATTGGGCCATTCCATCTTGGGATCCTTCCTCTCTTGAGGATGTCAGCCTCTATCTTGGTTTGCACCTGGTCTTCTTGAATTTCATTTCATTTTATTTTAGTGGTTTTTATTATTATTTTATAATAATATAATAATAATATAATAAATATTATAATATAATGTTATATTATAATTTCAATATATTATAATGTCTATATATATACTATAATATAATAATTATGATATTAATACTAATAATATAGGAATATTTCTTGATGAATGACTACACCAATCCTTGAAAATATTTTGTACTTATTGTCTATATTGATTAGCATTCTCTCATTAAAGTTTCAGATAAGAAACCTGCTGAAAACTATCTGGAGATTGCAATGACTGATGGTGGGAGTTCTTGTTCAAAAACTTCATGAGTTACTGCCCTTCTCCACGACTCATGTCAATTTAATTATGTGTATTGTTGTTACAAGATTATTCTTTATTCTGCCTCTGGCTCAGCACCGGGGTATGGTTCCTGAGAGGTTTACCAGAAGGAAATGAAAACTTTGGGTCAAAAAATACTTTTCAAATCAGAAATGCATTTTATCTAGCAAGGTAGTAAAATGGAGCCTGACAACATGAATACACTCAGACCTCCATTTTGTATAAGAAACAACATTTGACTAAACCATTGCATATAATGGGACATCAACATTTAAAGATTTTTGGACCAAACCTCCACCAATGCTGCGGCCTCACTGTCCCATAAGTAACTAGTAGGCATGAGAAAAAAGTTATGAAAATCAAAAGAAATCGTAAGTGATTCGTATGTAATGGGACTTTCTAGTTTATACGCATCACGGCAGCTAACCAGGAAGTAGACTTTCTTTTACGGTCCTTGAGCCCAACAATTTGCGTTATGATCGTAATAAATTCTTAATTATTGTACTACGTACTCACTTCTCCCTGTTTTCTCCCCCTCATTTCCTTCCCGCCTTCATTCAGCTTCTTCTTTTTCCCGCATTTCTATGGGGAACTGGAAGTGACGCTGCTGCTAGGCAATGCATTCTGGAAAGTGTAGTCCTCCACGCTTCTCCCCCCTCCCTTCTCTTCCCCGTTGCTCTGCCTTGCCCCATCGTAGGGGCCAACTTCTCACACACACGCGCGCGCGCTTCTCCTCCTCTCTCTCCCTGTGCTCTCTCAGATGCTTCTCTGCCCCCTCCTCTTTCCTGCTGGCTTCTCCCCCCCCTTCTCTTCCCCGTTGCTCTGCCTTGCCCCATCGCAGGGGCCAACTTCAGCCCTCCAGGTGTTTTGGACTTCAACTCCCACCATTCCTCACAGCCTCAGGCCTCTTCCTTTTCCTCTCAGCCTGGGCAAACTTGGGCCCTCGCTCCCTCGGGATCGGGGTGGAGAGAGGCAGTGAGGAGCGAGGGGGCTCCTCCTTTTTTGCTGCTTCCAAGAATAGAATACCCCCTCCCTCCCTCCTTCCCTCCCTCCTTCCTATTTGGAGAGTCCCATCTAGAATTCAGTGTGATTTATTCAAGTTTTGGCCTACAACTCCCAGAAATCCCAGCCAATTTACCAGCTGTTAGGATTTCTGGGAGTTGTAGGCCAAAACCATCTGGAATGCGCATGCTCTGGCATACGAACTACTAACGAATTCTGTTAGTAATTAAGTTACATTTTAGAAATTTTTGGAAATTTTTTTGTAAGTCTTTCTTTTACTAATAAAAAAAATCCCCCCCCCCATTTGATTTTTGAATCGCCATTTTTGGGTTCGAAACCATGCCTAGTAACTAGCATCATGTAGTGCAGTATTTCTTCTTGCAGAAATATGTCACAAGTCACCATTCTGAAAACTCCAGACATATTGCATGGTCACCCCACCCTCTCCTCCACAGTCATTCCAGGTCTAGTGGAGAGAGATGGGAGTTCAGAGAAGCGTCTGGCTATAACCCTGTAGCCAGGCACAAAATAGTTAGTTAAATCATTTGCTGAGATCCACCAGGTCCTTTTACACTTGGCTACACAGATATAGCTAGACACTTCTTCCATTCTTACTCTTCGCCAAACATAGAATGCTGCTGGAGAAAGGGGGTGCAGGATCTCTACAATATGTCTGGGGGGGGGGGGGGCGTTGTTTAGTGTGGAAAGAGAAAAGGAATATACAAATCTAGGTCAAGCAGAGAGAAAAGGAGAGATGCAGTACTTCGCGAACGAAGATTCTTAGGAAGGACTCATCCCACACTTTTTCCAAGCGCATTGATGACTAAAAAGGCCAATCTGAGAGAGGCAAGTTTGCTTGCAGAAAGCATAGCAGAAAGTCTCCTTGGGTGATGTTGTTTCCAAGTTGCAGTTCTTTCTGCATTGTCGTTTCTCTTCGAGACCCATTCCGCATGTCTTCTCCAAAGAGGCCACAACATTGTGGATAGTGCGTCTCCATGCCTCCCGATGTGAGGCCAGGGTGGACCATTGTTGGTGATCAATCTGGCTGAGCCTGAGATGTTGTTTCAGGGAGTCCTTATATCTCTTTTTGGGGGCGTCTCTCTTGCGCCGACCCGTGCCAAGTTCACCATAGAGTAGTATCTTTGGGAGGCGGTGGTCCTCCATTCTAGAGACGTGCCCTGCCCAGCGCAGTCGCACTATCCACAATGTTGTGGCCTCTTTGGAGAAGACATGCTGAATGGGTCTCGAAGAGAAACGACAATGCAGAAAGAACTGCAACTTGGAAACAACATCACCCAAGGAGACTTTCTGCTGTGCTTTCTGCAATTGAACTTGCCTATCTCAGATTGGCCTTTTTAGTCATCAACGTGCTTGTAAAAAGCGTGGGATGAGTCCTTCGTAATAATCTTCATTCGCGAAGTAATGCCGAGAGAGATTTCTTTTAATACATATGTGGTATTAGGGAAAGGCAATGCTTTGGCTTAAACATAGAATTAGATAGGGTTGCCTATCAGAAATTATTTATTACAGGGCCTAAATACACACTCTTAAACTGGGTACCTTTGAGTTTAATGTTACATATATAAGCTGATGAGTATAGGAACAAGAGAGGAAACTACCAGTCACCAATCCATTGGTATTAAATATCCTGCTGCTGAAATGGCATCTTTTACACCAAACCTTTAACAAAGATCAATACTGACATTAGGGAGAAGAATTCCACAGGAAACCTGTAGCCAGCAAGAAATCAGGTCACCTTCTCAACTAGCTGCCACAGGATGAGAAATGACTGCCAAGATCTGGGCTAGAGAGGCAGTCTTGCCTGCACACACAGAGAGAAAACACAAGGCTAATATTTTTGATGTAAAGATGGGAGAGCCTTTAAGGAACACTTGTTTTGGGGAAGCAATGCTTTGTTTCCAGTGTATGACTTGTTCCATTCTTTAGGTCAAAGGTAGGGAAACCTGTCCTGGCAATCAAATGCAGCCTGAAAGATGTTTCCATACACTCCAAGGCCTTCCTCCATGACCTCATATATTATATTTATAATACAGGAAGAACACCATCACCCCCACGTCAGCATAGGCAAATCTGTGCTTAAGTCCGTTCAGCAGTTCACCTCCCTAAATCATCACTTGGATGCCAAGATTGACAAAGAGATAGATCTCAGATTAGCAAAGGCATAGAGTGCATCTTGGTTCTGGGCCAAAACAGTCTGGGGGAACAGTGGGTTTTTACATTATACAGCTATACTACTAAGATTTCACTTCAAGTCCTATGATGGTTCTATCTCATGGAATTCTGGATGTTACTGTCAATTTTGGGGGTGGTCTGTGATTTTTTGGGGTGTTTGTCGGGGAAGTGTGGGTGTGTGTGTTGGGGCGTGGCTCAGGCCTTGTCCTTAGTCTGTTTTGGCAGTTTATTATGGATCGAATTTTCATGTTGGCTGGCCAGTGCAGCAGTTATGCAAATCCGCCCTTATTGGCAGCCAATCATGTTGTTCAGAATGTAGAGGCTGGGTGAGTCTTTGGCTGCCCGGAAGATGCTGGTAAATGTAGTTTTATTTTTACTCGTTGTTTTGGGGGCCTTTTAGGTTTTGGGGGAGTTTCTTTGCTACAAGCGTACCTTGCTTGAGGCCTATTTCTGTTGGCAAGTATTGTGTTTCTGTGTTGTATGGTTTCTTTGTTTGAGGTATACATCACATGATGTGAACCCATTTATATAATAGATATAGGAAGAACACCATCATCCCCACGTCAGTACAGGCAAATCTGTGCTTAAGTCCGTTCAGCGGTTCACCTCCCTGGGAAGCATCATCTCTTCAGACGCCAAGATTGACAAAGAGATAGATCTCAGATTAGCAAAGGCATAGAGTGTATCTGGAAGGCTTCACAAAACAGTCTGGAGCAACAGTCCTTTCACATTATACAGCTATACTACTAAGATTTCACTTCAACTATGATGGTTCTATCTCATGGAATTCTGGATTTTTTTAGCTGCTGAGGCACTAGAGCTCTCTGGCTTTTAATTCTAAGTCCTGCTCACTAAACTACATCCATGTGATGTAGCCATAGCAGCAAAATTTAAGGCCTCATCTATACTACCATGCAGTTTGAATTCCATTATATGACTCTACACCAGGGGTGCTCATTACGGTGATCGGGAGCACCTAGGTGATCTTTGGCCTTCCTCCAGGTGATCTTTGGGCCTCACTAGCCAGATGGCGCACTCCTGCCATGCGCGCGCACGTGCGCTCCCGCCGCCGCCTTTGCGGGGCCTCTTTTGCCAAAATGAGGTTTTAGTGGGCGGGCCCTGGTGCTCGTCTTGCCATGCACGGTGTGGTGACATGACCGCACATTGGTTGCTGCTGGAGGGGGGGGGAGCAAGGCGAAGGCACGCGCACGGATAGGATGCGAGGCTGTGGGAGGGATGGAGGGAATGTGTGTGTGAGAGAGAGAGAGAGAGAGAGACCAGGAGAGAGGAAAGAAATCCGGAGAACTTTTTTGGATCCGTTTGGCAGGCAGGCAGGCAAGCGCTGGAAGAAGAGAGGGAGAGAGAGAAAGAGAAAAAGAGGCGAAGGAGGCCGGGCAAAGTGGGGCAAAGCCAAGCAAGCCCCGCCACAAACCCTGCTGCTGCCCTCGGGACTCCCATTCCAAGCCGAGACCTGGGCGAGTGAGCTGTGTGGGGCTGCTTTCTTTCCTTGGTTGGGGGCGAGGAGGGAGGGCTCCGCCGTGTTCCTGGGGCTGAACCCGAGGAGGAGGGGGCTGCGGGGATGGAAACTCCACTTGCTACTGCTGCTGCTTGTGCCCTCACCGCCTTTCTCCGCCTTGCCCTCCCTCGCCCTCGAAGGAGAAAGGTGGCGAGGGCCCACGGCAGAGAGAGAGAGAGAGAGAGAGAGAGAGAGAGAGAGAGAGAGAGAGAGAGAGGGTGGCTCTTCAGAGCCGGCTAGGAAGAGCCACCCTCTCTCTCTCTCTATCTCCCGTGGGCATGGACTGCCACCAGTGGGAGGAGTCCTCCTTCCTGCCAGCCGTCCACTTGGGCGTCCTTTCTGAGTGACACCCTTGAAAGGAAGGAAAGAAGGAAGGGCGCCCCGCTGCATCTGTCACTTGGGGGAAGCACCTCTTCCCGGGTGTGCCCGGCGGCGAGTTCGTGGGCAGGCAAGAAAGAAGCCCCGCGCGGATGGAAGGCTGCAGTAGGAGCGTCCATGCGCATGTGCGCGTGCACGTTCACATGCGCAACAGGTGATCTTTTCAACTTGATTGTTCATATAGTAGCTCGCATGATGAAAAAGTGTGGGCACCCCTGCTCTACACTCACCATATAATGCAGTTCCAAACTACATTATATGGCAGCGTAGATGGGGCCATAATGCTATAACTCTAGTGCAAAAGGCCCACATATGTTTTGGAACAGGGCTGTCCAACAGATGGCCCTGGGGCCATACACGGCCCCCGAGCCCCTTCCCTCCGGCCCCTTAACTTGTTTTAATAAAATACAAATTAAAAATAAATAATAAAATAATAAAATAATAAAATACCTACTTCCGGGTTTAGGCAAGCATCATGAAACTCGCCAGCCACAGACGGGATTTCGAGGGAGGTCGAAATCCTGTCTGTGGCTGCATAGTCTCGTGATAGATGCCGGAATCTTGGGTCCCGGGGATTTGCGGCCGGCCTGGGGCGCGCCTCCTCCTCCCTCGCGGCTGCTTCTAGGCCAGCCCCATTCCCTCAGAGAGAGGGAGGAGGGGAGTGAGGCAGGGAAAGCCCCTCCTGGCTCCGTCCTCTTCCTGTGGAGGGCCCTCGCTTCCCGCCCCGCGGATGGGAGAGCCGCCGCGTCCGGCCTGAGCTTGGCCTTGGCTCCAGTGGGGCTCTTTGGGGACAGCGGCGGCGTTGGCGCTTCGGCCCTGTGGCGGGGCTCCCGCAGTATGGGTAAGGAAGGGCCTGGCTCGAATCAATCAATCTAAAAACAGTGGGACGTTGGGTGAGGGGGGGGTTCCCTCAGCGGCGGTTTCCTTGGCGATGCTTCCTTCCCCTCCTCCGCGCCCCCTCCCCCTTGTTGTGCTGCCTTCCCCCGCATGCAGGGCGCAGCGTGGCTTCCTTTGCGCCTGCCCCCGCGGCTTGTTTTCCCTTCAGGGAGGGAGGGAGCTCTTTGGGCCTCCTCCACCCGCCTCTGGGAAAGGAGGCCCCATCAAACCCTGCGACGGCACTGAGGTGTTTGGGGTTTTTTTGGTGTGTCCCAATTTGAGTGTGGACTCAAATAACTCAAAGGTATTAGGAAACATTCCCCCAAACCTACCAGTGTTCCCATTTGGGCATATTGAGTATTCATGCCAAGTTTGGTCCAGATCCATCATTATTTGAGTCCACAGTGCTCTCTGGATGGAGGTGAACTACAACTCCACAACTCAAGGTCAATTGTAAGTAAATTGGAGCCAGGGAGGGGGCGGAGCCAGGGGAAGGGGTGGGGCGGGGGTGGAGCTGGGGAGGGGGCGGAGCCAGGGGCGGAGGCAGACCCTTCGGCCCCCCAGGTGATCAGTGACCGGAATTCCGGCCCTTGGGCCCGTAGAAGTTGGACAGCCCTGTTTTGGAACATCAGATTCCCATATCTCTCACATTGGCTAGGACTGTTGAGTGTTGCAATGTAAAAATAATTAAAAAGTTAGCCGTATTCATATCCCAGCATTAGGTAAATGAATGTGTGAATTGCAGCTAATGCTTCAAATTAAACAAAACTTCCCTTACATTTATTTTAACTAAATGCAATACCGACCATTATCAAACGGCACAGTTTCAGAAGCTGTAGTCTGTTGGAAAGACAAAAGAAGAGTGGACATTTTGTAGGTTCATTGTTTTTGTTCATTGGTTACACGTCAGACCCTGGTGGGAGAAGTAGACGATAATCTATAGATCACCTTGAACAACTTAACTTTCCTCTCTCCTTGGGGTATATTGATCACAATTCAGGATGTTCCTTTATCTAAAATGCTAACAGCTTCTGTTGACATTACAGAGCACCCCAGCCAATATTGCTCACTAAGAAACGACCTCTTAACAAGCAAATTCTGGAAGGCAAGATAATGGTGTAAGTTTCCCAGTGTGCACTCAGAAAATAAACTCTCTACATATTCAACCAAGGGTGATCTTTAGCATCAGATCTTGATATTGGATAATATATTTGCTTGCAATTTGTTGACCTTATCTTGTTGCTTTCCCTGTTCTCTACTTGTAGCCAAACTGGCCCCTTACACTTCTTCGGAAATGACTTGTGTTGTTGCTTAAGCCAGTGTTTCCCAACCAGTGTGCCGTGGCACACTAGTGTGCCGTGACCGAGCATCAGGTGTGCCGTGGGAAATTGGCACTCTCCCCCCCCCCTCCTAGCAGCCCCTCACAGGTTTCCAAGAAACAAATTGAGCCTCTCTGCTTGGAAATGTTTTTTTTTTTTACTATTTCGCTGGATTTTTAGAGAGTGCCCCCCCCCCCAAGGAACTGTTTATAACAGCTTTATGACATCCATAGTTAACTGGAAGCAAGGGTGAAATTTCACAAGGGTCTGGAGAACAAGCCCTATGAGGAGTGGCTTGAAGAGCTGGGCATGTTTAGCCTGAAGAAGAGAAGGCTGAGAGAAGACATGATAGCCATGTATAAATATGTTAGAGGAAGTCATATATATGTTTTGTTCATAGAAACAGGCCCAGGTTTCACACTGAATGTATAAATACATTTAAAAGCATATTAACTATATGTATTACTGTGTTAGAATGTACTTTTGTGTCATTTTGGTTGGTGGTGTGCCCCAGGATTTGGTAAATGTAAAAAACGTGCCGCAGCTCAAAAAAGGTTGAAAAACACTGGTTTAAGCTATAAAAGACCCTCATAATGGTGCTATATAAAAGCATTACAGTTCATTCTTACATTGTGTTTCATGGGATTTAGTGGGTGCGCTGTCTGAGGAATTGAGAGATCTGTATTACAAGGCCGCAATCCTCTTGGCTGGCATGTCTATATTGGTGTAGATGAAAATGGCAGTAGGAACCAACTGGGACGGAAGAGAAAAAACTTCCAGCTCACAAACTCCACCGTAGCTTTTTCTGGTGACATAGCTAGATTTCTCCACCATTCCACATCAGTCCGGGAAGCTTTTTACACTGCTGTAACAGAATATTATACACATAATCCCCAAGTTACAAACATCCAATTTACAAATGACTCATAGTTAAGAACAGAGTTCAGACAACATGAAGTGAGAAAAATCTACCTGTAGGAAGGGAAATTCACTCCTCTAAGAGTTATTATGGAAAGGGGGGGGAGTCTCAATTGAAGCTTTATCAACAATCCTTATTTTTAAAAAATATTTATTTATTCATTTTTATTACTACACTTCTATACTTCCCCTCCAGACAAAATGGAGGTGCTTTCTATCATAAGTACTAATCCGGGGTGGAGAGATGTCAACCATTCCTGGATGGAGTGACATTCCCCCGAAGACCATGTCTTCAGCTTAGGAGTGCTCCTGAATCTGTCTCTCCATATGTCAGCCCAGGTAGATGCGACAGTCAAGAGTACTTAATATCAGCTTTGGCTGATATGCCAGTTGTGCCCCTTTTTAGATTTGGAGGACCTAAACATGGTAGTGCACACACTGATAACCTCAAGGTTGGATTTCTGCAATGCACTCTACATTGGGCTATAATAATAATAATCTATATATATATTTTTCTAAGGTCTGTGGAATGTCGTATATAGACAACGAAACTATACATCCCAGAACCACCAAACTTGGCAACATAGCTAACCATACCATGAGGTACAAACAGCGCCAAAAAAACCCAGCCCTACGTACCTCGCAACACCCCAAAACACCGACCCCCTCAAACTGGCAACGAAACTCCCTACCCGGCCACTCTGCTGCCAGCATGAATGTTTAGAACATTCGCATGGCAGCCAACACTCACCCTTGCCTCCTCCTCCTCCTCAGGAACAGGGGAGGGAGGGAAGGAAAGGCCTGGGCAGAGCTGCCCGCCTTCCTCCTCTCCGGGCGCCCCATCGCCGCCTCCCCGATCTCGGCGATGGGGCGCCAGGGGAGGGAGGGAGGGAGGGTAGGAAAAGCCTGGGCAGAGCTGCCCGCCTTCCTCCTCTCTGGGCGCCCCATCGCCGCCTCCCCGATCTTGGCGATGGGGCGCCCGGGGAGGGAGGGAGGGAAGGAAAAGCCTGGGCAGAGCTGCCTGCCCTCCTCCTCTCCAGGCGCCCCATCACTGCCTCCCCGATCTCGGTGATGGGGCACCTGGGGAGGGAGGGAAGGAAAGGCCTGGGCAGAGCTGCCCGCCTTCCTCCTCTCCGGGCGCCCCATTGCCGTCTCCCCGATTGCGGCGATGGGGCGCCCGGGGAGGGAGGGAGGAAGAGAGAGAGAAAGGAAGAGAGAGAGACAGAGTGAGTTAGAGAGAGAGAAATAGAGAGAGAGATGCAGAGAAAGACAGAGTGAGAGAGATAGAGAGAGAAATAGAGCGAGAGAGAAAGATAGAGAGAAATAGAGAGAGAGAGAGAGAGAGAGAGAAGAGAGAGAGAGAGAGAGATAGAGAGAGACAGAGAGAGACAGAGAGAGAGTCAGAGTGTGTGTGAGAGAGAAATAGAGAGACAGAGAGCGAGAGATACAGAGTGAGAGAGATAGAGAAATAGAGAGAGAGAGAGAAATAGAGAGAGAAACAGAGACAGTGAGAGAGAGAGAGAGAGAGAAATAGACAGACAGAGAGATAGAGTGAGAGAGACAGAGTGAGAGAGATAGAGAAATAGAGAGAGAGTGAGAGAGAGAGAGAAATAGAGAGAGAGGCAGAGAGAGAGAGAGAGAGAGAGAGAGAGAGAGAGAGAGAGAGAGAAAGAGAGAGAGTGAGAGAGATAGAGAGAGAGACAGAGAGAGACAGAGAGAGACAGAGAGAGAGTCAGAGTGTGTGTGAGAGAGAAATAGAGAGACAGAGAGCGAGAGATACAGAGTGAGAGAGATAGAGAAATAGAGAGAGAGAGAGAGAAATAGAGAGAGAAACAGAGACAGAGAGAGAGAGAGAGAGAGAGAGAAATAGACAGACAGAGAGATAGAGTGAGAGAGACAGAGTGAGAGAGATAGAGAAATAGAGAGAGAGTGAGAGAGAGAAATAGAGAGAGAGGCAGAGAGAGAGATAGAGAGAGAAATAGAGAGAGAGAGACAGAGACAGAGTGAGAGAGAGAGAAATAGAGATAGTGTGAGAGAGAAATAGAGAGTGTGAGAGAGAAATAGAGAGAGACAGAGAGAGAGACAGAGTGAGAGAGAGAACTAGAGAGAGAGAGATATAGAGAGAGATACAGAGTGAGAGAGACAGAGTGAGAGAGATAGAGAAATAGAGAGAGACAGAGAGAGAGAGAGAGAGAGAGAGAGACATGGCACAGCAACGCGTGCACAGGTACAGCTAGTAATAATAATAATAATACTCTTTATTTATATTCTGCTCTTCTCACCCCGAAGGGGACTCAGAGCGGATTACAGAACATATATGAGCAGACAATCCCTGCCATTAGTATTGACATACAAGACAGACAACAACATATAGTAGGAGGATCTTCCTGGTTAAACATGGTTTTCCAGATTACAACTCCGGGTGCTGTTTCTCCATTACGTCACCAAGGTGCTGTTGCTCCACTGCGTCACAGGGGGGTGCTGCTGCTCCATCCACCTTGCTTCCTCCTCCTATGACGGAGAGCCTGCCTGCCCGCTGGAGCTTCCTCCAACAATCGATCTTCATTATTTTTATTGGTGTTATAAAGTCTTTAAAAGATCTCCCCCACTATGCAGTGCCTTATTTCTCTACTCGCAAGCTTGCTTTCAACTGCTAAGGTTAACAGTGGGTTAGGCTTACAGCTGGCCGCCCAAGGCCAGCCCGGGGTCTCAAACTTGGAACATTCAGATTGAAGCAGCTGTTGTTTTACTGCTGTACTAAACCTCTGGCTTCTTTTGTACCAAGTTCAAAAACTCCAGTTGGTTCAAAATTTGGCATCCAGATTGGTTAGAGGAACATCCAGGAGTGAGTATATTATACCTACTAAAGTCACTTCACTGCTGCCAATTAGCTTCCAGGCAAATCACAAAATTTTGGTTTTTGACCTTTAAAGCCCTACATGGTTTTGGTCCAGGTTACCTATAGGATCATTTTCTCCAGTACAATCTGCCCCAAACACTTAGGTCATCTGGGGGTGGCAACTCCAGCCTGCTAGAAACCGACTGACGACCGACACTCAGAGGACCTTTTCAACAGCCACCCTAAGACTATTGAACAACCTGCCAGAAGAGCTCCAACAGCTAAATGAGCTGTCAGAATTTTAAAACCATCGAAAGACCTATAACTTTCGGCAGGGCTATCCAGCCAGTTTTAATCACAAATTTTGAACTTGTGCCTTATGTTTAATCTTTGTTCTGTGTATTTTACTATGTATTTTGTTGTAATATGTTTTAATATGTGTATTTTGTAGAATGTTTTAAGATGATTGTGCGTTTTAATGACGTTGCTGTATCCCACTTCATGATACAAGGAGAGGTGGGTAAGAAATAAAGCAATGATTATTATAATTGATAGAAAAATGTAAGGAAAATAACAGGTTTTCCAATTTCTAGAATTGCCTGTTAATTCTGGAAAATTATTATTTTTTCTTACATGTGAAGCTATGTTAAAACTAAATAATGTTTTTGTGACACCCCCTATGGCAGTCTTTCTCAACCAGTGTGCCGTGGCACACTAGTGTGCTGTGACGGACCTCCTGCTGTGCCGCGAGAAAAGCTCTCTGCCCCCCTTCCTCCCCCCCTCCTGCCGAACTCCTGCTGCTTGGGGGAAGAGGAGGAAGGGCTGGGCAGTGGCGAAGAAAAAGAAGAAGGGACCGGGGCGCCGCCTCCTTCGGCTGTTTCCCCAGCCAGCCTCCAATCCGCCATGACTCCCACCATGACTCTTGTCCCTTGCTCGCTGAAGCCGTGTGGAAGAGCCCCGACCACTGAAGCCCGTTCACTGCTCATGCTCCTCCTCTGTAGGAGAGCTAAAGCTGGGGGGAGGGGGCGGGGCATGGTGTGGCCTGTAGGTGAGTTGAAGCTGGGGAGGGGGGGCAGGGCAGGGCCTGTAGGTGACCTGAAGCTGGGGGGGTGGGGGGGGGCGGGGCATGGCGCGGCCTGGCTCTGCCCCCTCCCCGGTTTCGGCACTCCCAGCAGCTGCTCCAGCCTTGAAGGGACAGTGCCAAGCACCCCTCAAGGCTGGAGCAGCTGCTGGGAGAGGTGAAGCTGGGGGTAGGGGGCGGGGCATGGCACAGCCTGGCTCCACCCCCTCCCCAGCTTCGGCACTCCCAGCAGCTGCTCCCAGCAGGCCATCAACCCCAGCCGTTCTTTACTGTGTTAGAGTGTCATTTTGTGTCATTTTGGTTGGTGGTGTGCCCCCGGATTTTTTTAATGTTAAAAGTGTGCCGCGGCTCAAAAAAGGTTGGGAAACACTGCCCTATGGGGCTGTATTTATCTGTATCTGGTTTGCCACCCACTTGCATGGCTCTTTGTTTCATAGTTCCTTTGTCTTGCCATGTGCTTCTTTGTTCTGCCTTGTGCTCACCTAGGGGAGGAGCTGCATTCTGGCTCCAAACCTGGTGACCCGCCCTCAACTCCTCCTTTTACCAGAGTTTACCTGGGGGCTGGATTTCCTCTCTGGCCTCAATTTCCAAAGACTCAAGGACAAGCAAGGCTGGAAAGTTAGGTTGCTGCGAAAAGGCAATCCCATTTCACCTGCTGGTCTACTTACGTCTTCAACCATATCTTCAGCAAATAGGAGAATCCTTTTATCACCAGAGGCTGTGGATTTTGGGGCCTGATCAGGACTTCGTGTGCCTTCAAGCCAGAGGACAATGAGACGCCTTGGATTTAATAGAGGTACCATCATTATGCATGTTCAGGCATAGTGATAGACTCCCTTTTCTTAAAGGACTTTGCAACCAACTCAAGCTTTTGAACCATCAGCTTTGCTGATTGTAATCCAATAAATCCTGTTTGATTTCACCCTTTTGAGTCTTGCACTCTTTCTTAGAGAGATCCAAGGCTTTCCTGCATGTGGGAAGACCTTACCTCTGTTCCCAGGGTCAAAGCTTGTTTGTCCAACTTTTAAAGCCCTTTTTACACCCTGGGAATCAGAAGAGTTATCCATAGTGGAGGGAACACTGTGCATTCGAATAAAATGAAGTGAAATTTCCACCTAGCTTCATCCTGTCTTTCTTGTGACTGGTGTCTGAGCCTTATAAATTTATCCTTTTTTGTTGTGCAACCAGGTGAATGTTGTGTTGGAACAACGGGAGGAAACAGAAAACGCACCTCTGCCATCAGTAAATCTTTGCTTCTTTCCTGCCGTTAGAAAAGAGGGGCATTTTATTCACAAACGGTGTCATCTTTCAATGTAATGAACACCCACAAATGCAAATATGTATCGATTTAAAACAGAGGTCAGGAAATGTGACAAGCAATCTGGGGAAACTTTGCCACCCTAAGTAAGGAAAGTAATTAGAAAGATGACTATAACCTTTGTTTAATGAATAGCAATAATAAATGACTTCCTTGGTGTTCTTGTGACCCTGTCAAGTTGGCAAGGTGGTCCTTCTTCAGTCGATGCGGCAGTTTGAACCTCTTTTGTAATCGCTGTTTCACAGCTGTGGGAAGCAAACGGCGCTCATTCATTAATTGATTGGCTCCTGTTTGCATATGCAGTTAGTGAGATGCAGCAAGGTTCATCTCCTTCCGATCTCAAGGATGCTACACAACAAAAACGAGTGGAATTTATCATCTCCAGGCCTTGAGTGTTCTTATATCTTTTCACTTTTGTGGTTCAAAATGTTCAGTGCCACAACAGTCGGGTCCTCCAACCATCGATGACATCTCTAGCAGCCCACTTACATGGCTGTAAAAAAAAATACAATGAAAAATCTCTGAGATGAAGAAGAGGAAAAATAAAAGATACATAAGAACATAAGAAGAGCCATGCTGAATCGGGCCTCAGCCCATCTAGTCCAGCATTCTGTGTCACACAGTGGCCCACCAGTTGTACACGGGGATCTCTAGCAGAAAGGAGGGCAAAACCCTCACCTGCTCCCGACCCCCCACAACCAGTACCCGGGGAAAATCCTGCCTGCCTCCATCAACACAGAGGTGGCACTTGGATGTCCATTTCAGTAGCTACTGATTCCCTTGGTATCCATGAATCTGTCTAATCCTGCCTTGAAGCTGTCCAGGCTGACAGCTGTCACAACCTCCTCTGGAAGTGAGTTCCATAACCCAATGACCCTCTGGGTGAAGAAATATTTCCCTTTATTAGTCCTAACTTTCCTACCTTGGAGCTTCAGGGAGTGCCCTCTAGTCCTAGTGTTGTGTGACAGAGAAAATAGTTTTTCTATCCCATGCATGATTTTATACACTTCGATCAAGTCACCTCTTAAACGCCGTCTTTCAAGGCTGAAAAGACCAAGGCGTTGCAACCTGATTTCATAAGGGAGCTGCTCCATCCCTTGGATCATTTTTGTTGCCCTTCTTTGTACCTTTTCCAGTTCCGTTATATCCTTCTTAAGGTGCGGAGACCAGAATTGTACACAGTACTCCAGATGTGGCCTCACCATAGATTTGTAGAGAGGTAATACAACATTTGCTGACCTATTTTCGATTACCTTCCTGATCATGCCTAGCATAGAATTTGCTTTTTTCACTGCTGCTGCGCACTGGGTTGACATCTTCAAAAAAGTAACGGTCCTAAAACTGAACCTTGGGGTACGCCACTTCTCACCTCTTTCCACCCAGAGAAATGCCCGTTTATTACCACCCTTTGTTTCCTACAGTTTAGCCAGGTTCCAATCCAGGACAAGACCTGTCCCCTGATTCCATGGCTGAAGAGCTTATTTAGGAGCCTTTGGTGAGGGACTTTGTCAAAAGCCTTTTGAAAGTCAAGGTAAACAATATCGACTGGGTCCCCTTCATCTATGTGTTTATTTACACCCTCAAAGAATTCTAACAAGTTAGTAAGACATGATTTGCCTTTGCAGAAACCATGTTGATTTTCCTTCAGCAATGCCTGTTCTTCTATGTGCTTAGTAATTTTTTCTTTAATACAGTCACATTATTGTAAAGTTTCACTTAAACACAGATCATGTAGAACTCTCTATCATTCCATTAGTGATAGATCGAATTATGCCCGCCTACGTACAAAAGCCCTGACGTTTTGAAATTGCATCTGGACATTCCTTCGCAGAAGAAGCGAAACATTCATTTCCTAAACAGAGTTATATACATGAAATGTGGTTTCATTCTAGAGGGTTTCAAACTGTTCTGAAATTAAGAAAGCCTTTGAGCCCCTCACAAATAAGATTTACACTTTGAATCAATCTCAAACTTGTTTCAAAGCAACACTTTGCAACATGACACAAGTGAGACAGCAAAACTTCTCCCTAAAGACTTCCGCAGACACTAGGAAAGTTACATTTTGGCTTATTGGAAGAATCTGGGAATTTCAGTCAGAAAAGCCACTCTTGCAATTTCTAGCAAAGAGACTCTCTTGTGAGGCTACATTGGATTAAAGTAAATTCAGATATGTTCTTGATGGCTATAAGGTGAAAAATGCATCTATGAAATTATACAAACTTTTATGTCACTTCAAATGATACATTTTATTTGTTTATTTATTATTTCGACTTGTATACCGTCCTTTCCATTTGGCTCAGGGCGGTTTAGATCATATCGAACAACAAACAAAAAAGTAAAAATAAAAAAAACAGTTCGCACAATAGTCCGCCGACCAAGGATGGTTATAGATTGAAAGCCTGCCAGAACAGTGCCATTTTGCACACTTTCCGGAAAGCCGGCAGCTCACTGATTACTCGCACTTCCGGAGGTAAACTATTCCACAAGCATGGTGCTGCCACAGAGAAGGTTCTCTGTATAGTTGACGACAGACGGATAGTCCACAAGGGCGGAATCTGTAGGAGGTTAAAGTCTTCTGAACAGAGCGATCTCTGGGGAACATATGGGAGCAGACGGTCCCTTAGGTACACCAGTCCCAGACCATGCAAGGCCTTCAAGGTCAGAACCAACACTTTGAAGATGACCCGGTGCTCAATTGGTAACCAGTGCAGTCGTTGCAAGGTTGGAGTGATATGAGCCCTGGCCGGTACTCCAGCTAAGAGTCTTGTTGCAGCATTCTGCACCAGTTTGAGCTTCTGGATGACTGACAAAGGAAGACCGATGTAAAGGGCATTACAGTAGTCTAGCATCGAGATGACCATTGCCTGGATTACCGTGGCTAGGTCACATATATTATTCACATGACTGCTATCAATTGAGAAACATGTTGGTCCATAAATCCTGACATGTTTCTTTGTGCTCTATAAATTAAAGCTTCCTGGGAAACTATCTTTACTTGGTAACTAAATAGCAAAACATGTTATTAATTGTATGAAAGTACAATAATTACTCATCTAATGCTCATCATTTTTGGTTAAATTACATTGCCAGAATTGAGATGCGCATTAGATTTTGTGGTGAAGCTGCACACATAAACCCATCTATGCGAAAAGGCCTGGGGGAACTTCGAACCCTGAAGGTTGGGGGGGAGAGAGAAAGAGAGAGGGGGGGGAGATGTTCCCAGCAGTGGCAGTGCTTGTGGCGGCATCCTCAGGGCTCCGTGGCACTTGAAGGAGAAGGAGGAACACCCAGTTGGTGACCAAAGTCATTTCTGCCACTCAGCCGCAGATCCTGCCTCCTGAATGACCTTTGGGATCTCTCATCCACCCAGCCCAAGGTGTAAACCTATGGTATTCCCAGCTGGTCTCATTCACGAGGCCTTCAAAACTTACCCCTCAGTGAATGTGTCAAGTTGGGAATTGTGCAAGGCTGGCAAGTTCACCAGCCTTTATCTGGTGGAGGGGGTGTAGGTTCCCAAGTGACATTAATGCTTCCAGCCTTTCTGAAATGCTGCACTGTTGAGTGCATTACAATCGAGGGCAAATCGTTTTTGTAATGTGCACCTTCAGAATTGAAGTGTACATTACATTTGATGAAGCATTATACTTTAGTAAATATGGCAGTAAGTTTAGAAAACTTTTTCTCCAACCTGGTGCCCTTTAGATTTTTTTGGAGGATGAATTCTGTTATCCTCAGCTATCATATCTATGGTGAAGTATGTCTATAACAATTTGATATACAGACACCCTACCTATCTTCTATATCTTTATTGCATGCATATCACAGCTACTTGGTATAAGCAGAGACAACATATGTATATTGCTTTATAATGTTGTCATAAAACATATCATATGAGTATAGTATTGGGTCAAGATAAAATCCTTAAATCTCCCCATCAAACTGTAAACTGAATATATGAATCTTCTTGCATATTCTCTGTGTTCTGGGATCAAATTTTAAATCTTTTCGGATAAAACTCCAGTTGCTATCTACTAGGGCTGGGTGATCCATTGAAAAAATTCTTTAAAACCCGTCTCGTATTTAGGGGGCGCTGGAGATTTGTATCTGTTTTAATTCCATTTTAAGTGTGTGGTTTTTTTTTCAAAATAGAATTGTATATTTCATATACTTCGTAATGGCCTAGTTAATGGCGGATGCTGTCATCTTTAACCCATTTAAACATGACAGCATCCGCTCCAAACTGGGTTTTTTAACCCGCTATCGAGGCCCTTTTCCTTCCCTCCAAGAAAGTGTTTCCCCCAGAGATTTCCCCAGGTCTGCTGGGGAGGGGGGGGGGGTTATTCCACGTCCCATCTGGGTGTTTATCTTTAACCCGCATTAATTCCCAAGTGGTGAGAAGGGGTGGAGGGTATGCTCCTCCTCCTCCTTGCCAGCTGGGAACTAACACGGATTATCTTTAACCCGCATTAGTTCCCAGATGGCAAGGCATCACCTCCACTCCTCACCACCACCTGGGAACGAACACGGGCTACATCCCTCCCAGCAGATCTGAGGGAAACCCGAGTTTCCCCCAGTTGCCGGGGAGGGATGTTGTTCCGCTTCCAATCTGGATGTTTACACCCAGTTTGGACGGGAATAACATCCCTCCACAGAAGATCTGGGGGAAACCCGAGTTTCCCCCAGATCTGCTGGCGAGGGATGTTGTTCCGCGTCCAATCTGGATGTTTACACCCAGTTTGGATGCAAAATAACATCCATCCACAGGAGATCTGTTTGGGCCGCTGTTCTCGAAATCGCTTCAATCCTCGGAAGAAAAAAAATCCGAAAATCGCAAGTATCCGATTTTTGGAGACAGGGCTACTAGTCTCTGTAATATGAATTGTTATTAAGCTGAGATGCCAGCCAGTTCCAGAACTATTCGTCGAAACATGTTAGAATTGCAGATCTTCCTTTACATAACTTAATTACTTACAATCTTATTTTCCCCATTCCTTTGAGTCTTACCTCATCATTTTTGATGTGCCCATGCATATGTGAGGCATAGTTATTGCTGAAACAATGATATAAATCACAGAAAAGAGTGCCTATGCAAGAAGGAGGGAGTTTTTAATGCACAATTAAAAATCATTTCTTGGATAAGTTGCTGTGTTGGGATGCTGGTGGCTGTCCCCCAAATAAAGATTGCTTTCCCTCCTTTTATACCTGTTGAAATATGTGAGCTGTTATAGGGAAGGGTAAAGTATATGTCCTAGAAATATTGCTAACAATGATAATATAGAAAAGATTTCCTTTTTAAAAAAAACAAACCCTAATTTATGTTGTGGGATGAAATTCTGGTGAACACAGAAAAAAATGAATAAATTGCTGGATATTGCACATTACTAAATTATTTTTTATTTATTATTTCGATTTGTATACCGTCCTTTCCGACTGGCCCAGGACGGTTTACAGCATATCTGTTGCACCTCAGATCGCGGACAGCCCCCCTAGATCACACACACCAGGCAGATGCAATACATGTACTTTTAGAATAAATGATAAAGAATAGTCCAAAGAAGTAAGAATAAAGCAATCAAAAATAGTCCAATAAAGTTCTGTAGCTGCAAGCCCAAGCGGCTTAAATCCCAAGGAAAGCAAAGTCCCGAAACAAGGCAAACCGCTCCGGCGGTCAAATGTGATACTTGAGTCAAATCGCTCCGGCGGTCGACTTGAGCTTGGAGAATAGAATGTGAGACTTGATCAAGGTGAACGTAGCTTCAGGTCTGACCAGAATCCCCTGGTCAGAAACTAATAAGGAGGACTAGTCTTGATGTGCCCATCACACCCCCTTCCTCAAGCTCCATGTTTTCCTAGAATCCCTGATACTAGCCCTTCAGTCATATTCCATCCCATTAGCAGACCCAGGTGCACTACTATAAGAGTGAGAAGCAGGAAACCCCCTTTCTCCGGAATGATAATCTGGAAAGGGAGTAGAAACTCTCTCTTGGGAACCAAGGCCGCCGGGCCTCTCATAATCTGATTCAGAATCAGCTTCCATGGAATCCTCAGTAAACTCATCTGCAGTCCTATATCCCTCTAGCCATTCATCATCCCATTGCAAACTCTCGTTTGGAGACCCATACCCATCTGGCCATTCATCATCTTCAAGCTGACCCTGATCAGCTGGGACCTGACCCTGATCAGGGGGGACCCCCGGTGCCTGACTCTGACCACTGGGCTGACTAGGCTGGAACACCACAATATCGAATTACATCATAAAATATATCAACAACCAACAGGATACATAAAGCAATAAAACCAATTTAACAGTATTCTGCTATACTCAAGAGTGGTCACAAATTGAATGCAATTGTTAGTGTCAACAAGAGTAAACACATTGAGTCAACACACGTGTAAATAAGAACATAAGAACATAAGAACATAAGAAGAGCCATGCTGAATCGGGCCTCAGCCCATCTAGTCCAGCATTCTGTGTCACACAGTGGCCCACTAGTTGTACACAGGGATCTCTAGCAGAAAGGAGGGCAAAACCCTCACCTGCTCCCGACCCCCCACAACCAGTACCCGGGGAAATCCTGCCTGCCTCCATCAACACAGAGGTGGCACTTGGATGTCCATTTCAGTAGCTACTGATTCCCTTGGTATCCATGAATCTGTCTAATCCTGCCTTGAAGCTGTCCAGGCTGACCGCTGTCACAACCTCCTCTGGAAGTGACTTCCATAACCCAATGACCCTCTGGGTGAAGAAATATTTCCCTTTATTAGTCCAAACTTTCCTACCTTGGAGCTTTAGGGAGTGCCCCCTAGTCCTAGTGTTGTGTGACAGAGAAAATATTTTTTCTCTATTCACCCTTTCTATCCCATGCATGATTTTATACACTTCGATCAAGTCACCTCTTAAACGCCGTCTTTCAAGGCTGAAAAGACCAAGGCATTGCAACCTGATTTCGTAAGGGAGCTGCTCCATCCCTTGGATCATTCTTGTTGCCCTTTTCTGTACCTTTTCCAGTTCCGTTATATCCTTCTTGAGGTGCGGTGACCAGAATTGTACACAGTACTCCAGATGTGGCCTCACCATAGATTTGTAGAGAGGCAATACAACATTTGATGACCTATTTTCGATTCCCTTCCTGATCATGCCAAGCATAGAATTTGCTTTTTTCACTGCTGCTGCGCACTGGGTTGACATCTTCATTGAGCTGTCCACCAAAACCCCAAGATCCCTTTCCTGGTTTGTCTCGGAAAGCTTTGACCCCATCAATTGGTAGGTGTAGTTGGGGTTCTTTGGGACAGTTCTAATTGGGACTATAAATTAGAACCCACTCTTCTGATTGCGGCCTATGTTTTTGAAGTATGTTCATGTTTAAGGGGAAATGAAATTTATTGATTAATTGAAAAATGTGTAGTTTTTAAAAAAGAAAATCAAAATTAAACTAAATGCAACCAGTTTGGTCATGCAATATTCCAGGAGGGGGAAGGAGCGGGTCTTCAAAGATTGCCCCTTTTGTCTTCTCACGAGCATCCGAAAGCCCACTGAAGCTATACTTGTTATGTTTGATGGCCTGCCAAAATGTAATTAATTTTTTTGAATGCTTCCATGTTAACACATTAGTAGGAAAATGGATAATAAATCAAGAGGGAATATCATTTATCACCGCACAAAAGTCAATGTGCTGCAGAGCTGTGTGCTGCATTTTCGGAGAAGCTGCCAGCAGCCAGTCATGCATGCCTCCACTTCTGACAGAGTTAATCATGTGTATTGTACTTTTTTTAGTCTCCTGTTCCATTTGAGGAAGGGGTGGATTATTCAAGGATTGCCCAGGGGATATGGGAAGAAACAGGCAGTTGAAGGAGCTAAGGAAATGATGTGATGGTATCTCATTTTCCAGGGCATACTCTGACAATAAAAATAGCTCTGGTGATGTTCCATGCATATTGCCCATTTTGAAAGCGTTCTCATATAAACCGTCAGATAGTCCATTTTTCATTCCTCTTTATGTGGCTGAAAAAAGAGCGAAGAGCTGCACATTATAGCAATGGATGATTTTATAACGCAGACTGTGACAGACATTAAGCCACATTTGTGAATGTGTTTGGGCATACATGCACACAGCCAGAAGCAGCTATTATTGTTTATGTTTATGTTTATGATTATTGCTGCTGCTGCAACTAATCACATGCACAGGGCATATAACAAAAAAATCAAAAAGAATCTCCCATAACCAAAGATCAGGAGACTAATGAACTCCAAAACTAGATGGATTGGCTTTGAACGAAAGCCATGCAGCACTACAGTGTAATTCACTTACCCCTGAAATAAAGCAACCTAACATTGCAGTGCAATTCTAAGATGCTGCTCTGTCTAGAGCTGAACCTAGGCATTACAAACCAGGATCAGGGGATATATTTACTTCTCTGTGCCTTGGATAATTTAAGTAGCAAATATGCCTCATTGTACATTTCCTGAGATTTTATATCCACTAGTTCAGTGTTTCCCAACCTTTTTTGAGCCGTGGCACATTTTTTACATTTACAAAATCCTGGGGCACGCCACCAACCAAAATGACACAAAATGACACTCTAACACAGTGATACATATAGTTGATATGTTTTTAAATGTATTTATACACTCAATATGAAACCTCTGCCTGTTTCAATGAACACAACATAGATAGATATCCTGGCAGGAATGGCAGAAAGACACAAACTTCCCACAAAGAACTCCCATAACCAAGGGAAAATGCTAGAAGGGTTTGGTGGGCATTGACCTTGGGTTTTGGAGTTGTAGTTCACCTATATTCAGAGAGCACTGTGGACTCAAACAATGTTGGATCAGGACCACACTTGGCATGAATACTCAATATGCCCAAATGTGAACACAGTAGAGTTTGGGGAAAATAGACCTTGACATTTGGGAGTTACAGTTTCTGGGATTTAGAGTTAACACACAATCAAAGAGCATCCTGAACTTTTGCAACAATGAAGTTGAACCAAACTTGGCATATTGAACTCTAGTTACCAACAGAAAGTACTGAAAGGGTTTGCTTGGGAATTGACCTTGACGTTTGGGAGTTGTAGTTCACCTATATCCAGAGAGCACTGTGGACTCAAATAATGATGGGCGGGCCTCTTCCTCATGGGGAGAGGGAGACTCCACCCCTTTCTGACCCTCCCTCCACTCACCTCAGCCTCTCTGCCTGTGTTTCCTCCTCAAATGGTGACCGCTGGGAAGGGCGCGGGCCCCGAGGGACATCACCCTTCCCTCCTCCCTCCATCAATTGGAGGCTGGCTGGCTGGCGTGTGCGGAGGGGAAACAGCCGAAGGAGGCGGCGCCTCGGCCCCTTCTTCTTCGCCACCACCCGGCCCTTCCTCCCCACCCCCGCAAGCAGCAGAAGCAGGCATTTGGCAGGAGGGAGAAGAAAGGGTATATTGGAGGTTTTCCCACGGCACACTTGATGATCGCTCACGGCACACTAGAGTGCCTGTAGCACAGCAGTTCTTGTTTGTGCCTGGGGGGGGCAGGGGACAGGACCGGGGGTCCCATTGGCATTGGGGCCTGCAGCAGCGGAGATGGATTCTGAAGAGGATTTAGAAGGGTTAGCAGAAGGAGAGTTTCCCATCACTGGGCCTCCTTCTCCCACAGAAAGCTTGGCTTGGGATGAAGGTTGGCCTGACCCTTACGACGAGACAGATAACCAGGTGCAAATGGAAAGCAGTGATAGCGAAACTTATGAACGGCCAGGGGGGAGAGGTTCACAGGATCCTTTGAGTGAAAACATGGAAGAGAGCGGCTGGGAAGAATCTAGGGAGGAGAGCTCTCACGGAGATAGGGCAGCAGATGTTGGGAGGCAAGGCCATACTTTCGATAGGAGACGGGACATCGAGACTAGCAGGAGGGGCTGGTACCATAGCCTAGACAGGCCGAGGTCCGTCAGCAGAGATTGGAGACGACGAAGCCTAGAGCGTTGGGGACCTCGGCAGAAAGATTAAGTATAGGATCCGTGGGAACGAATCCTCAGTACTTCGGCCACGTCTCTTCTGAGCAGACGTGAAGCGAAGCTGGGCCACGGAGCTAGGTTGGCTAGTGGCTTACCAAGTCTTGCTTGTATCTTGTACCTTGCCTTGTTCCTGAATCCGCATTGCTGTGCGGAGCCTTGCCAAGTCTTTTGGATACGTTACCAAGTTGTTTTGGACAATTGTGTGCCTTTTGCCTTTGGATTTGCTTTTGCTATTTTTATGGACAATATACCTTTTGAACTGTTTTTATATTCAATAAAGTAGTTAGCCTTCAGTCCGTCTCTGTGTGTGTGATTAAGGGGCCGGTCAAGTCCGTGCATCGTGACAGTGCCACGGCACACTGGTTGGGAAACACTGATTAAGATACCATTTCAGAGGAATAATTGCTAGGACCAGATGAGGTTCAAGATTTAGATTGAGTCATGGTGACAGTTGACTTGAACTTTTTAGACTTTCTCTATTTGGATTACAGATAAGATAAGGGGAGGGGATTTTTAAATTATGAGGAAATTATCTTACTAATAGTAATAAGAACTGCTGACCAAACCATGAATTAATGAGACCACACACACAAGAGCTTGAATTGAAACATGGACCACTGTATTTAAACTATTACCTATTTTGGATTATTTCCTGGAGCATATTAGAGAGCATAACCCCAAATAGGTATTAAATATTGTACTTTGTTTTCTTTCTATTTTTCAAATCCTGCTCTCCCCCAAAAAAACTTTTCTATCCCTTCAAGAGAGAAACAAACATACTCAATTATCATCACACCATTCCCTCAAGCATACACATCTTGGCAGTGAGTGCCCCCCATTTTGATGATAGGCCAAAACCACCAAAGTTTCATAGATTCATCAAGTTTGAGGAGACCACAAGGGCCACCCAGTTCAATCCCCTGCAAGGTCTGCTGTTGAAAGCAATATACTTTTGCAGCAGCAGCAATATACTTTTAACATGAAAATTGTATTGCAGTCCTTAGCTCATTCATTCCCTTTGATGTAAATTGTGAAAGGTAGCTCATTATTCCCTTTTAACGAACTAGACAAGTTGTCTTACCTATACGGATCCAATTACAGATCTGAAGATATTCCAAAAAGTAAGGCATAGTACAGAGAAACAAGATATGTGTTCAATTGATAACATGTCCAGAGAAAGGTGACCAAGATGATCAAAGGTCTCAAAGTCAAACCTTATGGGGAATGACTTAGGGAGCTGGATATTTTTAGCTTGAAGAAGAGAAGACTAAGAGGGGATATATGGCCGTCATATTTAAATATCTGAAGGGATATCATGTAGAAGATGAAGCAAGCTTCTTTTCTGCTTCTCCGGAGACTAGAACATGAATGGATGGAGTCAAATTACAAGAAAAGAGATTCCATTTACGCATTAGGAACTTCTTTACTCTTTGAAATGGAGAATGGATGAGCACCTTTTTGTGTATTTGGATAGTACCTGTAGCATCTCCTAACACTTACAATTCTGAATAAGGATGCAGATGTTTTCATTGGGGAAATAAGTTCACTTGAACTGATTTTTTTAAAATGAAGCAGTTGAGTCGTTATTTGTGAGATTGTTGTTACTCTAAGTGCATGCATGTGTTTGTTTTCAGCTTCCTATCACTGGGAAGAAAGTGTGCATGTCAGCTCCTTTCTCTCTCTCTCTCTCTCTCTCTCTCTCTCTCTCTCTCTCTCTCTCTCTCTCTCTCTCTGCTTTTCAAATTACATGCAAATAAGGGTATACAACTGAAAATGTTTTTCTTTGAAAAATGCTTGTAAACACACTTTAGTCAGTTCATGAAATGTGTAAGAGTGTGCACCTTAGGAAATCTGCGTACTAAACAGATATCCATTTAGGAGTTAAAACAACATATTGCACCCTGAGTTGTCTTTTTTTTTAAAGAAAGAAAATCTTGGTATGATTTTTGAAAAGGAAATGAAATAAAGATTGAGATTTTCACATCCTTTGTCATAAGGGCTTCATTAAACAGCATACATGTATTGTTTGATGAGGATGTCCATTCACATAACCTCCTGTGACTATTTTGTCCTGATAGCTAATTTTCCTTATTTATTTATTTACTTATTTATTTATTTACTTCATTTCTATTCTATGTTGTAGTTGAGCAAGCTGAGCCTGTAGTTGCTACAGGTAGTAACAGGGAGGAGGATACTTTGTCGGACATGTCACTTGAAGAGGGAGGTTTGGGCAGAATTACTGCAGCTGGGAGGAAGAGAGCTGCACGTGTTGTGAGTTTGGAAGGTGCAGAACAAAGGAGAAAGGTCCGACAAATACTTAGGGAGCCTACCAGTGATGACACTTTTGAGGGGTTTGAAGCAGAGCTAACCTCAGAAGAGAGTGATACAGAGCTGGACTCAGCGTTGGTGCAGGATGTCAGGAATGTGTTAAATGCTGAGTCCAGCAAAATGCTCATTTTTTGGCTTTTCAAGTGATCCTGATTGGCCTAGTGGGAATGTTGAGTCGGATTGGAGTCCTTTAACTGTTCAGCAAAGGTGGGAGGATTGGAGGAACACACCCAGGGCTGCAGCTGTGGGGACTGAGGCAGATTTGGGTGGGGAGTCTGATGACTCTGAGTTGTAAGGGTATAAAAGTAAGGTCTGGGGATTTGGGACTCTGCGGTCGGCCAAGGTGTTGCTGGTGGGTTGCTAGTTCCTGTATCTGGTGCTCTTGATTCTTCGTGTCTTAGTTCCTGATTCCCAGTGAGCTGTGAGTATTGGGCTGTTTTCATGTTGGGTTCTGGGGGAGCTGCTATGGCAGCTCTAGCTGACACTGTTGTTTGTTGGGGGATTGGGGCTTTAATGTGTGTTTTTATGTTTAGTGACTACCGCGTTTCGTTTGATCATTTCCTGTGTTGCTGTGAGTGCCTGTCTCTTTTTGGTATTGTATAATGGGTGGAAGGGGGTTGCTGTGGGTTGCGGGGGCTTTGATGTGTTTTGTATACTTAGCTCCTGGAATTTGAGAAGCACTCCTCCTTTCCTTCTCGGACGGATCTTCGCATTACACAGACTTCGAGCCGGGATAAAGGCCAAAGACTACGAAAGACGGACGTCTTCTCTGTTTTGTTTATAGGCTTTTTTGGGTGTGGGTTTTTTCATGCCGGACTGTGGCTATGTTTTTGTTTGAATGAACTGTAAATACTTTTACTAGCTTGGCGTGTCTGTGAGTCATCTGTGGGAGTCTCAACAGCTCTTCTCACCCTGCAGGGGACTCAGGGTGGATTACAATGTACACATTACATTTAGACACACAAACACACAAGGCAGACAGAGGCAATTTAACATCTGGCCACCAGGGGGAGCTGTCGCACTCCTTCATTCCTCAGCGTGTTTTCTGGAGATCTTTTTATGGCCTCGTAATTCAGTTAAATTTAGCCTCCCCAATAAGTGGTACCTTAATTTCCTACTTGACAGATGCAACATGGTCTTGCTGAGGGCTTAAGTCAGGTTGGGGATCATGCTGAGGTGTGACAATCTTATGCAGCTGACACCCAGCCAGCTGTGCCACATTCCTTATTCAGCACATTTCCATTCTGCTTATTATCAAAGGGGGGGGGGATATACAGACAAAAAAGCTGGGAGCCAAAATACCAGTAGATATTATTTGAAGTTCTTTCCCCTCATTATGAGAGAGGCATTTCAAATTTTCTGAATAGGAAGATGAAATTATAAAAATCAGAAAATTGCCATATGATGGTGTCTAAGGACTTCCATCAAGGGATTTAGATGCTTCCAGACAGCACCAAAATCCACATTTTATATCCGAGACAAAAAAAAAATCCTGGCACCTGATAGTGAGTCCACACACAAATCTGTCAGTCCTGGGAAATGGTCCCCCACCATCCTCACAGCCTTTGGGGGGAGGGGTAGCAGATCGAGATGGAGGGTGGATGGGGAACATCTGGTAGAATGTTATGTGGTAGACCGCAGATGCGCAGATGCAAATATCTTAATATAAACACAGGCAGATTCACACATGCGCACATATCAGGTCCAGCACATAACAGACTAAATTTCTTTCTTTACCTTATTGTTAATTCAAGTTCTTTTTAATATTATCAAGTTTAACAGAAAAAGGGTTGTGATTGCTTTCCCATTCTGCTTCCCTTGAGCCACCTGTGTGTCCGTGTCTCCATGTTTTGACACTCGGATCAGCTGATCTGCTTATGCAGTGGACATATGCACTCGAGCAGTCAACACAGGGGGAAGGAAAGGAAAGCACTTGCTTTGCATGACTGCAGGGATATACAGCCAAGGTGCACATTTTTTCGGAGGCATCGGGTTTAAGTACACCTTTTAAACATGTGCTTTTCAGCTGTTAACTTAATTTTGCCAACACTTTAAGAACATGTTTTTTGCCCCCACCCTTCCCTTAACCCGGTTAGTTCCATGTTTTAGACTATGTGTATAAGGGACCACAGAGGACAGGACATGACCATCTAGGAAGTTCATAAAGCCAGAATGGGATAAAAAAATATGGAAAAACCAGAAAGGAAATAATGAGAAATAATGGGAGGAATTATTACACAGGAAATATTTCCTGTTGAAATGATTCCATGAAGCCTTCCTCAATGTACTAAAAATTCAGAAGTCCCACAAATGTTTAAACTACATAGCACATGTGATTGGTGCCCATGACCCCCTGATACAAACATGTCTGAAGCAAGAGATTCCCTAGTTTATTATCATGGTATTAGTTATGACCAGATTTCAGTTTTCTGAGCTGGGAAAACATGGGGAAATCTCTAAAGTGATCACTGATTATATCCACAAGCCTGCATGTAATATTTTTTCTGCAAGCTGATGTGATTATTTTGAGGAGGGTGAAGACTAGGCATGAGAAAAAAGTTATGAAAATGATTCGTTTCGTAAGAAATTCGTAAGAAATGCTACTTTCGAGCTTTTCCACACCTGGAACGCCAACCAGGAAGTGGACTTAATTTTTCGAACCGGGGCCAGGATTTTCTTAAGTGTCGTTATTAGGTCGTAAGGGGGCATAAGGGGGCACCCTCCTTCTCTCTCACCACCCTCCCGCCTCCCTTGCCAATATTATGGCAAGGCAAGCCCTAAACTTGCTCCTTCGCTCGGCTGGAAGGAAGCCTGGAAAAATGTAAAACAGAGGATTACTCAGAAGTAAATCTGCAAAGGAGGGCACTTTGGATGAAGGGCCCTTCTTTGTGGATTTACTTCTGAGTAATCCTCTCTGTTTACATTTTTTCCAGGCTTCCCTGCCTCTCCTGCCTGCCAGCCAGGATCTAAGGCATCAAAGAGTATTGGGGTGAGAAACCAACCTAATGTATAATACAATGAATGCTACTGTAAGTGCCACTGCCTAATATTATAAGTAATCCAGCTGGTCATATACCTACATTCTATGCACATGCAATAATACAGCAGTAATAACAATAACAAGAGGTAAAATTCAAACCGAAGTATTCTGACTGGTCTCTCCTCATGCGGTGCAACGGGGCTCGGGAAATTAGCCCGGGGGAAAAGCCAGCGTTTTCTGCTTGGGAGCACACACATACATATTCTTGGGAGGGGGGATTTGCTGCAGAATCTTCTCTATGAGGCCGGGATTCTGCAGCAAATCCCCCCCCAAAGAATATGTATGTGTGTGCACCCAAGCAGGAAACGCTGTCTTTTCCGGGCTAATTTCCCGGCTCACAGAGAAGAGCCCATTTGCACCGCATGAGGGAGGGACCAGTCAGAATACTTCGGTTTGAATTTTACCTATTCTTATACCCATTGTTATTACTGCTGTATTATTGCATGTGCATGGAATGTAGGTATATGACCAGCCTGGGCAAACTTGGGCCCTCGCTCCCTGGGGATCGGGTGAGAGAGAGGCAGCGAGGAGCCGGGGGCTCCTCCTCCTTTTCTTTGCTGCTTCCAAGAAGAGAATACCCCCTCCCTCCCTCCTTCCCTCCCTCCTTCCTATTTGGAGAGTCCCATCTAGAATTCAGTGTGATTTATTCAAGTTTTGGCCTACAACTCCCAGAAATCCCAGCCAATTTACCAGCTGTTAGGATTTCTGGGAGTTGTAGGCCAAAACCATCTGGAATGCGCATGCTCTGGCATACGAATTACTAACGAATTTCCTTAGTACTTAAGTTACATTTCCGAAATTTTTGGGAAATTTTTTGTAAGTCTTTGATATACTAATAAAAAAAATCCCCCCCTCCCATTTGATATAAGAATCGCCATTTTAGGATTCTAAAACATGCCTAGTGAAGACATATGGGTTACTTTATATAGAGTCCAGCTTTCATCCAAACTGGAACTTAAGATGGTTTATACAATGTTATTTTCCAGTGATGACATCGGTAGAAATAAAAGAAACAATAATGCACATTTTCAGAAATGTCATGACATTGAGCTACATTTTAGTTTCCAGATCTTGGCACTAACAGTAAAAAAATAGTTGGTTATTTGGAATCTATCCTTTCCCCCCAGTTATCCCAGTATGTCATAACTGTAATTTAACTAGATGCAACCTAAACAATTTTCACGCAATATTGCAATTTTATCATAATGATTAGGAAATAATATTGAAGGAGAATTGGATCCAGTGCAGCCTTTGTGTTGTGCCTTGTGCTGCTGTGTAATAAACAAGTTTTTTTTCTTTGAAGTGACTCAGAAAAAGTGTTTTGTTACATTTAAGAGACAATCTCTCTCTCTCGGCATTACTTCGCGAACCAAGATTCTTAGGAAGGACTCATCCCACGCTTTTACAAGCGCATTGATGACTAAAAAGGCCAATCTGAGATAGGCAAGTCCGGTTGCACAAAGCACAGCAGAAAGTTTCCTTGGGTGATGTTGTTTCCAAGTTGCGGATCTTTCTGCGTTCTCGTTTCTCTTCGAGACCCATTCGATGTGTCTTCTCAAAAGAGGCTGCAGCATTGTGGATAGTGCGTCTCCATGCCTCCCGATGTGAGGCCAGGGTGGGCCATTGTTGGTGATCAATCTGGCCGAGCCTGAGATGTTGTTTCAGGGAGTCCTTATAGCTCTTTTTGTGGGCACCTCTCTTGCGCTAACCTGTGGCGAGTTCACCATAGAGTAGTATCTTTGGGAGATGGTGGTCCTCCATCCTAGAGACATGCCCTGCCCTGCACAGCTGTGTTTTCAATAGCATGGCCTCAATGTTGGTGATTCCTGCTTGCTCAAGGACAGCAACTTTAGTCACATAGACAGTCCAGTGTATATTTAGGATTGTGCGAAGACAGTGCTGATGAAAGCGTTCGAAGAGTCGTAGGTGTTGGCGATAGGTGACCCATGTTTCAGACCCATAGAGGAGAATAGACAGTATGATAGCTCTGTACACACTGATTTTGGTGCTTAGCCTCAGGTGCTTGTCGCTCCAGACTCTTTTGTGAAGCCTTCCAAATGCACTCTATGCCTTTGCTAATCTGCGATCCATCTCTTTATCAATCTTGGCGTCTGAAGAGATGATGCTTCACAGGTAGGTGAACTGCTGAATGGACTTAACCACAGATTTGCCTATGCTGACGTGGGGATGGTGGTGTTCTTCCTGTGGTGCGGGCTGGGAGAGGACTTCCATTTTCTTCAGGCTGACTTCCAGCCCAAACAGCTCTGCAGCTCCTGCAAAGCAGGATGTGAGGCGCTGCAGGGATGCTTCTTTATGGGCGACAAGGGCAGCATTGTCAGCAAAAAGCAGCTCATGGACTAGGTAGTTTAGAGCAGTGTTTCTCAACCTGGGGGGCGGGACCCCTGGAGGGGTCGCAAGGAGGTGTCAGAGGGGTCACCAAAGACCATTGGAAAACACAGTATTGCCTGTTGGTCATGTGGGGTTATATGTGGGAAGTTTGGACCAATTCTATCTGTGGGGTTCAGAATGCTCTTTGATTGTAAGTGAACCATAAATCCCATCAACTACAACTCTCAAATGCCAAGTTCTAATTTCTCCAAACTCCACCAGTGTTCACCATCCATTGTTCACTATGCATTGTGACACTGAGTCCTTTGATGGAGTACTTCCTCATTAAAGTTTGGTCCAGATCCATCATTGTTTGAGTCCACAGGGCTCTCCGGATGTAGGTGAACTACAACTCCAAACTCAAGGTCAATGCCCACCAAACCCTTCCAGTATTTTCTGTTGGTCATGGGAGTTCGGTGTGCCAAGTTTGGTTCAATTCCAGCGTTGGCGGAGTTTAGAATGCTCTTCGATTGTAGGTGAACTATAAATCCCAGCAACTGCAACTCCCAAATGACAAAAACAATCCCCCTCAACCCCACCAGTATTCCGATTTGAGCGTATTTGTGCCAAATTTGGTCCAGTGAACGAAAATACATCCTGCATATCAGATATTTACATTACGATTCATAACAGTAGCAAACTTACAGTTGTGAAGTAGCAAGAAAAATAATTTTATATCTTGGGGGTCACCACAACATGAGGAACTGCATTAAGGGGTCAAGGCAATAGCAAGGTTGAGAACCACTGGTTTAGAGTCTTACTGTGAACCCTCAGACGACTTAAGTTGAACAATAAAGTGCTTTTAAATATACATAGATATATGAATGAATGTGGCCATTAACACTATCCTAGATTGGAATCTAATTTAGAAATATTATAAGAAAGGATCTTTCCAAACTCTCTTCATTGCTCAGGAAAAAAAATATTTGGCCTTTGGAGCTGTAGTTAGCACTGCAATTGATATACAGGAGAAAGAAAATGTGGAGCTCTCTTTCACTCGGTGGCATTGCCAGCAAAAGAGCAAAAAAGCATAAAGCCTAGAAGTGATGGGCAGCACCTGTAATTAATTATTTTGACAGTGCTGGTCCCATTGTCACTGGTAAAGAGACTTGCCTTAAGGTACCTGCCTTCTGTCCCAGGTTTCCTGCTGACTTTCCAATATGTTCAGGGAGCCTTGGCTATCTTAAACAGGTCAGGTTAATAGCACTGATATATAGCCTTTTGTGAAAGCCGTCTCCAGGGACCCAGCAGGGCAGGAAGAAGAGAAAGAGCCTGCTACAAACCAGACTTTGAGGCAGTAATACAAAATATGCTAAGAAGCCCTGTTCCATGGAAGGAAATATATGCCATAGTTGGCAGGTTCAGTATACTACGTGTAGTAATAATTATTACTCCTGCCTGCACATTATGGTTAGAATTATTTAACATCTATACCTTTTTGGGGATCTTGGCTGATGGCTTCCATATGAGGATATGAAAAATTAACATTGGGATTTATTCTAAACCAAAGCAGCTATTCAATGCGTTGACTCCTAACCTAAATAATAGAATGAAGCACCTGAGATAGCTTTTCTAATATTTGGATTAAGACCTACCTAAAAGTTATTATTTATTATTTATTTTATTTATTATTTCGGCTTGGTAGACTGCTCTATCCGAAGTTCAGAGAGGTTTACAGCACATAAAATATACCAAGTTAAAACACATAAAAACAACATCATAAAACCGATTTAAAAACCCTACTCCCTACAATAAAACTACAGTAGATCAACACATAGTGCAAGTGGCAACGATGCGGCAGGATGGCAAGTTATGGCAAGCACCAGTCAAGCACCAAATGCCTGCCTAAACAGCCAGGTCTTACAGGACCTGCGGAATGTCATTAAGGCCCGTAGAGCTCGCGTCTTCGCTGGCAGCGAGTTCCATAAGGTCGGCGCGGCCACTGAAAACGCCCTCTGCCGCGTACTGGATAGCCTGCAGATCTTCATACCAGGAACCTCCAACATGTTGAGCCCCTCTGAACGCAGTGATCTTCTGGGCACATATGGGGTAAGCTGCTCCCTCAAGTACACTGGGCCCAAACCATTCATTACACCTTTACCTGGGAAACCATTACCTGCCTTACATCTCTTTTCCAGAAATAAATTATGAGTCCTCTCGGCATTACTTCGCGAACGAAGATTCTTAGGAAAGACTCATCCCACGCTTTTTACAGGCGCGTTGATGGCTAAAAAGGCCAATCTGAGATAGGCAAGTCTGGTTGCAGAAAGCACAGCAGAAAGTCTCCTTGGGTAATGTTGTTTCCAAGTTGCGGTTCTTTCTGCGTTGTCGTTTCTCTTTGAGACCCATTCAGCGTGTCTTCTCAAAATAGGCCACAGCATTGTGCATAGTGCGTCTCCTTGCCTCCCGATGTGAGGCCAGGGTGGCCCATTGTTGGTGATCAATCTGGCCAAGCCTGAGATGTTGTTTCAGGGAGTCCTTATATCTCTTTTTGGGGGCGCCTCTCTTGCGCTGACCCGTGGCAGGTTCACCATAGAGTAGTATCTTTGGGAGGTGGTGGTCCTCCATCCTAGAGACGTGTCCTGCCCAGCGCAGCTGTGTTCTCAATAGCATGGCCTCAATGCTGGTGATCCCTGCTTGTTCAAGGACAGCAACATTCGTCACATAGTCGGTCTAGTGTATATTTAAGATTGTGCGAAGACAGCGCTGATGAAAGCTTTCGAGGAGTCGTAGGTGCTGGAGATAGGTGACCCATGTTTCAGTCACATATAGGAGAATAGACAATACGATAGCTCTGTACACACTGATTTTGGTGCTTTGTCTCAGGTGTTCGTTACTCCAGACTCTTTTGTGAAGCCTTCCAAATGCACTCTCTGCCTTTGCTAATCTGTGATCTATCTCTTTATCAATCTTGGCATCTGAAGAGATGATGCTTCCCAGGTAGGTGAACTGCTGAATGGATTTAAGCACAGATTTGCCTATGCTGATGTGAGGATGATGGTGTTCTTCCTGTGATGCAGGCTGGTAGAGGACTTCCATTTCCTTCAGGCTGACTTCCAGCCCAAACAGCTCTGCAGCTGTTGCAAAGCTGGATGTTAGGCGTTGCAGGGCTGCTTCTGAATGGGCGACAAGGGCAGCATTGTCTGCAAAAAGACTAGATAGTTTAGAGTCTTAGTGCGAGCCCTCAGGGTTAAGTTGAACAAGCTACCATCACTACGATAGCGTATATATATATGCCTTCTTCTTCTTCTTCTTCGAGATCTGCCGTAGCCCTTTGGAGCATCATGCTGAAAAAGATTGTAAATATCAGTCCTAAACCTTAGAAATCAAGAATCATTTCCTCAAATCCAGTTCTTTGCCTGCTTCAGTACGTATTTTCCCCATGCTAAAAAAAACCTTAAATGACTCTCTGAAGATTAAATGACTGCCAGTGAAGACTGAAATCTAAAGGACATTGGAAGGTGTTTCAGTCCCACTACTTTGTCTCCTGTCCCAGAATTTTTGCCTTCCGGTTGAAAGAGCTTCCCTATACTTAAAATAAAAGGTTATGGTCTTAACAGCTTGATTTAATAACTGCAGTCACGACCTTCTGTTTCTAGTATTTTCTTTTCATTCTGAGACAGACAAAATCAACTAGAAATATTCAATCGATTAAAAAAAATGTTTCAAAAGTAATTACAATATCATTGTATAGCTCTCATATATTAACCAATATCAACCAATTCTACATTTTCATAGAATCCTAGAGTTGGAGGGGACCCCCAAGTGCCATCTAGTCCAACTCTCTTCTTCCAGGCAGAAGGGCACCATCAAAACCTTCCTGACAGATGGCCATCCAGCCTTTAAACTAATATGATACCCTGAGCAATTCTTTTAGGGATTTCTCCCCAGCCCAGCACTGATTTAAATTATTATTACTTACTAGAAGTATCAATCAGTCCTCTTATTTGCATATTCAACCATTCATTGGAAGTGCTGCTACAGAGGGACAAATATCTCCTCTCTCCTGATTGGAGCTTTCTGATGTGAGCCGAATTCTGAGAAATGTAGTTCAGTCCGGGGCCTTTTGCATTCTCTGCCATAGGGCTCCTCGCCTTCCTAAACGACATTTCCCAGAGATCTGTGCTTTCTTTCCTAGAGAACTCTGCTTTCACCCATTTTTCAGCCTTCAGCTGAGTCAGTTTTTTCAGGGAGGGAATTAAAAGAATTAAAACAGATAGAGATAAACAAGGAGGATGTTCTCATATGCCTTACTAAACTAAATGTCAACAAATCACCAGGTCCAGACGGCATCCACCCCAGAGTTCTTAAGGAACTCAAGTGTGAAATTGCTGAACTTCTAGCTAAGATATATAACCTTTCTCTAAGATCAGGCACTGTACCCGAGGGACTGGAGGGAGGCAAATGTAACACCGATCTTCAAGAAAGGATCCAGAGGTGATCCAGGAAATTATAGACCAGTCAGTTTAACCTCAGTTCCAGGCAAAATGATGGAAACCATTATTAAAGAAAAAAATTACTAGGCACATAGAAGAACAGGCATTGCTGAAAGAAAATCAACATGGTTTCTGCAAAGGCAAATCATGTCTTACTAACTTGTTAGAATTCTTTGAGGGTGTAAATAAACACATAGATAAAGGGGACCCAATTGATATTGTTTACCTTGACTTTCAAAAGGCTTTTGACAAAGTCCCTCACCAAAGGCTCCTAAATAAGCTCTTCAGCCATGGAATCAGGGGACAGGTCTTGTCCTGGATTGGAACCTGGCTAAACTGTAGGAAACAAAGGGTGGTAATAAATGGACACTTCTCTGGGTGGAAAGAGGTGGGAAGTGGCATACCCCAAGGTTCAGTTTTGGGTCCGTTACTTTTTAATTTATTCATTAATGATCTGGATGTAGGAGTGAATTCTGAGGTAGCAAAGTTTGCAGACGACACTAAATTGTTCAGGGTAGTTAAAAATGAAACTGATTGTAAAGAGCTCCAGAAAGATCTCTTGAAATTGAGTGAATGGGCAACAAAGTGGCAAATGCATTTTAACCTAAACAAGTGTAAAGTCATGCACATCGGGGCAAAGAACCCCAACTACACTTATCAACTGATGGGGTCAAAGCTTTCGAGACAAACCAGGAAAGGGATCTTGGGGTCTTGGTGGACAGCTCAATGAAGATGTCAACCCAGTGCGCTGCAGCAGTGAAAAAAGCAAATTCTATGCTTGGCATGATCAGAAAGGGAATCGAAAATAGGTCAGCAAATGTTGTATTACCTCTCTACAAATCGATGGTAAGGCCACATTTGGAGTACTGTGTACAATTCTGGTCTCCGCACCTAAAGAAGGATATAACGGAACTGGAAAAGGTACAGAAAAGGGCAACAAGATTGATCCAAGGGATGGAGCGGCTCCCTTATGAAACCAGGTTGCAACGCCTTGGTCTTTTCAGCCTTGAAAGACGGCGTTTAAGAGGTGACTTGATCGAAGTGTATAAAATCATGCATGGGATAGAAAAGGTGAATAAAGAAAATTATTTTCTTTGTCACAAAACACTAGGACTAGAGGGCACTCCCTGAAGCTCCAAGGTAGGAAAGTTAGGACTAATAAAGGGAAATATTTCTTCACCCAGAGGGTCATTGGGTTATGGAACTCACTTCCAGAAGAGGTTGTGACAGCTGTCAGCCTGAACAACTTCAAGGCAGGATTAGACAGATTCATGGATACCAAGTGTATCGGTAGTTACTGAAAAGGACATTCAAGTGCCACCTCGGAGTTGGTTGAGGTAGGCAGGATTTCCCTGGGTACTGGTTGTGGGGGGTCAGGAGCAGGTCAGGGTTTTGCCCTCCCTTCTGCTCGAGATCCCCGTGTACAACTGGGGGCCACTGTGTGATACAGAATGCTGGACTAGATGGGCTGAGGTCCGATTCAGCATGGCTCTTCTTATGTTCTTATGTTCTTTTCCTCTCTTAATAGAAAGAGGCCATTAAATTAAAGAAGAAGGCAGCCATTTTGACTTTGCTTTGCTTCCTTGAATTGAAAATAAAATTGACTTCCAAGATTTACAAAATGCAAACAAAAAAGTATTGGGTAAGTTTTTGATGTGGGCCACACCCATGTAAGGACCTGATACAGCATGATTTTTAAAGAAATACATCAGATGTTTTGCAAAACCTTTGCTATAGAATGCACATTTATCAACCAGTTTCAAACAAACCTGCATTCTACACTTAGGTTGGTGTCCCAAACTCTTCCATGGAAATCCAGGACAAACAAGAACATTTTTCTTTCAGTTAGCTTATTTTGATTGGTGTGAAACAAATCACACCAATCACACCAATCACACCCTACCTTTCCGGTGGCAACCTAGCCACTGTAAACCAGGCCACGTTCATCTCAAGACTGGACTACTGTAACGCCCTTTACATTGGCCTTCCTCTGTCAGTAATCCAGAAACTTAAGCTGGTGCAAAACGCTGTGGCTCGACTATTGGTTGGTGCGGCACTATCATGCCACATCACTCCAGTCCTACAGCGATTGTACCGGCTCCCCAACGAGTACCGGATTGCCTTCAAAGTGCTGGTGTTAACCTTTAAGGCCTTGCATGGCCTACGGCCAGTGTACCTGAAGGACTGCTTATCCCTGCACATTCACAGATATAGTCACAAGACTTAGATATAAAAGTATCTATTTCATGTTGATATTATACACAGCATTGGGATATACAGATGTAACAATCATATTAGGACATGTCACATACAAAACATAAGAGGGAGACGCAATATCCACAGTAGATCAATAACTATAAATCATAATAGAGGCGCAACTCCCCATCCAAATAGTGCGACAGTCCACAATATCAAAGAGATTCCCATATGCCGTGAAGTTGAAATAGATACTTTTATATCTAAGTCTTGTGACTATATCTGTGTTCTTGTGAACCCAATACTCGGTGATTTAGATATCCCTGCACATTCCCCAGAGACCACTACGGTCCATTGATCAAAACCTATTGGAGGTTCCATCACTTAAGATCTGTTGCCTGTCCTGGGCGTGGCAGCGTACTTTCTCTGTAGTAGCGCCGACCCTTTGGGACGCCCTCCTGGAGGAGGCTCGAGCAATGACTGACCTACAGGCCTTCCGGAGGGCCTGCAAGACCAACCTCTTCAGACAGGCGTTTAACCTTTAAGGCTGTCAAATTCCACCCATGCCTCAATCTGTTTTATTATGTTTTTAACTATGTTGTGATTATGTTGTTCACTGGTGTGAATCACCCTAAGCCTGCTTGGGAAGAGTGGTATATAAATCGAAATAATAAATAAATAAATAAATAAATAGATAGATAGATAGATAGATACTACCAGTAAAACCTCAATTTTATTCAATCATAACTAAAATCATCAAGTATGGCTGAGTAAATATCCTAGTGTTAAATAAATGCCGTGTGCAGGAATGGATGAACTCATTGTGCAGTTGCTCCTGTGCTCAACTTCAGCTCCAGAGCAACTGCGCCTGCGTGAAAACCTCCGCGCATGCCCAGAAGCGGCGTCGGAGCGCACAAGGCCGGGGTCAAAAAGCAGGCAGCTGCAGCACTGTCTGAGGACCATCGGCAGGGCCAGGATGGCGCCCCATGCGGCCAGGATGGTGCCCCCTTCCCAGATGGCGCCCTAGGCAGCCGCCTACTTGGCCTATCTTGTAGGACCGCTCTTGCAGGCAGGGGCGGTCTTTCCAATTACGCGGCCTACGCAATCGTGTAGGGCACCATCTTGGACGCCGCGGGGGGGGGTGCCATCGTGGGCGCCTCCATGCTGCTGCTGCGCCTGCCCGTGCTGCTGTTGCGCTGCGCGCGCCTCTGTGATTTTTAGCGCGCTGCGTATGCGCTCACTAGGAGATTTTGCGTGCATGCCCAGTGCCTACGTAGCTCAAGTGAACTCCGTAGGCACTGCGCATGCTCGCGGAGATTTTTGCACGCATGCGCTGTGTCTACGGAGCTCAAGTGAGCTCTGTAAAAACTGCGCACGCGCGCGAAAATCTCCGCGCGCATGCGCTGTGTCCACTGGCTCACTTGAGCTTCGTAGGCACTGCGCATGTGTGCGAGGCCCCTCCTAGCGCTTCCTGGTGCCCGCTGCCGGCCCCTCTCATGGGGCATTGCACAGGGCAAGGGAGAGCGCTCCGTGGATGGGGCTGGCAGCGGGCACCAGGAAGCGCTAGGAGGGGCCTTCGAAGGCCGAATTGCACAGGGCAAGGAGTGGCGGCGCGCGGGAGGAATGGAAGGAGCGCGCGCAAGGTACCTCTTTTAAAAAAGGGGTGGCAAAATAATGTTTGGGGGCAAATATTTTTTTGGGGGGGCAAAATAATCTTCGCCTACCATTGCAAATTCCCTTAGACCGCCCCTGGACAGGGAAATGGCAAGCTCCCCATCCAGCTTGCTGCTTCAGAGATTATCATATCAAAGGAAAGAATCATGAATTCAGGCAGTTATATAAGTCTCACTGATGAGCATATTGCCTCATATTGGGCGAACAGGGTGCCCTATCCATAAACTATACCTGGATCTGCTTCAGACATCAAACATTAACATAATTCCTTTCACACTTCGGGATCTTTCCAACATTATCTCTAAACAAATTTCTGTTTTGAGTTGGAACTTCTTGTTTCTGAAGTGAAACCAATACATAAGGGATCTTGTACTTCTGCATTTCTAGTCAAGTCAAGTTTCTGCCGCACACTATACATTACAAATTAGTCTGAAACTATGGGCCCTTCCAGACAAGTCCAAATCCTGCAATGGGTCACAGGTTTACCTGAGGTGTCCAAACAATGGCTCGGGTAAATCTGGATTAATCCTGTTTACTCTGGAATAATTTAACACCTGGGAAGATCCGGACCTTACTAAAAGGTCTGGATTTTTCCAGGTGAAGGCCTATGGGGATTGATTCCCAGGACCTCTTTCTGTGATCCCAGGGATCCATCCCCATTGCCATCCTGGTTCTTCAGGCTCTAAGAGCCTGAACAAGTCAGATTGCACTCCTCCCCTCCCAGCCCTCTGTTTCCCCCCAAAACTTACCTGAGGGGGCTGGCTGCATGCCCAGGCCCCTCAGCAAAAGCTCTTGATATGTCGAAATGATACATCAGAAGGCTGGATACCAGGGGCGGTCTAAGGTAATTTTAAATGGTAGGCGAACATTATTTTGGTGCCCCCCAAAAACATTATTTTGCGCCCCCATGTAAAACAAATATACAATTATAATATCACAATACCATTAGTAGTATTATATTGTATCAATGTATATACAATATATTATACCATACTCATACTATATTATATCATAATTATATTATACTACATTACAATATAATTATATTATAATATATTGACATTATAATATAATGTAACATTCTATTATATTATTATTATAAAATAATAAAATTATTTATTTAAATAAAATTATCCTCTACTAAATATTTTCATTACTCCTATAAAACTCAAATAACCCAAAATAAAGTAAAATAAAATATTATATATTACTATTTTGTACAATACCACTATACTGCAATATTGTTTGTAATATTACATGTAATATAAAATATATCATTATTCTATTGTTATATTGTATTTTTATTATATTATATGACAATATTAAGCAGAACTGTATAATAATCAACAAGAAATGCAATGTAAATACATCAAAATCAGAATATATTACCTACCACCCGACTCATAATCCCTAGGAGTCTCCCATAAGTCCAAAATTAGGATCCCAATGTAAATGTAAATAGAAAAACAGCCTAATGTTCAAATGAGGTCGAAAACAGGCAGCGCGGCCTGGGCAAACTTGGGCCCTCCCTCTAGGTGTTTTGGACTCCAACTCCCACACCTCCTCATACCCTCAGGCCCCTCAGGTCTAGACAGAAATAGAGCCGAAGAAAGGAAGGAGGGAGAGAAGAGGTCACAGAGGAGGAGGAGGAAAGCCCTTCATTCATTCCTTCACTTACACTTCCTTCACTGATTCTTTTCTCCTTCCCTGCCCGCCGGGCGGAAACATAGGGAGAGGGGAAGCACTCCCTGCCTGCCCGATAGGGAGTGCTTTGCTTACAGGCTTCTGCACAAGGGAGCTACTGGGCATGCGCAGAGGTTTTCGCGCATGTGCTGTTGCTCCTGCGCTCAACTTCAGCTCCAGAGCAACTGCGCCTGCGTGAAAACCTCAGCGCATGCCCAGAAGCGGCGTCGGACCACACAAGGCCGGGGTCAAAAAGCAGGCAGCTGCAGCACTGTCTGAGGAACATCGGCAGGACCAGGATGGCGCCCCATGCGGCCAGGATGGTGCCCCCTTCCCAGATGGCGCCCTAGGCGGCCACCTACTTGGCCTATCTTGTAGGACCGCCCCTGCTGGATACCCTCTGCTTGACCCTTGAGGGCATTAAGCCACCACCCTGGTAAAACTGCATGGTTTGGGCCTGGTGTGCGGCCTGAATTCCAGGAGGAACACCTGGGATTTGGTCCTGTCTGGAAAGGCCCTTAACATACTAACATTAATCAAAGGAATCACAAAGAGGATTTATATATATATATATATATATATATATATACATACATACACACACACACACACAAGAATAAAACAACACCCTTCTGAATAAATGTGCATTTCTACACTTAGTAATAAAAAAGTTTACACAAAAGTATCTTTGCATCTTCTGCTATAGCGTTCATTTTCTTTTTTTAAATTTGTATTTTCCTCCTTTCCAACACTGCTGATGTTCACATCCCACTCCTTCCCTAATTCTGATGTTTTTAAATAATCTTTACGCAAGTGTACATATGAATGGATAGATGAATGAATCTTTGGCTGAATCTTTCTTTTTGTCAATGACCAGGGAGGCAGATAACATACAGCAGTGTTTCCCAACCAGTGTGCCGTGAGTGGTCATCAGGTGTGCCATGGGGAAATACCCTTTCTTCCCCCTTCTGCCGAACACTTTTTCTCCTCCACTCGGTCCCCCTTCTCCTATGTGGGGGAATGAGGTCTCCACGCTAGCAGAAATGCACACCAGTCCCTCGTTACCGTGAGCGTCCTCCTAACTCGTATAACAGCCCCTATGGGGAAGCTCGGGCATCGCGAAGCTTGTTCCGCGTCAAATGACGACTTCTGGATGTGGCTTGCATTCCCGAAAAATAATTCCCTTGGAATATGTCGGCGCCATGCCAATGCAATTCTAGGGCGGCAGTGCTGCGCGCTAGTTATTATCAGAAATTACCTACCTCTTAATCCTCATCAAATAAAGACAGAGATGTTTTTGCTGTCACTTTGCTTGATGATAAAGGTGAGTTGCTTGTTTTTATGGATTGATGAGAAGAAAACAAATCCTGTTGAATACAAAAAAGCAGCATTCACCAATTCAGGTTTTACATACCCTGACTCAAATGCTGAGTGCATGAATTTGCCTTATCTGCTAGGGAAGACGGATTAAAAGTGAACTGCCAGGATATCTATGTTGTGTTCATCCAAACAGGCCCAGGTTTCACACTGAGTGTATAAATACATTTAAAAACATATTAACTCTATGTATTACTGTGTTAGAGTGTCATTTTGTGTCATTTTGGTTGGTGGTGTGCCCCAGGATTTTGCAAATGTAAAAAATGTGCCCCGGCTCAAAAAAGGTTGAAAAACACTGACATACAGTATTTTATATTGTAGATATGATAGAATCATACTTTTGATGTTATGTTTTACCAATATATATTGTGCTTGAATACATTGAAGAAACAGTGCAGTAATAAAAACATTCAATGATAGTTTTTTTTTTACAGAACTCAGAAATTTCTGTATTGAGTATAAAACAAATTCCAGAGTAATCACAGTAGGCACATTTATTGATGTCTGAAAGAGACTCCTGCTCAAATTTGTGAGAAATGTGTTAGAATGAATCAAGTGGTTCAGCATGTTAAACGGCAGGAACAAAATTGATTCAGCCAAACCATTGAGCAGAGAAAGACATCTCAACCGGCCGATCTAGGGGGGTCATCAAAGGGCCAATTGTTTGTGACTAATTTTATTATTATTGCATTGTAAGGCTGTGTGATTATTTATTTATATATACCATAAAACCATAATAACATGATTGGCTTTGAGTACTATACTCATTTGCCTCATTTGCCATGGTCCAGCATTGATCCCAATGTGGGCAGAAATATGCGCATCAGCACATCTCAGCAGGCTGATTAAAAAAACGCTTGCATTTTTCTGTTGCTGTTTAGCTGCAGAAACTGCATTTCCTAGATTTGGTTACGATCCACAATCAACAGATACTGTTTTGGGCTATTTTTGCTTTGGGCTTGAGTGTCACCAGTATGCTGATGACGCTCAGCTCATTCTGAGGATGGAGGACCGGCCGGAATCCGTACCCAATAATTTCCATCTATGCCTTGAAGCCGTTACTGGATGGCTGTGAGCCAGTAGGTTGAAGGTGAATCCGGCGAAGACGGAGATCCTTTGGCTGGGTCATCCGGGCGATAGGGAAATCCAACTGCCGACCCTGGATGGCTAGGCATTACACCCATCATCATCAGTAAAAAGCCTGGGTGTCCATTTGGACCCTCTGCTGTCAATGGAAACCCAAATCTCCAATGTCAGCAGAATCGCATTCTTCCATCTGCGACAGGTGAAGCGTCTGGCTCCCTATCTCTCACGGAAAGATCTGGCCATGGTGATCCAAGCCACGGTCATCTCAAGACTTGACTACTGTAAAGCTCTTTACATTGGCCTACCCATGAATGTGATCCAGAAACTCAAGCTAGTGCAGAATGCTGCAGCCCGGCTGCTTGTGGGGGAACCCACGAGCCGCAGTATAACACCTATACTACAGAACCTGCACTGGCTACCAATTGAATACCGGATCACTTTCAAGATGTTAGTTCTTACTTTTAAGGCCTTGTATGGTCTGGGGCCAGTGTACCTACGGGATCGCCTGATTCCATATAACCCTCTGAGATCACTTCGTTCAGAAGACCAGAATCTTCTAGACATCCCTAGTGGGAAGTCTTTCCACCTGACTTTGACAAGGCGCAGGGCATTTTCAATCATTGCTCCTGCTCTTTGGAATACGTTGCCACCGGAAACGCAGGCTCTCCGAATTTTGGTCACCTTTCGGAGGGCCTGCAAGACACACTTGTTCAGACAGGCCTTCGAAAGCTTGTAATTTCAGCTTGTGATTTTAACTGTGTTTTTATTTTGTTGTTTTACTTACTATTATATGTATGTTTTGCCCATTCTTTGTTTTATTGAATTGTGTTGTAAATCGCCCTGAGACGCTGGGAGTGGCGGTGTACAAGTCCAAATAAATAAATAAATAAATAAAATAATAGATACTATCCCAGCATCAAACCAGTTCCAGGGGTATTTGTTTAGATCAGTGTTTCCCAACCAGTGTGCCGGGGCACACTAGTGTGCCATGAGCAATCATCAGGTGTGCCGTGGGAAATTGGAACTTCCCGGGGGAGTCTAGTGTGTTGAAGTATAAAAACCCTAAGAATCCTACCTTGATAAAGGAACACTAGTTGGTCTCTCCCTCTCCATGCATTGGGAAGGCCCGCCTCCCTTTCCCCAAGTAGAGACCTCCTCTTGCCTCCTGGGGGTTCTGTGTGGGAAGTTTGGCCCAGTTCTATCATTGGTGGGGTTCAGAATGCTCTTTGATTGTAGGGGAACTATAAATCCCAGCAACTACAACTCCCAAATGTCAAGGTTTATTTCCCCTGAACTCCATCTGCGCTCATATTTGGGCATATTGAGTATTCATGCCAATTTTGGTCCTGATTCAACATTGTTTGAGTCCACCGTGCTCTCTGGATATAGGTGAACTACAACTCCAAAACTCAAGGTCAATGCCCACCAAACACTTATAGCATTTTCTCTTGGTTATGGGAGTTCTGTGTGGGAAGTTTGTGTCTTTCTGCCATTCCTGCCAGGATATCTATGTTGTGTTCATCGAAACAGGCCCAGGTTTCACACTGAGTGTATAAATACATTTAAAATCATATTAACTATATGTATTACTGTGTTAGAGTGTCATTTTGTGTCATTTTGGTTGGTGGTGTGCCCCAGGATTTTGCAAATGTAAAAAGTGTGCCGCGGCTCAAAAAAGGTTGGGAAACACTGGTTTAGATGCTGCACACTAAACCCAGTTCATTTTAGCCCACTTCCAAACTGGAATATAGTGCCTGTGTAGAATGACCCCATTGCCAGGTAGCTTTCTTCAGGCTAGCCCAATGAACCTGGATCAATTTGTTCTGTGGAATTGATTAGCAGCTAAAGAAGGAAAGAAGGCAGGACATGCTCAATTAGTCAATGATTCAGTGCAGGTGGCTTTCTTCACTCAGGTTAAGCAAGCAGACTCCCAGAGCGAGCAAGGGGGCAGCCACCCCAACAGATGGCTACTCAAAAAAAATGTTCAGTGCTTCTAAAAGTAGACAAATCATCTTATCTCACAACTAAAATTAAGTCATGAGTTCCCACCAGTCTCAAAAGTAAGTGAGATGAGAAAGGAGCTGCACACAGAACTAATTAAAAGGACGAATGCTTATATGTGCTTCTGTGAATATGCCAAGCTGCAAAAGTAGGCTGAAGGTGACAGATGTCCCTTAGTTTGAAAGAATGCCTCCTTTCCTAGGACATGACAGCTTCATAGATCATTATGGAGGTCGTCAGTTTCAGAACAGTTTATAAAAAAACAACAAATCTGGACCTTCAAAATTTTGCACTTTGGAATTTTATGTGCAGCACTAAAGGATTAACATTTACACATTAAATGCGCAATGCTCACAGAGATAAGTTTTGCTTTGTCCTTCTTTGACCTCGCACAGATCTGGTGGCATAGTAGGCATCTGCAGAGTAGAATAATTTAATTTAATTTGGCACCACTTTAACTGTTATGGCTTAATGCTATGGAATCACGGGATTTATACTTTGGTGGGGCACGAGCAGTCTTTGTCAGATAATAATAAATAATAATAATACACTTTATTTATATTCACTCTTATCACCCCAAAGGGGACTCAGAGCGGATTACAGGAACACATACTTGGCAGACAATACCTGCCATTTCCACATACACACATATAGACAAACAGAGGCAAACTCTGGCCACCAGGGGGAGCCAACGCACTCCTCATCTCTCACCGTTCCCAGCGTCCCTTGTTGTTCCTTCCGCATTCCTCAGTGTTCCTGGAGTTCTTTAATGGCCTCATAATTCAGTCAAAATTTGCCTCTTCACTTAATGTGGTACCTTTATCTCCTACTTGACAGATGCAACTGTCTTTCGGGCTGCAAAGGTCGACAGCAGGCTACACTTAAAGGTCGAGCACCCACCTCGACCCGGGCAGCCCTCGAACTCATGGCCTACTGGTCAGATAGATCTTATGCAGCTGACACTTAGCCAGCTGCGCCACATTCCTGGTGCAGATAAGTTCCCATGTTTCCATAGTGTTGAACCATAGCAGTTAAAGTGGTGTCAAACTGAATTAATTACACACTCTAGGGCTCTTCCAGACAGGCCCTATATCCCAGGATCTGATTCCAGGTTTTCTGTTTATCCCAGATTATCTGGCAGTGTGGACTCATATAATGCCGTGTAAAGCAGAAAACCCGGGATCAGATCCTGGGATATAGGGCCTGTCTGGAAGGACCCGTAGATGTATCCATAACCCAAACCCTGTTTCAGATGGCTACTTCTTTACAGTTCTCAGTAAGTTTTTGCAGTGACATACTGGCCAGCATTTTAAAAATTATAGCTTCCAGACAAACAAAAGTAGCAACCAAAACACAAACTCAGTTTTCAACAGTTCATTCCAAAAAAACCTCCTTAATTTGAGTCTATTTCACATGTATATTTTTATCAGTGTCACAGTCTAATTAGTTCATATAATGACACCATGATTTTATAATTGGGTAACTGTGGTGTCCCAGCCTCTTAGTGTGACCCCCCCCGCCTTCTAGGGGGGGCCTCACCACCTACTGTGTGACCCCCCAGCCTAGTGGGCCAAGTCAGGCACCCATGGTGCCAGGGGATCAGGCCCAGGATGAGGAAGATGGATGGCCTGAAGTGGACACTTCTGTGGAGGCAGACCTATCCTGGGATAGTGACTGGTTGCATGGTTATTTGCCCGAGGAAGGGGTTAACGAATATTCTATGGAAATAAGCTTTGAAACTGCAAGTGAGAATTCGTTCGACCTTGACTCTCACAGGAACCAGTCTCCTTCGCCAACTGGGGCTGAGAGAATTAGAGAGGAGGAACTTTCCCACCAAGATAGCGATACACCTGGTGTAACTAACGAGGAGGCTGGTTTTGATCGAAGGGCGAGTATCTGTGTGAGGCGGAGAGATTGGAATGTAAAACATGGGATTCAATGGACTCACAGAAAATAGATTTGCTTTTAAGACTGGCCCTGGGAAAAGTCCAGTAGACTGGAAGCTATGTTTGGACTGAACGGTTCTGTGCACCACGTCTCCAAGATCAAGTAATTGCTGGGACAGATTTTGCCCAGAGCTCCCAAGTACCTTGTTGACCGTTGTTTCGGTTTGCCTTGATTCCAAGTTCCTGTTTTCAGCTGCCAGAGCGGCCTGCCTTCGTTTTGGATTGCTTTCTTTGGGACTCACTCCGCTTTGGAGAGCTTTTACAGTTTTGCCTTGGGAATTACTTTTGCGTCTTACCTTTATCTGTTTGGACTATATTATTCTAAATAAAAGTAGTTACTAGAGCCGATTGTGTGTGTGTGTGGTCTAGGAGGGGGGGGGGCATGTTCCTGGTGTGAGACGCAACAGTAACATGGGAAAAACATGATTTCCTGTTCATGAACAAATCATTTTTTGAAAGTTTTGTTCTCATGATCTGAGATCCAATTACAACACAATGGACATGATCCAAAAGGAACTCCTATTTGCCACATCCCAATAACCTATCTGTTAGGCTTGGTTAGGTTCACCGGAATGATTATGAAATCTGAATAAATTCATATTAAAATCACTTTAGAAGCGTTTTTGAAGCGATGTAAGCAACCTGGAAGAGAAGTTGCCAATTCAAAGCCACAGGTGCCATTTTTGGGAAGAAATAGGCTGGGGAGCAGAGCCGGGGGGGCAGGCAGGACTCTGCCCGGGGGCTCTGGCTGCCTTTCAACTGGCTGTTTTCCACAAGAGGACGTGCAGGACTCGCCCTCAGCCTTGTGAGGCTACTCTGTCACTCATCCCTTCCCCGCCTTGTGCACCTCCAAGAGATGGGCCAGGTAGAGAGAGAGAGAGAGAGAGAGAGAGAGAGAGAGAGAGAGAGAGAGAGAGAGATTGCTTCACAGGGCTCGAAAACTGGGATCAGTCCCCACAGCCATCCAAGTTCTTTGGGTTCATGGAGCCCGAATATAATAATAATAATAATATTGTTTATTTCTATTCCGCTCTTCTCACCCCGAAGGAGATTCAGTGTGGATTACAATACACATAGGACAGATAGTCCCTGTTGGAGACATACAGTTTTACATATAGACAGTACAGTGCAGTTTTTTTAGAAGGGTTTCTTCTTCCTGGCTGCGTCACAGGGTCATACAGGATGTGGATACTCCATTATAACGTCATTGTTGTTGTGTCCTTGTGTCATTGCGTCTTTGCATCACAAGGGGGTGCTGTTGTTCCATCCTCATGACCGGAGCTCTGTTTCCCCACTTCCGCATTTCACCTCTCCCGACAGCCGAAACTTCCAGACGTTGTCAAGTCTGTGTAAAAATCCTTCCCCACTTTTACGTGGTCCCCATTTGTTGTTTATTCACAGCTAGACTTTTTGAACTGCTTGGGTGGGCAGTGGACAGGGCATATATAGCTGGTTGTCCAGGCCAGTTTGGGGGATTCGGGGATTCGAACTAGTAAGCTTCCAGTTGCAAACACAGCTGTGTTGCCACTGTGTTATCTCCCCGAAGGAATGAGAGGGCGCCCACCCTCTATCCCAACCCCCATTTCTCCCCCAATTCTTACCAGAGGGGCCTGCTGGCAGTGCTACCCCCCCCCCCCCAGGAAAGCCCTGGGTTATGTGATGGAGTGGAGACTGAAACCCAGGAAATAACAGGAATTTAAACCCCCTTCCTCTCTGATTTTAGTTAAGTGTAGAAGGGTCCTAAGAAAAGAGTACAGAAAGTAATAAAAGCTTATTTGGTGCAGAGATCATTAGTTGCACTATTCTGTCTCCTATTGGCTAAAACATTACTGAACAAACTTGTCACATTCCAGTTGACATATTAAAACCCGTGCAAGATATTCTGTGTATCCCATTTTAAATTATTTTTGATTGAGGTAAAATTGGTTGTCTGCTCAGATAATGTGATTGGAAAAATAAATATACAATCCAGAAATAAATAAATGCTGATTTCTGTGAAAAATCAATCTGTTATGCAGTGCTGCCTAGTGGAGCTTTAAGGATATTCAATATATAATGTAATTGTATCTACAGCTGACAGCTACAACTTGACAGTCACTGCAACTGCTTGCCTTTAAGGATTTACAACAAATGTGCTGATTAATAAATTATCAATATTTTGATGAGGTTAAATCAGAATCCAGATCAGAGGTGGCAAACTGATTTCTAAAATGACTTTCAATTTGTGAATCTATGATATTTAAATCTGTGAGTTCAATGGGAACTCGGCATTAAAATGAAATGTGGTATCAAAGTAACATCTGGATATTTCTTCCCTAAGAAATCCCTATGAAATCTATGGGGTCACCATAAGTCTACAACCAACTTGAACATGCACACATATTGTTGTAATTGAGTCTTCAGCGTCTCCTGCTAGTAGTGATAAGGAAGATGCTGAGTCAGTAGCATCTAGCAGTAATATGGAATGGGATACGTCTCTAAGTAATCAAGACATGAGCTGAGAGAAAGAGGGCTGCTAGTGATTCTAGTCTTGAGGGTGTCAGGATCATGAAATCTGAGCTGGTGTTGCTCTGATTTCCTGACCTGCCTGCATTTGTTCTGGTCTCTTGAATCTGCTCACGAGATAAGATATCTCCAGGTGTTGGCCTTGGGAGGCTTGGGCCACACCACACCAACATGAGAAGCACTGACATGAATATTGCTGACTCAGGAAGGATATGATGAAATATCCACTGGACATTGGGACTACTGGGTCAGAGGGGATATGATGCAACCTCTGCTGGGCATTGCATGCTAGGGGGGTTGGGCCTTTGGGATGATGGACAGGTGATGGGGGTGTGTTTTGTATATAAGCTGTGTTTGTTCCTTGTGATGCCAGTTCTGGCATCAAAGGTGTTATACCTGCAATAAATCTCGTTGGATCAAGTTGCCGTGTGCGTGTGCTTGCCGTGTGCTTAAGGTCCCTACAGACGTATTGTGGCGTTTCTCACAGAGGGTTTGGAGCAGAGAAAGAAGATCCGGCAGATACTTAGAGCTCCTTCAGATTCTGAAAACTCTGAAGGTTTTTCTGTGAATGAAGAAATAGGGTCAGAGGAAAGTGATACTGACCTAGACTGGACTTTGGTTCAGGAAGTAAGGGATGTGTGTAATGAAGAGTCTAACGCTGATACCTTTCTAGCTTTGATAGTGATTCAGACTGGCCTTCTGAGGCTTCAGGGACAGACTGGGATACTTTAAGTTTCCAGGATTGTTGGCAAAATTGGAGAAATGCACAAAGCACAGCAGCTGTAGGAAATGAAACAGCTGCTGCCCCTGATAAAGGGTCCGACACCTAAGGGCTATATAATGAATGGGTTTATGAGGCTGCCTTGCGGCGGTCAAAAAGTTGATCTAGTGCTTTTGTCTGGCGTTCCTGTGATCTTTGGCATCTTGGCATCGTGTGTCTTGTTCCTGGTTCCAGTTACTCTTGCTACCGTGTATTCCTGTTGCGGGGTTTTATCTCCGCTGAATCTGCTCTCCTGTGACCCTTGGACCGTCTCCTCTTTTCCTCCGTCATTCTCCTGCCCTTGATCTTTGGACCGGCTTATGACTACTCTTCTGGATCATCCCACATCGGACATCGCAGACGGACATCTTGAATTTGTTTTGCATCATGCTTCAGGGTTTTTGTTTGGTTTCCTGGGATTTTTGAGGGTTTTTAGCCGAGTTGCCTGCTTTTTTGTTCGTCCCCTTTCCATTTGATTGATTGATTGATTGATTGATTTTATTATTTATGAGTCACCCTCCACGTCAGTGCTCCGGGCGACTTACACATAAAACACATAAAACAATTCAATAGTTAAAAGCTAAAAGAATAGGAAATTAGTTAAAATAGTTCCAGTAACTCAGGCTAAGTCTGGGAGGTGACCTTAGCCGTAAGCCTTTCGGAAGAGCCAGGTCTTCAATGCGGTCAGGAACTGGGGCATGTCCAGGATAGCTCTCTGCTCCGCCGGCATCAGGTTCCAAAGAACACAGGCTCTCCGTCTTGTGATGTCGAGGCGGGCCTCACTCACACCTGGAATGCGGAGAAGGTCCCTGTTCACTGAACGCGCGACCTTAAATGGACTGGTTCGAACAAGCGGTCTTTTAAATAAGCTGGGCCGGCGCCATGGAGGGCCTTAAAGGTAAGCGACAAGATCTTGTGGATGGCTCTGAGCTCGACTGGCAGCCAGTGCAGGCACTGTAGAGATGGCGCAATATGGCATCTCAGCGGTGTCCCGGTGAGGAGTCTGGTGGCTGCATTCTGCACTAGCTGGATTTTACGGGTGGTTGACTGCGGCAACCCCACGTACAAGGCATTACAGTAGTCCAGCCGTGATGTCACTGTGGCATGGACCACCGTAGCCAGCGCATCTGATGGAAGGTAAGGTGCCAGTTGATGTGCCTGGCGTGAGGTGGAAGAAAGCTCCCTTACTTGTCGCAGCAACCTGGGCCTCCAGTGAGAGTCTCGAGTCTAGTATCACACCGAGACTCTTCACCGACGGGCCGGGATCAGCGGCTCTCCCTCAAAGAGAGGCAGCGGAATGGGTGGCTCTGGGCGTCCCGGCCATAGAATCTCTGTCTTTGATGGATTGATCTTGAGTTTGTATGAGCGGAGCCATCTGGTCACTGCCTCTAGTCCTTGTCTGAAATTCTCAGGCACCGATGTTACGCCTGGCTCAAGCTTCAGCAGGAGCTGGGTGTCATCTGCATATTGATAGCATCCAAATCCAAAACTTCTGGCTATGCTTGCCAGGGGTTGGACGTAGATGTTAAAAAGCGTTGGTGACAAAATGGTGCCTTGGGGGACTCCACAGTCCAGGGTGGATTTCTTGGACACTTGGCCTCGCCACTCAACACGCTGTGAACGGCCCGAGGGGAAGGAATCGAACCAGGCCAAAGCTGTGCCTTGAATCTCAATGGCTGATAGTCGCCGCAACAGCAGGTCATGGTCCACCGTGTCGAACGCCGCGGTGAGGTCGAGCAGCACCAGGATAGCTGAACCTCCCTTCTCCAATTGGCGGCGGATGTCGTCCGTAATGGCCACCGGAACGGTCTCGGTCCGGTGACCGGAGCGGAAACCCGATTGGCAGGGGTCCAGGCTTCCTGAGGTTTCCAGGAATTCTTGTAATTGGATCGCTGCTGCCCGTTCAATCAGTTTCCCAAGGAAGGGTAGGTTTGAGACCGGACGGTAGTTTGCCGGCGTCGCTGGATCCAGATTCGCCTTCTTCAGCAGCGGGCGGATTTGATTGTTCAATAAACATTTTGTTACCCTCTTTTACATCTGGGCTTGGCTTACTTGGTCTCTGTGCTATGACACATATACTTGTATTTAAATGAGGACTAAGCTAAGCATTTGACTTAGCAGGATGTCTCGGGAATAGAATGATCTTGAAGATCAAACCTTCTCATGTCCTGTTATCAAGCCAGATGTCACTCATCCTATATTTGTGTATTTCATTTTTTTCTGCAAAAGCTTCACACATGTGTAAATTTTAGTGTGAAAATCATTGACCTTTTTATCTGTATTTAATTCAAATCTGCAGAAGTGGTGTTTCATGTTTGTACCATGTTTGTACCATGCATTACATGTCAGTGCACATTGTGCAGTTGGTTATAAAACATCACAATTCATCAACAAGATAGGTTTGCACAACTGCCCCATTAAATCCATGAGAGTAAAGTTACACTTTGTCTCCTCAGCATTGGATCTCAGCCAATGTTTTACAATACTGTCTGTCAAGGGAAAATCAATTTGATATTACACTACAATTTTGCCATGCTGTCTGTCAATTTGATACCAACGATGCATTGTACTGTACTGTACTTTATTACTTCATTTATGTCCTTCTTGACCCTCTCCTCCCAGGCTGGGATTCATGCCAGTTTACAAGATTTTTAAAGAACAGTAAAAACACAGGTGGAGAAAAACATACACAAATTTGTTTGAAATGGCATTGAACCTTTTGTTGGATGGTTGTTTATTCATTCAGTCACTTCTGACTCTTCATGGCCTCATGGGCCAGCCCACGCCAGAGCTCCCTGCCGGTCATCGCCACGCACAGCTCCTTCAAGGTCAAGCCAGTCACTTCAAGGATAACATCCTTCCATCTTGTCCTTTGTTTGAGTAAAACCATCTTAATCGTATTAAGTTTTTTAAAAATGATTAAAAAGTAGCACTGCCATCTAAGGAAGCCCTTTTACATTTAAAAATGCCATTTTTAAAAAAACAGTTGGAATAAGATGACTTCCTATGCCAAATAAAAGATAGCAAAGAAGGGGAACGATCTATCCACATTAGAAAGGGAGTTCCAGAGTTTATGAAAGTGGACCAAAGGACTATGGAATTAATGCTCAGCTGGTGCTGAGAATGGATGGCAGGCCGGATACCATACCCGATTGTTTCCATCAATGCCTTGAAGCTGTGACTCGATGGCTGCGTGCCAGCCGGTTGAAGGTGAATCTGTCGAAGACAGAGGTCCTATGGCTGGGTCGCCCTGGGTTGGATGGGTGCCAGCTGCCTGCCCTGGACGGCGAGCTTTTAAGCCCGTCGCCTTCAGTAAAAAGCCTGGGGCCCCAATTGTACCCACTGCTATCGATGGAGATGCAAATCTCCACGGTATGCAGGACTGCGTTATTCCATCTACGACAGGCTAGGCGGGTGGCTCCCTACCAGCCCAGGAATGACCTGGCTACGGTGATCCAGGCAATGGTCATCTCGAGACTGGACTACTGTAACGCCCTCTACATTGGCCTTCCTTTGTCATCAATCCGGAAACTCAAGCTGGTGCAGAATGCTGCTGCTTGACTACTGGTGGGAGCACCCGCATGAGAGCACATTGCACATATTCTGCAGCAACTGCACTGGCTACCAATAGAGTACCGGATTGTTTTCAAGGTGCTGGTATTGACCTTTAAGGCCTTGTATGGTCTAGGGCCGGTCTACCTTACCCCATATGTTTCCCCGAGCTCACTGCGTTCGGAAGAGCAAAATCTTTTAGTAGTTCCATCTATCCACTCCTGCCATCTGTCAACAACTAGATCGAGAGCCTTTTCCATAGCGGCGCCGTCGCTATGGAACTCAATGCCAGAGGAAGTCCGTGCCATCAAGGAACTGGCCCTATTTCGGAGAGCCTGCAAGACGACCCTTTTTAGGCAGGCCTTTAATATAAATGGCTCCTGATAAAGCTGCCCAAGTCCTTGAGTCCAATGTAGCTTGTTCTTGTTTTTATGCTTTGTTTTATATTGTTGTTATTAAATTGAAATGTTGCTATTTTACTATTTGATTTTATGTAAACCACCCCAAGCCTGCTGGAAGAAGCAGTATATAAACATGAACAATAAATAAATAAATAAATAAATGCTAGGGGAGTTGTTGTTTTACAAGGTCTTTGGCTTTCTCTGTCAAATAGTATTGTAGCCCCACTAAACTATAAGTCCAAGGAGATAACTTCCATTGCAGAATATCCCCCCCCCCCGGAAATACATTAAACTAGAAGTTTTATTTTTTTTAAAAAATAACAAACTAATATCAAAATGTGCATAAAACTAAGGCTACAAACTGTGTTTTGCCAGAAAAAAATCTTGCTTCCTAGAAATTCCTAGAAATTTCCTGTGGAGATGCACCTGGGAGTGGGGGGTAGTTAAGAGTTATTAAAAAAGTGGGATTACATGTGAAGACCAGGCTGTTTTTCCAACCCTGGATCAATAATGTTTGTGTGGCTCTTGTGGAACAGGTCATAAAAGGGCCCTCACACCTGAGACAGCCCTGCTAGATGGCATTGCAGAGAAGCAATGTTGGCAGCATATAAAATAGCTCCTTCCCCCATTCCTATGTGACAGGAGGAGTCCAGCAGGATCTTAATGGTGGCTGGGTAAGTTCTTTTAATTTTAAGGCCTTTTTGAGGGAGGTTGATATCTGAGGAAAGTACATATTTTAGGGGGTGGTGTGGGGACTTAAACAGGTATCCAAATGGGTTTCTTCAACTTGCTTCAGTGCATGTTTAAATGCTGTCTGGAAGCTGCCTTGGTCTCATGGTGGTCAGAAGACCTCGTGTGGGTATGTTTGGGTGATTCTTTGGCAAATTGTCTTGCTATAATAGCACAGTCTGTCTCATCCTAAACCTTAGCAAATGTTAATTTGGTTTCTACATTTCTGTCCACAAAATTTGAGGTAAGGCAGATTTAGAGGACAGAGGTTGCTCCAAGACCTAGACCAGTGTTTCTAAACCAGTGTGCCGGGGCACACTAGTGTGCCGTGAGCGATCATCAGGTGTGCCGTGGGAAATTGGAACCTGTGGGGTGGGGGAAGAGTCTAGTGTGTTGAAGTATAAAACCCTAAGAAACCTACCTCGATGAAGGCACAAAATTACAAACACCCCCCTCCCCACCCGTTGTTTACTTGGTCTCTCCCTCTCCATGCATTGGGAAAGCCCGCCTCCCTTTCCCCAAGTAGAGACCTCCTCTTGCCTCCTGGGGGTTCTGTGTGGGAAGTTTGGCCCAGTTCTATCATTGGTGGAGTTCAGAATGCTCTTTGATTGTAGGGGAACTATAAATCCCAGCAACTACAACTCCCAAATGTCAAGGTCTATTTCCCCTGAACTCCATCTGTGTTCATATTTGGGCATATTGAGTATTCATGCCAAGTTTGGTCCTGGTCCAACATTGTTTGAGTCTACAGTGCTCTCTGGATGTAGGTGAACTACAACTCCAAAACTCAAGGTCAATGCCCACCAAACTCTTATAGCATTTTCTCTTGGTTATGGGAGTTCTGTGTGGGAAGTTTGTGTCTTTCTGCCATTCCTGCCAGGATATCTATGTTGTGTTCATCGAAACAGGCCCAGGTTTCACACTGAGTGTATAAATACATTTTAAAACATATTAACTATATGTATTACTGTGTTTGAGTGTCATTTTGTGTCATTTTGGTTGGTGGTGTGCCCCAGGATTTTGCAAATGTAAAAAGTGTGCTGCAGCTCAAAAAAGGTTGGGAAACACTGACCTAGACTACCAGTACCAATGTTTAAGAAACTTAGTAAAAAGGTATGCACCAGGAATGTGGCGCAGCTGGCTGGGAGTCGGCTGCATAAGATATCTACTGACCAGGAGGTTATGAGTTTGAGGCCTGCCCAGGTCAGGGTGAGCTCTCGACCAATTGTGTAGCTCGTTGTCTGTCTATATATGTTGTATGTCTATGGTGTATATAATTTTTTTTAAAGTAAAGTAAAGTAAAAGTTATGCATTTTTCCTTGGGTTTCTGAAAATAAAATATACCCACATGGAGTTCAGCTATATTTCTCAGTAATAATAATAATAATAATAATACACTTTATTTATATTCCGCTCTTCTCACCCCGAAGGGGACTCAGAGCGGATTACATCACACATACGGCAGACAGTCCCTGCCGGATCCACATACAATTACATACAATATACAAACATATGACAAGTACAATTTTAGAAGGATTTTTCTTCAGGCTGCGTCACACATGATGGGGTTGTTCCATCACGTCATTCCGTCATTCCGTCATCAAGTCACAAAGGGGTGCTGTTGCTTCACGTGATGGAGAGCCTCTGTTTTTCCGCATTCCAAGTACGATCTTACTTTTATTTAGGCATTGTAAGTCCTGCTTTTGAAAAATTCTTTCTTCAGGTGGTTTCAGTTTTATCTAATCACAGCTGAGCTGTTTTCGAACTGTTGGGTGAACAGTGGACAGGGTTCACAGCTGGGTGTCCAAACCAGCCCGGGATTCGAACTTGCAATCTTCAGATTGCTAGCACAGCTGCTGTTACCGCTATGTTTTCTCTCCGGCAACATTGCAAAATATGTCTGAAAATAGTGACAACTTCTTCAAACAGAATTTTTATTATTATCCCTGACATTTTCAGATCATGCACTGTAGCACAGCAGTTCTCGTGTGTGCCTGGGGACCAGGGAACAGCACCGGGGGTTCCATTAGCATTAGGGCCTGCACCGGCAGAGATAGATTCTGAAGAGGATTTGGAAGGGTTACCTGAAGGAGCGTTTCCCATCACTGGGCCCCTCTCTCCCACTGAAAGCTTGGCTTGGGATGAAAGTTGGCTTGACCCCTATGCAGACATAGATGAAAGCCAGGTGCAAATGGAAAGCAGTGATAGTGGAAGTTATGAGCATCCGGGGGGAGAGGGTCACAGGAGCTTCTAAGTGAAAACATGGAAGAAAGCGGCTGGGAAGATTCTAGGGAGGAGAGCTCTCATGGAGATAGGGACCCAGCTGCTGAGAGACAAGGTCGACCCTTTGATAGGAGAAGTAGCATTGAGTCCAGGAGAAGGGGATGGCACCGCAGCCTAGACAGGCCGAGGTCCATCAGCAAAGATTGAGACGACAAGGCCTAGAGCGTCGGGGACCTCGGCCGAAAGATTAAGTATAGCATCCGTGGGAACGATCCCCAGTGCTTCGCCACGTCTCTTCTGAGCAGACGTGTAGCGAAGTGGGTCACGGAGCTAAGTTGGCTAGTGGCCACCAAGTCTTGCCTTGCATTTACCTTGCCTTGTTCCTGAATCCGCATTGCTGCGCGGAGCCCTGCTTAAGCCTGTGGATTGCCTTGCCAAGCTGTTTTGGACATTGATTGCTTCAAGCCTTTCGGATTACTTTGCTATTTTTATGGACATTATACCTTTTGAACTGTTCTATATTCAATAAAGTAGTTAGCCTTCAGTCCGTCTCTGTGTGTGTGATTAAGGGGCCGGTCAAGTCCGTGCATCGTGACATGCACACATATTATATACACAAACACCTCCACTCTTGCTAATTGTGTCTGAGGGCGCTACCAGACAGCACTAAATCATGAGTTTTAGTGAGGGGGAAAAATCCTGGGACTTCTGGAGAGGTCCACATATAGTCCTGTTGGTACCGGGATTTGTGCCTCAATTGCCCACACTTGATGCTTTGTTCTGAGATTTAGAGGCTCCCAAGATGGTCACCATAGGACTTTTGCCTGGCGGTTTACAAATTTTTAACTTTTAAAACTGGTAGTTTAAAAAAAATAAAAAACCCGCGAAATGCGGATATATGAAGATTCATTTATGAAGTTCACCGCAAACCTTCCATTCTATGTGCAGGGCAGATAAACTGTGCCCCCCCCCCCCCACACACACACACATTTCATAAAGTTTCTGGCACACAAACAGAGTTTTTGCCTTCTACTCAAGTGTCACCTTCTTTTTTAGGAACTGACCAATCAGGAAATTTTTAGATGAAGGGGGGAAAAAGAGAACAGGATAGTCCATTTGAGAAGGTGAATAAGAAATGTTTGAGAGGGGAGAAGAAAGTGGCAGGAGATCTGTACGAACAAGAAGAAATAGTAGAGGAAATTTTTCATACATGGAGATTGGACATGGAAATACAGAGGGAAGACATCCAGAGGGAAATAAGTAATATAGCAAAAGAAAAGTATAATGTATTAAGGGAAGCCAGAAGGAAAATGTTACAAAAGTGGTACAAAACTCCTGCACAACTTTCACGCTTTGTACCAGGGATGAAAGAGAGGTGTTGGCATGGCTGTGAACAAAGACGGGTGTTCAACCGTACCCGATAATTTCCATCTGTGCCTTGAAGCTGTTACTGGATGGCTGCGAGCCAGTAAGTTGAAGGTGAATACAGCTAAGACGGAGATCCTGTGGTTGGGTCGTCCGGGTGGGGTGGAGATCCAGCTTCCTCCCCTGGACGGCGTGACATTATGTCCATCATCGACAGTTAAAAGTCTTGGTGTTACTCTGGACTCTCGACTGATGATGGAGACGCAAATCTCCGCCATTAGTTGAGTTGCTTTTTTCCATCTCCGTCAGGTGAGGAAGCTGGCTCCCTGCCTCTCACGCCACGACCTAGCCACAGTGGTCCAAGCCACGGTCATCTCGAGACTGGACTACTGTAATGCTCTCTACGTTGGCCTTCCTTTGTCGGTGATCCAGAAACTGAAGCTGGTCCAGAACGAGGCAGCTGGACTGTTGGCTGGCGTCACAATGACCAGCCACATAACACCTGTCCTGCGGGAGCTGCACTGGCTACCAGTGGAACAGCAAATCACCTTCAAAGTGTTGGTACTGACCTTTAAGGCCTTGAACGGTCTGGGGCCAGTGTACCTCAGGGACCGCCTTATCCCATACTGTCCTGCTAGGTCACTACGTTCAGAGGTGGGTCAACTTCTAGAAGTGCCCGGCGTTAAAATATATCATCTGACGGCCACAAGATGGAGGGCTTTCTCAATAATTGCCCCCACCCTATGGAACGCACTGCCTTCCGGAGTCCGTGCCCTTACGGACCTAGGGGCATTCCGGAAGGCGTGCAAAACCCTCCTATTTTGGCAGGCCTTTGGATGTTAATGCTAGACTTGTAGGCTACTCCGCCTCCTGCATTGTGTATGCCGATGTAGCTATACACACCTGGGCCACCGGCTTGCTGTGCATTGTACTTTGTATTTTACTGTGTTTCAATGTGTTTTATGGTGTTTTTATTCTGTTTTTAATCCGAACTTGGTGTAAGTCGCCACGAGCCACCTGGGAGTGGCGACTCACGAATTTGAATTATAAATAAATAAAATAAATATGATATGGGAATGTGATAGAGTGCAAGAATACTGGAAAATGATTGAAGGAGAAATCAATAGGATGTTAGATTTACATATAGTAACTAGCTGTACCCGGCACGCATTGCTGTGCCCTATTTAGGAGATGCGAGAAAGTCTGAGTATGTAAGGGTTGGAATTGTTGTTAGTGAATTGGGTGTTTTATGTTTGTGCCTCAGCTCTTTGCCTGCAGTCCTTCGGGTTTGACTTGTACCATGGCCAGGACGGATCAGCTTGGGGAGGGCTTGTCCTGTCAGGGGATCTCTATCTTCACAGGTGCATCCAGTGTCTGTTGGGGGACTGTTAAAAATCCTTTCCATATCCTTTTTAGCCACCTTTCTCAAGATCTTCATGTCTAGCTTACTTTCTGCTCCTCTCTTTTCAAGATGTCCTGCTCTGTGTCTTTTGCACCCATTGGTCGATGTCCGATGAGACTTTCCTCATGGACAGACCATCTGAGGGAGCTCTTCCAGCGCTGGGCATCAGAAGGTACTTGGTGATGACCTCCATCCCTTGGAGCCAGCATATAGAGGGGCTGGAGCACCCTCCTAGGCAAACCCCATTGTTGCTGGATGGTCCTCTTATTAATGTGGAATTCCAAGCCACTGGAGATCTTTTGGGACTGGAGGAAGAGCTCCCTTGAATGGTGTTGATCTCCATCATGGTCTTCTGATTTGAAAGTGTTGGAGGAGGCTCTGGCAGTCATCTGACAGTTTGTTATGGGTCGGAATGTTCATGATGGCTGGCCAGTACAGCAGTTATGCAAATCCGCCCTTATTGGCAGCCAATCATGCTGTCAGAATGTAGAGGCTGGGGGAGTCTTTGGCAGCCCTGGAGGATGCTGGGAAATGTAATTTTTTTACTCGTTGTTTTGGGGGCCTTTTAGGTTTGGGGGGGAGACTGTTTCTTTGCTACAAACGTACCTTGCTTGAGGCCTATTTCTGTTGGCAAGTTTTGTGTTTCTGCGTTGTAAGGTTTCTCTGTTTGAGGTAGTCTTCACATGACGACTGTTCCTTTATATATATAGATAATATAAATGTATTACATGCACGGATATTAGGAGTGAAGAATATGCAAAAAGAAAAATTGATTGACAAATTAATAGTGTGTGCACAAATAATTTTAGTGAGGGGTTGGAAGGATAAAACAAAATGGACATTGACTAACTAGCATAACTATATAATTAATTTGTTAAATGTGGAAATAACACATTGTAAATGGAATAATATAGATAAAATTGAAAAGATAATAATAAAAGAGGATGTGGGAACTAGTTAGAAATTATTTAGAAAATGTGTTAAGAGGTGGAGTAGAAAAATTAAGACTGAGACTGATATTTCAAATGAAACCTCTATAGTTTGATGTATAAACTGTATGTATAAGGGGAGGGGAGGGGGGGAAATCCAATAAAAAAGTTTGGTTTTTTTTTAAAAAAGGAACAAGCATCTAAAATTGGACCCTTTGCTGACCATGGAGGCCCAGGTCTCCATGGTCAGCAGGGTGTCGTTTTTCCATCTACGACAGGCTAGGCGCCTGGCCCCCTACCTGTCCAGGGATGACCTGGCCACGGTGATCCAAGTGACGGTCATCTCGAGGCTGGACTACTGTAACGCCCTCTACATTGGCCTTCCCTTGTCGACAATCCGGAAACTCAAGCTGGTGCAGAATGCCGCTGCTTGCTTGCTGGTGGGAGCACCAGTGAGGGAGCACATTACTCCCATTCTCCGGCAACTGCACTGGCTTCCTATTGAGTACCGAATTGCCTTCAAGGTGCTGGTTTTAACCTTTAGGGCCTTACACGGTCTGGGGCCTGTGTACCTAAGGGACCGCTTTACCCCGTATGTTCCCCCGAGATCACTGCACTCGGAAGAGCAGAATTTGCTGGTTGTTCCATCGTCCCGCTCCTGTCATTTGTCCAGTACGAGACAGCGAGCTTTCTCTGCTGCAGCTCCTGTACGCTGGAATTCGCTCCCTGACCACATTCGAGCGATCCCTGCACTTGTCCCTTTTCGAAGGGCATGTAAGACTGTCCTTTTCAGGCTGCCGTTCGGCTAAATCCAATGTAATTGGTGCGCTCGCCCGAGCCAAAGAACCGTAATCCTGTCATCATTATGGTCATGTATTGTGTTTTTATTGCATGTTTTTATTGTGTGTTTTTATTGTATTTTTTACTGTATGCTTTATGTGCTGTAATCCGCCCCGAGCCTGCAGGGAGGAGCGGAATATAAAACTGAATAATAAATAAATAAATTAAATAAATAAAATCTGGGAACAACCCTAGATTTAAAAAAGCCCATGATTTCAGATTGCAGTGACATATAGACATGCAAAGATCCAGATATTCAGCTCAAAACCGGGATATTCCTGCACCTGAAAATCTAGCTTTTTTTTTGCCTTTTATAGTGATTACTTCCAGGTTTACAGGGAACAACATCTGGCCACCCTCCTGTTTGCTGTGGAAACTACTTGGATAAAGGTACTGTCTGGATGGGCCCTAAGGCAGCCTTTGAACTTATAGGCAGCACACAACCTTTGACAGTTGCACAATACGAAAGCAAACTGTATGAAGCAAACATAAGAGTCATCGTTCTATTTTGTTTTCTTGAATAAAAATTATACTATGCATAAAAATGACTTGTCATTCTGGGCTGAATGTACTATGCCTTGAATATTATATCTCATTTTATAATGATAAATGAGGCAAAGAAGATGCCCAAGGGAAACCATAACAGACTTGATAGATAAGTGTCTTTCCATTCCTGTGTTGAGGACCTAGTCAGAATGCAAATCTGCCTCCCTAAAATATATTATTTATCCTCAATACATCATAATGTTTTTACATAACAAAAAACAGAGGATACAAAAATATATAGTTTTAAATTCAATCCCCTGATTTCAATGGTGAATTTAAATAATTTTTAGGATAAAAAGACACTAGAATATGCAGAGACTATAAAAGGCCTGACGCTCATTTGCAAACTTTATGATACATCTACAATTACAGTCTTTTCATATCTTCCCATCCCAGCCAGCAGGGAAGGTATCTCTGGCGATGTCAGAAGAGGAAGCAAAGTATGAAAATAAATGCATCAGCTTTGGGGAAGATAACACATCCCAGGAAAGGATGGGGAGCATTGTCACCCTCCAAGGGGTTGTTTGTGGGGATTTCACTTTCTGGAAGTCCAAACAACACACTTTTGGCCCTGATTTGTTCAGCGTCATTCCCCAATATCAACAGTCATTCTTTTATCCTGTAATAAGTGCTGCAATAAACTAAATAAAATAAAATGAACCAATATTTTTTGTCAATATTTTTACAGATGCAAAGCATCATTCTCAAGATGTGCTCTCTCATGTTATATGTGGTGCCAAGGTGTGGTGTTCCAGCCTAGTCAGCCCAGTGGTCAGAGTCAGGCACCGGGGGTCAGCTTGAAGATGATGAATGGTCAGATGGGTATGGGTCTCGAAACAAGAGTTTGCAATGGGATGATGAATGGCTAGAGCAGCGGTTCTCAACCTGGGGGTCGCGACCCCCAGAGGGGTCGCCTGGCCATTTCGGAGGGGTCGCGGCGCCATGTCCATTGGCCCCGCCCCCTCCACCAGGCTGTGCGGTGATGCCTCTTGTCCATTTTTTGCCAGGACGAGAGGCATAATGCGAGGCCAGGCTGCGTGGTGCAGCCTTCCTCGCCTGGCTTTTGTTGCTTGCCAGGCCCTACGGGTGGCGCGAGCTAAGCGAGGGGCGTCCCGTGAGACAAGGCCACGTGGTGGTACCTCCCTTTCCTGGCTCGCGCCGCCCACCGGGATTGGCAAGCGGCAAAAGCCAGGCAAGGGAGGCTGCACCGCAACAACCTGGCCTCGTGGGAAGCCCCTCACCTGGCTTTCACCACTTGCCAGTCCCGACTGGCAGCACAAGCCAGGCGAGGGACTTCCCGCGAGGCCAAGCTGCACAGTGGGCCTCCCTCACCTGACTTCTGCCGCTCGCCAGTTCCGGCGGGCGGTGCGAGCCAGGAGAGGAGTTTCCCGCAAGGCCAGGCCGCACGGGAAGCCAGGCGAGGGACTTCCCGTGAGGCCAAGCTGCACAGTGGGCCTCCCTCACCTGACTTCTGCCGCTCGCCAGTTCCGGCGAGGCGGCGCAAGCCAGGCAAGGGGGCTTCCCGTGCGGCCTGGCCTCGCGGGAAACTCCTCTCCTGATTCGCACCGCCCGCGGAACAGGCGAGCGGCAGAAGTCAGGTGAGGGAGGCCCACCGTGCAGCTTGGCCTCTCACGGTGCAAGCCAGGTAAGGGGCTTCCTGCAAGGCCAGGCTGCGCGGCTGGAGGCAGCTGTGCGGGAAGCGCCGGCTGCCACAGCTTCCCTCATGGCTGCCTCCATGAGCAGAAGCAGAAGCTCAGCCTCGGTGGGCTGCAGTGGCAGGCGCTCGCGAGCTGCTTAACTCAGACGGAGGCTGCACAGGGCCTCCGCTGGCCTCCTCAGTCAGTTTCACCCAGCCTCGCTGCTCATGAGGGCCCTGTGCAGCCTCTGTCTGAGTTAAGCAGCTGGCGGCGCGCCTGCCACTACAGCCCGCGGAGGCTGAGTGAAGCTGGCTGAGCGATAGCGCTTCCAGCCTCCACACTGCTGCTGTCCTTCCTGGGCCTAACTGGGGCCCAACAGAGCTACGCCGCTCTTTGGCCTGCACTGGGCACCGAGGGCGCAGCAGAGGAGGACCTCTGCTCACAGCGACCTGCCTGCCTGCCTTCCTGGGTCAGGTTTGTTATTATTAAGGCTGGATGGTCATCTGTCAGGGGTGCTTTGATTGTGCTTTCCCTGCATGAAGGCAGATTGGGGGTTGGACTAGATGGCCCTTAGAGGTCCCTTCCAATTCTGTTGTTCTTTTGCTGTTGTTGTTACTATTATTATTAAGCATGGGTGGCCATCTGTCACAGGTGCTTTGCTTGTGCTTTTTATGCATGAAGGCAAAAGGGAGTTGGACTAGATGGCCCAATTGGTCTCTCCCAGCTCATTATTATGGTTATTATTATTGTTGTTGTTGTTATTATTGAGGCTGGATGCCAAGTTTTGTTCAATTCCATTTCTTTTGGAGTTCAGAATGTTCTTTGATGGCAGGGGATCTATATATCCCAGCAACTGCAACACCCAAATGTCATGATCTATTATTCCCAAACTCCACCAGTGTTCAATTTTGGGCATATTGAATATTTGTGCCAAGTTTGGTCCAGATCCATAGTCATTTGGGTTCACAGTGCTCTCCGGATGTACATCTTCCATAAATCACTGTCAATTCCCCCAACCCCTTCCAATATTTTCTGTTGGTCATTGAGGTTCTGTGTGCCAAGTTTGGTCCAGGTCTGTAATTCGTGGGGTCTCAGTGGACTGTGGATGTCAGAGGTGAATCAGTTGAAGGTACTGCAGATCCCACCATTCATTGTCCATACTCCCACAAACATATTGTTTTTGTGATTAATCGCTATGCTTTAATTATGTTCTATTTCTAACAATGAAAATACATCCAGAATATCAGATATTTACATTACAATTCATAACAGTAGCAAAATTACAGTTATGAAGTAGCAACGAAAATATGGTTGGGGGTCACCACAACATGAGGAACTTTATTTAGGGGTCATGGCATTAGAAAGGTTGAGAACCACTGGGCTAGAGGGATATAGGACTGCAGATGAGTTTACTAAGGATTCCATGGAAGCTGATTCTGACTCAGACTATGAGAGGCCCAGTGGCCTTGGTTCCCAAGAGAGAGTGTCTACTCCCTTCCCAGATGAGAATTCCAGAGAAGAGGAGTTTCTTGCGTCTCACTCTGATAGTGGTGCAGCTGGGCCTGCTAACGAGCTAATGTTTGATAGAAGAGTGAGCATCAGAGATTCTAGGAAATCGTGGAATCTAAGGAAGGGGGTGAGATGCGTACCTCGAGTCTAGTTTCTTTATTAGTCTGTGCTCCCGGGCTTCTAGTCAGACCTGAAGCCACGTTCAGCTTGATCACGTCTCACAGTCAAGTCTTCAAGTTCAAGCCGACCACCGGGGCGGTTCAGACTCAAGCCCATGTTGACCGCCATTGAATTTGCCTCAAGTACCACGTTTGACCGCCGGAGCGGCCTGCCTTGTTTTGGAACTTTGCTTTCCTTGGGATGAAAGCCGCTTGGGCTTGCAGCTACAGAACTTTATTGGACTATTTTTGATTGCTCTCTTTCAGTTCTTTGGACTATCTTTATCCTTTATTCTAAATAAAAGTACATTTATTGCATCTGCCTGTGTGTGTGTGATCTAGGGGGGGCTGTCCGAGTTCTGAGATGCAACACAGGGTGACTATACAAGGCAACCTCTTATTCTCCTTTCCTATACTTAAACTATTAGGCTTGTTTGATTAAAACAAATGCTTCAAAACTCATTTCGGATGTAGGGGGTGCTGGCGGTACAATTCGATAGTCAATTCCGAATTTAACAGAAAAAAATGTTCAAAACCTTTTGAAACTTCAGAGACTTCTGAATCCTTTCCTTAATGATTTGAAAGCATTACTTCCTGTTTCGCTGGGTGGTCTTTACTTTGAAAGTAGTTGTTTTACTCCAGAAGCGGGAGGGGAGGGAAGCAAAGGGAAGAAATTCATCCACTCTGTTTGAAAATGCTTCCCAGGATTTAGAGAGATCCGAGGGGAGAGAAGGGGGTGGAAATTCATCCAGTCTGTTTAAAAACGCTTCTCAGGATCCAGAAAGTAGCGAGGGGAGATGAGAGGGTGGAAATTCATCCAGTCTGCTTTAAAACGCTCCCCAGGATCCAGAAAGAAGCGGGGGAGATGAGGGGGTGGAAATTCATCCAGTCTGCTTTAAAACGCTCCCCAGGATCCAGAAAGAAGCGGGGGAGATGAGGGGGTGGAAATTCATCCAGTCTGCTTTAAAACGCTCCCCAGGATCCAGAAAGAAGCGGGGGAGATGAGGGGGTGGAAATTCATCCAGTCTGCTTTAAAACGCTTCCCGGGATTCAGAAAGAAGCGAGGGGAGACGAAGGGGTGGAAATTCATCCAGTCTGCTTTAAAACGCTTCCCGGGATCCAGAAAGAAGCGAGGGGAGATGAGGGGGTAGAAATTCGTCCAGTCTGCTTTAAAACGCTTCCCAGGATCCAGAAAGAAGGTAGGGGAGACGAGGGGGTGGAAATTCATCCAGTCTGCTTTAAAACGCTTCCCAGGATCCAGAAAGAAGCAAGGGGTGACGAGGGGGTGGAAATTCATCCAGTCTGCTTTAAAACACTTCCCAGGGTCCAGAAAAAAGCGAGTGGGGACGAGGGGGTGGAAATTCATCCAGTCTGCTTTAAAACGCTTCCCAGGATCCAGAAAGAAGTGAGGGGAGACGAGGGGTGGAACTTCATCCAGTCTGCTTTAAAACCCTGCCCCGGATCCAGACAGAAGCAAGGGGGGGCGAGGGGGTGGAAATTCACCCAGTCTGCTTTAAAACACTTCCCAGGGTCCAGAAAAAAGCGAGTGGGGATGAGGGCGTGGAAATTCATCCAATCTGCTTTAAAACGCTTCCCAGGATCCAGAAAGAAGTGAGGGGAGACGAGGGGGTGGAAATTCATCCAGTCTGCTTTAAAACACTTCCCAGGATCCAGAAAGAAGCGAGGGGGGATGAGGGGGTGGAAATTCATCCAGTCTGCTTTAAAACACTTCCCAGGATCCAGAAAAAAGCGAGGGGAGACGAGGGGGTGGAAATTCATCCAGTCTGCTTTAAAACACTTCCCAGGATCCAGAAAGAAGCGAGGGGGGATGAGGGGGTGGAAATTCATCCAGTCTGCTTTAAAACACTTCCCAGGGTCCAGAAAAAAGCGAGTGGGGATGAGGGCGTGGAAATTCATCCAATCTGCTTTAAAACGCTTCCCAGGATCCAGAAAGAAGTGAGGGGAGACGAGGGGGTGGAAATTCATCCAATCTGCTTTAAAACGCTTCCCAGGATCCAGAAAGAAGCGAGGGGGGATGAGGGGGTGGAAATTCATCCAGTCTGCTTTAAAACACTTCCCAGGATCCAGAAAAAAGCGAGGGGAGACGAGGGGGTGGAAATTCATCCAATCTGCTTTAAAACGCTTCCCAGGATCCAGAAAGAAGTGAGGGGAGACGAGGGGGTGGAAATTCATCCAGTCTGCTTTAAAACGCTTCCCAGGATCCAGAAAGAAGCGAGGGGGGATGAGGGGGTGGAAATTCATCCAGTCTGCTTTAAAACACTTCCCAGGATCAGAAAAAGCGAGGGAGACGAGGGGTGGAAATTCATCCAATCTGCTTTAAAACGCTTCCCAGGATCCAGAAAGAAGTGAGGGGAGACGAGGGGTGGAAATTCATCCAATCTGCTTTAAAACGCTTCCCAGGATCCAGAAAGAAGCGAGGGGGATGAGGGTGGAAATTCATCCAGTCTGCTTTAAAACACTTCCCAGGATCCAGAAAAAGCGAGGGAGACGAGGGGTGGAAATTCATCCAATCTGCTTTAAAACGCTTCCCAGGATCCAGAAAGAAGTGAGGGGAGACGAGGGGTGGAAATTCATCCAATCTGCTTTAAAACGCTTCCCAGGATCCAGAAAGAAGCGGGGGATGGGGGTGGAAATTCATCCAGTCTGCTTTTAAAACACTTCCCAGGATCCAGAAAAAGCGAGGGGGAGACGAGGGGGTGGAAATTCATCCAGTCTGCTTTAAAACGCTTCCCAGGATCCAGAAAGAAGCGAGGGGAGACGAGGGGGTGGAAATTCATCCAGTCTGCTTTAAAACGCTTCCCAGGATCCAGAAAGAAGCGAGGGGAGACGAGGGGGTGGAAATTCATCCACTGTGCTTTAAAACGGCTTCCCGGGCTTAAGCTGAGGCCAGGGACCAGAAGCGGGGAAATGCTAAATCATTTCTGACTCACTGCTTCATAGCGGACATGGCAGGAAAGGCTTTGGAAGGACAAAGGGACTTCCGGTTTCCTTAAAAACTTCGAAATTGCTTCAAAAAGCAAATCTTTCTGAATTTATTCTGAATTATGAAGATTCCAACCATGCCCATTAACTATCATTTGGCATGATTTCCATCACCTTAACAGGAAATTTGTCTGCAATGGAATATCAGCATGGAGATGTGGCAATCCGCTTAATTCAGCTTCATTCTGGAGGTCATTGTAAAATATATCACCTGGCCCAATGCCATAGCTGTTCTATAGAAATGATTCCCCTGTCCCCCATTCAGGAATGAGTATTGAAACTTTTTTTCATTGATTGCTCTCGGCATTACTTCGCGACCGAAGATTCTTAGGAAGTACTCATCCCACGCTTTATACAAGCGTGTTGATGACTAAAAAGGCCAACCTGAGATAGGCAAGTTCAGTTGCAGAAAGCACAGCAGAAAGTCTCCTTGGGTGATGTTGTTTCCAAGTTGCGGTTCTTTCTGCGCTGTCATTTCTCTTTGAGACCCATTTGGCGTGTATTCCCGAAAGAGGCCGCAGCATTGTGGATGGTGCATCTCCATGCCTCCCGATGTGAGGCCAGGGTGGACCATTGTTGGTGATCAATCTGGCCAAGCCTGAGATGTTGTTTCAGGGAGTCCTTATATCTCTTTTTTGGGGCGCCTCTCTTGCGCTGACCCGTGGTGAGTTCACCGTAGAGTAGTATCTTTGGGAAGCGGTGGTCCTCCATCCTAGAGACGTGCCCTGCCCAGCGCAGCTGTGTTCTCAATAGCATGGCCTCAATGCTGGTGATCCCTGCTTGCTCAAGGACAGCAACATTAGTCACATAGTCAGTCCAGTGTATATTTAGGATTGTGCGAAGACAACGCTGACGAAAACGTTCGAGGAGTCGTACGTGTTGGCGATAGGTGACCCATGTTTCAGACCCATAGAAGAGATTAGACAGTATGATAGCTCTGTACACACTGATTTTGGTTCCTTGCCTCAGGTGCTTGTTGCTCCAGACTCTTTTGTGAAGCCTTCCAAATGCACTAAGAAGATAAGAACATAAGAAGAGCCATGCTGAATCGGACCTCAGCCCATCTAGTCCAGCATTCTGTATCACACAGTGGCCCACCAGTTGTACACGGGGATCTCGAGCAGAAGGGAGGGCAAAACCCTGACCTGCTCCCGACCCCCCACAACCAGTACCCAGGGAAATCCTGCCTGCCTCAACCAACTCCGAGGTGGCACTAAATGCCTTTGATAACCTGTGATCTATCTCTGTATCAATCTTGGCATCTGAAGAGATGATGCTTCCCAGGTAGGTGAACTGCTGAACGGACTTAAGCACAGATGTGCCTATGCTGACGTGAGGATGATGGTGTTCTTCCTGTAGTGCAGGCTGATAGAGGACTTCTGTTTTCTTCAGGCTGACTTCCAGCCCAAACAATTGCACAGGCTTAATATATACTCATATATATGTAAAAGGCAAGTTTGGGGACTAAAAATATTTTGTGGATACTGATTGAATGTTGTGATGGCTATAGCAGATTTTTAAATCACTGCATCTCATCAATGCCATTCATTAGCTACATTTGACTTGTTATTGGCCTAGAAATTAGCCTACCTTCTTAACACTTCAGTTTATAAGAAACTTGCAATATTCCCACTGGAAAATGAGGTGTTGTTTTAGGTTAGTTTTCGTCTTTCCATCCTGAAATAATTTATCTTTCATCTGCAGGACTTTATGCTGAGTCGATTGTCCAAATACAATATTTCTTTTTCATAGATTTTGAAAACCTTCAAGACCCCATGCGCCCAAGCTAATGCTGGATGACATGATTTCATTGTTCCCTCATAAATAGTGTGCAGCATATAGAAAAAAAAGTTAATTGAATGGTTTAGCTCTTTTCCTTTCCTTTTTTCTAAATTCCATTACTTATTCCATCTTGAAAACTTTCGGCTTCATCCTTCACTGATCTCTTACTTCTGCAGTGTTGAAAACCTTTTAGAAATGTGGTTAGTACCTCTTGATACAAATATCTATTTCAATTTTCTCCTTCCATTCTAATATCCCTTTTATCTGTTTTACAATTTTTCTTCATTCTTCCTGGCTATTGGTTTCGTCTCTCTGAATTTTTAATATCCTTTTTTGTCTTCTTTTTTTTTTAGCATTTCTATATATTCTCTGCAGGGATCTGCAATTCATAGTTTTCCTCCTTGAAGTGATAGCTCTGAAAACTGATTCTGACTATTAATTTTGGAGTATGTTTATTTCCATTAACTTGATACTCAGATGACATTAACTTCGGCATTGCACTTATCCACTCTAGAATATTTTTAAATACTTCTCATTTAAATGATTTACGCACCATCTTCCAATATTCATTTCTGTTTTCCAAGTCAACTCCTGTAAACGTACCCTACGTAAGATCAAATTATTTTGCCACTCCACAATGTTTTATTGTTGGAAATCTGATTAAACTTGTGATCTACATTATGATGATTTATTGGCCCGGCTTTGGTGTTGTTACTGTTTGTTTACTAATGATCAACTGCATTAGAGCTTCTCGGAGTTGTTTCTAATTACAGCTCGTTCATACATTACTCATTCAGAAGGAGAGAATTCTGCAATGCCATACCCTTCTTATTTCTACCCATTAACACCACCACTTTTGCTATGAGCATATGCAGAAATATATAGAACTTATACCAAAACTCTTTGATCTACCCTAATAATTCCAACAGTGTTTCTCCTAAGGAGAAACATCTATGCTTTTACTCTAACTTTGTATTAAATACAGCTCGACCGGAATGCTAATCTTATCAGTCTTGCTCACCGATTGCGGGAAATTTTCTATCCATGTTGGTGTTCAATATAATGAGACCGTAGTGTTCTATAGAAATGATTCCCCTGTCCCCCATTCAGGAATGAGTATTGAAACTTTTTTTCATTGATTGCTCTCGGCATTACTTCGCGACCGAAGATTCTTAGGAAGTACTCATCCCACGCTTTATACAAGCGTGTTGATGACTAAAAAGGCCAACCTGAGATAGGCAAGTTCAGTTGCAGAAAGCACAGCAGAAAGTCTCCTTGAGTGATGTTGTTTCCAAGTTGCGGTTCTTTCTGCGCTGTCATTTCTCTTGGAGACCCATTTGGCATGTCTTCTCGAAAGAGGCCGCAGCATTGTGGATAGTCCATCTCCATGCCTCCCGATGTGAGGGCAGGGTGGACCATTATGGCAAAAGCCCATCGGCTTCATTGGGATTGGTCCACGCATCATAGAATTATTGACTGCCGTTTGGGTACCTTTCTATGGGAACTATGATTTGGGGATAACACAAAGCCTTGAAAAAGACTTACTTCGGTTGCGAAAGTCGAAACGAGAGATGGGAATTCTCGACGAATGTGCCTCGTCGGCGGTGTATATCCAAATGTACTGATTCCATCAAACACCCCCCCCCCCCCGCACCCTCTATAGCGAACTTTCACCAGGAATGCAGAAGTGGTAATCAGGGGGTCGACGTTTGTGTTTCCAGAAAGTGATATTGAGTCGTGTATGGATTGTAATACTGACTTGTAACCAGTTTGAAGTGCCTGCACCTGTATAAGACATTTGGACTGTGTATTCTCTGGCACGTGGATGATAAAAGACTTTGCATTTTGATTGGACTCTAAGAAATTTCCTATACGGTAATCCCATTGGGGACTCTATTGATTTATTCACATTTTGATTGCTTTGATATTGGGACACCAGGTCCTTTGCTGTTGTTTGTGGTCTTACAGGCCCTCCGAAAAGCCTGTAGATCAGTTATTGCTCGTGCCTCCTCCGGGAGGGCGTTCCAAAGGGTAGGTGCTGCTACAGAAAAGGTGCGCTGCCGAGTCGATGCCAATCAGCACATCTTGAGTGATGGAACCTCCAATAGGTTTTGGTCCATGGACCGTAGTGGTCTCTGGGGAATGTGCAGGGAGAGGCGGTCCTTCAGATACACTGGCCCCAGACCATGCAAGGCCTTAATGGTTAACACCAGCACTTTGATGGCAATCCGGTACTCGATGGGGAGCCAGTGCAAATGCTAGAGGACTGGTGTGATGTGGCATGTTAGTGTCACTCCAGCCAGCAGTCGTTGCACAGCATTTTGCACCATCTTCAGTTTTTGGATTACCGACAAAGGAAGGCCAATGTAAAGGGCGTTTCAGTAGTCCAGTCTTGAGATGACCATGACCGTGACTAGCTCGTCACCGGAAAGATAGAGCGCCAGCCACCTCACCTGGAGCAGATAGAAAAATGCTGCTCTGCTCACGGTGGAGACCTGAGCCTCCATTGTCAGCAGAGGGTCCAGTTGGATCCCCAGGCTTTTATCCAGCAGCGACAGACTAACCACCTCACCATCCATTATTGGCAGCCGGATCAGTTTATTAATCTGTTTATAGTTGTGCACCTTTTTACCACTGAGCAAATTAGATCTTTGGACCATAATAAAGTTTTGATTAATTGTACCTGAATCAGAAATGTTCAAAAGTTTCACAAGAGATGTCATTCATCTCATCATTTCTTGAAATTGTGTTTGAATGGGCACCAGGGATCTTCTCAACATTGTTTTGCAGATCTAGCCACGGTAATCCAAGCCATGGTCATCTCTAGATTGGACTATTGTAACGCTCTTTACATTGGCCTACCTTTGTCTGTGATCCGGAAACTTAAGCTTGTGCAGCATGCAGCAGCCCGGCTGCTCGCGGGGGAGCCCACGACATGCCATATAAATCCGATTCTGCATGATCTACACTGGCTACCGATTGATCGCCGGATCACTTTCAAGGTGTTAGTTCTTACTTTCAAGGCCTTACATGTTCTGGGGCCAGTGTACTTACGGGATCGCCTAGTTCCATAAAACCCCCGAGATCACTACGTTCAGAAGACCTGAACCTTCTAACCATTCCCTCGGTTAAGTCCTTCCGCCTCACCTCAAGTGGGCGGCGAGCTTTTACCATCATTGCTCCAACCTTGTGGAATACACTGCCCCCGGAGACCCGTGCTCTCCGTGATTTGTATGCATTTCGTAGGGCATGTAAGACATTCCTATTTAGACAGGCTTTTGACGGCCTGTGAAAAATCCACTATGTCCTATTGCATTTTATTGGCTGTATTCTTTTATTGTCTTTTATGCATTGTGTTTTTATCTTCTACTTTGTAAACCGCCCCAAGCCTTTTGGGAGTGGTGGTGTACAAGGCAAATGAATAAATAAATAAATAAATAAATAAAATTACTGTACAGCCCCTCCCTCCACCCCACCACAATCCCCACATACTCACAGAATCAATATACATGGCTTTGCTTACCCATTGTTGCATTACTGCATTTATTCACTTGGGGCATCCTGTAAAAATACACCTTCTTTTAGGTAGCTTCATTATTTGTCCTGCTAAAATAATAGGGTCCACTATTATCCATGGTTTCACATATCTAGGTAAAGTCCAGGGAACATATCACTTGCTGATATGTGAGTTGTACTGTCTTAATGGTTGTATTATGCAAATGATGAGATAAAAATGTCTTAATTGGTAATCCTCCAGCTACACTAGTGCCATCATGTATGTTGTCTGCATTGACACTGGTTTTCAGTACAATTTTTGAACCAATTTTTGCATCAAGTGTTCCTGTTGAGACTCCCACAGATGGCTCACAGACACACCAAGCTAGTGAAAGTATTTACAGTTTATTCAAACAAAAACATAGACACAGTCCGGCATGAAAAAACCCACACCCAAAAAAGCCTATGAACAAAACAGAGAAGACGTCCGTCTTTCGTAGTCTTTGGCCTTTATCCCGGCTCGAAGTCTGTGTAATGCGAAGATCCATCCGAGAAGGAAAGGAGGAGTGCTTCTCAAATTCCAGGAGAGCAACACAGGAAATGATCAAACGAAACGCAGTAGTCAAGCTCGCTGGGAATCAGGAACTAAGACACGAAGAATCAAGAGCACCAGATACAGGAACTAGCAACCCACCAGCAACACCTTGGCCGACCGCAGAGTCCCAAATCCCCAGACCTTACTTTTATACCCTTACAACTCAGAGTCATCAGACTCCCCACCCAAATCTGCCTCAGTCCCCACAGCTGCAGCCCTGGGTGTGTTCCTCCAATCCTCCCACCTTTGCTGAACAGTTAAAGGACCCCAATCCGACTCAACATTCCCACTAGGCCAATCAGGATCACTTGAAAAGCCAAAAATGAGCTTTTGCTGGACTCGGCATTTAACACATTCCTGACATCCTGCACCAACGCTGAGTCCAGCTCTGTATCACTCTCTTCTGAGGTTAACTCTGCTTCAAACCCCTCAAAAGTGTCATCACTGGTAGGCTCCCTAAGTATTTGTCGGACCTTTCTCCTTTGTTCTGCACCTTCCAAACTCACAACACTTGCAGCTCTCTTCCTCCCAGCTGCAGTAATTCTGCCCAAACCTCCCTCTTCAAGTGACATGTCCGACAAAGTATCCTCCTCCCTGTTACTACCTGTAGCAACTACAGGCTCAGCTTGCTCAACTACAACAGTTCCACTTCTATCTCAGGTAAAGGAGTATGTGTGAAAAGACTGCGCACACTAAACATTTAATAGTATCCAAATTAATGAGAAACCAGAAAAAATGGGATTCTTTCAATGGCTTATTTTGTCACAGATCATTCAGATGGCAATTATAGCAGCCAGTTGTGACACTGTACCCTTTTATTCTCCCTATCCTTATGTCCTTCTTATACAGGGGTCTTGGGGAAAATATATAATATTTCCAGGTCCACTGTCCTTTTCTACCTGCTTAATACTCTTCAAGATCCAGAGGGAGTTTCCGTTTCAGAGGAAGACTCGAAAGATATGGTGCTTCAATTTGGACAAATTGGCATCTCTCTTAATTGGGACAGTTTGGGATTTATGATTCATCCAAGATAGAAGTAAACAAAACATTCCGGCATAGCTTGAGAGTGATGATTACCAATTTTGTGAAAAAGCCCAGCTTGTGTAGTATAATCTCAAATTGCTTATTTACTCAGATGCTTTCAGATTTATTTTTTGTACATGCCCGAGATTCCAAAAATGCACATATTCGAAAAACCATTAGACTTCATCTCGAAAGAAACTTATTTGTATAGTATGTATCTTATTCAAAATTCAGTTCCGCTTACTTGTTCTTATATAAGTCTCTTTTCTTTATGACAATTTAAAAATAATCTTTCCTGTCACTCTTGATATTTTAAGGATATTGCTTCAGCTTCTGCAACCACAGAAGTTTCCCAGTTCCCATCATATGATATCAGTTTATTGTCTTCCTTCTATTTAATAGGCACAAATATTTAACTGCTCTATTAAAGAAACATGACTGCAATATAAGGTTTTCTGAACCCATGTCTAAAATTCGCTCTCTCTCTTTTTTTTTGCAGTTTACGTCATAACACCAACACCTAACTCACACATTGCATTTGATATGGCCAACACTGGTGAAATGTGACCAATGAACATGAGCAGGGCACAATGAACAAACTGATTGAGAGACAGTTTTTATCCAACAGCTGTAGCTATGTTGAACTCCATGGCATCGCATTGATGTGGCAATCGGGGCTGTGCAGTGGTAGTTGGAGTGTGGAGGGATGGGTGTGTTGTATTTGTGAAGTGTGCTGAGGAAGGCATTTAATTTTGTTGTGAACTAGCGAAAGGACAATAAAGCTATCCTATTCTATTAATAGGAGAGAAAACTTATTTTGAGCAGGGCCTGGCATTTTGTTTATGTAATGCAGGAAGTCGATTGCAATTGACAAGTCGATCGTGAGTCCAAATGAGGTCGATGGCAGCCGGATGGGGCACTCCTGCCCTCCATGCGCGCACCCTCCACGCAGCGCTCGTTCCACGGGGCATTGCAGACCGAGGGAGCACCTTCTGCAGGGCATTGCGGGGACAAGGGAGCGCGAGGTGGGGCCTCCGGAGGCCGCGCCTCATGCTCCCTCGTTCCCGCAATGCAGCGCAGGCGGAAGGAGCCTCTCTCTTGACGGCTCTCTCCATGCCTCTCTCTCGCTGGCATTGGAGGCTGCATGGCTGCTTTCAGATGAGAAAGAAGCAGGGCGGAGCACAAAGCAGGGCCTCCAGAGGCCCTGCCTCGCACTCCCTTGTTCCCGCAATGCCGCGCAGGCGGAAGGAGTGTGCGCCCGGTGGCAGGAGCACGCGTGTGGTGGTAGGAGCACGCGCGTGGAAGGTAGATCTTTTCAATTTGGTTATTTGAAAAGTAGCTCGCATGCTGAAAAAGTGTGGGCACCCCTGATGTAATGTATTGTGCATTACATGTTGATCATAACAAACATGTAAGCTCCCACCCCACCCCTCTCTCATACACACATGCACATATAAAGAGAGAGTATTATATTTATTGTATTTACTGACTTGTGTTTTTTTTCTTTTTTTCACACTTTCCTAAACCCCTCACATAAATAAGAATGTTTCCCTGCTTAAAATATTAGTTGTTTGCATTCTTCTCCATTAATGATGTTGCTTTGTTGTTGCATTCATGGTTCCTTTTGACCACACTTTGATGTTGCTCCATCACATGAGTCCTCAATGAACAGTGCAGCTTACATATGGCAATTATTCAATGCCTTAAACACATACATCATTAAACTTAAAATAAATTGAATTAAAATTAATACATCTTAAACATTGAAAATTACATTCAATATTAAAATCATGCCATCCAAAAGTCATAGTCCAAGGCTGTTCTGTAGTCATTACACTTATTCCAATTATGTTATATTATTGCATTGTTATATATATAGAGAGAGGGAGGGAGGGAGGGAGGGAGGGAGGGAGAGGTGTATAGACATACTCAAAATATTTAATAGGCATATATGCATACTTTTAAACACACTTGTATATATACAATTAAATAAGTAAAAATGTAAATGTCAATAGATATACTCATACATTTATGTACATACACTAACTCTTCCTAATGACAACTCTATGACAATACATGTATATCACAACTAATTCAGTTGTAATTCACAAAAAGTTCACATGCATTATTTATTGTTATTATTCTGGAAGCATAATAATAATGAATGTAATTTACCGTTAATCCAAGCCTAGGAAACAACGTCAATGCCACAAGCAGATTTTCTGGAGGAAAGCTGCTGAACTGGATCCAGCTGGTTTTTAACTAATTAGCCTTACTAATGGCATCAAACACCTTTGGCATCCGAACACCAAATGCAAAGGTGATTCCTGGAGCTAAATGGATTTTAATTAGAAAGGATTGCATGCCATGTGCTTTCCTGCATAGAATTACTTTCGTCAGAGTTAAACCAGGCTTAACCAAAAGAAAATCTACTACCAGGTCTCAATCACACTTAAATACGAACAGTACTGTAAAACTGCATTTTAAACTCTTTAAGGATTAATATCATGTTGTTGGCATCATTTTAACAATTACTTTTAAATGGCTGTGTTTGATGGCTCAGGTAGTTTTTTGTATGTTTTTTTCAAAATGAAGTGTTGGCACACCAGAAAGACAGCCTAATCATATGTTTATTAACCTTTGCCCCTAAATTGTCAAGGTCTAGTGCCTTCCCTGATGTAAACTTTGAAAAAGTTCATCCATCCATTGTGTAGACTGTGATTAATTATGCTTTTCTGCTGATCTCATTGGAAAGGCAAAAGGAGAATTGAATTTTCACTAAAAAGTCATCAATACATTAAAAATGTCCTCTTCTTCGCAATTGACTGTGTCTGTATATTTTAATATGGAAATCTATTCATATTCATATTAATATTTGCCTATTTATGTAAATATCTTTTTTTTTGCTATCACACACGGAGACAAAACTTTTTAAAAATCGCATTTGAACAGATTAAAAGAATGTTGACTATTACTCAATTTTGTTTTCTTTTATTGGCATTTTGGCACTCTATATGAAATTTGTATTGAACAACAATGTTTTCAGCTATTTTTGTGAGAAATACACTTTCGTACAAAATAAAATTGCTTTTATGCAACCTCTCTTTTTTCCTTTGTTTTTCCCCCTCTCCCCAAAAAGTGCTGGTTGTTTTCCCCCCATGATATAAGAGGGATTGACATCTTTTTGAATGGAGCATCACAACATATTAAGACATACTTTCCCATTAAGAAAAAAAGGTTTATGAATATTCCACATCTCTATGGGTATTCAAGTGATATAGTGTTGTCTATGAGCTGTTTTTTGCTGACGATGCTGCCCTTGTCGCTCACACAGAAGCAGCCCTGCAGCGCCTAACATCCTGCTTTGCAACGGCTGCAGAGCTGTTTGGGCTGGAAGTCAGCCTGAAGAAAACGGAAGTCCTCTACCAGCCCGCACCACAGGAAGAACACCATCATCCCCATGTCAGCATAGGCAAATCTGTGCTTAAGTCCGTTCAGCAGTTCACCTACCTGGGAAGCATCATCTCTTCAGACGCCAAGATTGACAAAGAGATAGATCACAGATTAGCAAAGGCATAGAGTGCATTTGGAAGGCTTCACAAAAGAGTCTGGAGCAACAAGCACCTGAGGCAAAGCACCAAAATCAGTGTGTACAAAGCTATCATACTGTCTATTCTCCTTTATGGGTCCGAAACATGGGTCACCTATCGCCAACACCTACGACTCCTCGAACGCTTTCATCAGCACTGTCTTCGCACAATCCTAAATGTACACTGGACTGACTATGTGACAAATGTTGCTGTCCTTGAGCAAGCAGGGATCACCAGCATTGAGGCCATGCTATTGAGAACACCGCTGCGCTGGGCAGGGCACGTCTCTAGGATGGAGGACCACCACCTCCCAAAGATACTACTCTACAGTGAACTTGCCACGGGTCAGCGCAAGAGAGGCGCCCCAAAAAGAGATACAAGGACTCCCTGAAACAATATCTCAGGCTCGGCCAGATTGATCACCAACCATGGTCCACCCTGACCTCACATTGGGAGGCATGGAGATGCACCATCCACAATGCTGCGGTCTCTTTCGAGAAGACACGCTGAATGGGTCTCAAAGAGAAACAACAACGCAGAAAGAACTGCAACTTGGAAACAACATCACCCAAGGAGACTTTCTGCTGTGCTTTCTGCAACCAAACTTGCCTATCTCAGATTGGCCTTTTTAGTCATCAACACGCTTGTAAAAAGCGTGGGATGAGTCCTTTTCAAAGAATCTTTGTTCGCGAAGTAATGCCGAGAGAGAGAGATTATATGTTTAGACATATTTCTCCCACTTTCAATTTCCAGAGTCCTCCTCTTTTAGTTCTGAAGCTGTGTACAATCTGCCTTTTGCAAAATCAAATGGAAAGCTGCTAGAGAGGGCACAAACAAGATTAATATTGACTGAATCCATAATAGCAATTTATTATGTAGAAGATATCTTTAGAACAATTTTGGAAAGGCGAAATACTTTAAATTCTCATTGTCCACTGAAAATTTAATTGAAATAATTCTGGAACTAAACAATGGTGACCATATCATTTTGGCACAGATGAGAAGACAGACTGTTCTTCAGGTGTGAGTCATCTATTATTTCAAAAGTCATGAGCACTCGCCTTCCTTCCTTCGATATCCTTAGACATTGGCCCAGGGGGCATATCATTTCTCCTTGTCATGAATTAGACACAGAGGGGCAGCCAGCCATCATAAAAAGGCAAGAAACGTTAATGATCCTTTAAAGGGGGGTGGGGTGGGGGTGGGAGTGAGATAGAAAGAAGTGTGCATTCTGTACTTAGGGTCAAAACAGTTTGTTTGGTCTTAGAAAACACATGCCATAATAGCGGGCAAGGGGTTACTTCCTTGCCCTAAGAAATCTGCAAGGAATATTCAGATTGCAGGGCTGATTCTTTGTAAGCATAATATTCACAAGACACACTCATTTAAGATGCCATTAACACTGAGAGTTTAGATAGTGAGCTAGAGTGAATTTACAGGTTTGGGAGGTCTATGGCAGTGATTTTCAACCTTTTTTTGAGCCGCAGCACATTTTTTACGTTTACAAAATCCTGGGGCACACCACCAACCAAAATGACACAAAATGACACTCTGTCATTTTACTAACCCCCCCCCCTCGTGACGCCGCTGCTTCCGCCAAACACCCTCCCCCCGGGAGGCCCATGCGCAGGAGACCTGTCACCGTTCCGCGGGGGAGAGCTGCGCTGAGTGGCCGAAGCGCACGCGGGCTTGGCTGAGCAGGAGAAATAGGAATTGAGCACACGGGGTGGCTCCAAGCCTCAGAACAAACTGCGGCGGAGGCTCGCAGCTCTCCTTCCCAAAGAGGTTCATCCCTCCCCCCCCAGGAGGGCCTCCCCCCTTGCGTCCCTTTGGCTTCCCTGATGTCGCCTTGGGGCCAGATCAGGAAGGATCCAAGCTGGGCTATGGAGCTGCACATCCCGGCCTCTGCTCTGCTTTGCAGCCTACCCGGAGCCCCGCCAGGAAAGGCCAGGAGATGAGGGTTGCTCCCTTTCTTCGGCGCAGAGGGGCTAGAGGGCAGAAAGCCTCACCTCGAGCCTCCGGGAGCGGGGTCGGATGGGGGCAGCTCCCATGGACTCCTCCTCCTCCCTCTCCTCCTCCTTGCTGCCAGAGGGAAGGAGGGCAGAAGAGCGCCTAGGAGCCAGGAAGCAGGAGGAGCCGCAGCCTGGCCAGGTAGCCCTTGGCACGCAGAGGGAGGGAAGGAAGGAAGGGAAGGAGAGAGAGAGAGAGAGAGGTAGGGAGGAAAGTTCTGGATGCCGAGGGCTCTCCCTGATTGAGCCAGGCTGGCTGGCATTGCTGCTTCGGCCAGGAAAGCCTCATTTCCGTTGCCTGAAGTTTCCTGCTAGGCTCCCCCTCTCTCTCCACTGTAATTTCCCACGGCACACCTGATGATCTCTCATGGCACACTAGTGTGCCATGGCACACTGGTTGGGAAACTGTCACGATGCAAGACCTAGGCCGGCCCCTTAATCACACACACAGAGACGATAATCAGCTAACTATTTTATTGAAGTATAAAAACAGTTGAAAAGGTAATTGTCCATAAAAGTATCAAATGAATCCAAAAGTAAAGGTATAGTCCAAAAGGCAAACTTGGCAATACTTCCAAAAACTTGGCAAGGCTCCGCTTAACTAGCGGATCAGGAACAAAGCAGGGCTCCGCTTAACTAGCGGATCAGGAACAAAGCAAGGCTACAAGATAAACTCTTCTTGGCAGGCCAGTAGCCCCAAACTTAGCTACGTGGTCTTGGCTTCGCTACACATCTGCATAGGTGAGACATGGCCGAAGTACTGAGGATCCGTTCCCACGGATCCTATACTTAATCCCCTTGGCGAGGCCCCCGACGCTCTAGGCTTCTCCTCCTCCAATCTGTGCTGCGAGCCCTCGGTCTGTCTAGGCTGTGGAACCAACCCCTCCTGCTGGTCTCAATGCTCCGTCTCCTATCAAAGGTTCGACCTTGCCTCCCAGCACCTGCTACCCTATCTTCGTGAGAGTCAAACTCCCCATCTGCTTCCCGGGCCTCTCCCTCGGTTGTTTCCCACATCCTTTCTTACGAGCCTCGCCCCCCCGGCTGCTCGTAATCTTCACTATCACTGCTTTCGAATTCCAACTGGCCTTCCTGCTGTTCGTAAGGGTCAGGCCAGCCGTCATCCCAAGCCAGACATTCTGTGGGAGAAGAAGGCCCAGCGATCTCAAAATCCCCTTCTTCTAGCCCCTCCAAATCCTCTTCCGAATCAACTGGCTCTAATGCTAGTGGGACCCCCGGTGCTGCCCCCTGCCCTCCAGGCACAAACGAGAACTGGTGTGCTACAGAAACACTGGTCTATGGTTAATTACATTTTTGGGCAATGTAATTAAAATCACTGTTTTTAAAATCACTTTCAATATAACCTACCATGTGAGCTTATCTTCATATCTCCTCTACCTACCTAACAACCAACCTACCTACCTATTTTTTACATGTCTTAATTGAAACGGTTAACAAACAGAATCAAATAATACAAAATGAGCAAAATGTTTCAGTTTGTGACTTATTCAATTGCTATAGACAAAACAGAGCTGCATTAATATCTATTTATAAATATTTATGAATCGCGTAGCTCCATCGCTACAAGAATAGGATACACAATACACAGACCACAAAGCAGATGACAGATTTGACTATGCAAGGAAGGCTTACATAAGTACATTTTAATCATGAATTCAAAACTGAAAATTGTTAGAGCATGTTGAATTTAAGATGGAAATGACTTTAAGCACAAAATGCATGTCTGTAAATGAAATTTAAATACATACCAAAGCCACCAGATATTTTTTGCCTAAAGTGAAGTGTGACGTGAATGAAGTGGCTTCTATTCAGCATAACACCTAAAGAATTTCTGCAGAAAAGAAAGATAAAAAAGAAAACCCAGCAAGTCAAATGAAATATCTCAATAGGAATCTTATCTAAAATGAGATACAAAGTGAATCTGAAGCTCCTTCTTTAGGATAAAGATCTGAGAAAATTCTAGTTGAGGCCACAGATGTTTAAAATAAGCAAAATGTCAAAGGTGAGTTTTGTATATGTCTGACTTATTAAGAAAAGGAATGTTTTTCTTATTTTTTTGATCAAGCTTTCATCTTTTCCTCCAGTCATTTTAGAAGATTTTTACAATCGGACAAACTATGATGTATCATTTCAGGATTCAAATGGTGAAAGGAAGGATTGCCTGGAATGCACTCACTCAAGTAAGTGGGCAAGTGATGCCAACATTTTCTGCCAAACCTTCTGAGAATAATAATAATAATAGTAATAATAATTTTAAGTCTTACCCACCTCTGATGATGATGATGATGGTGGTATGGATGTTCCATAAAATGGATTTTAAATGGAAGTTGTTTGATCCAGCTCATGATAAAAAATAATAGAGCCAGACTGCTTTATTTAAGGGAGAACAGCAGTGGGTTTACCCACTCCCCACTCCCCAATTGTACCAATTTTGCAGGGACAATACTGATGAATCCTCTATTATTTTAGCCACTTTTAAAAAGTTCCAGTTTTTTCTCCTTCAACTCTTTTACCTTTGGTCTCCGCTTACTCAACAAATTGGGTTCAAAGCAACAAAATAGTGTGCATTCAATTTATTTAGTAGGGAAAAAAAGATGGGCAGGATGAAATATCACACTTCCCATTACGCTCAGGAGAAAACAAACTGCTGCAGCCTCTCCTAGTTTGTGTGTTCTTCCTTATTTATCATTTTCCCCATCACAAGTGGGAACACACGGCCTTTACCTGCAAGGCCTTTGTCCTATTGTTTAGCCATGTGGACTGTGATGGGAGGAGTTGTGCCTGGCTCCAACCCTGGCATCACCACCCTGAACACCTCCCCTTCCTGAGTTTACTTGGGAAGCTGGATTTCCTTTCAGCCTCCATTCCAAGGATTGCACATGGACGAAGCATGCGGAAATCTGAAGCTCGCTTAGACCAGTGTTTTTCAACCTTTTTTGAGCCATGGCACATTTTTTACATTTACAAAATCCTGGGGCACACCACCAACCAAAATGACACAAAATGACTCTCTAACACAGTAATGCATATAGTTAATATGTTTTTAAATGTATTTATACACTCAGTGTGAAACCTGGGCCTGTTTCTATGAACACAACATAGATATCCCGGCAGGAATGGCAGAAAGACACACACAAAGGTCTTGCTCAACAGCTGGGAGTTATAGTTCACCCGCAATCAAAGAGCATTCTGAACTCCACCAATGATGGAATGGAATCAAACTTCCCACACAGAACTACCATAATCAAGAGAAAATACTATAAGAGTTTGGTGGGCATTGACCTTGAGGTTTGGAATTGTAGTTCACCTATATCCAGAGAGCACTGTGGAGGGGAGGGAGGAAGACGTGGGGCAAGTCTGTGCAGTAGCGCCTGCACGGGTCACGTTTTCCTCCCTCCCCCCTCCTGCAGAAGCGGCAGCGTGAGCAAAGCGAGGCAAAGCGAGGAGAGCGAGACTGGGAAGAAGGGAGCCCGAGTGGAGAAGAAAAAGTGTTCGGCAGGAGGGGGAAGAAAGGGTCTTGGAGGTTCCAATTTCCCACGGCACACCTGATGATTGCTCACGGCACAGTAGTGTGCCATGGCACACTGGTTGGGAAACACTGGCTTAGACAACGCATCTTTGTTCACGGATAGCTTTCTCCCAATGCTCTCAAGCCAGGATTGCAGTGATAGGAAGGCCAGCCCTTCACCCAAAGACTTCATGTGTTGGAGGACCATTAGAGGAACAACAAAGGAAACCTGGAATCAAAGAAAGGAACCTTCACTCTGCATAAGGCAAGTGGACGTTTTCCCTTTGTTTAAAGGACGTTTCTAGCAACCAACCTCAAGCTTTTTGGACCTTCAGTTTTTACTGATTGTAAACAAATAAACCTTGTTTGAGTTCACGTCTTCTGAGTCCTGAACTCCTTGCTCATAGACTCTCCAGGTTCTCTTTATGGGAAAGTTAGAACGCTACCCCCAGGGTCTATAGAACTCGTCCATTTCTTGAAGCCCCTTTTTTCGGGCCCTGGGTGGGACATCACAAGTGGGGAGCAACTTAATGTGGGTCTAGCTAAGGCCATGTGTCAATCTGCAAAAGGAGAAAGGTTGGCTAGAATATTGTTGCCAAGAAATTGTCATGTTTTACTTCCATGAATTGTTTTATCAATAAAGTGCCCAATCACATATATGATGCAATTTCATGTGAAGGGTAAATCCATGATACAACTATGTGGTAATAATTGACACTGTGACTAGTCCCCCAAAACATATACATACATGTATAATTGTGTCAGTTGGCATCCTATTTCCTGCTCTGGTTCACAAATTCTTCATCTGATCTTCAGGCTGATGCAACATTTGTATTCTTGAGTTGTTTTGTGATAATTCCTTTGTCAATTGCTTCAAAAGCAAATGAGCTCATTTAATAACATAAAATAGCTGCAGAACCTTCATAAAAATGAGGCCTTTATTTTCATCAACAGCCACGGGAGAGTATGAGAAATATGCCTCTACATTCAAATTAAATGATCAGATCCTGAGATTCCCTACTGCTTAATACATGGCTCCTGATATAAATAATATTTCTTGAATGATCAAGACTTCCAAGCCAGTTTTAAAATCCTAACGCTGCCTCATCTTTTAGTAGAGCTCATACTCCATTGTGCCACCTTTCACTCTATGATTTAGCTTGCTTAATAATAGCTTCCTGAATGGGGGTGACATTTTAAAGCCACACGTAAGCAATATTTGGAAACACAGGTGGCTGGCTCTTTCATCTTTATTTTTCCTCAAAGCTGTCACTGATTAAGTGAAGATGAGAGTTGTAAAACCAAAAAGGGTCTTGGAAACCATTATAAAATTCAGTATGCTGGAATCCTATACTGCAGGGCTGCCCAGGAAGTTGATCGCGATTGACCAGTCGATCCCAGGAACGAAGGAGGTAGCTGGATGGGGCACTTCTCAGAGGGGGCCTGGGGTGCTTCTCAGCCAGACGGGGCGGAGCCAGGCCACACCAAGCCCTGCCCCCTCCAGCTTTGGAGCTCCCAGCAGCTTCTCCAGGCTTGAGGATGGCAATGCCAAACCAGTGGTGGCATAGCTATGCCACCAGGCTGGTTTGGCATTGCCATCCTCAAGCCTGGAGAAGCTGCTGGGAGCTGCCAAAGCCAGAGGGGGGGAGGGGGCAGGGCATGGCTTAGCTCCACCCCTGGCTTCGCAACACCAGCAGCTTCTCCAGGCTTGAGGATGGCAATGCCAAGCCAGTGGTGACATAGCTAGCACAAGGCTGGCTTGGCATTGCCATCCTCAAGCCTGGAGAAGCTGCTGGTATTGCGGAAACCAGAGGGGGCGGAGCCAGGCCGTGCCAAGCCGAGCCCTGCCCCCGCCCCCTCCCCTCTCCAGCCTTGAGGAGTTAGGTCGATCTTTCTGAATTGGTTTTATTATAAGTAGCTCGCATGCTGATAAAGTGTGGGCACCCCTGCCATACATGAATGGACGTTACTAGAATTCCTTTTAAATTGACCAGAACTTCCTAGGTTGACTTGCAACTCCAAGTTCTCTGGAATGTGCAACCTACAGAGTTTTTATTATGAGTGACATCTTCCACTCGGGGGTCAGCAGAACCATTTCAAAGAAGCAGTAAAACATGCTAAATGTAATCCACTTGGACATCAAGGTCTTCATATAATATCATTATCTATATAGGATTTCTTCTCAGCTATAACAGATACTTCATGCTGATTTTCTGCTCACTGACCTCAGGAGGTGTTTTTTTTCAAAAAAAAAATCCCTGGTAATTGTACAATTCATTGAAAAGTTGTCTGGTGCGAGAAGTGAAGGGTGGAAGTCATTAAATGTGCTCCTTCCACAAATAGGAGGTTTTGCTGAAAGATTTAAAAAGCCCAGCAAGGCATGGTGGTGAGTTTGATAACAGCTCCGTATAATGTGCTTAATTGGGCCGTCTACTGTGACTTATTGTTCCAACTTCCGCACTCCCACCCCCATCGTACCACTTCTTTTAATGTGTTCTGTTACCTGCTAATATATAATATTACTAGAATGTGGTTTTTCTGAATTCTGACACAGTAAGGAATTGGGTTCATCTACCATTGTTTCTGCACATTATCCTTATCCTTTACTGCCAGAAAGACTGATGTGGTCTCATTCTGTGCCTTTTAGTCTGAAATGACTGCATTATTAATTGATCCAAGCCACTAGCCACCCTATATCAAGAGCCTGCATGCCTCACTTACGTGCAGCTTTTATAACAGAATTGCTTCAAAACAATATTTTGGAGGAAAAAAAACCCTAGAAGATCAGGAATACTGTGAATAGTTATGGTTATTACATCTTACAGCCACCACATCTAACTTAATTGCTGAACTTTTCTGTTGCTCCTCTACCCCATATTTTACCACATGACCCACGGAAAACTCTAAAATACTAAATTTAAAAATGGACTACAAATTTGCAACATTTTGTTTGGACCAAATATATGTTTTACAAAGTTGTGCATTTTGTCTTTTTAAAATAGGGCCAGCGCAGTTAGGTCAGATACGGTGATGCTATCTCGGAGCCCTTTCTAATAACTAATGCAGTGAAACAAGGTTGTGTTCTTGCACCAACCCTATTTACAATCTTCTTCAGCTTGATGCTCCAAAGGGCTACGGCAGACCTTGAAGAAGAAGAAGACGGCATATATATACGCTATCGAACTGATGGTAGCTTGTTCCACGTAAGCCGTCTGAGGGCTTGCACTAAGACTCTAAACTATCTAGTCCATGAGCTGCTTTTTGCTGATGATACTGCCCTTGTTGCTCATTCAGAAGCAGCCCTGCAGCACCTAACATCCTCCTTTGCAGCAGCTGCAGAGCCGTTTGGGCTGGAAGTCAGCCTGAAGAAAACGGAAGTCCTCTACCAGCCCGCACAACAGGAAGAACACCATCATCCCCACGTCAGCATAGGCAAATCTGTGCTTAAGTCTGTTCAGCAGTTCACCTACCTGGGAAGCTTCATATCTTCAGACGCCAAGATTGACAAAGAGATAAATCACAGATTAGCAAAGGCATATAGTGCATTCGGAAGGCTTCACAAAAAAGTCTGGAGCAACAAGCACCTGAGGCAAAGGACCAAAATCAGTGTGTACAGAGCTATCGTACTGTCTATTCTCCTCTATGGGTCTGAAACATGGGTCACCTATCGCCAACACCTATGACTCCTCGAACACTTTCATCAGCGCTGTCTTCGCACAATCCTAAATATACACTGGACCGACTAAGTGACGAATGTTGCTGTCCTTGAGCAAGCAGGGATCACCAGCGTTGAGGCCCTGCTATTGAGAACACAGCTGCGCTGGGCAGGGCACATCTCTAGGATGGAGGACCACCGCCTCCCAAAGATACTACTCTACGGTGAACTCGCCACGAGTCAGCGCAAGAGAGGCGTCCCCAAAAAGAGATATAAGGACTCCCTGAAAACTACATCAGGCTCGGTCAGATTGATCACCAACAATGGTCCACCCTGGCCTCACATCGGGAGGCATGGAGACGCACTATCCACAATGCTGCGGCATCTTTCGAGAAGACACGCCGAATGGGTCTCAAAGAGAGACGACAACACAGAAAGAACCGTAACTTAGAAACAACATCACCCAAGGAGACTTTCTGCTGTGCTTTCTGCAACTGAACTTGCCTATGTCAGATTGGCCTTTTTAGTCATCAATGCACTTGTAAAAAGTGTGGGATGTGTCCTTCTTAAGAATCTTCATTCGCGAAGTAATGCCGAGAGCATTTTGTCTTTTTAAAATAAGCTTGCATACTTCTTTTTAAAGAGAAGCACTTGTAATATTTATGTACATGCATTACTAGTGGATTTTACATATCAGGTTGTCTTTAACAACAACAATAATAACAACCCTCCATATCCTTCTATATACAAATCAAATGGCCACATCAAAATAAATCACCATTTACACAGAAGGGTTGCCTGCAGTATTAAATAAGAAAGATAAACAGGGCCTAAAGAAATTCTGATATACTTCTTACATCTTGTTGTAAATCCACTTACATTATTTCATGTCACTGAACATCACCACACAAAATAATCCACCAGCATGTGATCCTATTATATTTAAAAGAACTTCTCTGCATTGCAAACACAGTCTTCAAGCCCAGTTACTTTATTATATACTTATCGCAGCTTCTTATGCATCAACACAGCAACACAGCAACTGAGTGTTAGGATACCTAAGAATTTAATATTTATGAATAACAATATGAGTTGACCTCAACTATGCATCATGCTCATGGGATTTAAAATCTTAATCCAATTGCTAGTCCCAGCTATAGTAGACTCACTAAATATGCGGGATTTATACAGAATATTAGGCATGCTAAAATTGAAACGGAAATCTAATTGATTCGTTAGAAATTCGTAATTAATGGGACTTTTGTTGTTTTACGGCTCGCTGTCGTGAACCAGGAAGTAGACTTCCTTTTACGGTCCTTCAGGTCAACAATATGCGTTAAGTTCGTTAGAAGTTCTAAAGTATTAATTAATTAATTATTGTAGTACTCACTTCTCCCTGTCTTGTCTTCTCCCGCTCATTTCCTTCCCGCCTTCATTAAGCTTCTTCTTTTTCCCGCATTTCTATGGGGAACTGGAAGTGACTCTGCTGCTAGGCAATGCATTCTGGGAACTGTAGTCCTCCAGGCTTCCCCCCCCTCCTTCTCCTTCTCTTCCCTGTTGCTCTGCCTTCATGCATCGAGGCTATATCTCTCTCTCGGCATTACTTCACGAACGAAGATTCAGGAAGGACTCATCCCACGCTTTTTACAAGTGCGCTGATGACTAAAGAGGCCAATCCGAGATAGGCAAGTTCGGTTGCAGAAAGCACAGCAGAAAGTCTATATATTATACATATATCTTTCTGTTTAATTGCTATTAGGGAAATAAAACGTGAACAAAGGAAGGAAGGAGACAAAGGAAGAAGTAGAGAAGGGGGGAGGGAAGGAAGGAAAGAGAAAAGAAGGGATGGGGAACCAAAGAGCAAAGGAAGGAATGAAAGAGGAGGATAGAGAAGGTCACAATTGTACTGAGAGCTAGTAGCTAGCTCTTATATTTATGTTATACATCTACAGTTTAAGGGGAATGTTCCCCCATTGATTTTTGACTGTTTTTGACTTTAGAACCAATTTAGAATTTCGTTAGTAATTAAGTTACATTTTAGAACTTTTTGCAAATTTTTTGTAAGTATTTGATATACTAATCAAAAAAAATCCCCCATTTGATTTTAGAATTGCGATTTTAGGATTCTAAACCAAGCCTACAGAATATACATAGGCTGATGCAAGTTGACCAGGATAAATTGGTTAATTCAAATGCATCCAAGGTTAAAAAAAATAGGAAAATCAGAATCCTGCTACTGGATTCTCCTGGGTTTGGGTAGTGGGGAAGAGTAGTTTCCAGATTACTATGAAGAATGCAGAATTGTACCCCCACAGCATTGGTGTAATCTCCGGACATAGGCAATCTGAGGAAGTAATAAGTTGTTACCTTTGCTCCCCCACACCCAGGGGCGGTCTAAGGTAATTTTAAATGGTAAGCAAACATTATTTTGGCGCCCCCGAAACATTATTTTGCCCCCCCCTATGTAAAACAAATATACAATTATAATATCGCAATACCATTAATAGTATTATATTGTATCAATGTATATACAATATATTATACCATACTCATACTAAGTTATATCATAATCATATTATACTACATTACAATATAATTATATTATAATATATTGACATTATATATAATGTAACATTCTATTATATTATTATTATTCTAAAATAATAAATAAAATTATTTATTTAAATAAAATTATCCTCTGCTAAATATTTTCATTACTCCTGTAAAACTCAAATAACCCAAAATAAAGTAAAATAAAATATTATATATTACTATTTGCCTGTGCAGTTGCGCCTGTCTGTCACAATGCAAGGACTTGGCGGGCCCCTTAATCACACACACAGAGCCGTACTGAAGGCTAACTACTTTATTGAGTATAAAAACAGTTCCAAAGAATATAGTCCAATATGATATTATATATTTCAAAAGGTTCAAAGTAACAATGTCCAAAATAACGAGCAAAATAAGCAAAAGGCTTGACAGGGCTCCGCAGCCGATGCGGATCAGGAAACCAGGCAAAGCTCCGCAAACCAATGCGGATCAGGAAACCGGGCAAGGCTCCGCAACCAATGCGGATCAGGAAACAAGGCAAGGTAATGCAAAGGCAAGGCAAGGCTTGATGACCACGGCTTAGCCTGTGGTCCCACTCCGCTTCACGCCTAATCAGGTAAGACGTGGCCGGAGAACTGAGGATTCGTTCCCACGGATCCTATACTTAATCCCTCGGCCGAGGTCCTCGACGCTCTAGGCTTCTTCGTCTCCAATCTCTGCTGACGGACCTCGGTCGGTCTAGGGCTCGGGACCAATCCCTCCTACTAGCCTCAATGCTCCGTCTCCTATCGAAGGTTCGACCTTGTCTTTCAGCAGCTGTGTTGCTATCTCTCTGAGAGCTTTCCTCCCTATCCATTTCCCATGCGCTTTGTTCCATATCTTCCTCAAGGGGCTCCTGGGAAGATCTCCCTCCTGGGTGTTCATAACTCCCCGCTTCACTATCAGACTGCACCTGGTGATCTGAATCATCCCTTGGACCAAAACACATTTCTTCCCAGGCCAAGCTCTCTGTAGGTGAAAGAGGCTCTTGTGGGGAAAGCTGCCCTTCGCCCCAGTCATCTAGCTCATCCTCAGAATCCAGTTCTAGCACAGCCGGTTCTAATGCTAATGGGACCCCAGGCCCTGTCCCCTGCCCTCCAGGCACAAACGAGAACTGCTGTGCTACACTGTCTCTCCTTGATGCTCCCGGCTGGCGCGTGCGGGCGCGGGGAGTTGGGCGCGTGTGGTAGGGTTCACGTGATTGGGCCTGGCGAGGGAGTTCGCCTCAGCGCGCGGTGGCTACTTCCGGAGGCGGCTGTCAGGAGGGCTCCCTGCTTCCTTCCCTCCCTCTGCGCCTTGTCCCATTCCCAAACGCTGGCTGAGGCGATGGCGAGCGGCGGTGAGAGCATCCCTCCGGAGGTGGAGCCATTGCCCGGGCCCGGAGGCTCAGCCTTTGAGACCGCTGAGGAGGAGGCAGGACGCTGTCTGGCGGGTGGGGGAATGCGCCCTTTACCCAGATGGTGCCCCACGCGGCCACGTCCCTTGCCTACCGGTAGGACCGCCCCTGCCCACACCCCAATTTAGCCTTTTAAAAACACAATCTTGATCTGTGGGCTCTTTGCTTCCTAGTCAATGCCATGTGACTGAGCCCAGCAGCTTGGGAGAAAAGGAGGGAGGGAGCTCCTCCCATGCTGGCATGGGCGGCAGCTATCCATATAAACCAGGTCACCAAGATAAAAAAAACATGTCCAATTTTGGCCCGCATACATCATCGATACTTAGTCTATTATTAAACTCAACCATTATTCCGGGAATGCTTCTTTCAACATCCTGGACTTCAATAGCTTCCTGAAGGTCAGGACTGAGGGGGCAGATCTAATCTCAGTTGGGAGAGAGTTCCTCAGCTGAGGGGCCACCATAGAAAAGGCACTGTCTTTCATCCCCACCAGCCACGATTGCGAATGTGGCGGGACAGAGAGCAGGGCCCCTCCAGAAGATCTTAATGGTTTTGATGGTTCATAGGGGAGAATACATTCAGACAGGTAAACTGGGCCAGAACAGTATAGGGTTTTGTAGGTCAATACCAGCACTTTGAATTGTGCTCGGAAGCTAATTGGCAGCCAGTAGAGCTGGCACAACAGAGGAGTTGTACGTTTCCTATACCCCGCTCCCTGTATCCCGTTAGTAACCTGGCTGCCAAGCGTTGGATTAACGAAGCTTCCAGGCAGTCTTCAGAGGCAACCCCACGTAAAGAGTGTTGCAGTAGTCTATTTGGGATGTAACCAGAGCGTGGACCACTGTGGCCAAGTCAGACTTCCCAAGGTATGGGCACAGTTGGCGCACAAGTTTTAACTGTGCAAAAGCTCCCCTGGCCACCGCCGAGACCTGGGGTTCCAGGCTCAGCAATGAGTCCAGGATCACTCCCAAGCTGCAAACCTGCGCCTTCAGGGGGAGTGTAACCCCGGCAAGCACAGGCTGTAACCCTATGCCCTGTTCAGCCTTACGACTGACCAGGAGTACCTCTGTCTTGTCTGGATTTAGTTTCAATCTGTTCGCCCTCATCCAGTCTGATACAGTGGCCAAGCACCAATTCAGAACTTGAACAGCCTCCTTCGTAGTGGGTGGGAAGGAGTGACAGAGTTGGACATCATCTGCGTATAGATGACACCACACCCTGAAACTTTGGATCTCCCCCAACGGCTTCATGTATATGTTAAATAACATAGGGGATAATACTGAACCCTGCGGGACCCCACAGTACAATGACCGTGGAGCCGAGAAGGAATCCCCTACCAGCACCTTTGGGAATGACCCTCGAGGAATGACTGAAGCCACTGCAAGCAGTACCTCCCAGGCCCATTCCTGCGAGGCGTCCCAGAAGGATACCGTGGTCGACAGTATCAAAGACCGATGAGAGGTCCAGCAGAACCAACAGGGACATACTCCCCCTGTCTAGTTCCCGGCAAAGATAATTGACTAAGGCGACCAAGGCTGTTTCAGTACCATGTCCCAGCCTAAAGCCAGACTGCACCGGATCTAGATAATCTGTGTCTACCAAGAATTCCTGGAGTTGCGAAGCCACCACATGTTCCAGGACTTTGCCCAAATAGGGGAGATTGGAAACTGGCCAGTAGTTGATGAACTGAGTGGGGTCCAGTGATGGTTTTTTCAACAGCGGTTTTATAACAGCTTGATTTAAGCTGGCTGGAATGCTGCCTTCCCAGAGTGAGGCATTAACCACCACCTTTACCAACTCTGCCAAACCCCCTCTGGCCTCCTTTACAAGCCGGGATGGGCAGGGGTCTATGATGCATGTGGTCGCTCTTGCTTCTCCAAGAATCTTGTCCATATCCTCGAGCTGCACAGATTGAAATGAATCCCTCAAAACCGGAGAAGCAGGTGCTCAAGTTGTATTCTCAGAGACTGCCATTAACATGGTGTCAAAGCCTGAACGGATCAAAGCGACTTTGTCCGCAAAGAACTTTGGTACTTACCTACCAAAGTTTGCACTTAGAAATTATGATACATTTGAAAATGTCCATTTACAGAGAAAACAGGCATAAAATTCTTCTAAAACATGTTCACATTTCACAGGACTTGGTAAATGACAGCTTGATTTGACAGGGGACAGAATGGATATCAGAATAAACATATGGGTGAGTGATGTGGGCCAGAAACCAACGTCCATCTCAAGAAACAATTTAAGCCTTTGTCAGCTTGCTTCTAGCACTTGTCTCTCTGAAGGTATCCTTAACGGACTTGATTTGACCCTGGCATGAGTCATACCAACTGGTGTACTGTATGTCTTATGCTAACTAGATATTTTTGTTATAATGTATTCTTGCATCTTCAGACTGCGGTGAGAAGGAAACCGAGATACTTGTACTGCCCACAGCATTATTTCAGTGTGAAAACTAGATAGCCTATTCCTGATGAGAGAGAAAAAAACTGTATGTCATAAAGCACAAAGCAGAAAAGTAATGTTGTCATACAAGTTTTCAAGTACTATATAATCTATGTATATAATAAAAGTCAGTGTTTGCGGCCGAGCGGTGGGAGGAATATGTGGCAGCGTTTCGATTGGCTGCAACTGTCGGATTATTTGCATAAATGGCTGTGACTGGCCAGCGTCCCAACATTCCAACACAGCACAGAGAGGAAAGGGAAGGGCCTGAGGCAGGCATAAATGGCTGGAGTTGAAGTTACCCAGTTGACAGTTTTTCTGTTGGAAATGGAGTGTTCAGTACCTTCACCCAATGCACTTCTAAGGTGACTCAGAGGGAAAGCAAAAGGCCTCAGCCACTGCGGCCCACAGCAATGATGGATCAGGACCAAACAGGGCAAACAAGGGATCAATGGCCCACTTGCTAGGAAAATCTTATGATGGGGTAGTCATAATTTGGACATGATTTGAAGACAAACATCATCAACAACTAAATTTATTGACGCCTACACTGTTGTAATGGCAAGATGGGCCACGAATGATGGGATTTGCAGAACCTTCACCTCATTCACTTCCCAAACAACACTGCAGCCCCTATAAATCACAGACCAGGCCCAAAATTGACAGCAAGGCTTCCTTAACTTGATTTTCCTGACTAGGCGTCAGCTCATGGGATATTGTTAGGCTTCCTCAACGTGATTTTCCTGACTAGGCCTCAGCTCATGGGATATTGTTAGGCTTCCTCAACTTGATTTTCCTGACTAGGCCCCCAACAATGACAGAACAAGACCAAACTTGGCACACAGACCCCCCCCAAGATGCAACCTACATCCTGGTGCAGTTTGAGGAAGGATGGACCATGGATGATGGGACTTGCAGTACTTTAATTCACTTCCTTAGAGCACTGTGGCCCACACCAATGACGAACTATGGCACACAATGCCTTCCTCAAATAACCCGGGCACCGCCGGGTCCTCAGCTAGTTATATCATAAAATAGAAGAGTAATCAGTACAGGGTGCAGAATCTTCTGCAAGCTACCAAACCTGTGAAAAGTTTACATAGGGCTTCCTATTATCTCTTCCCCCTAACAATTTAGGCTACACCTTCTCCCTCTCTTCTTTCACTGTTGTAATCATTACAACAGTGTAGGTGTCAATAAATTTTGTTGTTGATGATGTGTGCCTTCAAATCATGTCCAAATTATGACTACCCCATCATAAGATTTTCTTAGCAAGATTTGGTCAAAGAGGTTTTGTCTTTGCTAAAAGTATCTACCTCATCAGAGAGGGTTTTTTCCGATGCCATACACTGGTTAAGACCTAGATCATCCAAGGAGCCTGTCAGCTTGTTTTCCTATTCAACGTGTGGTGTTTTAAAGTCAGAGGGTTTTCCTGCTCTGGAGTGCAACAAGAGCCCATCCTGGCAGCACCATCAATGACACCCAAGGGACTTACAGGGTCAGGAGCAGCACAAGCAACGAGGGGGAGGAGGCTACTGCTGAGTGGGCAGAGCATCTCTATTTCGTGGATTTTAACTTATCATGGGGGCTCCTGTAACGGATAAGTGAGGGAGCACTGTACTGGAATGATCTAGTCACTTGTTTTGTTTGCTGCATGTCTGCTGTTTGGCTGCAGCAGGTTACATGTGGTAGTAATTTGGAAAGAGCAGACGCCAGGCTTCTAATGAACACTGCCAGATGAACAGAGATCTGTGACAAAGAAATGTCTCACTTTTGAACAACTGTTATAACAAAGCTTCTTTAAAACAATATAAAAAAGAAGACTAGACATACTGTTCTGTAATATGTACTCTAAAAAGTAGATTTTGAAAACGTCACTTTTTTGAACTTGTCAGATAGCCTCAACTTAGGACATATAGGTCAAAAACAGTAGTTTGAATTGTGCCCAGATATAGGCTGGAAGCCAAGGGTTATTTTATTTTATCTATTAGGGTTGGGTAGGTTTGTCGGAATCTAACAGAAATAGGAATATGTTGGAAGAAAAGTTATTTTTTTACCGTTTTCGAAAAATTAAAGTTACCCGGAAGTGGCGTCGCCATGCCGAAGCTCCATCCGCCATTATCGGAAAGAGCATCAGATGTCATTTCCGCCCTTTTCCTGGAGCCTTCCATCATTGGCTGGTTGCATTCAGGTGGTTTGTAAGCAGCCACCTGATTTTCCTCCAGCCAATGAGCTATCGTGCTTTGGAAGCCAGGGGCCGAGATTTCCTCCTGTTCCCCAAGGCTCTCTCTCCCAAGCGGAGGGAGAGCCTTGGGGAACAGGAGGAAATCGCTTCCTAATCTCGGCCCACGCTTTGGAAGCTAGGGACCAAGATTTCCTCCTAATCACCAAGGCTTTTCCAGATCTCGGCCCCTCCTCTTGCTCAGTGCCGATTTCTTCCCTCCCCGTCCCCCAGTCCTAACTGGGTTAAAGAGATGCATGTCCACCATTTAAAAACTCCTTCCAAAATTTTGGAATTCGTCCAAATAAATTTTGAAATTTTAATGGAAATATTCGGAAGTCTATCAGAAGCGCCAGCGCCCCCCAGAGCCGAAGCGAGTTTTGAACTGTTTTTTAAATCAAACAGCTCTATTAACTATAACCAATTCCAGATAACAGCTCTTTGCTTAAATGAAGTTTCTAAATACTTTTCAAAGGGAGTTCTACATAGAATGTTCTACAATGGATGGATGTAAGGCATGTGTCACTAACTTTAAGTGTTCAAAAGCTCTTCTGAACTCTACAGATGCTTGAACATGTAGGATCAAGTAAAGCCAAATTGTGAGTCTATGTTTTCAGTGGAAGTGTAATCCTGTACAATACAGATTTATTCTCTATGCCTTGATCTAGCTTTCTGTTGACTATTCCATTTGCATTCCTTGTGCTCACTTTTTGAACCTTCATCTATGCAATCCTGTATTTGTATAGATGTCCTTGACTGCATTTGCCATTCATTCTACCCCCAGCATTTGTTCACACTCTCACATTCCACTACAGATACCAGAAACAAGTATATAACTGGAACAGCTTTCTTGAAATTTGTTGGAAAAGAGAAAAGTTAGGTGTCATCAGCATAATTGTGGCACTGAAGCCAAAAGTTCTGAAGAATGTCTTCCAGCAGTTTTCAAGGTGCAGGTGATTACCTATAATTCTATGCAACAATTATTACCTTAATCACCCCCATCTGTTGTGTCTGCTTATATTGGGCTCTGCCTTTTTGCCTCTTGCTGTATCCAGCCACATGGATTCCCATTTGTGATGTTCTTAGATGCTTTCGCCCTGGTATGTATTCCATTTGCATTCCTTGTGCTCACTTTTTGAACCTTCATTAGCCAGCATTATGCAATCTATTATTACTGTATTTGTATAGATGTCCTTGACCAGCGACGCGCCCTGAAGAAGTGTCCACGTGACACGAAAACGGCCACTAACCTTTGGCGCCCAGGAGAATCCTAGCCATTCAGCATTGTAACGGCTTTCTTCCCCTGCATTGGGCTCCATCCAGGCTCCTACCAGAGCCCGCATAGGAACGACAGTCGCTGTCGCAACTTGTTATTGCTTTGCGGCTTTTTCCAGCATTTTTGGCAGGCTCGCACCCTCCCAGAACGTGGCTATAGTTTTCTTGCCTCGTTCCGACGCCGTGGCTTGCGTTATCCTTGCCGCGTTGCGTTGCGGTGGATTACAAACAGACCTTTCGTCTCGCCACGAACTCTTTCCACTATTATTTGGGACTTATATTGCCTCTACAGACCCTGGACACTCAGGCCACCTTTATTTGCCTTAAATAAAGGTTTGCTTTCGAATTTCTCTCTTATGTCCACTATAAGAGACAACGGTGTCTGACTGTTGAATATTTGTGTATGCCTTTGCTATTGGACATATCATGTGCTTTGCGACTATATATTTATAATATATCTGTTTGACAACATGCAATTGTTCCTCATATATGTTATATGACTGTGTTTCCACCTAATTAGTGCATGCGAACCTGTATATTGTAGCGGTTCTCTCTCCTTTGCTTTAGATTACATATAAAGCCCTAAAAGGTTTGGGACCCGCCTACCTTCGTGACCGGCTCTCCTCCCATGAACCAGCTCGAGCCCTTCGCTCCTATGGGGAGGCCCTCCTTTCGCCCCTGCCAGTCTCACAGACCCAGCTTGTGAGCACTAGGGAGAAAGCCTTCTCCTCTGTGGCCCCCCGCCTTTGGAATTCCCTCCCGGGAGAGATTAGGGATGCCCCCTCACTGGAATCCTTTAAAAAAACAACTGAAAACCTGGTTCTTCCACCAGGCATTTGGAGATTAGACCCCCCAAATGCCCCCGTTTTTGCCGAGATCCCCCCCCCCCATATGATCTTCTATGTTTTTGACACTACTTCAGTTATCTCCCCCGAGTTTTTGAACACTTTATATGTGCAAGTGGCTTGCCCTGTTATTTCTGTTTTAGAGTCATCTGTGTTGTTGTATTTTCAAAGATGTATTTTTTATTGTGTTTATTGTTTTGATTTTTTCTGTGATTTGTTGCTTGGGCATGGCCCCATATAAGCCACACCGAGTCCCCTTCGGGGAGATGGATGCGGGTTAGAAATAAAGTATTCTTATTCTTATTCTTATTATATAGCTTATGCCATGTGTTGGTGTAAGATGGGAGACCTTGCTCGATTATCATACTCATGCTCCTGAACTATTTATTGATTACTGCAAAAATATTTACTAACTGTTCTTGGTAATTGGCCACCCCAGGTATATTCAGGCTAATATTCATAACAACGTCGTGTAGATACTATCCTAAACATGCAAAGGGAAAGACTGAAATACACTGGAATAAAACTGCAGTATCTGCAAACCTCTACAGTGAAAGAAAGAAAGAAAGAAAGAAAGAAAGAAAGAGCAATAGCATTTGTAATGATGTACCTTGTCATACAGAAACACGATTCAAAGACATATGTCTATGTTGGAAAGAACTCGAACAATACTGATGTAGTAAGATGACATACAGGTGTCTGTCAGCAGGAGGATTTATTGAATTTTTAACTGTCATGTGAAAAGGGATGTATTGAACTTTCTATTTTGGTATCTGTTTTTTCCCCAAGGTCAATCCTGTTTTATTTTAGACAGTCATTGAAGCCTGGCAGTGTCTTTCACTTGTCAGCACACAGCTGATATTCATAATCCAAACAATTCTTTCCCTGTCAAAAGAAACGAGTCACCTCTGATTTCATGATAACAAGTGAAACTCATAATTCAGGACCAAAAAGGAAGGAAGGAAGGAAAGAAGGAGAGTGCACTCTGCAAAAGCTAAAACCTTACCATGTAATCAGCTAAACAGACCCACCACACCCAGCCTCAGTGACAAAAGAGGCTTACTTTGACCGTCTCCTTTGTATTATTACTGCATTATTCTTTTCCCATTTTGGGGATAGGTGTGTATTTATGGAATCATAAATGCATTCATATCAGCTGTCATCCAGTCAGGGACATACAAATGCAGAGATCATGCTACTTGTGAAGAGCAAAAAAGCCAGCATTGTCCAACAGGAAGATTTTGCTGATAGTGGCAGATATAGAGAGTATGTGAACAACACATTCCTCTGAATCTTGTGTTTGCACCAGTGTGTATTGTGATTTGTGATTTTACAGTATGTGTTATGTTTCACATTATGCATTGCCTGTTTCAGCTGCAACGTGCAAAGTGTGCATTGCAGTTGCCCTTTATATATTGTTTATTGTAGATGTGCATCATATATTATGCATTACAGTGGTGCACCATATATTGTGGTACATTTTCTAGTAGTGATGGAGGTAGGAATGGATTCAAGGAGATCAAAATGTTTCCTGAAACGTATCTTCATAAGAGATCCCAGGCAAATAGGAATCATGTAGTCTGCATGGTCATTCGGATTTTTTTTTGTTTGGTAAATTTTTATTGATTATTGATTAGGTGCAGTGGTTCTCAACCTGTGGTCCCCAGATGTTTTGGCCTTCAACTCCCAGAACTCCTAACAGCTTGGCAAACTGGCTGGGATTTCTGGGAGTTGTAGGCCAAAACACCTGGAGACCCACAGGTTGAGAACCACTGGCAGGGTATACATAATTTAATTCCAGGATGGTCCCGATCGTGAACATCCCCGGAATAGAGTGTGCGGGCCTCGTGTGGGATTCCAGTGAGAGTGTAGCCTTTCTGTTGGTTTACCGAGCACCCAACGTGCCAACAGAGAGTCTACCTAAGCTGCTGGAGGTGGTTTCGGAGTGGGCATTGAGGTTCCCTAAACTTATTGTGTTGGGGGACTTCAATGTCCATGCCGATACCGCCTCCCCTTCAACAGCAGCCATGGACCTAGTGTCCACCATGGAGATGCTAGGACTCTCACTCTGTAAGACCGGTCCCACGCACCAGGCCGGACACACCCTGGACTTGATCTTTGCGACCGGAATCAAAGTGATCCCAACCTCTATTATAGAGGTTCCATGGTCGGATCACAGTGTCCTGGAAGTCCGCCTTGAAATGCCCCCACCCGGTAAGGGTGCCGAACCCATTTTGGTTCGCCCAAAGAGACTTATGGAACCCACTAGGTTCCTGAATGCTCTGAGGGATTTGGAACTCACCAGCGACTCAGTCGACAGGCAAGTGGAATGTTGGAACACCTGTCTTACCGCTGCCTTAGATGAGATCGCCCCCAGACGCCCTCTCACCCTTCGTAGAAATCGTTCGCCCTGGTTCACCAAGGAGTTGCGAGCGATGAAACGGAGGAAGAGACAGCTAGAGGACGTGTGGCGGGGTCGTCGCGACAGAGCATCGAGATTGGCTTATAAACAGTTCAAAGAGGTTATGAGCATGCTATCAGGGAAGCGAAAAAAGTCCATTATTCTTCCTTGATAGAGTCGGCTAGTTCACGCCCAGCTCAACTTTTTAAGATAATTGGGTCTCTGACAGAAATTCCAACTGTCCCAAACGATAGGGGATTGGCTCCTACAGCTGAGGTTTTTCAGAACTACTTTACCGACAAAATCTCGATCCTCCGCCGGAACATCCCGGCTACCCTTGATACAGTATGTGAACTCGAGACTCCACCGCCACTTGGCGGGCCCACCTTCACCCGCTTCCAACTGCTGGACGCAGCAGCTGTCGATAAGTTACTCGCTGCAGCTAGACCAACTACCTGCTCCCTTGATCTGTGCCCCTCCTGGCTTGTTAGATCTTGTCAGGAGGGGTTACGAGACCCCTTGGGAAAGATTATCAACAGCTCCCTTGAGCAAGGAGTGTTCCCAGGGGGTTTGAAAGAGGCTATGGTAGGACCGCTGCTGAAGAAGCCGAACTTATACCCTTCGGCTCCCTCCAATTACCGACCTGTGTCAAATTTGCCTTTTCTAGGCAAGGTAATTGAGAGGGCAGCAGCGGATCAGCTGCAGCAGTTCTTAGAAGACACAGTTGGACTCGATCCCTTCCAGTCCGGCTTCCGTATTGGGCATGGGACGGAGACCGTGCTTGTCGCCATTACAGACCAACTTCGCCGCCAGCTAGACCGGGGTGGGTCAGCCCTGCTTGTTTTGTTAGACCTAACAGCAGCGTTTGATACCGTAGATCATACATTGTTGGCCCACCGTTTAGCTGTGACCGGGGTGAGGGGGACTGCCCTTAAATGGGTGGCCTCCTTCCTCCGGGACCGGGGACAACGCGTGGAGAGGGGAGGTGAGGTCTCTCGGAGGCTCCCATTAACTTGTGGGGTCCCCCAGGGGGCAATCCTCTCTCCTTTGTTATTCAACATATATATGCGCCCCCTGGCCCAGCTGGCCCGCGACTTTGGTCTGGAGTGTTATCAATACGCCAATGACACCCAGCTTCTGCTGAGAATGGACGGCAGGCCGGACACCGTACCCGATTATTTCCATCAATGCCTTGAAGCCGTGACTGGATGGCTGCGTTCCAGCCGGCTGAAGGTGAACCCGTCGAAGACGGAGATCTTGTGGCCCGGTCGCCCTGGGCTGGATGAGTGCCGGTTGCCTACCCTGGATGGCGAACAACTTAGCCTATCATCCCTTGTTAAGAGCCTGGGAGTCCACCTGGACCCCCTGCTGTGCATGGAGACCCAGGTCTCCATGGTCAGCAGGGTATCATTTTTCCATCTCCGACAGGCTAGGCGACTGGCACCCTACCTGTCCAGGGAAGATCTGGCGACGGTGATCCAAGCGACGGTCATCTCGAGACTGGACTACTGTAACGCCCTCTACGTGCGCCTTCCTTTGTTGACAATCCAGAAACTCAAGTTAGTGCAGAATGCCGCCGCTCGCTTACTGGTGGGAGCACCGGTGAGAGAGCACATCCCTCCCATCCTGCGGCAACTGCACTGGCTTCTTATCGAGTACCGAATTGCCTTCAAGGTGTTGGTTTTGACCTTTAAGGCCCTATACGGTCTAGGGCCTGTGTACCTGAGGGACCGCTTTACCCCATACGTTCCACCGAGATCACTGCGCTCTGAGGAGCAAAATTTGCTAGACATTCCATCAATCCGCTCCTGCCACCTGTCCACAACTAGGCAACATGCCTTTTCTGTTGCGGCCCCTATGCTGTGGAATTCCCTTCCACCCGATACCCGCGCGATCCGAGAGCTTCTCCCTTTTCGGAGAGCGTGCAAGACTGCCCTTTTCACAATCGCGTTTGGATAATCCAAAATGTATTGTATGACCTTGTTTCCGAGCTTTTAAGAATTGTAACCTTCGTGGTTTTTTAACATTGCTGTATTTCGATGTTTTTACTGAATCTTGCTGTGATCCGCCCCGAGCCTGCTGGGAGGAGCGGAATATAAAACTGAATATATAAATAAATAAATAAAAAGTGGGAGAACATTTAAGGTGATAGGAGAGTAGGAAAGTGGAATCTCAAAAATTGAGAGTAAAGGAAAAAAGAGGGGGGAAAGGGAAGGGGAAAAAAGAAAAAAGAAAAAAAGAAAAGAAAATATTAAAAAATTTAAAAAGAAAAAAAAATTGACTTCCATTCCTCAGCTTGCAGTTTCTTACATTTCTCCCAAAAAAAGAAAACAATGCGGGGTATATATCCAAACAAAGTAAAGGATTTCTTTCAATATTTCTCAATGTTTATTTATAGAGTTCCATATATATTCTTCCCAAATGGGGATGTGGAATTTATAGAGCAATATCTCTCTTCAAAATAATAGTAGAGCAGTTGTTTTCCGGAAAAATTGAAAATATCAATAATAATCATCCAAAGGTATACAGTCATAGTATTCCGGAATATACTGTTCTATGGGTCGACGGACATAATATCAAAGGCCTCGCCGTTTCGCCAGGAACCCCAGCTTCATCGGGACCCTAATGGTAATATTTCAATTGATAATTCCACTGGTCCAAACAATCTATAAAGACAAATAAATGTAGGCTTAGTATAGTACATTCGATATCAATTAGACCCGCTATACATAAAGGACAACCTATCAGACAAGGCTGAAAATCAATACATACCAATTTCGTATTTCATATATACATTCTATGTGGACGCAGCCACTATTCCATAGTGTAGTCAACGGACAACACAAAGCAGAGGGGAGCTTGCATACATACTCTTCCCACTTGCTCCAGGTGCAACTCACTCCAGAAGCTCACTGATTGATAGTACGTCATTATGGCCCAAAGGTAGCTCGCTCTTAAGGGCATTAATCCAGAAAACTTCTCTTTGGTGTAACAATTGTTTATTATCTTGATAATCAAGATAATAAACAATTGCTTAAGGGCATTAATCCAGAAAACTTCTCTTTGGTGTAACAATTGTTTATTATCTTGATAATCAAGATAATAAACAATTGCTACACCAAAGAGAAGTTTTCTGGATTAATGCCCTTAAGAGCGAGCTACCTTTGGGCCATAATGACGTACTATCAATCAGTGAGCTTCTGGAGTGAGTTGCACCTGGAGCAAGTGGGAAGAGTATGTATGCAAGCTCCCCTCTGCTTTGTGTTGTCCGTTGACTACACTATGGAATAGTGGCTGCGTCCACATAGAATGTATATATGAAATACGAAATTGGTATGTATTGATTTTCAGCCTTGTCTGATAGGTTGTCCTTTATGTATAGCGGGTCTAATTGATATCGAATGTACTATACTAAGCCTACATTTATTTGTCTTTATAGATTGTTTGGACCAGTGGAATTATCAATTGAAATATTACCATTAGGGTCCCGATGAAGCTGGGGTTCCCTGGCGAAACGGCGAGGCCTTTTGATATTATGTCCGTCGACCCATAGAACAGTATATTCCGGAATACTATGACTGTATACCTTTGGATGATTATTATTGATATTTTCATTTTTTCCGGAAAACAACTGCTCTACTATTATTTTGAAGAGAGATATTGTTCTATAAATTCCACATCCCCATTTGGGAAGAATATATATGGAACTCTATAAATAAACATTGAGAAATATTGAAAGAAATCCTTTACTTTGTTTGGATATATACCCCGCATTGTTTTCTTTTTGGGGGGGTTATTTCAAGGACACCTCTCCTTGCGCCTCTTCAGTTTCTTACATTTCTTCGTCTTAAAATTTCATTCTTTATTTTTATTGTTTTTCTATTGTCTTTATAAACTTTCATAGTCTTGAAGAAGTTCTTAATTTATTTCTTTAATCAATTTCCCTGAGTATCGTTACAAAAAGAAAATCAAGAAATTAATTTATTCATATCTTTTCATCTCTCTCATTTAAATTGTCCCATCTTCAATTTCAGTCCTTTTCCCCATTTCTAGGGTTTGGCGAATATAATTCTTCTCACCGTCGTAGGTATTGTATCTCTATTCTTAGCTAATATTAAATCTCAGTCCATTATTCCCATAAAGATATTCTTCAGTAAAATCGAACCTTAATTTCTTCTGTCATTCGGATTTGACTAGAGGCAAATACCAGTGGAAGCAATGAAAACTAGTTCAGAATGACGTCACAATGGGAATTGAAGAATGTGAATGCCATTGAAACCAAATCAAAGAAGTGCCTATTGTAAAAGTATTTTTTTTATTTTCAGCAGTAATCTTCAACAACATATAAAACTTCCTCAAAGGGTGGGAAAATACATTTTTTAAAAAATCTAGTAGAATGTATGTGTATTTTTTTATATAGCTTTAATATTTTTTCAACTGGTTCCTTATCTGTGTTTTATCTGGTTTTAATTGCTGTAAACCGCTCTGGACTCCGGAGAGAGCGGTCTACTAAATCGAATAAATAAATGAATAAATAAATAGTTGGCAAACATTAAAGGATATATTTCTTAATGTTTTCTTAATGTCAATTAAAATTTCAAAAGATTTTTCCCATTTTATCAGAAGCTTTACCACAGAGTATATGAACAATATCCAAAATGTCTTGTTCTATGTAATTTTATGAAGTTTAATAAAGACGCAATTTTTCCAACAGAATATCACCCCAGTTGCTAAGTTGTGCATCCACCTGCTGTTGAGATGATGTGATTAAAAGTTATGGTGGGGAGGAGCAAGCAAATGTTGCTTTTTAGCAGAAAAATCACTTTTCTTATCAAACTGATATGATCATGGATGTGATTTTAATCTTTTTGGAATTCAGCCTTAAGGACGACTTCATGACAGGACCGTAAAACTTTGACATCTCTTTTGTTGATGGTGGATGGATATTTCCCCCTATTTCCATACTGTTATTTTGTGAGTTGCTTTATATTTACGAAGATGTACAAAATGCACTTCTGAAAGAAAAACATAAGTGTATGACCAAAATACACCAAGATTCATTCATTAAATAATAATGTAATTTGTAGGCGAAGTGACTACTAATGGAAAGACAACCAAAATCAATGTAAAGGTGTATTTCAGCATTTCAGCTTCACTTTCTATAGAGCTGGATTTTTTTTTGTCTCTCAGGTTTTCTTTTCTCATAAACTTGGGGCTCTTTCACACTATAACTTACACGTGTATTCTATGAGATTCTGAAGTTTGTAGTTTGCTAAGGTACTAGACAGTTTTCTGGTTGGAAATGCTAAATGCTCTTCCATGAACTGCAGATATCAGAAATCTATACGATGCAGTCACAGCAGTTAAACCCAATTCACCATGCTGTCGGGCTCATAGCCGGGATGGGGGTGGGGTGCTTGAAAGGCTCCCCCCCTCCCCAAATTCTCAGGGTGGTCCACGAGAAGGCCTTACTGGTACATTATTTAAACTGTTATGTGTATTCATATCATGATCTGATCACCATGCTCAATATATCCCATATGCATGGGGGTGTTATTGGGATAATGATACAATAGGTTTGCTAGGGTAGATCCTCTCTCACTCAGACTCACCCCCGGAATCAAAATCCTGCCTACGGTACTGCATGCTGTGATTGTGTAGTATGAAAGGGCCCATTGATGTTTTTGTCAGACTCCAGATGATTTTTATGACTTCTAGCTATCCCATGCAGTATGGCAACTACTTCATGGGATACTTATAGTCTGTTCAAGTCCTGAACCGGTGCTTGGCTGCTGTAACGGACTGGGTGAGGGTGAACAAGTTGAAACTTAATCCAGATAAGACAGAGGTACTCCTGGTCAGTTGCAAGGCCGAACAGGGCATAGGGTTACAGCCTGTGCTTGACGGGGTTACACTCCCCCTGAAGGCGCAGGTTCGCAGCTTGGGAGTGATCCTGGACTCAACGCTGAGACTGGAGCCCCAGGTTTCTGCAGTGGCTGGGAGAGCTTTTGCACAGTTAAAACTTTTGTGCCAGCTGCACCTGTACCTTGGGAAGTCTGACTTGGCCACGGTAGTCCATGCTCTGGTTACATCTCGAATAGACTACTGCAACGCTCTTTACGTGGGGTTGCCTCTGAAGACTGTTCGGAAACTGCAATTAGTCCAACACTCGGCAGCCAGGTTACTAACACGAGCGGGGTACAGGGAGCATACAACTCCCTTGTTGCGCCAGCTCCATTGGCTGCCAATTAGTTTCCGAGCACAATTCAAAGTGCTGGTTTTAACCTACAAAACCCTATACAGTTCCAGCCCTCTTTACTTGTCTGAACGAATTCTCCCCTATGAACGATAAAGGACATTATGATCCTCCGGAGAGGCCCTGCTCTCGATCCTGCCACCTTTGCAAGCGCGTCTGGTAGGGACGAGAGACGGGGCCTTCTCTGTTGTGCCCCTCGGCTGTGGAACTCCTCCCAAGTGATGTTAGATCTGCCCCCTCCTGATTTTGTCCTTCAGGAGGCGGATGAAGACTTGGATGTGGAACGAGGCCTTCCCAGAATAAGCTGAGATTGATTTCAATCTGAAATGGGCAGGCATGTAGCCAGGGGGGGCTAAGGGGGCTTCAGCCCCCTCCCCGAAATTCTCAGGGTGGTCCGCAAAAAGGCCTTACTGGTATATTATTTATTTATTTATTTATAAATTCGATTTGGTAGACCGCTCTCTCTGGAGCCCAGAGCAGTTTACAGCATAAAATCAATAAAACATCAATAAACAGATAAAAGACGTATACCCAAAAGCCCCCCTGTTATGTTTATTCATATCATGATCTGATCACCATGCTCATTATATCCCACATTCATGGCATTATTGGGATAACAATACAAAAGGTTTGCTAGGGTAGACCCTCTTCCACCCAGTCTCAGCCCCCGAACCAAACTCAGCCCCCCCCCCTGAATCAAAATCCTGGCTACGGCCCTGGAAATGGGTGACCACTTTTTTAGACGGAGCTGAATGTGGTTTTAATGGCAATGTGGTTTTATGTATCTCTGTTTTTATGTATTTTAATATGCTGTTTTGGGATGTTTTGAATTTGTATGGCATTGAATTTTGCTGTAAGCCGGTCTGAGTCCCTCCTTGGAGGTGGGAAGGTCGGGGTACAAAAATTTAAAATAAATAAATACTCCCAATTTCTGGGGGGAAACATCTACTTATTATTTACTAATAATTTGTATGCTAAATATTATTTATTCTGGGCCTAGACAAAATTGCTTTATGAAGCATAGCAGTTGACTAATAATCTTACCTTTAACTGCTTAAGAAGAAACTGAAATGAGATAATTTTGAATTTTGGATGGCTCTATTTGTTCACAGTGAGGTCTATCTTGAGGTGGACTCGAACCCTATGAGAGAAGCTCATCCTACCTTCCTATTTTCTAGTTGCTGCTCCATTATAAGAATGTGTTGGTATGCTTCATCATAGATGTCTGTGTGATGGCTGCAATAGTTATCATAAATTCCACATCAGTAACTTATTTCAACTCAGTTTCATGGTGTTACACATCTACATCCAGTTCAGAGCAGGGCTACACTATTTCATTTGGCATAATAACACTGTCCCTGGTTCTACTACCACCATTTCAGCGTTCCAAATTGGCTCATTCTACTGGTTCAACAGTTTCAGCAAGGTAATTTGTACTGGTCTGAATCTTGGAGAGTTTAACATTCACAGCAAAACCTGAACGTATCTACTCAGAAGTATATCTAACTGAATTTAATGGGGCATACCTACACTCTAATTAGGCTCAAAGTATGGAAAGGCCCCGATTTGACTGTGAGTTATGTCTGCAAAGCTATTTTGGAGGGGGAATTTTTCCTGTTGGGTGGGCATCCAAAATAGTTACTAATCTAACAAAAATTTGGGCCCAGGGGGTGCGAAAAAGAAGGTCCACTTCCGGGATTGCGGCAGCGATGCGTATAAACTTGAAAGTCCCATACATACGAATCCCTTCCGATTTCTTTTCATTTTCATAACTTTTTTCTCATGCCTAATACTGGCATAGGGTTGTGGTTTGAGTGCTGGACTATGACTTTGAAGACCAGGGTCTGAATCCTTGTACAGCCATGGAAACCCACTGGGTGACCTTGGAAAACTCTGTCTGCCTCAGAGGAAGATAAAGTCAAACTCTGAACAAATCTTTCCAGGAAAACCCCAGGATGTTGCTTCCTTAAGTTGGAAAATGTATTGCTTTTCACCCACCAGAATCCCCAAGGTGATGTACACTGAATAAAAAACAATGAAAACATCAAATGGATGTATCTCTCTCTCTCGGCATTACTTCGCGAACGAAGATTCTTAGGAAGGACTCATCCCACACTTTCTACAAGCGCGTTGATGACTAAAAAGGCCAATCTGAGATAGGCAAGTTCGGTTGCAGAAAGCACAGCAGAAAGTCTCCTTGGGTGATGTTGTTTCCAAGGTTCTTTCTGCGTTGTCGTTTCTCTTCGAGACTCATTTGGCGTGTCTTCTCGAAAGAGGCTGCAGCATTGTGGATAGTGCATCTCCATGCCTCCTGATGTGAGGCCAGGGTGGACCATTGTTGGTAATCAATCTGGCCAAGCCTGAGATGTTGTTTCAGGGAGTCCTTATATCTCTTTTTGGGGGTGCCTCTCTTGCGCTGACCCGTGGCTAGTTCACCATAGAGTAGTATCTTTGGGAGGCGGTGGTCCTCCATCCTAGAGATGTGCCCTGCCCAGCGCAGCTGTGTTCTCAATAGCATGGCCTCAATGCTGGTGATCCCTGCTTGCGCAAGGACAGCAACATTCGTCACATAGTCGGTCCAGTGTATATTTAGGATAGTGAGAAGACAGCGTTGATGAAAGTGTTCGAGGAGTCATAGGTGTTGGCGATAGGTGACCCATGTTTCAGACCCATAGAGGAGAATAGGCAGTACTATAGCTCTGTAAACACTGATTTTGGTGCTTTCCTCAGGTGCTTGTTGCTCCAGACTCTCTTGTGAAGCCTTCCAAATGCACCATATGCCTTTGCTAATCTGTGATCTATCTCTTTGTCAATCTTGGCGTCTGAAGAGATTATGCTTCCCAGGGAGGTGAACTGCTGAACGGACTTAAGCACAGAATTGCCTATGCTGACGTGGGGATGATGGTGTTCTTCCTGTGGTGCAGGCTGGTAGAGAACTTCCATTTTCTTCAGGCTGACTTCCAGCCCAAACAGTTCTGCAGCTGTTGCAAAGCAGGATGTTAGGCGCTGCAGAGCTGCTTCTGAATGGGTGACAAGGGCAGCATGGATGTATAGAAGAATGTTTAACACACACATGGAAACAGACTAAAGCAGTAGTTTTAATTCTTCACATAGATTTCACTTCTGAGACAGGCATATAAAATAATTTATTCAGCCCTTGTTGAAATCCAGACATATGGCTTGTGTTCATATCCCCGGGAGAAGGGGAACATATTATTTACTCACAAAAATGCAAAAGTAACAATGGTGTGCTTGCTTTACTATGAGTGCATATAGTTTGAGGAAACTTCTCTTTGATAAAACTCAAGGGGATGGGGAGGCCATTCTCGTTCAGAATTAACTATAAATACCAGGCTGCCTGTTCACTGAGAAGCCTGGAGTGTTAGAAGAACAACCCTATCCAGAAACTTCATGAACACCAATAACTGAAATAGCACAGCAGGTTGACAAAATATACCAACTGTCATCTGACACTATTGCATGACTGGATGACCGTGTGACCCTAAACTATGTACTCTGACTGACAATATCAGCTGCCATTGATTCTTTTCAAGGATGCACTTTTGATTTTCTTTGTTAGTGACCAAAGTTCACTGAGCAAATTTTCTTCAAGTTGAAAGTTATTACCCTCTACAAAGGAAAAAAAAGGCTATTGAGTTGTTGTGGGCTGAGATATAGACTTTTCTGATTATCGTGGAGATAAAGCCTGTTCCAAAGAAACTATCTGGGTTTTGTTTTTCTAACAATCTATTACATTGAATTGTAAACTCACACTAAAATAAAAGGCAAGCAGAATAAGAATATTTTCACAGTGATCAAATTATTTGCATAAAAGGGATTCTGCTCATTGGACAATGGTGCAAAAATATCTCACAAGAACACCATAGTATCCCATATCCCAGGATCCAATCCCAGATTATCCATTTTGAACTGGATTATATGAGTCTCCACTGCTAGATAATCTGGGAAAAGCAGATAATCTGAAATCAGATCCTGGGATAGAGGGCAGTGTAGAAGGGGCCTTATACAGTCAACTGATTTACATTCTGTCCATAACAGATTACAATATTTATCAATATATCAACAAAGAAGAATAGAGAATGATAATTGGATAGTATGGTGAGTAAATGGCTGGCACAGATAAATACTAAGTGCACCTTACAACCTCTGAGGATGCTTGCTACAGATGCAGGCGAAATGTCAGAAGAACATGCTTCTTAAACATGGCCATACAAACCAAAAAACCTACAACAACCAAGTGATTCTGGCCATGAAAATCTTTGACAATACACCGAGTCAGTGTTTTTCAACCATTTTTGAGACACAGCACATTTTTTACATTTACAAAATCCTGGGGCACACCACCAACCAAAATGACACAAAATGACACTCTAACACAGTCATACGTATAGTTAATATGTTTTTAAATGTATTTATACACTCAGTGTGAAACCTGGGCCTGTTTCCATGAACACAACATAGATATCCTGGTAGGAATGGCAGAAAGACACAAACTTCCCACACAGAACTCCCATAACCAAGAGAAAATACTATAAGAGTTTGGTGGGCATTTACCTTGGGTTTTGGAGTTGTAGTTCACCTATATCCAGAGAGCACTGTGGACTGAAACAATGTTGGATCAGGACCAAACTTGGCATGAATACTCAATATGCCGAAATGTGAACATAGATGGAGTTTGGGAAAATAGACCTTGACATTTGGGAGTTACAGTTTCTGGGATTTATAGTTAACACACAATCAAAAGCATCCTGAACTCTTGCAACAATGGAATTGAACCAAACTTGGCATATTGAACTCCCATTACCAACAGAACTGAAAGGGCTTGCTTGGGAATTGACCTTGAGTTTGGAAGTTGTAGTTCACCTACACTCAGAGAGCACTGTGGACTCAAACAATGTTATGTTATGTTGTTGTTTGTTTTCTATCCAGAATCACAATGTTGGAAGGAGGCTCAGCACTTTAAGGTCCCTGAAACAGGCATGGGAAAACTTCGGCCCTCTGGGTGCTTTGGACTTCAACTCCCACCATTCCTAACAGCCTGAGGCCCTTCCTTGCTTAAGTGACTGAGGGGGGGGGGAGGAAAAGAGCCTGAGGCTGCTAGGAATGGTGGGAGTTGGAGTCGAAAACACCTGGAAGGTCCAAGTTTGCCCATGCCAGCTTTCGACAGAGACCTCTTCCTCCCCTTCACGCCCTTTCTTCCCCTTCTGGCAGATCACTTACTTTTTCTTCTACACTGCTGCTTCTGCAGCCATTTTGATCCGAGCGGGCAGCGTGAGCGTGTTTAGGGGGGAGGGAGGAAGGAACGAAGACGTGACCCGTGCGGGCGCTACTGCGCAGTCTCGCCCCAGAGCAAAGCGAGCAGAGCGAGGTTGGGAAGAAGGGAGCCCGAGTGGAGAAGAAAAAGTGTTCGGCAGGAGGGGGAAGAAAGGGTATCGGAGGTTCCAATTTCCCACGGCACACCTGATGATCGCTCATGCCCACTAGTGTGCCATGGCACACTGGTTGGGAAACACTGCACTAAGTGTACCAATAGTAGTAAATGTCATCATTCCTCTTTCCAGGTTAGAAATAATCAAAGAATGAGAAAAAAATATTTTAAATGTTAGGAAAGCCAGACGAGAATCATTGATTACTGAGAATCTTCTGAGTTTGGAATTAATTCTACACAAAATGCACATGTGTGTGTGTGTGCAGAAAACAGCAATTTCCAAACAAAATTAATATAAAATGTTGTTTTCTGCACAAAAATGTAATGAGCAATTTATCTGCAGAAGAAACCCTGTATTGTAGATTTTGAAAAATGAATTGTTCTCATAGACTTTTCCCAGCGAGATGGAAATTGTTAAAATTATATGCTGTTTCCTTCCAGAATAACCATCTGTTTTCAAAGCTCAGGTGCAGGCATTGCTGCTGAGGTAGTTTTATGTAGGTACAGAAGAGGTGTCAACAAGGTTGAGGAAATATTTTAAAAGAAGAGAGGTTATTTAAAGAAGGAGATGGAACCACACAATTAGGACTAAGGCTACTTCTACGCTGCCATATAATCCAGATTATCAAAGCAAATAATTCAGATTATCTGCTTTGAACTAGATTATATGAGTCTACACTGCCATAGACCAAGAAAGTGCTAATTAATTACCAGCAACAATTAGCCAATGTGCAACTGCTAAATTTAAGCTGCTCTTTCATTGCTGAGCATCTGTATATCTGTATACCTTTATAAAACAGAATGTTTGTATGTATGTATGTACGTATGTATGTGTGTATGCAGAGGGCGGAAGGGCGGAAGGGCGGATATGTGCTAGCCACTTTCACAGGCCACAGCGACCAGCGCGGGTGATGGACCTGCACCAAACTTGGTACACATAACCCCCCTAACCCCCTTTACGTCCTGGCGCGGGTCGAGGGACATGACCCACGGATTATGGGATTTGTAGTACTTTCCAACACTTTGGTTCCCACAGACCACTGAGGCCACCAAAAAGGACCAATACAGACCACACTCAGCACACACAGCCCCCATGACCCACTCTACGTCCTGGTGCAGTTCGGAGGAGGGTGGACCATGGATGATGGGACTTGAAGTACCTCTACTCACTTCCCAAGTCCGCTGCAACCCTCATCCAATCACCGATCGAGACCAATCTTGCCATACATAACCCCCATGACTGCCTTCATGTCCTGGTGAGGTTTGGGGGAGGACTGACAATGGATGATGGGATTTGTAGTACTTTCACACCCATCTGTTCCCACAGACCACTGTGGCCCCCAACAAACACTGATAAAGACCACACTTGGCACACAGAGCCCCAGTGACCCACTCCACATCCTACCGAAGTTTGGAGGGGGACAGAATATGGATGATGGGTCTTGCAGTACCTTCCCTCACTTTCCAAGACTGCTACAAACCTCATCCTATGACTGATCAACACCAAACTTGCCACACAGAGCCCTCATGAGCCACTCTACATCCTGGTGCAGTTTGGAGGAGGGTGCAACATGGATGATGGGACTTGAAGTACCTCTACTCACTTCCCAAGTCTGCTGCGACCCTCATCCAATTACTGATTGAGACCAAACTTGGAACACATAACCCCCATGTCTGCCTTCACGTCCTGGGGAGGTTTGGGGGAGGACTGACAATGGATGATGGGATTTGTAGTATTTTCACACCCCTCTGTTCCCACATACAACTGCGGCCCCCAACAAACACCGAGAAAGTCCACACTTGGCACACAGAGCCCCAGTGACCCACTCTACATCCTACTGAAGTTTGGAGGGGGACATAACATGGATGATGGGACTTGCAGTACCTTCCCTCACTTTCCAAGCCTGCTACAAACCTAATCCAATGACTGATCAACACCAAATCTGGCACACAGAGCCCTCATGACCCACTCTACAGCCTGGTGCAGTTTTCTGTGAGACGGACCACGGATGATGGGACTTGAAGTACCTCCACTCACTTCCGAAAAACAATGCATCCCTCATCCATTCACCAATACAGACCAAACTTAGCACACAGAGCCCCCATGACCCAATCTACATCCTACTACACTTTGGAGGGGGGGGGGACCAGAGATGATGGGACTTGCACTACCTTCAGTAATTTCATGATACCACTGCAACTCCCAATAATGATGGATCAAGACCAAACTAGGCACACAGAGCCCCCATGACCCACTCTACATCCTGCTGCACTTCTCAAATGACCCGGACACCGCCGGGTCCCCAAGCTAGTTTCTTATAAAGGCGATGAGACCTGCTAAATTCCTCCCTTTCTTTGAACTTGCTAGGAGTTGCTAGCTTCAGTTTTAGCCACTGGAATTTCCAAAGGCTCCAAGGTAGGTGGCTGATGGGAACTGCTAACTTCAAGCTTAAACGATGGCACTTTATCTACTCTTCCTCTTCTGAACAGGGCAAGGCACTGGAAGGCTAATCTGAATCAATCCAACCCAACCTAACCTGCAATACTTAACAGAAGTGGATAAATCTGTGGGGACAACCAAGAGCCAACTCAGGGTAAATCTAAGTTTTAATGCCCATGTAAGCAAGCCCTAAATTACAGTTCATCTAAGGACATCATTAATTCTATGGAAACTCATAGGACAAAACTGTATTGTAACCCATGCTTGTACAGATCTTTTGGATTTCACATCCTATTATTTTTGACCTTGTTGGCTTGATATGATCAAAGCTGGTTTTTCGTTAGAGACTAGCTGGTGTTTAGTAAGAAAGTCTCTTGGCTTTTCTTCATGAATTCAGGAAGGACTCATCCCATGGTTTCTACAAGCACATTGATGCTTTTTCGGAGGTTGGATGTGTCCTTCGAGCCTGTGCAATGGACTTTTCTGGTGGAGCGCAGTGTGCACAGAACTGGCCTCACCCTTTAAACCAAAGGTCCGTCTGCTGGGGCCTAGCAAGCTGGGACGGTGGCAGCAAGGTCCTCAGGTCATAGGTTTGGATCGAGTTTCCTTCTCTAGATGGTTGACCTTACAGGGTTAGACGAGCACTATCTGCCCGGATTGGCGCCCCCTTGTTATGGGGGAGAGGCTTGCGTACCCTAATGAAGTTGTGAGCTATGCTGGCAGTGTTGCACCGTAGACCTGAAAGACCCCTCAGTAAACCACTTGAGACCAGCCACGGTTAAATGCTTTATTTAGAATAAGTAAAAGTAGTAAAGAAGAGAGTTATAGTCCAACGGTGCTTCCAAGCACCAGAGTATTGCAAAGCAGTAGTCCAAAGGCAAAACAGAATCAAACTAGGTAAAAAGAGTCTTAATGCCCCAATGGGCTAATCCATAGGTAAGTTCTTGGCACAAGGCTTGGCAGATAGAGTTCAATGGCTGGATGGCCCGGTGGCCAGGCAAGGTTCCGTGAAGACTTGGCTTGAAAACTGAATGTTGGCGAAAGATGCCTCTCATCTTCCAGACCTAACTTAAATAGGTCTCCCAGGCTTTGATCGTTACGACGCGCTGGTACGTCGTAACTAGTTCCCATAACAGTTCTCCGGCTGGACCACTCAAGCCTCCCGCATGGGAATGGTATGTCAACCCAATTAGCACAGGCACCTGGATGGACGGGAGTTAACCCGTCTCCTCCTTTTCCTCGGTTCTTATCAGCCCGAGCTAGAGCTGACCGGTTTCTGTCCTTGAACACTGGATGAACTATGGGCTCCTGTAGCATCTTGTCTTTAAGCTTTGCAGGCCTCTCTGAGGCTTGAGATTTAACATGGTGTTGGTCTTGCTGAGGGCCTGAGACAGGCTGGGGTGTGACAGGCGGTGGCATAATAGCCACTGGTAGGGCCTCCCATGCCAGACAGGTCACAACCGAAGGGTCTGACAAAGTGCGCCAATGGGCAGGATGGGCTCTCTAGCCTTTTGGCAACCATCCTAGGAGAAGGAAAAAAAGTTAGAAAGTAGCCTATAAATAATTGAGGCAATTGCTACTAAAATATGACTGAAGGAAACACCGGTTATGAATTAGTTCCATTGCGGGTGAATGGGGGAACTTTTGCCCATTAATACCACTATTATTCTTTTATTTTTTGAACAAAATAAAACCATATTGACTAAAATAGCCAAGCAACCACCAAGGTACCACAATTTCCTTAATTTTATCAAGACACCCTGCCTGATCTTCAGTTCAGGTTTATCTTAAAAATTTAATTCTTCACTAAATATATTTTAAAAAGCAGAAAACATTTTTAGTATGTGCTTCCCTTTGAGAAGAATTCTTCAGAAATCAAACCATGTTTGATATTTACATTATTTTTAATTCAGGATTTATTTTGTGCAAAATCTGCACATAGTTTCTCTTTTTAAAAAACAACAGAAAACAGCTGATAGGGGAAAAATATAAATGTTCAGAAATGCTGTTTCTCCACCAAATTTTGTGAATTTAGTGCAAAAGTCTCCAATAACAGAATATCTTAAATAGAAAAATATGGTTTTATGTGCAGAAAATGCTGTTTTCTGAGCCAATTCCAAGCAGAAAAAGTTGCAAATTGTGCAAGTTTTTATCAGATTAGAAGTTTCTCATCAGGGTTTCTCAACAAACAAAACATATTTTGATAATTTTAAAACATATATCCAGATTTTTTTCCCAATCCTGGTTCAGTTATGCTATTTAAAAGGCCTCAGATTGAAATAAACCAGTTTTTTTTAGTTGACATTAATTTCTAACATAATTTCTGAGATGGTGTTAACATTTAATTGTAATAACTATGTAAAATGTGTCCACAGCAAATGGAGAAAATGACAAGAAAGAGAAGGATTAACATGTTCTCAAAATAACCCTGCAGCTGTACATAATTCTCCTTCTCTTATTTTGAGTTATCTATGTTTTCCAAGTGCTAAAATGGAAGCTTAAAAGAAGTTTGGTATTTATATTGTCAAAATAAGTAAGCATACCTAAACCACATGAAAATGGTTGTTTTAGCAAGCTGTGTTTTTTTACAACAAGTTTTCTGAAATTCAGTAGATGTTTCTCATTTTTAAAAGTTTCAGTGAAGTGAAAGATTCCTCATTACTCTTTAACTACTCTTTGGCTAAATTGGCCATGTAAATTCTGTCGTACTGGTAGTTTAAAAAGTGTAAGAAAACTAAAGAAATATTGTTGAAACTTCAGTAAAAAAAATCATAGTAATGGGCTACAGCAAGTTAGTTAGCTATTAGATCCCGTATACTTGGAAAGTGTGACATGGAAAGCTGTTGAGATGACTTTTCTAGCATATCTTTCTTTATTCCCCTACAACATATCTCAGCCTGCACTTCAGGGAAAATAATGAAAAGGGAGTCCCCTCAAAACTGTTGTGATTGAGCCTTCGGCTATTATTACTAGTAGTATTGGGGAAGATGCTGGGTCAATAGCATCAAGCAATAGTATGGAATGGGGTGAGGCTCTGGGTGATCAAGAGTCTGCAGCTGGGAGGAAAAGGGCTGCTAGTGATTCTAGTTTGGAAGAGTTGGAACAGAGAAAAAGGATCCGGCAGATACTTAGAGCCCCTTCCGATTTAGAAACCTTTCATGGTTTCCCTGGGGAAGAAGAAATGTGGTCAGAGGAAAGTGATACGGATCTAGAATAAACATTGGTTCAGGAAGTAAGGGATGTGTGTAACAAAGAGTCTAATTCTGATACCTTCTTTGGCTTTGACAGTGACTTAGACTGGCCTTCTGAGGGTTCAGAAACAGATTGGGACAATGTAAGCTTTCAACAGCGTTGGCAAGATTGGAGAGGTGCACAGAGCACAGCAGCTGTAGGAGATGCAGCAGCTGGTGCTCATGATCAAGGAGGGTCTTCAGAAGACAGTGATGTTTAAGTGCTATATAAGAAATGGGTTTATGGGGCTGCATTTGCGGCGGTCAAAGAGTTGATGTTTGGTTCTTGTCTCTGATATTCCTGTGTTCCTGATATCGAGTGCCTTGTTCCTGTTTCCAGATACTCTTATCTGCCGTGCATTCCTGTGGCGGGGCTTGGTCTCCGCTGAGTCTACCTCCTGATTGCCTTGGATGGTCTCCTCCTTTCATACTTCTGGGCTTGGCTTCCTTGGTCTCTGTGCTACGACAAAAACTGTTACCGACCATGCAGATAAGGGAGAAAGACCATCACTCACAGTACATTGCATTTGAGTAGTTTATGACATCTTGAATGGTTATTATATTAGAGAAAAGGTATGTCACATATGCTTAACTCACACTCCTAAAATACCAAGGTTCAACTGTAAATAGTCAATGTCATATTGAATTTCACTTCTCAGCATGTGCATGTTCACCAGGGTAAAACATGGAAATTATTTGGGATTTTGGTTATCTAGTGAGCATGGGAGACATTCGTCCTAAAATGGTTCTTGTTTCACCATTTGCATTTTAATGACTATGGTTTTACTACTTCATTCCTGAACAGATTTGGATCTAAAGAGTGAAATGATGTTATTTTGGGTTTTTTTCATGTCACTTACCTGGTCACATAAGGTTATTTTTGGGATTACGCCATCATGAAGACTACTTAAATTTGAATAATTTTATGGCAAAGAATAAAAAGTACAGAAATCCAAATAATAAAATTCTATTTCCAGTTTTAATTTAAATATGACATGTTACTTTCAAAACTGACATTCATTAAGCAGTAAGCTTAATTGTCCTATTCCGTATTGTTAAAGGGATACTAATATTGACAAAGATAAACTGTATTCTGCAGGCACTCTAATGGAAACACTCTGGAGAGCATGCAACACAGAAGGAATTTGGTATGATTTTTTGCTGATCTTTGAGAAATGATTTATTTATCATATTTGGTATACAATGCCTTCTACAATTTATGTCTTGAAACACAGAGATTAATGTTGGCTGTCATGGGAGGAATCACTGGGGTGTCCTCCTGAATGTGTGTAGGATTGTACTGTCACTGAAATATCTGTATAATTAATCTATATAATTAATATTTTAAAGTATTTGTTCCATACACACACACACACACACACACACACACACACACTGTGATATGCAACTACTTTTGAAGCAATAGGGGAGCCTGTTCCCTGCAAATAAAAATTCTGCCCCCTCAAATGACATGATCATTCAGTCCCCAAATTTCTACCATGACACTAATCTAAAATATCACTTGAGCATTTAGAAATGGAGTTTAGGAAAAATGGGAGGCTGTCAGGCCCCAGCCTGGTCCCATAGTCCAGCCAGACCGAAGCCATGTTAATTCCAAGACATCAGCTAGGCCTGAGAGCAAACCTCTGCGTGAACCCTTGTGTCAACCAATGGTCAAGGGCGAGCACAGCCTTCCTTCTTCTCAGGCCGATAAGAAGAGCTGGTACAGCAAAGGCTGGTTGCCTCCCCAGCTCCCAGGTGCTACTACTAATGAGCAAACATTCCTTCGCTCCTCGGAGGGGAAGGGAGGGCCAGGCCCACAGACTGCCCATGGGAAGAAGTTCTGACGCAGTGTGCGTCTTTTTGAGAAACACCAAGGAAAACCTATTTAAGCTGCTTCCCGTTGGCTCTTAGTATCTCTCGCCAACGTTCGGCTTTTTTTTGCCACGTTCTACGTACTCAAGTTCCAGCCCGGGCCGGTGGGCCTTCAAGTCCTCGTACTCAAGTAATTGCCAAGCCTTTGTTGCCAGAGACTTATCCAGGATTTGGCCCATTGGGGCATCAGGACTATTTTTAATTCATTAAACCTTTTTGTTCTTTGGACTATTGCATTGCAATACTAGATGCTGAGAGCATCTAAGGACTATATTTTTATCTCTTTACCTCTTTTCATTTATTCTAAATAAAGCATTTAATCACGGCTGGTCTCAAGTGGTTTACTGAGGGATCCTTCAGGTCTAAGGTGCAACAGAGGCAAAGATATACAAACTCAGCAACTGTAATACAGCAGGTTGGTGTAAGCAATTCAACATGTCTCACTCTCTGCAATGGAGATTGAAGGAAACTGTCATGGCAGGATTCGAAGGGCCCTTCCATGCAGGCAAAAATGTGGTTGGAACCAGAATAAACACTGCCGATTACAAGTTGCCTGGAGGTTATATCAGGCTGCCCTAAGCTGCCTCCAGAAAGCCCTACAGGGCTGGGTATTCTCCCTTCATCGTGTTAAACAACAGTGAGGGCTGATGAAAGCCTAGAAACGACAAAGTAATTGCTACTCGAAGTAATACAAAGAATGACAAGTAGCAAAAATATAATATATTATGCATATAAGCATGTGAGAGACATAAATCAATAGTGCACAGTACCCATATCAGTCCGGAACAAGATGCACTCTGTAAAAGATGTCCACGAGAGTTCCCAATGGAACAAATAGACGACTTCAAATTATAATCCGGTATAAATGCCCGATGGCGTTGTAATATATCCAGGACAGAGAGAAGCCGCTTCGTGAGGTGCAAATGTACCTATTTGTACAGTTCCAACAAGTCAAAGAGCGCTCCGGATAGGAAGTCTACAATGTAGGGATGCAAGGGGGTGAAAAGTGGTACCCCCAGACGGTTTGCAATACAGTTGCTCACGCCAACGAAACGCTGATGCAGGTAAGCTGGCCCAGGATTCATTTCGCCATTGCTGGCTATCTCAAGGCGTAGAATGACGGAAATACGGCATCCATTTACATCTGAAGGTGCATAGATTGTATACAATATCAAGTTAATATACAAGTAGCAAAACAAAATAGCCCTGAATATATGATAATAATATACATACCGCTTCTTTCAAAAGGGGAGACATAACCCTTCCATCAAGAGGTCGGGTGACCCAAAGGTGAGAATATGAAGGCTGCTTATGGCTGCTTATATAGTACACTACTTAGATTAACAGTGAATTAAGATTGACGGGATCATTGAGGCCCCGAGGCCATTCACTCTGACCTGGATATATTACAACGCCATCAGGCATTTATACCGGACTAGAATTTGAAGTTGTCTATTTGTTCTATTGGGAACTCTCATGGACATCTTTCACAGAGTGCATCTTGTTTTGGATTGATATGGGTACTGTGCATTATTGATTTATGTCTTTCACATGCTTATATGCATAATATATTATATTTTTGCTACTTGTCATTCTTTGTATTACTTCGGGTAGCAATTACTTTGTTGTTTCTATTCTCCTTTCATCCCCATTTCTGCAAAGAACAAACAAATAAACAATTACAGAAAAGCATCCCTCGCCATTGCAGGCTCTATTATTTATTTATTTATTTATTTATTTATTTATTATTCCGACTTGTATACCGCCACTCCTTGAAGGCTCAGAGCAGTTTACAACACAACCAGAAACAAGGTACATAGACACAATTTAAAACAACAGAACCCCAATCAACGGGGCATCATTCAGTAAGCAGAGGAGTTTAGGAAAAGTTTAGGAAAAGTAAGCCCCCACTTCTCTGAAGCTGGGGATTTCTTCTCTGAAACTGTTTTGCTCCCCAAATAATGAAGAATCAAGAAGTAAAGAGCAGGCAGTGTTGGCAAGGGGAAGGGGTCTGCCATATTGCCAGGGAAATGGGGGTTCTGGGGGACAGGAAATCACTGATATTCCACTGCCCTGAGCTGCCTGAGCTGGGGGGCATGGGTGGCAGTGGCGACATGATACTGGATCAGGGGTGGGCAACCTCCAGCCCGCGGGCCGGATGCGGCCTGGCAGCCGATTCTGTCCGGGCCGGGAAGAAGGGCGTGGGGGACGAGGCCAAGAGGAAGGGGTGTCGCTGCCACCATCCCATCATGGGTTCTGTGGGGCCTGTGTCAGCAGACAGGCCAGAGGAGCGGCGGCTTTGGAGTGCCTGACATCCCTGGCCTGCAGCGGAGCACTTGGCGACCTGCAGGGGCCGATCGCCCTGGCGACCCGGAAGACTTGATCATCTTCCAGGTTGCCAGGTCAAATAAGCCACCTCAGATCGCTGACTGCTCCCCCTGCGGGCCCAGATCGCCTCCAGGGATGGCAGGCACTCGATAGCAGGGCGATCAGCTGGGGAAGAGCTGGGGGCGAGAGTGGGCGGAGGCTCTGCTCTCCTCTGCTGCGGTGGTGGCTGGGTCCGCTTTGCCATCCTCTGGGCTGGGGCCATTGGGCCATTCCATCTTGGGATCCTTCCTCTCTTGAGGATGTCCGCCTTCATCTTGGTTCTCACCTTGTCTTCCTGAATTTAATTTAATTTTTTAGTGGTTTTTATTATTATTTTATAATAATTTTATTATAATAATATAATAAAATAAATAATATAATATAATAATGTTATATTACATTATAATTTCAATATATTATAATGTCTATATATATTTTATATTATAATAATTATGATATTAATACTAATAATATATGAATATTTCTTGTTTATATTAATATGTTAATATTAATGATGTGTAATATATAGTAAATATAGTAAATAAATAAATAAATAAATAATGTAGACTAGAATGTAGTTCAGCCTTTAGGTGCGGCCCTCCATAATATTTTTTGGTTCTTGTGTGGCCCCTTGGAAAAAAATAATTGCCCACCCCTGTCCTGGATTGGGAACTTGGATGGCAGTCTCCACTGCCCCAACAGCAAGCAAAGTCTTAATATTTCTGTAGAATTCAGGCCTTTTCTGGTGTTTTTTTTAAAAAATCAGGAGTCAAGTAGCTTACTCTGGGTTCAATCTCCAGGCTATCGTGATTCACAAGGCATTTTATGATCATATAGGTGGGATCAGAGTCAAGTATTACGATCCTGGCAGCATTTCTTCCATCAATGCCATGATTGTCAAATCCCATTATATCCAATTACCTGCCTTGCTAAGCTAATGACAGCGGGACAAAGGCAAATAAAATGCCTGCCTACACACTCTGTTGCCTGACATACCTCTATAATTTTGAGCAAGGAACAGAGAAAAGAGATATATCTCCTTTTTCTATGTTCCACTGCTCCGGTTCACCATCCCATTCCTTTCTCCCACTCCACTGCTGAAATAATGCAAAGGAGGGTGTTTAAGGAACGGAGCGAATATTCAGGATTCGTTGGAACTATTTGTCTCTGGTTTTATTCAGTCATCCTCTTCACTGCATATCTGGTATTGTCTTTCCTCTTCTTTGACGAATACTGGTGTTAATTGTCTCTTTCTCACTACACACTATTATAATACTTCGATATCACTTTAAGCACCAGGATGTAGAGTGGGTCATGCGGGCTCTGTGTGTCACATTTGGTCTTGATCATTCATTGGATGAGGGTTGCAGTGGACTTGGAAGGTGAGTGAAGGTACTTCAAGTCCCATCATCAAGGAGGTCCATCCTCCTTGAAACAGCACCAGGGTGTAGAGTGGGTCAAGGGGGCTCTGTGTGCCAAGTTTTCTCTGTATTGGTCATTGGATGAGGGTCGTGTTGTTTTCAGGAAGTGAGTGAAGGTACTGCAAGTCCCATCATCCATGGCCCATCCTCCTTCAAACTGCAGCAGGATGTAGAGTGGGTCATGGGGGCTCTGTGTGCCAAGTTTGGTCTGCATTGCTCATTGGATGAGGGTTGCAGTGGTTTCAGTAAGTGAGTGAAGGTACTGCAGATCCCATCATCCATGGACCATCCCCCTTAGAAGAGCATCAGGATGTAGAGTGGGTCTTGAGTATTCTGTGTGCCAGGTTTGGGCCTGGTCTGTGATTTGTAGGGGCTACAATGTTCTGTGGGAAGTGAACCGGGTGAAGGTACTGGAAATCCCATCATTTGTGGGCCATCCTGCCGTAAACCGCACCAGTTTGTAAAGTGGGCCATTGGGCCTCTGTGTGCCAAGTTTGGTCCTGATTTGTCATCTTTGGTGATATTTAATTAACTGGGCCACAGTGCTCAAACCAAGGAAGTGAATTAAGGTAGAATATCCTGTATCCAAAATTCACGTCCCATCATCCATAGTCCATCTTCCCTCAAACTGCACCAGGATGTAGAGTATGGCTATTGTACAGAATCTTGGAATGCGTTGTTTTCTGAGATATTTAATTAACTGGTAAGCACAGCTCAGTGCCTCATCAAACTACAAATTTCAAGATTCTATGAGATGCAGTCAAGGAGTGATATCCAAGAATAGGTTGAATATCCTGTATCCAAAATTCTCGGGAGCATTGGAATTAGATTTTTAAAAATGGAATACCTGTATTTCCACATGCGTACGTACGTAATGAGAAATTGTGGAGGTGATATCAAAGTCTAAATACAAAATTTATATACAGTATATTGCATAGTTCCTTTGGGTCGATAGGCTGGGCTATAAATAAAGTTGTTGCTGTTGCTGTTGTGGTTGTGGTTATATCTCTGGGCATTACTTGGCGAACAAAGATTCTTTAGGAAGGACTCATCCCACGCTTTTTACAAGCGTGTTGATGACTAAAAAGGCCAATCTGAGATAGGCAAGTTCAGTTGCAGAAAGCACAGCAGAAAGTCTCCTTGGGTGATGTTGTTTCCAAGTTGCGTTTCTTTCTTCGTTGTTGTTTCTCTTCGAGACCCGTTCGGCGTGTCTTCTCAAAAGAGGCCACAGCATTGTGGATAGTGCGTCTCCATGCCTCCCGATGTGAGTCGAGGGTGGACCATTTTTGGTGATCGATCTGGCCAAGCCTGAGATGTTGTTTCAGGGAGTCCTTATATCTCTTTTTGGGGGTGCCTCTCTTGCGCTGACCCGTGGCAAGTTCACCATAGAGTAGTATCTTTGGGAGGTGGTGGTCCTCCATCCTAGAGACATGCCCTGCCCAGCGCAGCTGTGTTCTCAATAGCATGGCCTCAATGCTGGTGATCCCTGTTTGCTCAATGACAGCAACATTCGTCCAATGTATATTTAAGATTGTGCGCTGATCAAAGCGTTCGAGGAGTCGTAGGTGCTGACGATAGGTGACCCATGTTTCAGACCCATATAAGACAATAGACAGTATGATAGCTCTGTACACACTGATTTTGGTGCTTTGTCTCAGGTGTTTGTTACTCCAGACTCTTTTGTGAAGCTTTCCGAACGCACTCTATGCCTTTGCTAATCTGTGATCTATCTCTTTATCAATCTTGGCGTCTGAAGAGATGATGCTTCCCAGGTAGGTTGTAGTTATAGACTTATTAATGAAATTATTATAAATATTGGATAATAATTACATTTAGGCTATGTTCTTGAAGGTCGTTTTGTATAATATTTTAATAAATTTTTTTGCATATAATAAAGTGTACACAGAGCCATTAGAAAGCAAAGATGTCACTATCTCAGTCATCCATGTGGTCAAGTACAGATATTGGAATCTATTATATAAATGGGCTCATGTCATGTGATGTATACCTCAAACAAAGAAACCATACAACGCAGAAACACAATACTTGCCAACAGAAATAGGCCTCAAGCAAGGTACGTTTGTAGCAAAGAAACTTTCCCCCCCAAAACCTAAAAGGCCCCCAAAACAATGAGTAAAAATAAAACTACATTTACCAGCATCCTCCGGGCAGCCAAAAGACTCACCCAGCCTCTACATTCTGAACAACATGATTGGCTGCCAATAAGGGCGGATTTGCATAACTGCTGTAACCATAGCAATGCTGCCAAAAGCCATCCAAGGCTAGGAAAGAATGCTGAGAGATTTCAGTTGGTGTTTGAGGGTTAAACTGCCAAAACCAAACTCTGAGGGAGCAATTCTCCAGCAAAATCCTACCCACACAACACAACACAACTTCCAATCAAAACCCATTGTAAGTGTCTGTCGAAAAGAGCTAATAGGGCTCTTATCTCATACCCTTCCAGCAACATAATCTCTGCCAGGTGTGGCCTTGAAGACGCACAGAGCTGGAAATGGGCCTTAGGTCACACCACACCAGCATGAACAGCCCTGGCTCGTGGACTAAAGCAGGATATGATGAAATATCCACTGGACATTGGAACTGCTGAATCAGGGTGGATATGATGCAACCTTTGCTGGGCATTGCATGCCAGGGGGTTGGGCCTTTGAGGTGATGGACAGGTGATGGGGGTGTGTTCTGTATATAAGCTATGTTTGTTCCCTTTGATGCCAGTTCTGGCATCAAAGGTGTTATACCCACAATAAATCTCGTTGGATCAAGTTGCCGTGTGCGTGTGCTCGCCGTGTGCTTGAGGGTTCTACAGACGAATTGTGGTTTTTCACAGAATGCCAGAACTCCACAGCCTATCGTAGAAGATTCTGCTGAGGGCTTGTGTAGCCATCCGCAATGTTGAAACCCTTCACAGGAGTGGAGTGGGTGAGTCCTGAGCAGTTCTGGGACGCGGATGAAGACGGTGCCGTGACGGGTGGATGGAGCATCCCTTTGGAGATGACTGCCTACAAGCTCTGTGGACCGTATGGGAAGGAGAGGACGGAAGTTGGCCTGTCCCAGCCTTCCTGGAAGGAGAGTGGCGAGAGAAGAGCCCAGGAAGTGCCCAGAGAAGCGGTTGGAAGTGCCTCCGCTCAGGTGGGCTATCGAGGGGCTGGAGTGGGACCCAGAGAAGCGGTTTGGAGTGCCTCCGCTCAGGTGGGATCCCGAGAGTCCAGAGAAGCGGTATGGAGTGGCATGCCAGCTCAGGTGGACGAGCCCAGAGAAGTAGGAAGACAGAGGATGTTTTCTACTCAGGTGGGCTCCAGTGGAGTTAAATCCAGAGAAATGGGAGTGCGGGGTGCTCGTGCTCCCATTCAGGTGGATTTCCGGGGAGCCAGAGGGACCAGAGAAACAACGTGGAAGAGAAGCACGTTTGTTCAGGTGGACCTGGTGCTGGCTCAAGGTGGACCAGGCAGCAGCAAGGAAGGTGCTGTGCAATCCTCCGTTTGGAACAGGGAGGAGTTGGACCAGGAGGTGCAGAGAAGCTTTTGCGAGCTGCAAAAGTTGAAGAAGGCCCTGTATTATGGAAAGGTAGATGTGGGCACACTTCGGAGAAAAATGGATGCTTTGGAGGAGAGAGTCCGAAGAATGCAGGGAATGATGGTATGTCTCCCAGCCGAGGAGGAAGGCCGTTATGATGATGCTCCGGAGGCCGAGAGTGTGCTGGTGAGAGAAGAAGACACCTTTGCCCTGGAGAAAGAGGCCCAGTCAGTTGCCTTGGAGACCGAGCTTCTTGAGAGAGGTACGGCAGAGGAATACAGTGTGGAGAAAGTTTTGCAATTTCCAAAAGTGGAAGGAGAGCAAGCTGCTGAGGAGATAATGCGGCAGCAAGATAAGCCTGGAATGCTTCTCTTCCTGGAAAGTGAAAATGCCAGTGAGGGGGAAGGGAGGCAGGAGGTTTCTCAGCTTATAGAAGAAGAGGTGTCTGGATTGGCTCTCAGTGTTTTGATGACCTCCGAGGAGAGCAACTTAAGCAACCAGATGTTCCCTTGGCCGTTGCTTTCGTGTGGGTCGGAATCCTTTATGGCTGGCTTCCCAAGAGTGATGAGAGGAAAGGTGAAGTTGCTATTGAGGGGGAGAGCGTCGCTGCCTTGATGTTGGCTGAGAAGGGAGAGCCATGGAACGCGGCCTTACCGGTGGAAGGGTCAATCGAGTGGGTTGCTGACTAGTGTCAACAGGCAGATGTTCCCCAGGAGGAGCCGGTCGCAACGGGGAGTGGTGGAGTTGTGGAGTTGCTAAATGGAGAAGATGTGAGTGGGGATTCCCATCCAGTAAGAGAGCCCCCTGAGGTGCGTCCAGTAATGGAGAAAGCTGCAGGAAGGGCCTTGCCGTTGGAGGCTTTTCCTCTTGAAAGAGAGAGAGAGTCGGCCATGGTGCAGCGGAGCGGAGATTTCCAGTGCGAGTCAGCTGTGGACGAAGAGAACGAGCAGTTGGCGAGATCCATGATGGCTGATCCTATCTTGAACAAAGATTTCCAGTGCAGTGAGGTCCTGAGTTCGAGAAGGAATGCTGAATCAGAGTCCTTGGAGGTGGTGCTGGCTGATCCTGTTCTGAATAAAACCCCAGGGTTATTTGGTCACTCGGGGAGGATGGAATAAGGGGATGTTTGGAAACGTTACTCCGAAGAAGATTTTGGTGCCTGAACTATGGATGCAAACCCCTGCTGAATTAAGGAGCGAATTTTGCAACGTACTGAACTTGGGGCTTCCTAAAGTTGAACTGCATTCCAGCATTTTGGTAACGGCTGAGTTGACTTTGGGGGGTGGCATGGTGAAAGAAATGTATATGCTTTGCCTAATTGTGTTTTCTTGGGGAAAGAAAGTGTTCTGGAAGTCAGATGTGACATGAACGAAACCCTATGCTTAGAGGAGGCAGGAATTTATGGTGCAGAACTGGGATTGTATGACGCTGGGATTTTGTAATATAATGTGTAGAGTTATGTGCCTATTGAAATTGCAATGTATGCTTTTGGCTTCACATATGTCATATTATTTGCAGATTTAAATATGTAGCTGTTTAATCCATGTTTGTAGAATGTATTTACATGCTTAGGCAGTTAATAATTGGAGAAAGTGTAATGGGGGTTTGTGAAGTTCATATATTGCATTGTGTTACAACCCTGTCTTTAGGTTTCTTTTAATGTATTAGTTGGGAATGTATATTGCTTTGTATAAGTTGCATTTATTGTTAGAAATGTTAGAGTTCCCTTGTTTAGTTTAGGATGATAGTGTTCATATAAGTTTAAGAGCAGATGCATGTCACGTGGAGTGATGGTTTGTTGGATAGTGGGGGGAGGATAGGCTTCCAAGCCAGTTTGGAAGAGGTGATGTTTTCTCCTGTTGAGTTTGCCAGGAGAGAGTTGGTTTGGGATATGTAGGTTAAGATTTGGTGTGTGCAGGTATTTAAAGCGCAGATGGCCATACCTGCGTACCAGTGTTGGAGTGCTCCGTGTGGAGGATAGGTTTCAGAGTCAGAAGTTATGGTGTTGTTAGTACCTTTTTGCTGTAGTAGTGGTATATGAATAGGGATGGCAGGAGGGTTTGTGTTGCTTTCCTTAATTGATGTGTGTAGTTTGACACAGATGGATTATTCCTGTGTGAGGATAATGTAGGTTAAGATATGATGGTGTAGAGAATCATAGTTTTGGTTAGTACCTCCTGTCATCACAGTAGAGGGAGTTGTAGTTTTTCCAGGCACTTCTTGCTAGGTAAGGAAGTGTAGTGGTTTGTTCAGAGGAATGGAAATTTTAGGATGGTGTGTTGGGATTGAAATTGAACGTGTGGATTTCACGTAGATGTTTCCTTCCATGGATGTATGTGATGGCTAGATAGCTTAGATGGCTGTGTTTTGCCGCATGGGAGAGTGGTATATGCCTTATGCCAAGGTGGCAAGGGTATTGGATTTCTTTTGTGTAATTAGCTTGGCACAGTTGACATAGTCCTGTGTAATGGGTTCAGCTTGTTGATGAAGTCAAGGTTGATGTGGTGCATGATGGATGGTGTAGTGGTTGGTGGCTGTTTAGAGAATTGTAGTTTTGGTCAGTACCTCCTGCCATTGCAGTGGAGGAATAAGGTTGTGTGGGGATTTAGATTGAGTTATGGGTTGAGAAGGCAAAGATGTGTTTTAGCCGTTTAGAGAGTTGTAGTTTTGTACTTGGTACCTCCTGCTTTTGCAGTGGAAGGTTTTGGGGAATTATGGGATTTGGATTCTTGATTGTGTGTGGTTTTTGGGTTGTGCTGTGATGATGTGCAGTTGATTTATTCTGGTTATATAGCGATGGTTTTTGTTAATTGCTTTGCAGTTAGGGGGATGTGATAGGTTTTGTAGTGGTCGAATTTACATAGGAATTGTAGTTTTGTGGGTTAGTACCTCCTGCTATGGCAGTAGAGGGATGAAGGTGTTTAGGGTTTTGGTAGTGGTGAGTGAGAGGTTATAGAGTCTTGGGACTTAGATGGTGGTAGAAGATAGTGAAGTTCACTTTGGCTTGTGAGAAAGTGATTTGTGGCCGGTAGTGAAAGGCTGCATGAGTGTGCATTGTGAGATTAAGGTGCACAAGGCCCACATGTTTGGGAAGCTGAGTGTGGGAGCCGAGTGTGTCCTGGTTGATGGTGAATGCGGAATATATAGTTTAGCCCAAGGGGGGTTCAGATGGAGGTTTGGAGTTTTGGACCATGCAATTGTAGAATGATGGGCATGGTAGTAGAAGGGTAGCGTGTGAAGAGTGCTTAGAGATGACTAAGGGTGGAAGTTGGCCTTGAACAAGCTAGGCATTTGTGATAGAGGAATGTCTGGTTATCTGAGTGTGTAGGAGTTCAAGATTGGTGTATGAAGAAGCTTTGTCCCAGTGTGTGTTTAACTGGAGAAAGGCTGAGGTGGGCTCACGCTTCGCCTTGTGGATAATAGAGATAGTTATGACTTTATTTGGTGCTGGGATAGGATTAGAGTGGGATAGCGTTTTGAGTCCTCTTTTTCCCCAGGGGGGGAGGGAGAGGAGCATTCTGTAAGTGTCTGTCGAAAAGAGCTAATAGGGCTCTTATCTCATACCCTTCCAGCAACATAATCTCTGCCAGGTGTGGCCTTGAAGACGCACAGAGCTGGAAATGGGCCTTAGGTCACACCACACCAGCATGAACAGCCCTGGCTCGTGGACTAAAGCAGGATATGATGAAATATCCACTGGACATTGGAACTGCTGAATCAGGGTGGATATGATGCAACCTCTGCTGGGCATTGCATGCCAGGGGGTTGGGCCTTTGAGGTGATGGACAGGTGATGGGGGTGTGTTCTGTATATAAGCTATGTTTGTTCCCTTTGATGCCAGTTCTGGCATCAAAGGTGTTATACCCACAATAAATCTCGTTGGATCAAGTTGCCGTGTGCGTGTGCTCGCTGTGTGCTTGAGGGTTCTACAGACGAATTGTGGCATTTCTCACACCCATCCCACCAACCTTACGGGACCCCGTACACACAACACCTACAAACACCACAAACAAAAACCATTCCTTCCTTCCACACAGACATAAACTGACCCAAAAGACAAGCCATGCCTTATAAAAATAACAGCATCGGACGACACACTTACAACGCTACATACATCAAACAAAAAAGGGCAGAAAAAACGCCAGAACAGAAACACACTGAGCAGCAGAGACACAGACAACAGACAAACACTACAAATCTGTGGCATAGACCTTGACACGGAATGCTTCTCTCACGGACAACTCTATGTAGGGTGCTCCAGAGTTGGGAAACCACAGAACCTCTACATCAACACAGCCAACGGAAAGACAAAAAACATTGTATATCCACAAGCTCTGCAGAACGCCAGGAACACCACACACCGACAACTCCACAGGACTTCAACATCCCACCCACCAGAACAACCCACACCGACACAGCCATGACCCCCCAAGACCATAAGTAACATCAATTCCAACCCTTACATACTCAGACTTTCTCGCATCTCCTAAATAGGGCACAGCAACGCGTGCCGGGTACAGCTAGTTCCATATAAAGGATGCCCACCCTGTATTATAATTGTGCAGTGTAGAAAGCACCTTTCAGAACATGCCCTCAATTCCACCTCAGTGTCTTCCTGGTTAACTGTTTCATTTTATCATCTTTTTTTCTGCATCTTCCTTTAGTAAAAGCTGCTACAATATTTAACTTTGCTCTGTTTACTCCAACTGATTCTTCTGCTCCACTTTCTGTTTGCTTTTATCCGCGCCGTGTCCTTCACTGAACTCCTCTTTATGCCATCTGTGTTCATATTCTCAGCTGGTGAATGTTTTTAGCATGTCTCAAAGACCTTCTTTATTAAGTGAAACTAAACTCTGCTTCTTCTGGGTAGTTTTTTTTTTTTGGTCCTTCTGCCACACAACCTGCTATTTTTGAAAATATGTTCTAGTATCTTTTTTGTTGTTTTTACTACACTTCCCCCACTTTTTAATCCTCATTTCTACACAGTTCTTGAATACTGTTGCTAGTTTTCTTTTTCTTCTCTTCGATTTCTTTCTTTTTTCTTTTTTTTTTTCTGGAAGAAGGGTAAATTTTGATTTCTTTGGTAGTTCCTATTATTTTCTTGATTTCATGTGCTTTTGAACTCATTCCTTTTTTACAAGTGGAAAACACTTTAGTTCTCTAAGTTGTGTATCCTTGCATTTTCACTTGTTTTTGTAGCCACTAGTATTGCCTTTTGCATTAGATGTTAAATTACTATTAATTTAGAGTCTAACATACCATTCTTGGGCAAGGAAGTAAAGTATGTGTTGATCTCTCAGCTTCAAGGGTTCCTGAATGAAATGGATTATCTAGATCAATTTCAATCTGGTGTCAGGCGTTTTTATTAAACAGAGACAGTTTTGGTATACCTTGGTGAATGCGGTTGGTGGGGATGAGAGTTAGGGCCTTCTTGGTGATGGCCTCTTGCCTGTGGAACATACTCCCAAACGAAATAAGATTGACTCCATCTCTCCTGGCTTTTAGGAAAAAGCTAAAGTCGTGGTTCTGGGACAAGGCCTTCGGGCAGCAGAAATAAGGGCCAGAGAGATAGCACAGCAGTATAACCGCTGTGCTGGCAATCTGAAGGTTGCAAGTTCGATTCCCGAGCTGGCTTGGACACCCAGCTGTGAGCCCTGTTCACTGTTCACCCAGCAGTTCGATAACAGCCCAGCTGTGAATAGATGAACTGGGAACCTGCCAAAAGCAGGGGAGGATTCTTTTCAGTAAGGACTTTACAATGTCTGAATAAATTGAAGGAGATTCATTGAGTTGCAGAAGAAACGCCAGGAGAGAATGCTACCTAAGCATAGGCTAGGCATAGAGAAGGAGACAGGTTTAGCAAGCACGTTAGAGAACAGCAGTGATTGGTTTAGAAAGGATGCCATCTCATTGGTCGTCCTGATGCACTACAATTGGTTTAGAGAAACACCATGTGTTTCTTGTTTACTAGACAGTGATTGGTCTAGGAGACATCACATGTGTTAGCCTAATGAAACACTCACTTGGCTGGTCCGTGGGAAAAGCTTATCAGAAAAGTAACAATATAGGGACAATCTACGCACATAGAGAAAGCTTTAATAACTGGTCAGGAAAATAAACTGCGTAGTGTTTGTTAGCCAATGAATTATTAGATTACCTAATGCATTGTTAATTGGTTAGAATCAGAAGCACATCATGAGTGTTAGTCAGTGAGATGAATGAACGGGGCGGGACTTAGACAGGCTACATTGATTGTATAAAACTGAATGACTGAAAGGAGGGGGGTGTTCTGTTCCTTGCGTCTTGTTACACCCAAGGGCAGACCCCTACAGCTGTGGATTTGGAATAAACTGTGTTTCCTGAAAAGTAACCCAGTTGTCACGTCTTCTCGTTCCTGCGCCCGCACGGATAGCAGCCTTGGAGTCAAAGGGGTAATATTTGGTAGGATTTTTCCTGCTACAAAATAAAGATTGGCTGTCGGAAGGTGGAATGCGGAACAGAGGAACAGAGGCCCTCCGTCATGAGGATGAAGCAACAGCACTCCCTTGTGATGTAATGACGCACCCTGTGACACAGCCAGAAGAAGAAAAAATCCTTCAAAAATTGTATGTGTTGTATTGTAACTGTACATCTTCCGGCATGGATTGTCTGCCGTATGTGTGATGTAATCCGCTCTGAGTCCCCTTCAGGGTGAGAAGAGCAGAATATAAATAAAGTGTATTATTATTATTACTTTTGGAATTGACTGGATTAACACTTTGGACATGACTAGATTGACAATGTGCTCCGCTTGATGGCTAAATTATTAGTATTGTTGGATTTTTAAAATGTTGGTTTTAATGTTTATACTGATGTTGATTTTATGACTGTATTGATTTTATTATATATTGTGGTGTTGCAGCCTGTAGTGCTGTGATTGTATTTATTTATTTTTTTGCCATGCTTCTATACCGCCTCTCTCAGCCCGAAGGCGACTCGAGGCGGTGAACAAGTGGCAACAAGTGCCCATATACAATACATCACAAGATAAAAACAGTCATATAAAACATATAAAATTAACAGTTAAAAACTGCAAAATACAAATTTCAGCTCCACAATCTTAAAATCAATTTCCGTTTCGTCGTCATAGTAATCCTTGATCTGGATTAAAATTCGTCTGCGAATGCTTGCTCGAAAGGCCAAATCTTGACTTTCTTACAAAATGTCAAGAGAGAGGGGGCCAATCTGATGTCACTAGGAAGGGAGTTTCAAAGCCGAGGAGCCACCACTGAGAAGGTCCTGTCTCTCGTCCCCGCCAGTCGCGCCTGCGAAGAAGGCGGGACCGAGAGCAGGGCCTCTCCGGATAATCTTAAGCATCTTGATGGTTCATAGGGAGAGATACGTTTGGACAGGTAAGTTGGACCAGATTGTAAGCCGTGCTGAGTCCCCCTTCGGGGGTAAGAAGCTACGGGATACAAATACCGTAAATAAATAATCTATCCATGGAACTGGACAAGGAGAGTATTGGGACACCTTGCTGGATTGGTTCTTGAAGACTCAGAAGGTGAGGCTGGGGATTCCTATTTGACCCGCTAACCCTCAGGATTCTTTTTTGTCTAGTATGTTTAATATGTACATGAAACTCCTGGGAGAGATTGTCCAGAGTTTTGGGGTGCAGTGCCATCAAAATGCAGATAACACCCAGCTTTGCTTTTCCTCCCTATTCCAGTCCAGATATGATTTGGTTTTAACTAGGCTTGTCATCAGTAATGAACTGGGTGAAGGTGGACTAAAGAAAACTTAATAAAAACAAGGCAGAGATGCTGGCCAGTGGTCAGACATAGGGTGGATCAGGCAAAGAAAAGGAGAATTCAAAGAAAGATAGACTGAAAAAAACACCAGAATGATGATTTGGAAGTCGCAGACCCCTTAACCCTTACCCAATCTTCCTATTCTACCTTACCTTCCAAATCCCTTTGACCCCACTCCCTGTCGTCCCAGACTATACCCTTCCCCAATCATTTAGATAGGATGTATTTTATGTATATCTGAAAAATTAATAAAATTCTTTTTTTAAAAAAAAAAAAAAGATCAGGCAATGGATCCAGACTGTGTTAGATGGGTCACACTTCCTCTGAAAATATAGAGCTCCTCCACATAGTCATATCATATAACTGGAACTGGCAAAACAATCCTATTCTGAGCCGCATAGAGGCTACATTAGGCTTCCCTAAGCTGCCTCCATGGCATGTAATAAGCCACACAGCCCAGCTATGCTGAAACCAGTTCTGTGAGACTGGGCATGGATAGTGACTATCTTTCCTGCACCCTGATTCCCTCCCCCTCAAAAATGATGAAAAATCCTCCTCACCATCATTGCAGAATATGCATTTCCTGGATCTGCATCAGTCAGGATGTGGCAGAGCATTGAATGGGAAGCCCTTTCCCCTCCTCCAAAACTCAAATTGCCATGTGCATAATGTATGAAAAATGACATTTCAAAATATCAGCTGAACAACATGTAAAGAGCATGAAAGATCGTATCAGAGGTCTAATAAATGAATACGACAATAAAGGCAACTGCAATCCCCCACTGGGCCGTGAACCACCGGCCAAGGACTGGATGGGCTCCCTATGCCGCTCGCGGGAGGAATGCCCCACCGAGCCAGGTCAATGGGAAGATGTAAACACCGTCCCGAGTCCCCAAATCAAATAAAGGCCCACATAGAAATAAACAGTATACATTCTACCGGATCAAGGCGTTAGGGAAAACAATACCATGCAATAGAGATTTACAATCGTCCATGGCAGTGCTGGTACAAAGTGCGGGCCTGCTAATAGCAGAATGTGGGCGACGCGCAGTCAAATGACCTGTTTCATCTTTTCTTTTTTCTTTTGTCCACCACTCACATTAGGGCCTTCACCTGTGTCATAATTTTGTCCAGGGCCCTGCTCGGCATTTGCATTTTCCCTTCTCAAAAACTTCTCCATCACTGTCACTCGCTTGTCTTGCTGTGATCCCAAATTGCCACTGTCACTTGACGCGCAGCTGCAGCTGCAGCACTTAACTCTAACTTTGTTTACTTAGCCACGTCTGAGCCAATCCAAGATGGCACGACCATAGCACTCTCGCGTCTTAGGTGATGCGAGAGTGCTATGGTTCCATTTCTTAAAGGGACAGATGCGCCTTATAGTTTATATATGAATGAAGTTTGAAAATAATTTCCCATGGCACACCTGGTGATCTCTCACGGCACACTAGTGTTCCATGTGCATATCTTTAACAGACGATACCACCCAGAGCTGCTTGGAGTCTCAAATTGAAAAAGATATATAAAAGGTATTTTGTCATATTAATTTACTACATTAGTCATTTTACATTCTCCCTCACCCTCTATATCAGGGGTGCTCACACTTTTTCAGCATGGGAGCTACTGATTAAAAAACCAAGTCCCAAAGATCACCTGCCCAGAAATGTAAAACGTATAACTATTTTCTTATTTATTTATTTATATTTATTATTCATTTTTATGTACCGCTCCTTCCAGCAGGCTCAGGGCAGTTTACATAAAATGAAGTTATAAAACATCATCATTTCAATTTAATAACAATATAAAACAGAGCATAAAAATACATCCAACCACCCCATTTCTCCCACACTGCCATATTACCACACATATTATCAGCCAGAAAGTAAGAAGAGAGGCTTTCGAACTGCAAGGCCATTTAATACTCAGCAAGGTAAACAAAGGGACATGCAAAAATACATCCAACCACCCCATTTCTCCCACATTTCCATATTCCCCAACATATATTTCTCTAGGAACAAAGCAAGCAGAGAGGCTTTGGAGCTAAAAGGCCATTTTTAAACATTAAAAATAAACAAAGAGACATGCCACAGAACAATCAAGCACCCACCCCAAAGTAAAAAGACCGACCTTTGAGATGCGGTAAGAAAATGACCCCAAAGCGTCCTTCTTCTCCACCTCCGTCATTGCTCCTATTTCCACGCTGCCAGCATGCGTGCCGCCTCCAAGAGCTCACGAGAAGTCCGAGAGGCAGAATGGGCACTTCTGCGCATGCGCGCGGGGCCAGCCATGCATCGCGTCATCCAGGCCCGCCCCCTTTGGTCTCCTACGACTCTGAGTGGCTGGAGAAGGACGGAGGGAGGAGGAGGAATCCAAAAGAGGGGGCCCATTCTGCCTCTTGGACTCTGGAGCTTTTGGAGGCGGCGCGCGAGCAGGGAGCGGGGAGGAGCAACAACGGAGAACTTCTTTGCAGAGTGCAGGGGCGCGTGAAGAGGACCAACTGCAAAAAACCTGCTCAGGGGCCTCAAGATCACCAGGATGAGGCCCAAAGATCACCCTGGTGATCCCGATCACCATTCTGAGCACCCCTGCTCTATATGTATACAATTTCCTCATTTATCACTATGATTTTTCCTGCTGTTATAACATCAGAGATGTTCTGAAGGCATAATGGTTTTGTGAACAAAATGGCCAGGATTTAATACTGAGGAAGCAGTGTGTTTTCAAAAATCTTGGCACTCTGTCAATAAACACGGAGAGGGAATGATCTCTGACCATCTGTAGCAAACTAAGAGGTTAAATTAAATATATGTTCCCTTTTCTCAAAGGTATTGTACAGATATGCCTACATTTTCTCCAGTACTTGGGAGCAGACATAAGAAGACATAGATATGCTTGTTCTTCCAGTCATATGTTTTTGTGGCCCCATCTGAACTGACAGTGTAGCTTGAAGATGTCTTGAAACTTCAGTGGTAATAAAGAAATAGATGATTGGATAGGGAAGATTAGTGCAAGTGCCACATGCAGACAACAATAGTAAAGGTAAAAGTTTTCCCTTGACATTAAGTCCAGTTGGGTCCGACTCTGGGGAGTGGTGCTCATCTCCATTTCTAAGCCAAAGAGACGGCATTGTCCACAGACACCTCTAAGGTCATGTGGCCGGCATGATTTCCCACTGAAGCGGTACCTCACATTTGCATGTTTTCAAACTATTAGGTTGGCAGAAGCTGGGGCTGATAGCAGAAGCTCATGCCACTTCCCAGATTTGAATCTGCGACCTTTCAGTCAACAAGGTTAGCAGCTCAGTAGTTTAACCCACTGCGCCTCCGGGGGCTCCATAAATATTAATACAATGACATAAGTGTAATCAACAGCACATAAAAGTCTATTAATAAAATTATAGAAATTTGAAAGTTATAAAATTCCTAAAATGCAGTGGAATCTGCCGGCTGTCTGTCTGTCATAACAATCAATCAAAGTGTGGGCCAGTATTATCAATGATTCATAACATTGGCCATAGATTTCTCGCGATCAAAGCCCTGTCTGAAGAGCCATGTTTTTAGACTCACCCGGAAGGCCTGGAGAGAGAGGGCTAATCTAATTTCCTTAGCGAGAGTATTCCAGAGCTGGGGAGCCGCCACTGAGAAGGCCCTCTCTCTTGTCCCCACCAACCATGCTTGAGATGGCGGTGAGACCAAAAGAAACCCTCCCCCAGATTTTAGTGCCCATGCTCAGGCATGTAGCTGGGGGGGGGCTTTAGGGGCTTCACACCCCCCCCCCCCGGAAATTCTCAGGGTGGTCCACAAGAAGGTCTTGCTTGTACATTATTTAAATTGTTGTATTTATTCATATCATGATCTGATCACCATGCTCAATATATCCCATATGCATGGGGGTATTGGGATAACAATGCAAAAGGTTTGCTGGGTAGATCCTCTCTCACTCAGACTCAGCCCCCACCCCCAATCAAAATTGCACCCCCTGTAAAGCTCGACGTGTTTAAGTGTTGTACCCTGTGATTTTAATGTCATTTTAATGTGTTTTATCTCTGTTTTTATTGTGTACTGTTGTTTTACCTGTGCTCTTTGGTACTGTGAGCCGCCCCGAGCCCACCGGGAGTGGCGGCATAGAAACCGAATGAAATAAATAAATAAATAAATAAAATCCTGGCTATGCCCCTGCCTACACTAATTCGTAGAAAAAGATGGGATCTCAAAGATAGGTTGGACCCAAAGTGTATAGGGCTTTATAGGTAATCACCTGCACTTTGAATTGGGCCTGGAAACGTATCGGGAGTCAGTGAAGCTGCTCCCTACTGCTCACCCCAGGTCTCGGCGGTGGCCAGGGGAACTTTTGCACAGCTCAGGCTTGTGCGCCACCTGCGCCCATATCTTGGGAAGTCAGACTTGGCCACGGTGGTCCACGCCCTGGTTACATCCCTTATAGACTACTGCAACGCTCTCTACGTGGGGTTGCCTATAAAGACTGCCCGGAAGCTGCAATTAGTCCAGCACGCAGCAGCCAGACTACTAATGGGAGCGGGGTACAGGGAGCGCACAACTCCCCTGTTGCACCAGCTCCACTGGCTGCCAATTAGCTTCCGAGCACAATTCAAAGTGCTGGTGTTGACCTATACGGTTCCGGTCCAGTTTACCTGTCCGAACGTATTCTCCCTTATGAACTGTCAAGAGTGCTAAGATCATCTGGAGAGGCCCTGCTCTCGCAGGCGCGTCTGGTGGGAACGAGGGACAGGGCCTTTTCTGTGGTGGCCCCCCTGCTGTGGAATTTCCTCCCAAATGAAATTAGATCTGCCCCCTCCTCCTGACTTTTAGGAAGCGGGTGAAAACGTGGCTCTGCAATGAAGCCTTTGCAGAATGAAGGAGGAGATCGCGAAGCGACTAAAGTCACCAACCACTTGATACGGACCGAATATATGGATTAAGTTGGACTTGATTTTACTTCGGCGAAAGGAATTTTAAATGAATTTATTGTATTGTATTTTATTGTAAAATTTATTGTTTTAGATTTTGAATGTTAGCATTGCATACTTGCTGTTTGCCAGTCTGAGTCCCTCTTCGGAGGTGAGAAGGCCGGGGTATGAAAGTTTTAAATAAATAAATAATCTGGCTGCCACTCTTTGCACTAGCTGAAGTTTCCAAGTTGTCTTCAAAGGCAGCCCCACGTAGAGTGCATTAAAATAGTCAATTCTGGGTGTAACTATGGCATGGACCACCATGGCCAAATCAGACCTCTCGAAGTATGGTCAGAGCTGGCACACAAGTTTTAACTGTGTGAAGGCCCTCCTAGTCACCGCTGACACCTGAGCCTCAAGCATCAGCCCAAATTTCCCCTTCCTCACAAAGCCCAAAAATCATTTTTTTTCCATTTTAGAGCTGCAGGTGTATACTTTCAATATATACGCTCATTCATTTGTCTTCCATATTGGTTGTAAATGTTACCTTCATTTCTTTTGTTACCAAAGTCTTTGTCTATGTTTTTGACATTTATTTTCAAGGGAAAAAACATGCTTCTAGCAAAGTACTTTTAGTATTTATTTATTTTTTACAAAATGCAGTGAGTTTTCTTTGAAACCGCGGAGTTACGTTTGTGCCAATATCCATTTAACCTTTGTGGTTTTCATTTTAAATGTGGTATCTCCCTCTTTTTCTTCTGTTTTCTGTGGCATTTGAGAGATAAGGATGCTTCATGATATGATGTATTTATATTGATCTAGTAAAAGGTATCTTATTTTGCTGGATAAGTATGAATACTGATTTAAATGCACTTTTTGGAATAATCAGTAATTTCATCTTTGTCCTAAAAAGTTAGTAGGTTGCATGAGCAGATTTAAGTGCTTCCTTTTCTTTACTGTGTTGCTCTTATAGATTCTTCCAAGAGGGTTTTCCCCTCATCAGCATTGGATGGAAAGAGAGAAGGCTTTAATAAATTAATGGGCTAAATATCTTTGAATGTTGTTCAAAAAACAAATTCCCAGAGCACATACTTGACAAGCACTATACGCTTGGTTATGGGGCAGTAGTAGCCTCTAGGCTTGTTTACGTTTGGTTTGGAAAAACCTAAAATGATGTCTTTATATGATGTAACTTATATATATATATATATATATATATATGTATGTGTCACAATATATGCATATATATCGTGCTGGGCAGAGCATGTCTCTAGGATGGAGGACCACTGCCTCCCTAAGATACTACTATACGGTGAACTCGCCATGGGTCAGCGCAAGAGAGGCGCCCCAAAAAAGAGATACAAGGACTCCCTGAAACAACATCTCAGGCTCAGCCAGATTGATCACCAACAATGGTCCACCCTGGCCTCACATCGGGAGGCATGGAGATGCGCTATCCACAATGCTGCGGCCTCTTCCGAGAAGACACTCCGAATGGGTCTTGAAGAGAAATGACAACGCAGAAAGAACCGCAACTTGGAAACAACATCACCCAAGGAGACCTTTTGCTGTGCTTTCTGCAACTGAACTTCCCTATCTCAGATTGGCCTTTTTAGTCATCAACGCGCTTGTAAAAAGTGTGGGATGAGTCCTTCCTAAAAATCTTCATTCGTGAAGCAATGCCGAGACTACTGCTGCTGCTACTGCTGCTGCTGCTGCTACTACTACTACTACTAATAATAATAGTAATAATACAGTCATATGAGGGATTATTGGATTTGGAGTCAGGGCCCTCCACATAGCCATATAATCCAGAGCAGGGGTGCCCACACTTTTTCATCATGTGAGCTACTATATGAACAATCAAGTTGAAAAGATCACCTGTTGTGCATGTGAGCGTGCATGCGCACGTGCGCGCGCACGCTCCTACTGCAGCCTTTTGTCCGCGCGGGGCTTCTTTCTTGCCTGCCCACAAACTCGCTGCCACGCGCACCCGGGAAGGGGATCCTCCTTGCCTGCGCTCTCTCTCTCAATGTCTTCGTTGCCTTCCTCCTTCCTGCTGCATGCTATTGCGAAGCAGGAATTCCCCATCCCGTCCTGCTTCTTGCATGCACAGCAGGCCCCTCCCACGCACGCAACAGGAGGATATTTATAGGCACACCGGCCAGCGCTCCGGCCAGATATGGCTTCGACGGTGGCTCGGAAGGCGCAGGGCTGGGAAGAGGGGCCACCTGGCTGCTGCTGGGCCGGGAAACTCAACCGAGAGAGGGACCCACGTGAAGCTAGAGCCTCCCCACGGCAGCCTCCCCCCTCCCTCCTCCCTCGAGGCTTCCTTACCTGGGCAGGAGAAAGAAGAGTGGAAGAGGTGCTTCCCCAAAGTGACAGATGCAGCAGGGGGGGGGTGCCCTTCCTTCCTTCCTTCCTTTTGAGGGTGTCACTCAGAAAGGACGCCCAAGTGGACGGCTAGCAGGAAGGAGGACCCCTCCCACTGGTGGCAGTCCATGCCCACGGGGGGGGGGGGAGAGGGTGGCTCTTCCTAGCCGGCTCTGAAGAGCCACCCTCTCTCTCTCTGTCTCTGTCTCTCTCTCTCCCCCGTGGGCCCTCGCTGCCTTTCTCCTTCGAGGGCAAGGGAGGGCAAGGCGGAGAAAGGCGGCGAGGGCACAAGCAGCAGCAGCAAGTGGAGTCTCCATCCCCGCAGCCCCCTCCTCCTCGGGTTCAGCCCCAGGAACACAGCAGAGCCCTCCCTCCTCGCCCCCAACCAAGGAAAGAAAGCAGCCCCACACAGCTCGCTCACCCAGGTCTCGGCTTGGAATGGGAGTCCCAAGGGCAGCAGCAGGGTTTGCGGCGGGGCTTGCTTGGCTTTGCCCCACTTTGCCCGGCCTCCTTCGCCTCTTTCTCTCTCTCTCTCCCTTTCTCCTTCCAGCGCCCGCCTCCCTGCCTGCCAAAAGGATCCGAAAAAGTTCTCCAGATTTCTTTCTTCTCTCCTTGGCTCTCTCTCTCTCACACACACACATTCCCTCCATCCCTCCCACAGCCTCGCATCCTATCCGTGCACGTGCCTTCGCCTTGCTCCCCCAGCAGCAAACAATGGGCGGTCATGTCACCACACTGTGCGTGGCAAGACAAGTGCCAGGGCCCGCCCACTAAAGCCTCATTTTGGCAAAAGAAGCCTCGCGAAGGCGGCGGCGGGAGCGCGCTCGCGCATGGCAGGAATGTGCCATCCGGCTGGTGAGGCCCAAAGATCACCTGGAAGAGAGCCGAAGATCCCCTAGGTGCTCCCGATCACCATAATGAGCACCCCTGATCCAGAGTATCAAAGCAGATAATCCACAATATCCTCTTTGAATAGGATTATCTGAGTCCACACTACCAGGTAATTCACTTCAATGTGTGAAGAGGCCTCAGTGAGTGGTCACTCTGAGGGAAAGTAGGAAGCGTAATGAAAAAGAGGACCGAACTTACATTCAAAGCCAATACTCAAAAGTCTGCATGAAACAAGTTCTTGCATTAGGTCTTTTGAACCTATTCTTTTTAGTTAGATGTCGAGGAAAGATTTTAATCTTTTCCTCTGAGGTCAGTTCTTTTCACCTCTTTTTGAACTGGAACAGTATATTTCACACACAAAAAAGCTGCAATCCCCACTGTCCACACAGTTGTGAGCTCCCTGGAACATTTGCTTGGTTAGCACTGATGTTTTGTGACTAACTTTTGACCTTTGAAAACAGAAAATGAAAAATGGGAAGCAAAGGGTTTATTATTACCATGGTTTCTCTTTACAGGTAGTTACAGATATAGATTTCTCTACAAAGGTTCTGAATCACTGACTGTTTGGTGCACCATACTATGCCAGACCCTAAGTAACATACGGCAGAGTGTAGTTGAAAGCAGAGACTGTTCAATCAATACTGAGAAGATGTTTTGTGTAGAGACTTCGTGAGCATTTTCTATCCATTAAAACAAAGTTCCTACTGTTTGAAATGATATTTAAAATAAGACTGTCAAAACCAGATTTTTTTTCAAACGCCTTTTGGCAGGATGAAGTCATAAGCAACCAATAAGGTAGGGTTGTCCAAATTTTAAAGCCGAGGGCCAGTTCATGGTTCCTCAGCCCATTGGAGGGCCAGACTATCACTTGAAAAAAAACATAAACACATTCCTGTGCATACTACATATTTTTATAGTGCAAAAAAAAAAACATGAAAGAGCAATCTTCTATATAAATAAAAATGCAATGTTCATTTGTGGGATTAACATAACTCAAAAACCACTGGATGAATTGACACCAAATTTGGACACAATACACCTATTTATTTATTTATTATTTCAAACTTCTATACCGCCACTCCCCTAAGGCTGGGAGCGGTTTACAGATTGGCATATAATAAAACACAGTGAATACAGAACAATACAATACAACAAAAGGGTAAGGGTAGGGGTATCTACATATAAAGACAGAGGGGAGGGAAGGAGCCATGGCTCATGACCGCATAGGTTGGTAGCTGTCAAGAGGTCGAATTAGAGGTGGTATTAACTCGACCATCAAAAGGGGGAAGTTTTGGGGATCCAACAAGTCCCATAGTGTCCTTAGAGTCCCCAGCCCCAAGGGAAGATGGTCATTTCTAGCCTCTGGCATGAATCTCCTGGTCGCTGGGGCGTCTAGTCTCCTGAGCTGGGGGCTCGCCAAGGGGTGATCCCGATGCCTGTAGTTGGCATTCCAAAAGGTCCTGGAAGGGAACCTTTTGAATGTCCTGGACTTGAAGGTCGTGGATTTATCCCAATCTGGGGGTCCGGCAGTGGACCCAGTGGTCCTCGAGGCTCTAAAAGCCCTACAGGCCACTCTATGAGGCATCTGGTTGCTCCGAAACATCTGGTTGGGCTGGGAGGACTTCCGGTGCTCATCAGTGGGGCCAGAAGTCCTCTCTTGGCCATTCTTCTTGTTGCGGCGTTGCTTCCGCCTCCTAGGCCGACTCGATGCCTTCTGCTGCAGACTCCTCCCAGGCTTCCAGGCCTTGAGGGAGGACGACGACCGACCAGCCCCAGCGTTTCTAAGGTTGTCCGCCATTTTTGACCGTCCTCCACTTTGTAGCAGATTGGCTTCCCTCAGCATTGGACCTAACACAGGGGAAACCAATCTGCTCCAAAGTGGGTGTTTTGACACACTTTGGAGCGGATTGGCTCCCCCTGCGTTAGGTCTAGCGGAGGGAGCCCATGCCTTCACCCCGATCTGAAGGGCGCCTTTCAGATCTGGAGGAAAGGCATGGGCTTGGAAGTTCATGCCTTTCCTCCAGATCTAAAGGGCATATTTCCTACGAACCTGAAAATCTGAAAGGTGCCGTTCAGATTCAGGGGAAGGCATGGGCTTCCGCATGGAAGGGAAGGCCAGGGAAGGGAAAACCCTTTCTGAAAATGGCGATTTCCCTTCTGAAAATTGCAGAGGTGCCTTCGAATTTGCTAATTTGCTTAAAGTGCTTCATAAACGATTCAAATGTGAATTTAATCCGAATCCATTTTGAGTTCCGAGGACAACCGACGAAATTGACCAGGCCTAGTAGACACACACAAGTGCTTCAATTGGAAGTGTGGGCTAGCTTTTGGATGATAAGAGAGTCAAGTTAATTAGCCTTGTTACTGTTGTGTGCTTTCCAGTCATTTCAGACTGTGGAATATACTGCCTCGGAGTCTGGTGCAGTCTCCTTCTCTGGAGGTTTTTCAGCAAAGGTGGGGCTCTTCCAAGGGGGAAGCCTCAGCAAAGTGCAGCATTTTTGGAAAACACAGGGTGGTGACATGGGACAAAGGGGGGGGGGAGAGAAGGAAGAGAGTGAAGCCAGGCAAGCACTCAGCTTCCAGGGGCCACCCTTCCTGTCCATGTAACAGCAATTAACAACACGAGCAGGCTGGTATATAACACAGTATTACAGCGGTGTAAACGTAAATAATACAATGCAGGGTGTGACTCTATGAATGGGACTAATCCGATGTATATTGTCTATATTGCATTTGACTCAGATTTCCACTGTATATGTATGTTGGCTATTTTGCTACAATATGGACCTTCATCTATTTAGTTGTTTGGTCTGACGAAGGAAGGAAAAAGGAAGTCAAGAAAGGGAGGCGCAAAGGAAGGAAGTCAAGGATGGTGGGGAGGACAGAAGCAAGGGAGGGAAGTTTTGAGAGATAGGGCCATTGGAAATCTGCACAGAGACCACAATTGGCCACCAAGCTGGACTTTGGACATGCCTGCAATAGGGTATCAGCACTGTTGAATTAGCAACACGAATTAGATAACTTTACTGCAGAATTGTCATTTATTGGGATTTGTGGGGGATATGAGTTTTAATGGCCATTTTAGTACAATTGCTGTATTATAATTCTGTTTTACCAGTTATTATTTAATTGTGTTTTTTTTTAACTTTTGTATTGCTCTTTTTAAACTGTTTTGTGTGGATTTATGTTAGTCGCCTTGAGTCACCCCATGGGGAGAAAGGTAGGATATAAATAAAGATAATAATAATAATTTACAGTTGTGAGATTTCCAGCAAAGCTGGTGAAATAATTTGAAACAATATATTATTAAGGTGAAACACTTCATCTCCTCGTTGGGACTTTTTGTTTTATAGAGAGCTGAAAAGAACTTACTCAGAAACTAATTTCCTTAACTAACAACTCGACGTAATTTATATCCAGAACATTAACTAGAAGCATTCTCTTCCCTAGTTATGTACATATTTAAAGACAGATTTAAGAAAGCATTGGCAAAGCCATGGAAGAGATGAGGTATATTGATTAGATTGTGATTTCAACAAGCATTTAATGTTTAATGATTTCCAGGGGAAATGTATTACCTCCCTATGGCAGCCAAAGTCTTGAGTCAACATTATAGAAGAAATTGTTTGGCCTATTCAGATTATCTCCAAAATATCAAGAACGTTCCTGACAACCTACACTTGTGTAGTCAAAGCATGCAATGACACTCCTGAGTACATAGCCCTGTGCTCTTCAACATAATATGTATTCTCTCAACTCTTTTGAACTTTTGAACAGGACTTGTGTTGATAATCTAGGTGTTTTGTTTATGAAAGAAACAGGCAGTGCAAAGCGATATTTAGTAGATACAAACATAGAAAAACATGAATATACACAAACCCATGTTATTCTATCTGCACAGGAAAATGGGAGGGGTGGTCTGTGATCACTCACTTATGCTCACTACTTGCTAGCCTGCAAGCATCATGTAGGCTGCAATCCTTGTTGAAATATTCTGGAGTAGACTGCTCTGGAGCAACTCCAGATATAGCATGGGAGCAAGTCCAGAGGGTTGGCTGCACTGACAGCACATTGGGATGTCACCACTGTTTTGCAAGATAAAAGCAGCTCTCTTGCAGAGCTTTACTAGTGATACCCCTTCTGGTGAGGTCACAAAAGGGCACCCAATCATATGATCACCAAAAGAAATGTCACCAGCAATACCTTACTGCTTCTACCTTTTGATACAGTTGTGGGTCTTTCTGTGGTATGGTCACTGGATTGGGCAATACACATAATACTATCCACACCCCAAAAACTAAAGGGCCACTCTGGGGTTCCCAGGAAGCTACATGATAAATTGTGATCCCTCTTGAGCCAGATTAATGATTGGAAGCAGCTCTTTTACTGTGAAACTGGCCATACATCATGTAAACGAGTTGCAAGAGTAGTTGCAAGAGAAGTCCATTTTGTTGACCCTGCATAGACACGGCTATTGTTTGCTCTAAGCCAGGGGTGCCCACACTTTTTCAGCATGCGAGCTACTAGGCATGGTTTACAACCCAAAAATAGCAAACCCAAAATCTAATGGGGGGGGGGGGATTTTTTTTATTAGTAATAGAAAGACTTACAAAACATTTCCAAAAATTTCTAAAATGTAACTTAATTACTAACGAAATTCGTTAGTAGTTTGTATGCCAGCGCATGCGCATTCCAGATGGTTTTGGCCTACAACTCCCAGAAATCCTAACAGCTGGTAAATTGGCTGGGATTTCTGGGAGTTGTAGGCCAAAAAAACTTGAATAAATCACACTGAATTCTAGATGGGACTCTCCAAATAGGAAGGAGGGAGCAAAGGAGGGAGGGAGGAGGGGTATTCTATTCTTGGAAGCAGCAAAAAAGGAGGAGAAGCCCCCCCCCCTCGCTCCTCGCTGCCTCTCTCTCACCCCGATCCTGAGGGAGCGAGGGCCCAAGTTTGCCCAGGCTGAGAGGAAAAGGAAGAGGCCTGAGGCTGTGAGGAATGGTGGGAGTTGAAGTCCAAAACACCTGGAGGGCTGAAGTTGGCCCCTCATGAAAGCCTCTTCAAGGCTTTAGATCCTGTGAGAAACCAACCAAATGTATAATAGAATGAATGCTACTGTAAGTGCCTAATATTATAAGTAATCCAACTGGTCATACCTACATTCCATGCACATGCAATAATACAGCAGTAATAACAATGGGTATAAGAAGAGGTAAAATTCAAACCGAAGTATTCTGACTGGTCCCTCCTCATGCGGTGCAAGCGGGCTCTTCTCTGTGAGCCGGGAAAAGCCAGTGTTTGCTGCTTGGGTGCACACACATAAATATTCTTTGGGGGGGGGGGGGGGATTTGCTGCAGAAGCTTCTCTATGAGCCCGGGATTCTGCAGCAAATCACCCCCAAGAATATGTATGTGTGTGCACCCAAGCAGCAACGCTGGCTTTTCCCAGGCTCATAGAGAAGAGCCCGTTTGCACCGCATGAGGAGGGACCAGTCAGAATACTCGATTTGAATTTTACCTCTTGTTATTGTTATTACTGCTGTATTATTGCATGTGCATGGAATGTAGGTATGACCAGTTGGATTACTTATAATATTAGGCACTTACAGTAGCATTCTTTCTATTATACATTAGGTTGGTTTCTCACCCCAATACTCTTTGATGCTTTAGATCCTGGCAGGCAGGAGAGGCAGGAAGCCTGGAAAAATGTAAACAGAGAGGTTTACTCAGAAGTAAATCCACAAAGGAGGGCACTTCATCCAAAGTGCCCTCCTTGCAGATTTACTTGAGTAAACCTCTCTGTTTCATTTTTCCAGGCTTCCAGCCGAAAGAAGGAGCGAGTTTAGGGCTTGCCTTGCCATAATACTTATTGGCAAGGGAGGCGGGAGGGTGGTGAGAGAGAAGGAGGGTGCCCCCTTACGACCTAATAACGACACTTAAGAAAATCCTGGCCCCAGTTCTATAAAGAAAGTCCACTTCCTGGTTGGCGTTCCAGATGCGGAAATACTCAAAAGTAGCATTTCTTACAATTTCTTACGAATCATTTCATTTTCATAACTTTTTTCTCATGCCTACGAGCTACTTTTAAAACAACCAAGTCAAAAAGATCTACCTTCTGCATGGCACACCTTCTGTGTGCGCGCACCTTTTGCACGGCGCTCCTTCCGCGGGTGTGTACCATCCATGCGGCACACGGTTACTTCCAGACAAAAGAGAAGCACGGCGCTCCGCCCTGCCTCTCTCTCGCCGACAGTGGAGGCACCACGGTTGCTTCCGGACAAAAGAGGGGCAGGGCGGAGCGGAAGGCTGGGCATCAGGAGGCCCTGCCTCGCGCTCTACCCTGCCTCTCTCTCGCCGGCAGCGGAGGCTGCAGGTTGCTTCCGGACGAGACGCAGGACGGAGCCCCGTCGGGCATTCCGCCCTGCCTCTCACTCATCCGGAAGCAACCTGCAGCCTCCGCTGCCGGCGAGAGAGAGAGGCAGGGCGGAGTGCCCTGCCTCTCTCTCGTCCGGAAGCAACCATGGACAGTGCGCCATGCACGGAAGTTGGGCAGAAGCACCCCATCCAGCTGTGATCGACCTCCTTTGGACCCTCAATCGATCGACTTCGTGGGCAGCCCTGCTCTAGGCCATCCACTTTCTTAGTGCATCACTCATACCTGCAGATATATTTCCTATCTCTTTTCTCCTTCCCATTAGATCACATGAAGCCATTTGTCACATCTAGCTACACTTATATGCTGGATGAAACAGACTTAGCTTGTTTACTTTCTCTGCTAAACTCAACATGCAGGGATAGGGCTGGCAGTGGCTATTCTTCAGCTTTTACTTTGCCAATTTTACTATGCTACTAACTCCCACATGTTTTCACATCTCTCACATTACCTTTCTTTTTCCTGCTCATTTAGAAAAACTCTTGTAATGGGAAATTACAAGATGCTTTCAAGCTATTATATGACCTTCCTGGCCTTTCCTTTTCTATTCAAACTTGACAAAACAGAGCAGGAACAATCCGTGTACCCTTTCTATTTAATAATGCATTTGTGAATTTGTGGCAAATAGGATTTAAAACAATAAGTAAACCTATTTTCACAGATCACCCTTTTCTAGTATCATTTCAAGCATCTTTCTAAAGAAAGGATTCTTCTTTTTTAAAGGTGAAGGTAAAAGATCTCACATCCAGACTACATCCTTGAAATGCAATGTGCGAGGGTGAAATATTAAGTAAATCCTCAGCATCCCTCATTACGGCATTGATTAATAGACCTGAAAAACACCACAGAGGGCTGCTTATTCTGATATAGTCAAATAGGTTCCCATGAATCCTTGACAGAAGGAGAAAGTGAGCTATTCCCTTTCAAACTTATTAATACAACTTGCCAGAGACTTCTCCAGAGGCAAAAAAATGGGGAGGAAAAGAAGAGAATAGTAGTAATTATAAAGCCATACTGATGAACTGGAGAATTAGAGAATCTGACCTTATCTGCAACTCTAAAGACCACCATACGTTATCCCTTAAAGCAGAGGGGTGAGTTCATATGAAAATATTTCCATGCAAGAAAATATGTCCATGCAAGAATAAATACGAATATACTGTAAACTACAAATGTTTATGTGTCTAGATCAGTGATTTTCAACCAGTGTGCCACGGAACACTAGTGTGCCATGAGAGATCATCAGGTGTGCCGTGGGAAATTATTTTCAAACTTCATTCACATATAAACTATAAGGTGCATCTGTCCCTTTAAGAAATGGAGTCATAGCACTCTCACGTCACCTAAGAAGTGATGCGAGAGTGCTATGGTCATGCCATCTTGGATTCGCTCAGACACAGCTAAGTAAGCAAAGTTAGAGTTAGTGCTGCAGCTGCGCGTCAAGTGACAGTGGCAATTTGGGATCACGGCAAGACAAGCGAGTGACAGTGATGGAGAAGTTTTTGAGAAGGGAAAATGCAAATGCCGAGCAAGGCCCTGGACAAAATTATGACACAGATGAAGGCCCTAACATGAGTGGTGGACAAAAGAAAAAAGAAAAGTCGGTGAGCTCGAGGCAATACAGCGAAAGCTATCTTTCATTTGGATTCACTTTCACCGGGGATGCGATGGCACTGACTCCGCTGTGCTTGGTGTGTGGTGAGAAGCTGCCCAATAGCACCATGGTGCCAAGCAAGCTTAAATGCCATCTCCAAACGAAACACTTTTCCGTTCAAAACAAGCCGACAGACTATTTTGTACGCTTATGTACAAGCAATGAGAAACAGGCAAATTCTTTGAGAAAAACCACAAAGGTAAACGAGAGAGCCCTCAAAGCTACCTACCTTGTCGCTGATCTCGTAGCTAAATTAAAAATCTATTTTGCGTCCATTGAAGAACAGGCCCAGGTTTCACACTGAGTGTATAAATACATTTAAAAACATATTAACTATATGTATTACTGTGTTCGAGTGTAATTTTGTGTTATTTTGTTTGGTGGTGTGCCCCAGGATTTTGTAAATGTAAAAAAATGTGCCGCGGCTCAAAAAAGGTTGAAAATCACTGGCCTAGATCAATGACTGAACATACTTTACAAATGTTTACATGTCTGGTTCAATGAGCATGGATGTTATCTGAAAAGGTATTTCTAAACAGAACTGAAACTCTGGGATTTGCCGTAGGGCTATGAATAAGCACTATAATAGACTCCTTGTGGGTGGCAGACTGTTTGGGAATGGTGTATGAAGGCATCTGAATTCCAGAGAAAATAAAATTCAAATGTGAAGTGAACAAATGAAGGTGAAATTGATCATAGCTGTACTTTGGATTCCGTTTTCCGGAACAGGGTGGGTGGATGAAATGATAGAAAATACTGCTGCTCCAGAAAGGAATGTGGTTCTATTCATAATACCATTTTTAGGGTTCACATGAAGTGGGTTTTAAGAGCTTTACACTTCAATTTTGGAGCGTTATTATTCTTAACCTCCTCAACATTGTTGCTGATTCTATTTATGATAGAAAAAAATACAATTTAGTTTGTGCTATTAATGTCAAGGATACCTCAGCACTGAATTTTCCTCTTATTCAAAGAAAAGAACAAAATATGACAATTTTTATAAAGCTCTATTCAAGCACATTTATACATGAGTAGAAGATTTATTTTTGTACGTGAACTCTACACCTTCCTACTCAATACCTAGTCTCTCCATGCTGGTAAAAAACATCTGAAACAGAGCTCACACCATCTTTGCTTCAATATGATTATAGAGCTCTATCACACCGGAAATGAGAATTTCTGAATAGGGTTAGGGTTAGGGTTACCTTTTCATACTATATGATTACAGCACTATGACACTACTTTAGCACCGGGAATGTGGCGCAGCTGGCTAAGTGTCAGCTGGATAAGATCAAATTTTCTACTATTTTTCATATTTATCACCATAAATTATTAGCACCGGGAATGTGGTGTAGCTGCCTAAGTGTCAGCTGCATAAGATCTCTCTGACCAGTAGGTCATGAGTTTGAGGCCTGCAAGGATCGAGGTGGGTGCTCGACCTTAAGTGTAGCCTGCTGTCAACCTTTGCAGCCCGAAAGACAGTTGCATTTGTCAAGTAGGAGATAAAGGTACCACATTAAAGTGTGGAGGCAAATTTTGACTGATTTATGTGGTGTTCCAGCCTGGTCAGCCCAGTGGTCAGGCACCGGGGGTCTCAGCTGTTCAGGATCAGATCCCAGCTGATCAGGGGCAGTTTGGAGATGACGAATGGCCAGATGGGTATGGGTCTCCAAACGAGAGTTTGCAATGGGGTGATGAATGGCTAGAGGGATATTGGACTGCAGATGAGTTTATTGAGGATTCCATGGAAGCTGATTCTGACTCAGACTATGATAGGCCCGGTGGCCTTGGTTCCCAAGAGAGAGTTTCTACTCCCTTCCCAGATGAGCATTCCGGAGAAAGGGAGTTTCCTGCTTCTCACTCTGATAGTGGTGAGGCTGGGCCTGCTAACAAGCTGGTGTTTGATAGAAGGGCAAACATCAGAGATTCTAGGAAATCGTGGAATCTAAAGAAGGGGGTGAGATGGGCCCATCGAGACTAGCTTCCTTATTAGTCTGTGCTCCCGGGCTTCTAGCCAGACCTGAAGCCACGTTCAGCTTGATCAAGTTTCACATTCAAGTCTCCAAGTTCACGCCGACCGCCGGAGCGGTTCGGATTCAAGTTCATGTTGACCGCCATTGTGCTTGGCCTCAAGTATCACATTTGACCGCCGGAACGGTTTGCCTTGCTTTCGAACTTTGCTTTCCTTGGGATTTAAGCCGCTTGGGCTTGCGGCTACAGAACTCAATTGGACTATTTTGGATTGCTTTATTCTTACTTCCTTGGACTATTCTTTATCCTTTATTCTAAATAAAAGAACATTTATTGCATCTGCCTGTGTGTGTGCCTTTATGGTCACCTTACCGCCGCGGTAAGGTTAAGCCTGAACACTTCACTGATCGATATTTGGACCACAGAAATATCATTTAAGAAACCCGGGGTGAAACGGGGAGTGGCTGAAAACTTTGGAATCGCCAGAAGCCAACTTTTTGAACTTATTATTTGGAGCACATTGGATCCTGTGTCCTTTTAAAATGCTGTTTGACTTCAGATTTGGGAATTTATCCTTTGGATCTCAGACTGTCCTACTATTTCTTTGGGGAGTTGGCCTATTATGATTTACAGATTTGATCTATTGTGGATATATATATTATTACCCTGTATGTGACATGTTCGAAAGAGTAATTGATACATCTATATGTCCCTTTGCTGTATATCAAATATGAAATAGACACTTTTATATCTAAGTCTTGTGACTGTATCTTTGTCATATGTTGAACTGCAGGGATTGTCTGCAAGTATGTGTACTGTAATCCGCTCTGAGACCCCTTCGGGGTGAGAAGAGCAGAATATAAATAAAGTAAATAAAATAAAGTAATAATAAAGAGACCACAAAGGCTGCAAGGCACAGTATGGCTCAAATGTGTCCTTGAAGCACAGGATATGTGTTGGAGTCCAAAACAGTTCTGGAAAAAAATAGGGTGGAGAGGAAAGAGAGTAATGACCTTCTGAGAATTGGCAAATAGCATGAACAGTCCAAAACTCTGAATCTGAAATAACAATAATTCAATAAGTTTCACAGAGCAAAAGTGAATCTACAGTAGCATTAGCTATTCAAACTTAAATTGTCTCTATTCATGCTGTTTGGATCAAAAGGTAAGTATATTAAAGTATTTCTGAAAAGTTGGTTAATTATACAGCTACGAATGGAAAAAAATACTTGCTATAAATGTCCAGTTTGTATAGTCTATTGATATACTTCCACATGCAGATCCAACTTCATGTCATTTAATTAGATGAACCAAAGCAATAAGTGAAAAGATAAATATTTCTCAGATCTAATCAGGCTTTATCTTTTTCAATCAGTATATCATGTCCAGAGTCTATGTGGTAATCAATATTGTATACCGCTATCTAAAAATAATTGGAATGGTTGAATCTACAGTTTTGTGAAATAGAATAAGGACCTTATGGCAAAAGTGTCTGGAAAATGCTAGCAACTAAGTGTTATTGCTTTTGTATATATTGCTGAATTTCATTATTATCTTCATAAAATACACAGGGCTCTTTCAAATTTTAAGAGGAAAGAGGGCCTGTGAGATTTATTATTCTCTTCTGTTTGGCTTTCTTAACACTTACTTTTCAGTCTCCTTTCTAAAATGAGAACAATCAGCTCTTGAAATGGGCATATTAGAGTATCCTTCTTCTAAAGACTGGCATCCAGTAGCACGCTTTGTCCCATTCAGCATTGTTCCTGGAGATTTTGCATCTGTTTATGACATGACATATCCCAGTTGAAATGCTCTAATGAGTTCTATGTGAGGCTGGCTTAGGTAACTTCAACTGCTCTAGAATTATCCAAATTTGGCCAGGATACTTTAAACTTCCTTGTTTTAAGCACATCAATGGATACAGTCTGTTGCAGTTCAAAAATTGTGATTTACTGTTTACCTACTCTCTTCACCTGTAACCAGGGCCGGATCTAGGTAATTTTAAATGGTAAGCGAACAGTATTTTGGCGCCCCCCCCAACCAATCACTCACACACACACACACACACACACACACACACACACACACACATATATATATATATATATATATATATATATATATATATATATATAAATGTGTGTGTGTGGGGGGAGGCATAGACAAATTTTGGCCCTCCAGGTATTTTGGACTTCCTACTGGCTGTTTGGAATTGTGGGAGATGAAGTCCAAAACACACGGAGGGCCAAAGTTCGCCCATGCCATATGTATAGGTGAATAGATACAGATATAGACACACACACACACCTTCCTTCTCACCCTTTCCCCTGCCCTCTTACTATTCTCTTTGTGTGTGTGTGTGTGTGTGTGTGTGTGTCTATATCTGTATCTATTCACCTTCCTTCCTTCTCAGGACGTTTCCACACAGCCCTATACCCCAGAATATCAAGGCAGGAAACCCCACAATATCTGCTTTGAACTGGGTTATCTGAGTCCACACTGCCATATATCCCAGTTCAAAGCAGATAATGTGGGATTTCCTGCCTTGATGATCTGGGGCCCCTTCCACACAGCCCTAAACCCCAGAATATCAAGGCAGGACACCCCACAATATCTGCTTTGAACTGGGTTATCTGAGTCCACACTGCCATATATCCCAGTTCAAAGCAGATAATGTGGGATTTCCTGCCTTGATGATCTGGGGGCCCTTCCACACAGCCCTAAACCCCAGAATATCAAGGCAGGACACCCCACAATATCTGCTTTGAACTGGGTTATCTGAGTCCATACTACCATTATTTAAACTAAATATTGCAAAATTATGGGTTTTTTTCTTGAAGTGACACACCACCCAAATTATGCTTGGTTTTTTGGCGAATTTTGACACACCATGCTCAAAAGGTTGCCCATCGCTCATCTAGTCCAAGGACCTTCTGCCTTCATACAACAAAAAGATCACAATCAAAGCACCCCAGACAGATGGCCACCCAGCCTCTGTTTAAAAGCCTCCAAAGAAGGAGCTTCTACTACACTCTGAGGCAGAGAGTTCCACTGCTGAACAGTTCTCATAGTCAGGAAGTTCTTCCTAATGTTCAAGGGGAATCTCCTTTGTTGTAGTTTGAAACCATTGTTCTGCATCCTAGTCTCCAGGGCAGCAGAAAACAAGCTCGCTCCCTCCTCCCTATGACTTACTGTCACATATTTATACATGGCTATCATGTCTCCTCTCATCCTTATCTTCTTCAGGCTAAACATGCCCAGCATTTTAAGCCGCTCCTCATAGGGCTTGTTCTATAGGGCTATCATGTCTCCTCTCAGTCTTCAGTCTGCAGTGATGTTCTTTTGACCCACCCTCCTACACAGACATGCTTCCCTGTGATGTGCGTGCTCTCTCTAAATATAAATGTAAATATAATGTTCATTTGTGGGATTAACATAACTCAAAAACCACTGGACAAATTGCTGCCAAATTTGGCCACAAAACATACTAATACTAACCCAAGGAGGGACCATCGGTCAAAAAATTGATTTTGTTATTTGGGAGTTGTAGTTTCTGGGATTTATAGTTAACACACAATCAAAGAGCATCCTGAACTCTTGCAACAATTGAATTGAACCAAACCTGGCATATTGAACTCCCATGACCAACATAAAGTATTGAAAGGGTTTGCTTGGGAATTGACCTTTGAATTTGGAAGTTGTAGTTCACCTACACCCAGAGATCACTGTGGACTGAAATAATGTTGGATCAGGACCAAATTTGGCATGAATACTCAATATGCCCAAATGTGAACACAGATGGAGTTTGGGAAAATAGACCTTGACATTTGGGAGTTACAGTTTCTGGGATTTATAGTTAACACACAATCAAAGAGCATCCTGAACTCTTGCAAACTTGGCATATTGAACTCCCATGACCAACAGAAAGTACTGAAAGAGTTTGCTGGGCATTACCTTGAGTTTGGAAGTTGTAGTTCACCTACACCCAGAGAGCACTGTGGACTCAAATAATGATGGGTGGGCCTCTTCTGACCCTCCCTCCGCTCACCTCAGCCTCCTCCTCCTTCCCCGCAAGCAGTAGCGTCCGTTGGCCCTCTAGGAGGGGTGGGGTGGGTTTGGCTACCTTAGAGAAGGCGGAAGTGTGGTGAGACTGAGGTGGGGCTTGTTGTTGATTGGCATTCCTGCCATATGAGTGCTGCCTGGAGGCGGGGCCAGTGCCTGGGCTTCTGAAGGAGAGCAGCTCCAAGAAGGGAGCTTTCCCTGTCCCCTCCTCCGTGATGTTTTGGCCTACAGCGTAGAGAGAGAGGCGCGAGCGAGCTAGTGGAAGGCAGAAGGGAAGAGGGGAAAGCGCACGAGGCAGAAGGGGGGGAAAGAGGTGTGAGGGGAAGAAGATGAGTGCATGGGAGGAGGGAGCCACCAAGTCAGGGTTTATCGGACCGCAGCCTCCCTCTCCCTCCTCCTCGCTCCACGTGCATTGGCGGCAGCAGCAGCGCCGGCAACAGAGGGAGGAGACGCGCGCGGGGCAAGGGAACTAGAACGGTGGCCGCCTCTGCCCACTCTTCTCTCGCCCTACGCGAGCCTTCCTCCCACGCCCTTTGCCACGTGGCGCCGTGAGGCGACCGCTTAATTGGCCTCCGCTAAGAACCGCCCCTGCCTGTAACCATTTTCCTTTTCTCTTTCCTCCATGGCACCATGGACTTGGTTATGGGCATGTTTTATAAGTAAAGTGATTTAATATGTTTTACAATGATGATTAAGCCTATTACTTTTCTCTGTTACTCCCTATAGGTAGTGATGGTACAGCACTCTGAGGGTGTCATCGCATTTGAGGCAGAAAGCAGAGAGAATCATCTTGTTATCATAGTGTTTCATTGGGAATTTCAAAAGACTTTAAGGTGTGTAGAAATGGGAAACGCAAGTGTTTGATGAGAACTGAAGTTGATCAGCTTCTGCCTTGTCAATTTCCTTACTCTGCTGTAGAGGTCCAGGACATCTGTATTTCCTAACTGTTGTAATATATAGTGTTTCCTCACTATTTTGCAGTTCGCTTATCATGGACTCGCTGTTTTGTGAGTTTTTCCTCCTCCCCCCGGAGCCTCCGGGGGGGGGAGGAAGAGAAGGAGGGGAGGGGGAGCCAGGTTCTGGGCCTTACCCTGGGACTTGTCTCCGGGCACATCGGCGGTGGCTTCCTCCTCCTAGCTGCCTTTGCTGCTTCTCGCTCCTTCTTCAAAGACCTCAGCCCAGCCTGGCAGCACCATCAAGAGCACCCAAGGGGCCTCTGAGGCTGGCAGCAGCAGGGGCAGCGAGGAGGAGGAGTCTCTGACCACTTGATGATGGCCTCCTCCTCCTCGCCACCTCTGCTGCTCCCCACCGCAGAAGCCCCTTGGGCACCATTGATGTTGCTGCCAGGCTGGGCTGAGGCCTGGGCTGAGGCCAGGGGCAGCGGAAGCAGCGAGGAGGAGGAGCCCGCTGCTGAGTCGGCGGAGCCCCCTCCTCCTTGCTGCCTTCAATGCTCCCGGCCTCTGAGTCCCCTTGACTGCCATTGATGGTGTTGTCAGGCTGGGCAGGACCACCCTGGATTTTCACTTTTCGCGGGTGGTGCTGGAAGGGAACACCCACAATAAGTGAGGGAACACTGTATATAGTATTCTGTAATGAAGGCCCAATAAATTGGATAGCCCATACTTTTCCATATGAGCCTACCTGCACTTTTAGATATTTAAAAGATGCCCTTATCTCAGCTACACCAACATCACACATGTATATGGTGGGGAAAATTTGGACTCCATGCTAGAGTCCCCAAATTTCTTGTGTCCGTCCCCGTTGTTCATTCATAAAAGATGCATTTATTCAGACAAGTATTTGAAATTTAAGCGGTGTTATTGTTGAATGGAGTCTGGCTACTGCTCTTTCTTTATTTTGATGTGTTTTGATTTTGTTTTAATCTTTTAAAATGTTTAGTTGAGTTTATATTTTGCATTTGGTTTGATTTTGTGTTTTTTTATTATTATTATCTGACTTGAGCATCAGTATTGAACAGAAAGGAGGGTTTACATTTAAGATGAAAAAGAAGGGGGGGAAAGTAAGATCCCACAATGAGGATTTATGAATACATGAAGACTGTAGTCATGGGGATTGTCTCAACAAAAATGTGCAAACTGTTCTCCACCCTGAACCTTTTTCTTACATGTGCAATGCACAACTTGGTTCTCTGAGTCCCTTATCTTGAAATTGAAGTTCAAATTTCAGGTAGAAATCTCAAATTCCACCAGTCCTGGTGGTGCAGAAGCGGCTAACTGTTGCATGCTAGAATATTATATGTTTTTCTCAAGAATATGGTTGTTTTTTATGTTTTCTGTTTCTGTCAGCTGTCTCATGCTTTTCCCTCATCACAAGTCACTTCTCATGGTCTCTGGCCTTTCAGCGGAGATGGAGTAGATGGCTCTCCCTTTGGAGTCCGTCAATGCCAACATATTCTCTTCAGAGAGGGCTTTCTTGAGTGAAATGAGACACAGTTCTTTTGGCAGGAGGGATTGAACTTGCTTGTCTTTCGGTGGTAATCACAGCTTCGTTTGGTCCAAGAGTTTTCAACATGACTAAAGTAGAGTTTATTTAGTTCTATGTACAAGATTTTATTGGGTATGTTGATGACAGATTTTAACACTTCGTTTATATTTATGCCCTTTATAAACAGTTGCATTACCTTAATATTCCTTAAAGGTAGTGTTAACCTTATTTTCTACATATCCAGGACCGTTCATGAGATAACAACACATAACTGGTAATTAAAAGAGCGCTGTGTAAAAAGTAAATGTACATATTTAAAGGAAAGTCTCAATATTTAAGAATTACATTTGACATTGAAGAACTATTTGAATGAGGCTAAAGTCCACACTGTACCACTGAAATGACAAACAGATGAGCTTGCAGTAAGAAAATGATATTCAAAGGGCTCCACTGGCTGCCGTTTACTTTCCGAGCCCAATTCAAGGTGCAGGTGATTACCTACAAAGCCCTAAACGGTTTGGGACCCGCCTACCTTTGTAGGCTCTCCTCCCATGAGCCAGCCCGAGCCCTACGCTCCTCAGGGGAGGCCTTCCTTTCGCCCCTGCCAGTCTCACAGACTCGGCTTGTGAGTACTAGGGAGAAAGCTGTAGCACCCCAGCCTCCATTCCAGCTGGGGGGGGGGGGGCGCTGCCCCGGGGGTCCCAATTGCTTTGGATCAAGATGGAGGAGACCAAGGAGCCGATGGGTATGCTTCACCGACAGGCAGTTTGCAATGGGAAGACACCTGGCCTCCTGCCTATTCGGATGATGAAGGTCAACCAGATTCTGGCTCGGATTGCGAATATGAGAGACCGGGAGGTTTCGGTTCTCAAGAGCACTTGTTTTTGCCAGCTGCCGAGGAGGGCATGGAAGCTGAGGCACCGCCGGGTTCCCAGGATGATAACAGGCCAGATGGTGCTGAGACCGAGAGTTGCTTCGACCGTAGGAGCAATATTGTGGCTACACGCAAAGATTGGAGACGGGGAGTGGAGAAGCGTTGGACCCACAAGGGTGGGACTTAACTATACACCTGGTGGGAAAGTTCCTCAGTTTGGCGGCCACGTCTTTGCTGGAGAGACGCATCGGTGGTCTCCTGCTCCCTGGAAGCCACAGTTTGGCTCACCTTGCCAAGTACTGCCAAGAGACCTTGTTTACTTCCAAGAACTTTGGATTGCCTTGCCTTGTTCCACGGACCAAGTTCACCTGAGAAAACTTTCTTGCTTTTGGATTACCTTGCCTTGTTTGTATGGACCTTGCTTTTGAGAGATTCCCTGCTTTTTGGATTTGCTTTATGAACATTGATTGCTAATTGCCTAGGACTAATTGACATTGCTTCTTTATTAGACTTTTTATCCTTTTCACCTGTAACCCCTTTTTGCTTAATAAATAGTTAATTGACAATTGTCTGTGTGTGTGTGATTACGGGGCAGGGCCAGGACCTGCGTTGTGACAAAAGCCTTCTCCTCTGTGGCCCCCCGTCTTTGGAACTCCCTCCCGGGAGAGATCAGGAATGCTCCCTCATTGGAATCCTTCAGGAAACAACTGAAAACCTGGTTCTTCCACCTGGCCTTCGGAGATTAGGTTCCTCAGATGCCCCCGTTTCTGTGAGTCTTTCCCCCCCCCCCCTAAGTGACCCTTTGTGCCCAAGCGCTACTCCAGTTCTGCCCCGAGTTTTAAAATACCCTATATGTCCATGCGGCCCGCCCTGTTGGTTTTGTTTTTAGATTCACTTGCATTGTTTGTTTTTCACAGATGTATTTTATTGTGTTTATTGTTTTTATTATGTCTATTATTTTGCTATGCTGTTATATTTTATGATGTGTTGTTCGGGCATGGCCCCATGTAAGCCGCTCCGAGTCCCCTCTGGGGAGATGGATGTGGGTTATAAATAAAGTTTTATTATTATTATTATATTACAGTCACCAATATACTACAATTTATAAGTGACAGCAACTGTACCTGAATTCCCATATGATTCAATGTCATCCTTTTCTTTCACAGTCCAATACATGCTCCTAGATTTGTATAATCTAAATGTAAAAAATATAGATAATCTCTTATGCACCTAAAAATAAAAAAGTGCCAAGATGGCGCCGGTGCAGGAGCGACTTGCAGGAGCGCTCCGCCTGGACCTGCCAATTCATGAGACCAAGACACCTGGGGACAATCCTGGACCAGGAGGGGCCTTATCACCCGCTGTAGTAGACCCCCGTCCCCCAAAGGGGGCCGGTGTGGGTTCTCAGCGGGAAGTATTCGGCCCAGAGGACGAATACGAGGACTTTTACAACTTTTGCCTGGGCTTGGAGGCTGAGCTGAAGACCCAGAGAGGCGTCTCGGCCTCGGCCGCTGCCTGATCCCCAAGTCGCTGGGCAGATCACCACCATCATACCTGGACAGACAATCTTACAGCAGCTCTGCGAGGAGTTTGGCCAGCTGGAGGAGAAGACTAGGCTGTTTGGTGAGCGGCTGCGTCAAGCCCTTGCGGACGCCTATCCCGTCCCAGCTAGATCAGCTCTGGGTGAGGAGGAGAAGGACCACCCCAACCACCCCGACCCTTAGCCACAGGAGCTCCCCAGACTTTCTTTGGGACCACTCCTGGGACCTTCAAGCGGAGGCCCGGCCAGACACGCTGGGAGACGACTCACCATGGATGGAGGAGCCAGTGGAGAACTCGGAGGCGACAGCGGGAGGCCCGGGCTCGGGCCCCCTTCTGACGGACCCTCCTGCCACGGGCTGCTTCTTCGGCGTGGACTGTCCAATTGTCCAGGCTGGTCTGGACCCTGGACCCTGCCCCTGGTCATTCCGCCGGAGGCAGCCGGAGCCCGGCCCTGATCGGCAGCAGGAGACAGGAGAGGAGGAGTTCTTCAATGTAGAGCGGGTGTTGGAGCGTCCGGCGGATCTGCGACCAAGGCGCCCTTCCTTGTCCCGCTCAGCTAGGAAAGAGCTACGAGTGTGGGGTAAGATGGCGCATGGCCTTGGGGATGCGCAAGGGGAACATGTGTCCCCCCCCACCGGAACTGAGCGGAGAGGGGCCGAGGCGCAGGCGCACACGACACCAGCGCCGGCGCCGGAAGAGAAGGCCTCCAGCGACCGCCTCTTTAGCCTGCGCATCGGAAGGAGAGGCACCGGAAGCTCTGCCTGACGAGCATCTGACTCCCCCCCCCCTGCCGGAGGGGGGCGGGGTGAAGCGGAGACACAGACGAAGACGCAAGCAACGCCGACGCAGCCGATGCGCGGTGAGCCCACCCCCGCCCTCGGTAGGTCCGCCCCACAGTGCTGTGGGAGCCCTCCCCCCTCTCTGTTGGAAAAGGGAGAGTGCCGACAGAGGGAAAAACACCAGCGCCACCTAGGCGCCGGAGGACACATACCACCGTTGCTGATTCCATCAGGGGAGCCTCAACCAGACCAGCTGAACACCCGCCTGTTGACAGCTCAGCACGTGGAGCCCTGGAAGGGTCCAGCTATCGCTACCATCAAGACCTCGGGCAGAAACTCCCAAAGGGAGATGGCAGGTAGCCCTTTAACATCAGAACCTACCCAGGAGAGGCTGGTCTCAGAACAAGGTCTACCAATTGAACAGTGTGGAGGAGCTGCCGATACCAGTGGCCCCACCCTTAAGACTTTAACCAATCTAAAGGGTGGGAGGTACAGATCAAGGACCTTTGGGGGGGCGGGTTTTAATAATGGGAGTCAGAGAGAATCCTTTGGCCCCACTCCCATACCCCCCCAATCTGAGCCGGCTGTCAGATCCAATAAGTCATCAGACACATATCAAGGACTACCCCCGCTACCAAGGACAATGCAGAACCCTACTGAGGGAAGGGCAACCTTGCCTCCACTCCAACGCAACGTCCCCTAGGGAATGATAGACAACACTGGCACACACACCCTTTTCGGAGGGTGGGCAGAAGACCGGATACCTAGGGGAACTGGCAAAGGATGAGGTGCGGGGGCGGGCAATACGTGTGATCTCGGGAAGGGGCAATAGGGACGGTAGACGTAGGCCTTATGAGAGAAGGCTGAGGAGCCAAAGAAAGGCTCGTCCCCCTTCTGACCTGTGGGCTATCCCCAGGCACGCAGATGAGAAGTTCCCTATTACCTGTCCTCCAACTCTGGTTATGGCCAACACCAGGTCCGTGCATAATAAGACAGGGACCATCCGGGATTTCCTCCTCGAGAGGGAGGCCGACTTAGCCTGTTTTACAGAAACATGGCTTCAAGAGGGAGATGAGGTCATTATGCACGAGATAACTTCTCTGGGTTTGTGGCCAGTTACCAGATGAGGACAGAGAGGCGGGGGGGAGGGGTCGCCATCTTCAGCCGAGACACTTTTAATTCCAGGACTATTCCGACAGCGAACATTCCGGGGATGGAGTGCGCGGGCCTTGTGTGGGACCTTAGTGAGAGCGTAGCCTTCCTGTTGGTGTACCGTGCACCCAACGCACCAACAGGGAGTCTACCTAAGCTGCTGGAGGTGGTCGCGGAGTGGGCATTGAGGTTCCCTAAGCTTATTGTCTTGGGGGACTTCAATGTCCACACCGATACCGCCTCCCCCTCAACAGCAGCCGTGGACCTGGTGTCCACCATGGAGGCACTAGGACTCTCACTCTGCAAGACCGACCCCACACATCAAGCCGGGCACACCTTGGATTTGATCTTCACTGCCGGAATTGGCGTGATCCCAATCTCCACAACGGAGGTTCCATGGTCGGATCACAGTGTCCTGGAAGTCCGTCTGGAAATGGCCTCCCCTCCCGGTAAGGGTGCCGAACCCATTTTGGTTCGCCCGAAGAGACTTATGGAACCCATTAGGTTCCTGAATGCTCTGAGGGATTGGGAACTTCCCAGCGACTCAGTCGATGGGCAAGTGGAATGCTGGAACTCCAGTCTTTCTGCTGCCCTGGCTGAGATCGCCCCCAGGTGCTCTCTCCTCCCTCGCAGAAATCGCTCTCCTTGGTTCACCGAGGAGCTACGAGCGATGAAGCGGAGGAAGAGACAGTTAGAGGACGTGTGGCGGAGCCTCCGTGACGGAGCATCGAAATTGGCTTATAAACAGTTTAAAGAGGTTTATGAGCAAGCTATCAAGGGAGCCAAAAATGTCTACTACTCTTCCTTGATAGAGTCGGCTAGCTCACGCCCAGCTCAATTGTTTAAGATAATTCGGTCCTTGACAGCAATCCCAACTGTCCCAAACGATAGGGGTTTGGCTCCAACAGCTGAGGTTTTTCAGAGCTATTTCGCCAACAAGATTTCGACTCTCCACCGGGATATTCCAGCCACCCTTGATACAGTCAGTGGACTCGAGACTCCGCCGCCACTTGGCGGGCCCACCTTCACCCGCTTCCAACTGCTGGACGCAGCAGCTGTCAATAAGTTACTCGCTGCAGCTAGACCAACTACCTGCTCCCTTGACCCGTGCCCCTCCTGGCTTGTTAGAGCTTGCCGGGAGGGGCTACGAGGCCCACTGGGAAAGATCATAAATAGCTCCCTTGAGCAAGGAGTCTTCCCAGGGGGATTGAAAGAGGCCATGGTAAGACCGCTGCTGAAGAAGCCGAACTTAGACCCTTCGGCTCTCTCCAATTACCGGCCAGTTTCCAACTTGCCTTTTTAGGCAAGGTAATTGAGAGGGCAGCAGCGGATCAGCTGCAGCGGTTCTTAGAAGACACAGCTGGATTCGATCCCTTCCAGTCCGGCTTCCGTATTGGGCATGGGACGGAGACCGTGCTTGTCGCCATTACAGACCAACTTCGCCGCCAGCTGGACCAGGGTGGATCAGCCCTGCTTGCCTTGTTAGATCTGACAGCAGCGGTCGATACCGTAGACCACGCATTGTTGACCCACCGTTTAGCCGGCTCCGGGGTTGGGGGGACCGCCCTTAAATGGGTGGCCTCCTTCCTCCGGGACCGGGGACAACGTGTGGAGGGGGGTGGGGGCTCCTCCTGGAGACATCCACTTGATTGCAGGGTCCCCCAGGGGGCCATCCTCTCCCCCTTGTTATTCAACGTCTATATGCGCCCCCTGGCCCAGCTGGCCCGCAACTTTGTTCTGGAGTGTTATCAGTACGCTGATGACACCCAGCTTCTGCTGAGAATGGACGGCAGGCCGGACGCCGTACCCGATTGTTTCCATCAATGCCTAGAGGCCATGACTGGATGGCTGCGTGCCAGCCGGCTGAAGGTGAATCCGTCGAAGACGGAGATCTTGTGGCCCGGTCGGCCTGGACTGGATGAGTGCCGGTTGCCTACCCTGGATGGCGAGCGTCTTAGCCCGTCACCTGTTGTTAAGAGCTTGGGTGTCCAATTGGACCTCCTGCTGACCATGGAGACTCAGGTCTCCGCGGCCAGCAGGGCGTCATTTTTTCACCTACGACAGGCTAGGCGACTGGCACCCTACCTTTCCAGGGGCGACCTGGCCACGGTGATCCAGGCGACGGTCATCTCGAGACTGGACTACTGTAATGCCCTCTACATTGGCCTTCCCTTGTCGACAATCCGGAAACTCAAGCTGGTGCAAAACGCCGCTGCTCGCTTGCTGGCGGGAGCGTCAGTAAGGGAGCACATCACGCCCATCCTCCGGCAATTGCACTGGCTACCCATCGAGTACCGAATTGCCTTCAAGGTGATGGTTTTAACCTTTAAGGCCTTACATGGCCTAGGGCCTGCGTACCTGAGGGACCGCCTTGCCCCGTACATTCCCCCGAGATCACTACGTTCGGAGGAGTCGAATTTGCTCCTGGTACCATCGGTCCGCGCCTGCCACTTGTCTACAACTAGGCAAAGAGCCTTCTCTGTGGCAGCCCCGGCATTGTGGAACTCCCTCCCAGACGATGCCCGAGCTATGACAGAGCTCCTCCCGTTCCATAGGGCCTGCAAGACCGCCCTCTTTGGACTAGCCTTTGGCTAGGCAAACTAGCCCAGCGTGATTCTCCTGTGTAATTGGTACCCTGATCTAAGGAGATGCTACTGTATTTTATTTTGTGTTTCGGGATACGATGTCGCGTTTTTATGCTTGTGTTTTTATTGTATGGCTGCATGGACGATACATATCAGCCTATTTTATATGCTGTTATCCGCCCCGAGCCTGCAGGGAGGAGCGGAATACAAGACCGAACAATAAATAAATAAAATAAATAATTTCCATCTCCCTAGTCACCCCCTCCCCTTTTTGGTATGCAAAAGATTTTTTCTTATACCCTATATATATAAGATATATATGCATATATAGTTGATGTAATGAATTAAGTGTGGAATACAAAAGTATGGAATGTTTTGATGTATGTATGCAACTTAAGAGAATCGATGTAATTAAGAAAATGTATTAAAATTATTAATAAAAAAGTTTTTTTCCTCATCTTTCCATTTTGTATACCATCACCATCCTGGTTTGGGAAATTTCAAAACAGAAAAAACAAGATTACAAAAGGAGTAGCATTCAAGATTCTTATAGGCCAAGGTGGAAATAATAATAATAATAATAATAATAATCAATCGTTGTGGCCAAATTGGGAGATAGTATTGTTCCACTCTATTGTGTTTTGGTCAGACATGTGAATAGATGCCCTTTTCCGGACATTCACTATATATATATAAACACACACACATATGTGTGTGTGTGAGCCAAGAGTGTGATGCGGCAGCGAAAAAGGCCAATGCCATTCAAAGCTGCATCAATCGTTGTGGCCAAATTGGGAGATGGTATTGTTCCACTCTATTATGTTTCAAATAATAAGGTATGTAATTTTGCTTTGTACAGTATAATTATTATTATTATTATTTCCACCTTTGCCTATAAAATTTAGAAAATAATAATAATAATAATAATAATAGCCCCCAGCGGCTGCTGCCTTGTCATTGGCTGGGGGCTTAACTGCTTCTATAATGTTGAGAGCTGTGCTGGTGGTAGTGTAAACTACCAGCAGGTTCAACTAAACCAGAGTGGTCTCAACTGAGAAGTAGAACTAAGTGCACCCAACCCATTTAAATATGATGAAAAATCTCTAAAGAAGTCTATACTGGCTCGGTCATCACCGAGGATAATAAGGACTGCAGCGAGTGCTTCTCCTGGGCACCCGTCCACAAGTGGGCTACAGGAACCAGGAACCACTGCTGATCAACCAGGACATGGGCCTGTAGGGCAACTGGTAGCAAAACAACTACAGAAGCGGCAGAAATTTTCAATGCCACAGAACCAAACTGTCATGAACTGCTATTATAGATCAGAACCACAAAAACTTGGATAACAAATATGGCTGTACCAGCTATGGAAACTTGAATATCCAGATTCAACTGTAATTGAACAGAGGCTTGCTGACCAGAGGAGATATATCACCAGGAAAAAGGTGCTCAGTAAAGTCCAAATTGAAGAAATAAAAAGCAACTGTGAAACAGAAGAACAAACAACTGTGGAGACAGCTGCAGAAGATCTAATGACTTCTGAGCCCTCTGAACATACGGAGCCAGAAGAAAACGCAGGAATTTTTCAAGACGATGAGGATGAAGAGCCTGTAGCCATTGCTTATACTACACCTGGCACATTGACCATGTAGCAACAAGAACTTAAAGAAAACTTTTTGACCCATGCTGCATTGAAGGAAGAAAGGCAAAGACTGCCAACACTGAAGACAGTACCAAGAAAACATCTGGCACCTCTAATGAATGATGTGAATGCTGCACTTGCAACTGTTGAGATAACAATAGAAGAAACCAACCAGCTTGCATACAGCACAGCAGTTATTGTAACATAAGAAATGGAGATACGACAACTGAAACCCGCAAGAAAAATGATTGGAAAACCAAAATGGAAAATAAGGCTGGAATTAAAAATCAGGAGCCTACGATCAGATGCAAGCAATCTAAAGAACATGAAGGAGGAAAAACAGAAGAATGTCAAAATAAAGAATTACCTTATTAAAAATATTGGCTGTTAATTAAATTCTCTCTCTCTCTCTCTCTCTCTCTCTTTATTTATTTATTTGGCTTCTATGCTGCCACTCCCGGTGGGCTCGGGGCGGCTCACAGCACCAAAGAATACAAGATAGAAACAACAATACAAGATAAAAACAGGGGTAACATACATTAAAATGACATTAAAAATATCAGTAACAACACTTAAAAACGACCTAGGACAGGAGCTCGGATCCACAGGGGGGTGCAACCCGTAAGGCCTAAACCTGGAAGGCCAGCTTGAAGAGGTGGGTCTTGCACACCCGCCTGAAGGGGAGCAGGTTGTGGATGGCGCGCGTGTCCGCCGGAAGGGCATTCCAAAGGGTCGGTGCAATCACCGAAAAGGCCCTTCGGTGGGTGGCTGTCAATTTGGCCGTTTTTGCGGAGGGGACGGCCAAGAGGTTGGTGTCCTTCAAGCGGAGGGATCTCATAGGGCAATATGGGGTGAGACGGTCCCTCAGATACGCTGGCCCCAGGCCGTGCAAGGCCTCAAAGGTAAGAACCAACACTTTGATGGTGATCTGGTGCTCAATTGGCAGCCAGTGCAGATCCTGCAAAACAGGTGTTATGTGACCGCCTGACACGGTGCCAGACAGGAGCCGGGTGGCAGTGTTCTGCACTAGCTTGAGCCTCCGGGTCACCGACAGAGGAAGGCCAACGTAGAGCGCGTTACAGTAATCTAGTCTCGAGATGACCGTGGCTTGGATCACCGTGGCCAGGTCGTTCCGGGAGAGGTAGGGGGCCAGCCTCCTTGCCTGTCTCAGGTGGAAAAAGGCAGTCTTGTGTGTGTGTGTGTGTGTGTATAATCTGACTGCTTTTACTCTTTGTCCATGATTTGACCAGAAGACATTGAGCATCACTTGATTGTATCTATATCAAATAATAAGGTATGTAATTTTGCTTTGTACAGTATACCCCAGTGGTTGTCCCTTGGGAGCAATTCCTACTATATGTTATTACATTGTTATATTGCACATATATATATATATATATATATATATATATATATATATATATAGCACAATCTCAAAAAAACCCACCAGCTATAACAGAAGGTGTCCCCGGTCCAGAAGAAGCCCAGGCAGTTGAAACGATTTGGTGCGGATACAGCTTCAATCGTTGACCGAAAGGAGGGGACAATATATTTACAAAAAATCTTATGGACTGTTCCTTGATGGACTAGAAACGTGAACTGATTATTTATTTTAATTTTTCACATTTGGACGCTCCTAAAAGGACTCTCCGGCGTGAGTACGCTTGTTGGGAATTGTTCCCTTGTTTATTGGAAACATAGCGGCGAAGTATGTTATTTCTGATTTATCCGTTTTGAGATTACTTTGTGCTGAACTAAAAACAGTTTATTTGATACATATAATTGTTTTGGATTATTGTAAGCTCTGTTTAGAGATTACTTGTGTTGCAAGAGGAGCCACTATTGCTTTATTTTGTATTTCCTCTGTTTTTAAAGCCAAGGAAACTGCGTTGCCATCTCCTGGTTGTGTGGCTGGCAAGCTTGCTTGGAGCATCCCTTTGCCTTTTCCCGCCAAAGAGGTACCTATTTATCTACCCACATTTTGCATGTTTTCAAATTGCTAGGTTGCCAAGATTTGGGGTTGACAGATGGGCACGCACCCTGTCTGGCGTATTCGAACTACATACACAAAGTAAGCTGTATTCGAACTGCCAACCTTCAGGTCAGTAGTTCAGCCAATCTTCAGCAGCACAAGGGTTTAACCCATTGCACCACTGCAGCTCTGCGGTCACAATAACTTGGAGAGCTTTAGTTGTATTTTAAAGGTGGAAGTCTCAGAATAACATTGCAAAGCCAGTTTTTTTTAATTTTCCTTTAGTTTTTTTAAAGGATTAACAGGCTACAGGTTAACTGAATTTAGTTTCTGCTGAAGTCCATAAGAGGCAAGTCAAGCCATGATTAACTTGTTTCTTTTTATTTCAATGGGACCAACTCTCGCTAACAATGTGGTTCCAACCCGTTGTCCAGTGTTAATGAGAAAAAGGCAAGAACATATTGCTGATTGCACTTTTGACACTTGATGTATTCAAAGTCACTGTGTTCACTAGTACAGTGTTTGCATAATGGAGATGATGGATATAATAGATCCCTTAACAGTAATGAGATGGTTAGAGACTAATTATTGTGTGGTAAAATCAACAAAATCAAGTAATTAAACAGACAGCAAATATCTTAAGACGGGCAATAATAACTGTATACATTTTGATTCATCAAGGTACCTTATGAATAAATAATGGTTTCATTCCAGTAAACAAAAAGTTCTTTCTCTCACACACACATGCATAGAATCACATAATGCCTTAGTTGTCCAACAAGTCACAGCCTTCCAATAAAGGATGATCTTGTCCTTCTCTAATGTTACTATCTGAAGCAAAAACTAAGGAAAATCAAACAAAGAAAAGTCAGAATTAGACTTAATTCTACAAAGATAGTTTTCATAATTTTATTTATTTATTTATTTATTTATTATTTCGACTTATATACCACCCGTCCCAAAAAGGCTCAGGGTGGTTCACAGCAATGAACAACAAAACACAACATACTTAAAAACATAATGTATTTTGTCAACCACATTTTTTTACTTTTCAAACAAATCTGACAAATGGTAGTTAGTCTGTTATTATTTGTTCAATAAATACAGCTGATCTTTTTAGGCAGTTGAGCAACATGGATACATGCAGTTTTCTCTTGTAAAACATCGGCTATATATGTCCTATTCAGAACCAAACATTAAGGACTTTATAATAAAAATAGAACATGTATTACATTTTTGCATTACTATGTATTATCTAGTCAGCTTCAACTAATGTTAACCCTATGAATTAGGAACCACCTGACTGGTGTCTACTAGGGATGGTTTAGAACCCAAAAATAGGGAATCAAAAATCTAAGGGGGGGGGATTTTTTTTATTAGTAATAGAAAGACTTACAAAAAAAATCCAAAAATTTCTAAAATGTACCGTAATTACTAACGAAATGCGTTAGTAGTTCTAAAGTAGGCAAAGCAGGGAAACAGGACTGACACTGTTTTAAGCACAGGCAAATCAAGGGGCAACATTTCCCTTGGTTTCCTTGCAGAGAGATATAATGCATTAATATATTATTATTAATATTATTATTAATATTATTAAAGGACAGGGTTTCTTTGCAGGGACATATAATGCATTAATATATTATTATTATTATTAAATAAAATAGTTGCCAATGCCCACCTCTGGTGCAGGCCTTGCTTATCTGTAGAGTTCTCCTCACTCCAGCTTTTCCCCATTCAGTTTTACCATAGAACTCTAGGATCTCCGTTTGAACTCTATGGCTTTTCTTGGTTCTGAACTCTTCCTTCTCCTCTCCGTGCTCTTTTCACTCCTGCTGCCCTTCTCTCAGCAGTTCTTATGTACTTCTGCTCTGTCCTTCTATCTAAACCCCCTTCCTGGGTGTTTAAATCGCTTTTTTCATCAGTCCTCCAGCCCCTCTAGGAGTCCCGATCTGGATCTCTCTATGGTTTCTGGCTCCTTTTTCACTTCCTGGAGGAGGCCTTTCACTCTAATTAGGCTCCAAGTATGGAAAGGCCCCAATTTGACTGTGAGTTATGTCTGCAAAGCTATTTTGGAGGAAATTTTCCTGTTGGGTGGGCATCCAAAATATTTACTAATCTAACGAAAATTTGGGCCCAGAGAGTGCAGAAAAGAAAGTCCACTTCCGGGATTGGCCCTGCGATGCATATAAACTTGAAAGTCCCATACATATGAATCCCTTCCGATTTCTTTTAATTTTCATAACTTTTTTCTCATGCCTAGTGTCTACACCAGACCAATCTTTTGAATGAATGGTAAGTCTATATGTAGTCTAAACAACACAAGGAGAAATGAGTGTTGAGAACACTAATGTTTAAATACATTATATAGAGTACAACACAATATATAGGTCAACACAATTATAGTTCAACACAATAGTATCAGACATATGGCATAAATATATGAGCATCAAAACAAAGGTGTGGGAGCATGGGGATAAAGCAGCAGTCAATTACAAAATATACACAGCCTGGAATAGGCTATCATTACTCACGGTCCTTCTACCAAGTCCACTGGCTCGAAGGTAAATAATTCACATAAAAGGGCAATAGTCCCTTAGTGCATAAAGATAAGCAGCCTCACAATGAAGAGCACAAAGAAATCTCCTTAAGTATAAACATAAAGGGCTATTGCCCCAGAGTTGCCGTGTATCAAGAAAGCGCAGTCCGTATCGCAAAATAGCGCTATGGAAAAGCGGTCCATGTCGTAAAATAGCGCTAAGGAGAAGCAGTCCATGCTATAGTTAGTTCCCTGTGAAACAGGGTGCGGCAAAAGCGGCATTCCGCCAAATTAGGCAGCAACGGAATGGAGGGCTCCAGGTATAATCCGGTATAGCGGAGGTGAGTAGGTAAAGGTTAAACAATCTCCCAGGCATCTGCAAGCAGGAATATCGTTGGTGGACGATACAGTGAGCCTAAATGGCCATTGTAGATCCACATGCAACCTACACAGGAAAGGAGAAGCCAATGTAGTAATCCAGTGAGTATGGGGGCTCGCCTACGGGATCGTATACTCGGATCCACCCCGTTTCGTCTGTGTAGACTTCCTCAGGGCGGCAATTAGCTTCATGTAGTAATCCACCGAGTATGCGCTTTCTTGATACATGGCAACTCTGGGGCGATAGCCCTTTATGTTTATACTTAAGGAGATTTCTTCGTGCTCTTCATTGTGAGGCTGCTTATCTTTATGCACTAAGAGACTGTTGCCCTTTTATGTGAATTATTTACCTTCGAGCCAGGGGACTTGGTAAAAGGACCGTGAGTAGTGATAGCCTATTCCAGGCTGTATATATTTTGTAATTGACTGCTGGTTTATCCACATGCTCCCAAACCTTTGTATTGATGCTCATATATTTATGCCATACGTCTGATAATATTGTGTTGAACTATAATTGTGTTGACCTATATATTGTGTTGTACTCTATATAATGTATAGTGTTCTCAACACTCATTACTCCTTGTGTTGTTTAGACAGTCTCTACTAGTAGGTAGCTTATTCCTTTGTGTTTTAAACGTCTATATGTAGGGCATATCACATTGACAAGAAACCACAACATGTATCTGTAAACATCTTGGGCTTTACAAGGAGAAGGGAGGAGAGGAGGGACTGATGGATACTTCTGACAGAGATGCAGAAAGGCGAGATAATATTTAAGGAAGAGAAACTTAATTTTCAAAGACATAATGAGATATGGGGAATGGGACATGGGAGAAGAATGAGAGAAACATGTGAAGTTCAACTGGGAGTAAGGAAAATAGGAAAGGTTTTTTAAAAGATGTGCATTGCATACACATTGCATATACATTCTTCACACAGCTTTTTCTGTTCCAAATAAGCAGTGTTCTGAGAACAGTCTTTGAAATGGAAGAAAATTCTTTCTGATGCAGCTGGATCGGTGGCCAGCAAAGATCCCGGCACTTTGATTGAACTCACAAATCAGCAACACCCACAGAGTCACCTGTCAGTCATTTCATATTGTGCATATCTGAAAGTATTGGAGAGGAATGAGGTGAGAAATTTTCCACTGTATTATAAGGGGAAAGAAAGCTCTTGATTTATTAAGCAAATACGTATGAATATGTAGAAATCCACATGTACTTTGCGCCTTATGCACATGATTGTTATAGTTTCATGCTATGGACATGTCAATCTGGCAGCTTGCTGGTGCATGAAAGTAAATGAATACATCTGCTGATCAGAATAAAATATTGGTTGGTTCTAGGCAGGAGATTAGTAGATCACAGGGAAGATCAAATGGGGTCAGATTTATCCAATCATTCCAAAAATCCATTTTCATCTCATGTAGAAGGATGTGGGGGGAAATCTTAGCATTGGATGTCAAAATGTTAGTAGTCTTTACTGAGCATTATGAGACAGAGGAAATTCTCTTTTGAACAGAACAGAACATATGCTTATGGGAAAATGTTCTTCATCCAATATGTACACAATTAATTTGCCCTCATTGTTCTGATATTTGTGAACTGTATCATCTGTTGCTATTTCATCTGACAAATAAAGTTGCTGTTACAGTAAAATGCATTTAAATCAGATATGACTTTATACCGGCATGTGCTCTAAACATAAGGTTTGGCTTTTGTTTTTTGGATGAACGAAAATCAATACAGATATCCCTCTCTGCCTTTTCAGAGCAGTTGAAAAGCTTCCGGACAAAAGTGAGAGATCACACACTATCATTATCTCATCATCACTATTGTTGTTTTTGGCATCAACCTCATCAATCATGAATTGTAATTGTTTCTTGCACAGGGACAACTACTGTGGTGTATATAATAAAATAGTTTTTTTAATTAAAAAATCCAATTAAAACATTTTAAAAATCAGATCCATTTTTTTTCTTGGAAAGTTCCTCCTCCGCCAGAGAGCACTCTGGGAACTTGCTTTCCCAACTGCATTTGCATAGGGTGGTGTCACAACGTGGGACCTGGCCCTGCCCCTTAATCACACACAGAGAGACAATGTCAATTAACTATTTATTAAGCACAAATGGTTTCAGGTGAAAAGGATAGAATGTCAAAATAAGAAGTGAGATCAATTATTTATTTATTTATTTATTTATTTATATTTCATTCTTGTATTCCGCTCCTCCCGGCAGGCTCGGGGCGGATCACATAAAATTACACCGACAGCACAGCGCGACATGCGGCATGCGGCCAGTACAGTCAATAAAACATAAAACCAAAACACAAAAACCACATTAAAACAGTTACAAAGGTCAGAGCATGGGTTAAGAGGGCATACAGTGTGCATTATCGCCTCGGGCACTTAATTGAAGGCCAGCCCAAAAAGAGCCGTCTTGCATGCCCTCCGAAATGGGCCCAATTCCGAAATGGCTCGGGCACTCTCCGGGAGGGCATTCCAGAGCCCTGGTGCCGCTACAGAGAAAGACCTCTGTCTGGTCGTCGATAGGTGGCAGGAGCGGACTGATGGAACTTGCAACAGATTCTGCTCATCTGAGCGCAGTGATCTCGGGGAACGTACGGGGTAAGGCGGTCCTTCAGGTACGCAGGCCCCAGGCCGTGCAGGGCCTTGAAGGTCAAAACCAAAACTTTGAAGGCGATCCGGTACTCAATAGGAAGCCAGTGCAGCTGCCGAAGGGTAGGTGTAATATGCTCCCTTGCTGGTACTCCTGCCAGCAAGCGAGCCGCGCATTCTGCACTAGCTTGAGTTTCCGGATCGTCGACAAAGGAAGGCCCAGAGGGCATTACAGTAGTCTAACCTCGAGATGACCGTCGCTTGATCACCGTGGCCAGGTCCGTCCTGGACAGGTAGGGGCCAGCCGCCTAGCCTGTCGGAGGTGGTAAAATGCAGTCCTGCTGACCACGGAGACCTGGGCCTCCATGGTCAGCGAGGAGTCTAGCACCACCCCCAGACTCTTAACTGACGGCGATGGGTTAAGCCGTTCGCCGTCCAGGGTAGGCAGCCGGCACTCATCCAGCCCAGGCCGACCGGGCCACAGTATCTCCGTCTTCGATGGGTTCACCTTCAGCCGGCTGGCACGCAGCCAACCAGTCACGGCTTCAAGGCACAGATGGAAACAATCGGGTACGGAGTCCGACCTGCCGTCCATTCTCAGCAGAAGCTGGGTGTCATCAGCGTACTGATGGCACTCCAGACCAAAGTCACGAGCCAGCTGGGCCAGGGGGCATATACACATTGAATAATAAGGGGAGAGGATGGCCCCTGGGGACCCCACAGTCAAGTGAGAGCCTCCCCGAGACCTCCCCGCCCCCCTCCACACGTTGTCCCCGGTCCCGGAGGAAGGAGGCCACCCATTTAAGGGCGGTCCCCCTCACCCCGGAAGCGGCTAGACGGTGGGACAATAGTGCATGATCTACGGTGTCAAATGCTGCTGTCAGATCTAACAGGACAAGCAGAGCTGATCCACCCTGGTCCAGCTGGCGGCGAAGTTGGTCTGTAATGGCGACAAGTACGGTCTCCGTCCCGTGCCCAATACGGAAGCCGGACTGGAAGGGATCAAGTCCAGCTGTGTCTTCTAGGAACCGCTGCAGCTGATCCGCTGCTGCCCTCTCAATTACTTTGCCTAAGAAAGGCAAGTTGGAAACAGGCCTGTAATTGGAGGGAGCCGAAGGATCTAAATTCGGCTTCTTCAGCAGCGGTCTCACCATAGCCTCTTTTAATCCCCTGGGAAGACTCCTTGCTCAAGGGAGCTATTTAAGATCGTGCCCAGGGGCCACGAGGCCCTCCCGACAGGATCTAACCCGCCAGGAGGGGCACGGGACGAGGGGGCAAGTAGTTGGTCTAGCTGCAGTCAGTAACCCATCGACAGCTGCTGCGTCCAGCGGTAGAAAACGGGTGAAGGTGGGCCCACCGAGAGGCGGCGGAGTCTCGAGTTCACTAACTGTATCAAGAGTGGCAGGAATGTCCCGGCGGAGGGTCGAAATCTTGTCAGCAAAAAAGCTCTGAAAGGCCTCAGCCGTTCGAGCCAAACCCCTATCTTTTGGGACAGTTGGGATTGTTGTCAGTGACCGAATTACCTTGAATAATTGGGCTGGGCGTGAGCTGGCTGACTCTATCAAGGAAGAATAATGGGCCTTTTTTGCTTCCTTGATAGCTTGCTCATAAACCTCCTTAAATTGTTTATAAGCTGATTTCGACGCTTCGTCACGGAGACGCCGCCACATGTCCTCTAGTTGTCTCCTTTTCCGTTTCATCGCCCGCAACTCCTCTGTATACCATGGCAAGCGATTACTACGGGGAAGGAGAGAACGCCTAGGGGCGATCTCGTCTAGGGCCGCGGAAAGATTGGTGTTCCAATGTTCCACTAGCCCGTCGACCGAGTCGCTGGAGGGTTCCCAATCCCTTAGAGCATTCAGGAACCTAGTGGGTTCCATAAGTCTCCTCGGGCGAACCGAAATAGGTTCTGCACCCTTACCGGGAGGGGGGGCGAGTCCCAGCCTGACTTCCAGGACCTTGTGATCCGACCATGGAACCTCCATGATGGAGGTTAGGATCACCTGAATTCCGGCGGCGAAGATTAGATCTAATGTATGTCCTGCATGGTGCGTGGGGCCGGTCTTACAAAGCGAGAGTCCTAGTGTCTCCATGGTGGACACTAGGTCCATGGCTGTTGTTGGGAGGTGGTGTCGGCGTGACATTGAAGTCCCCAAAACAATGAGTTTAGGGAACCTCAATGCCCACTCCGCAACCACCTCCAGCAGCTTAGGCAGGCTTCCTGACGGTGCGTCGGGTGCACGGTACACCGACAGGAAGGCTACGCTCTCGCCCAAATCCCACACCAGGCCCGCACACTCCATCCCAGGGATGTTCGCCCGTCTGAATCGTCCTGGAATTAATAGTGTCTCGGCTGAGAATGGCCACCCTCCCCCGCCTCTCTGTCCTCGTCTGATGACTGACCACGAACCCTGGGGATGCAATCTCCTGCAAGATGACATCATCTCCTTCCTGCAACCATGTCTCAGTGAGACAGGCAAGGTCGACTCTCTTTTCCAGGAGGAGGTCCCTAATAGTCCCTGATTTATTTCGGACGGATCTAGCGTTGGCCAGGATCAGAGTTGGAGGAGAGGAAATTGGGAGCCCACCATCTGCGTACTTCGGGATAGCACAGAAGAAACAAGGTAATTATCTAATAGAGTTCAAAAATCAAATCCAAAAGCAGGGAATCTTTCAAAAGCAAGGTTCATAAAAGCAAGGCACGTAATTCCAAAGCAAACTTAGTCCATGGAGCAAAACAAGGCAATCCAAGGTTCTTGGCAGTCAACAAGGTTTCTTGGCAATACTTGGCAAGGTGGGCCAAACTATGGCTTCCAGGGACCAGCAGACCACCGATGCGTCTGTCCAGCAAAGATGTGGCCGCCAAACTGAGGAACTTTCCCACCGGGTGTATAGTTAAGTCCCACCCTTGTGAGTCCAGCGCGTCTCCATTCCCCGCTTCCAATCTTTGTGGCTAGCCACAATATTGCTCCTACAGTCGAAACAACTCTCGGTCTCAGCACCATCTGCCCCGTTATCATCCTGAGAACCCGGCGCTGCCTCGGCTTCCATGCCCTCCTCGGCAGCTGGCAAAAACAAGCGCTCTTGTGAACCAAAACCTCCCGGCCTCTCATATTCACAATCTGAGCCCGAATCTGGTTGGCCTTCATCATCCGAATAAGCAGAAGGCCAGGTGTCTTCCCATTGCAAACTGTCTGTTGGAGAAACATACCCATCGGCCCCTTTCTCTCCTCCATCTTGATCTAAGGCAATCGAGACCCCCGGAGTGGCCCCCCCACCCGGCTGGAATGGAGGCTGGGGTGCTACAGGTGGCCATTGAAAAGTTCCTCATGGTGCATAATACGAGTTGAAGTTTCTCTCTCTCTCTTTCTCAGCCAATAAAAAGCCTGGAATGCCCATGCCCTTATTGGCTGAGAATGCACACAAGTGGCGACTACAATTCCCAGAACCCTCTCTTGCGGTATATCTTATTTTTTAAATGTTATGGTTAAAACTTAAAATGATTCTTAAAAAATTGTAGCAACCCAGCCTCCAGCTCTGCCGGGGGGGTCAGGGAATGCCCCGGGGGTCCCAATTGCTTTGGACCCGATTGATGGGGATTCAGGTGAAATGGATGATGGGGCCGATGGGCCTGCATCTCCTACAGAGAGCTTGCAATGGGAAGATGATTGGCCCGAGGCCTACGAGGACGAGGAAGGTCAGTCTGACCCAGATTCAGATAACTCGTATGAGAAACCAGGTGGACGCGGTTCCCAGGAGCGAATCTGGGAACCCACGGGGGATGAGTTGATGGAAACAGAAAGGGAGGAGGTTTCTCATGAAGATAGTGAGACAGCTGCGGCTCGGGAGGGAAGGAGCTTTGACCGCAGGAGAAGCATCGAGGCCAATAGAAAGGAATGGAGACGAAGCCTAGAGCGGCGCTGGTCTCACAAAGGAGGAGATTAAATATACGTTCTGTGAGAACGGATCCTCAGTTGGACAGCCACTTCTGATCTGAAGGAAGTGTAGCGTCCCTGATCCCTGAAGCCAGCGTTGGCTTGCCTTGCCAAGAAGCTACCTTAGACCTTGGACCTTGCCTTGCCTTGACCTACGGAGACCCTGTTTTGCTTTGATTTGCTTTGTTTTTATGGACTTTGCTTTTGAGAGATTCCCTGCTTTTACTTGGTCATTTATTGCCAACCATTTTGGACTAATTGCTTTTTACTTGGACATTCTACTTTTTCACCTGTTCTTTATTATTCAATAAATAGTTAATTGATCATTGTCTCTCTGTGTGTGTTTAAGGGGCCGGGCCAGGACCCAGCATTGTGACAAAAATCAGTAGATTGGTGAATTGTTTTGAAACTTGGCAAGCCTGCAGTTGTAAATGGGATCTAAAACTGAGGTAGGTTTCATGCAGATAGGCCTTAAAATGACTGAGGGTTGAGCCTTTAAAGTTTCCCATTGTAGCCAATGGGCCGAATCTTTGCCAAATGAAACAGCAACACCCCTCCGTATTCAAGTAACTTCCTGGTAAATAGGAAGAGGGGACTGCCAAAAATGGATCCCAAAATGGCATGCCTTTTGGTTGAAATGCACACCTCAAGTTTCCAAGTCTAGCAAATCACCTGCCCCAAAGTAGCAGATTCATAACTATGTCGAGATTAGCTATATCACTGGAGGTTCAGGTGAACTTCATGGCCTTGAATGCTGGGGTTTTTATTGGGTTGCCAAATACGGTCTATTCTTGGCCGAAAAAAGCGGGTCACAATAGTTAATTGGCTAAGATCCTATATCAGGGGTGTGATTGTGAAGTTATACATTGATTGTGCCACATATCAGAGACTACTTCTGTGTTTAAAAAATATTGGCGACCTATTGGGGAGACTGAACATTCACCAACCCCAGGATTTGAGGTCGGATCCTAGAGTCTCAACTCCAACCCCCCCCCACACACACACACAAGATCTATACTGGGACCAATCCTGGGATTTCCCAACCAAGTGGCCCAATGAAGAGGGGCTAGGAGATCCAGACCCGGATGAATTACTCACAACCCCTATGGTCGAGGTCGACAGGAGGATGGCAAAGGAGGAGGACACCAGACGAGGTCCAGCCCTGGAGACTGGGATGGAGAGACCTTTGTCCTTTGCAATGGATCCTTCCCTGATCGTCCCTGCTTCCGATGAGGCCACCGAGATGGAACATTACTGTACTCGGCCGTCCGAGCATGCTGCCAACCAGCCATGCTCTGTGGTCTAGTTTGCTGGCAACCGACTGGACCAGGCATGCTGGCGGACGAGTGATCAGGCATGCCTGGATGTCACCGGCACCTTGGCTTGGGCACCAGGACCCCAACTCCGTCGCCGTGACTGCCTGATGTTGAACCCTGAAAACGATGAACACTCTAAGATGGCGGACGGCCTTGATGGTGCCGAGAGGTGGAGACCTTCTTCCTCCCTCTTCGGTCCGAGCCAGAAGAAACAACTGCGCAGGTGCCAGAGAAGACGCCGGAAGAGGAAGCCAAGGGAACTTCCGACTTCTGGTCCTTCAATGGACCATCTGGAGTCAACAGCCTTCCAGGAAAGATGCATTCCCAAGGCATTGGTCCTTTTTTCGGCTAACAAAGTCTGCTGGAAGACTCATCAAGACCATCGAGTCACCCCCAATAACTCTGGGGTGACCGCTGAAGTCCAGAACAGTCTTCGAACAAGCCCGGACTCTATTTTGAGAAAGGGTAAGGTCAAGAAATACAGATCTAGAACCTTTTTGGGTCTGGGGTTTGGGAGCTGGGTTAGATCCAGCCCTCATAGCCCTATGGCTGGGATTTATAAGACTCAGCCCCATGGCCATACAAATGGGACTAAGAAGACTTAGGTCGCCCTGGCCTGCCTCCGATTGTTCCCTCCTTGAGGCCTGCAACTATAGCTCAGCTAGAATTAGCTGGGAATGGCACAATGTATTTGTTTGTAGTAAATAGTATATGTTTTGTTTGTGTATTTCATCATTGTTGTATCTGCTTGTTATTTTTACTTCTATTTTGCTGTAAACTGCTCCGGAGCCCTCAGGGAGTGACGGTCTAGAAATTTGAAGTAATAAATAAATAAATAAATAAATAAGACTTGTGCTGAATGTCTACTATGCAATAGAAATGATAGTAAATTGATACAGTCTACTAACAAAGGTTATAATACTAATAAACATGTAAGAGCTCACGCTTCAAGAACCATGGCAAAAGGGTAATTACAGAAAGACAATTTCCCCCATCTGTATGTTCTAATTGTGTCTTGTTTGTTCTTTTTGAAACAAAAATCACAGGTGTTTAAGACATCTCGACATAATGCTGTGTCGTTTTATGGTGGCATGCATATTATTGTTATATATTTATTTATTTATTTATTCCATGCAATTTGTTCCAAGACTTGAAAGGCTCCTGATTTTGGCATGTCCTGACTGGACTTTCTCTGAAATTAACTATGACAGTTCTGTTCTATAAGGGTCACATCCCACAGACAAATTGGAGAAAAAATTGACACATGGCAATTTAAATGATAAATGGAAAGAAGCAGCTATTGGCAAAGAGTGACAAGGTTGTAGCAATTTTGCGATGAAAAGACTTGATTGACATTATGCAACTGCACAATTTTAACTAAATGGGAAACAGCAAGATTAGCTTGTCCTTGGGCGTTATCATTTCAGATGGCAAAACAGGCAGAACTCCTGTGGGTTTCAGAAAGAAAGTAGTTCACAAAAATGTATCCATTTACATTCAATAAATGTTATCAGGGATATTTCCAAAATATCTCCTATTTAAATTATGCAATCCTAAACTGGAGATTTTTTTTGGAAATACCCTTGATAATATTCATATATGTTATAGTTACAAACTGGATGACAAAAAAGAATCAGGAGGACTTTATGTATTGCACTTGTTTATGATCTGTATGTGGATGCATGCACAAATGCTCTCTATCCATTTTAGAAATTAATACACAAACACATATACAGTCTGAAGCAGTGTATGTGGACAATGTTTAGATTTTTAAATTATGATTCATGTATATATAGAAGATTATTTGACATTGCTGCTCATGACTGGCTGCAGATATAAGTGGCAAGTGTAGAAAAACTATGTCAAGTTTGTAACTGAATAAGAAATTCATCTCTTAATTTTTTCCCTATGTTTCCTACTCCTAGAGAGCATGTTGTAATTGAGCCTCCGGCTGCTACTGATAGTAGTGATTGACTCTGATGGCTCAGCATCTGGGGAGAGTATGGAACTGGGTGGGGCTGTTTGTGACAAGAGTACTGGTGTTTGCAGAAAGAGGCTTACTCATGAGTCAAGTGAGTCAAGTGAAGAGGATCACTTGCAACTCAAGAGAGTCAAGCAAATAATTACAGCACCTAGAGACTCTGAGACATTTGAGGGATTATCTGGGAATGATGGGAGTCTGAGTACAGAGGACACTTCTACTGAAATGGATTGGACTCAAGTAAGAGAAATTCAGAGGACTTGTGAGGAGCCCACAAGTTCAGACACCTGGGTAGGATTCACTGATGATCAGGATTGGCCCTCAGAGTCCCCAGACAATGGGGAGATGTTCTAAGTCTTAACCACAAGTGGAAATCTTGGAGGGTCAGTCAAAGGGAAGCAGCTGCTGGGAGAGTAACACCTGAGGATGATGATAGGGCGTCGACCTCATCAAGTGGAGCTGACTTGTAGTGAGCTTAAAAGGTGGGCATTTGGGGACTAACCTCTGTGGCTAGCAAGGAGTTGCCTTTGGATCCTAGGTCTCTTGCATCTTGTATCCTGTCATCTTGCATCTTGAAGCCTTGTTTCAAGACTGATTCTGCTGCTTCCTGTGGTGGAGTTTGAACTCCACTGGATTGCTCCCCAGTTGGACTGTGGGTTGTGTCTTTGCTTCTACGTCTATCTCCTCTCCGTGACCTTGGCCTGGCTCCTGGATTACATCTTTCCTACGCCCCTTTGGGTACCTTCTTGGACAACCCTTTGATGACTTCAATGCTGCTGACCTAGGACTGATTCTGACGACGACATCTCCTCTGCTGCCCTCAGCGTGCCTTTCTCTCTTTGTTTTGCTTTGATTTTGCTAAAGAGTTTTGGCACTTTGAATGCAGGCTTTTTCTCCCCGTTTGTTTTCATGTCGGATAAGGCTTCCTTTTGTTAGTGTATTCACTGACCATTAAGTGCTCTTGTTTTGCAAATACTTATCTCCAGAGACTCTGTGAATATTAAAACAAACTATTTACACTTCAATTGGGTTTGACTCTCTGAACTGGCATCTGCTGCAATAGAGCACATGTGGGTCCTGGAGTAAGTTGATGTGATTTTGTTAGCATTGTCTATGCAAACTGGGGCAAGCCATTCATATCTTCCTAGCAGGAATCTTCTGATGATATTAACAAGATAACAACGATGGTACTGGGATACCCAACATGTAGGACAGGCTCCAAACTAGGGCGCCATCAACACAGGCACTATACTTCAACTTAAATCCAGCTTGAAGTCAGGTTATCTAGAAAACAGTCGCCTTGAATGTGACCTCCAACACCAATCCAGCTGGAAATGCATGTTTTAAAAAACTGACCATAAATTCCAAATCACACCATGAATGCACTGAAGTTGACAACTATATGAACAATGCAATTCTGCAAAATGGAAGACACATTCAAGAACTATTGTCAGGATGGGGTTAAAGCTTCAGGAGTTGTAGATGAAACTGAATAAACACCTGGGGGGGGGGGTAAACAAACACCTCCCTTGGCAATTGCTTTCTGTAGGCAAACACTGTTTTCAGGCATCACAATTCATGGAAGAGCTAAAGAAAACTTATTTTTGTGTTTTTCTAGATCCAGAGTTTTTTGGATTCTTTGTGAGCTTGCAACTGGTCCTTGGGGTGGTGGTATAGGCACCCTGAAGTGAACCAGATCTCTTTGATCCAAATCCTGAGTTGGAATAAATGGCTGTGTGGAAACACCCTAAGAAACCAGTGGCAGCATTAAGTATTTGTATGAAAAATTGACAGAAATGTTTGTAGAATTCTTTGTCACAGCAGTAAGTGGCTTACCCATGTTAAACTGTTGCTTTTGCGATACATGCTTCACTCACATGTCTAAATTAACAGTTAGATAATAATATACTGTGGCTCTCCAAATGCTTGTGGACTGCAGCTACCATTATTTCCAATCACTATATAGCTTGGACTGTTTAGAGGGGTAGGACTCAAAATTGACATTTATTTATTTATTTATTGTTCACTTTTGTATTCCACTCCTCCCAGCAGGCTCGGGCGGATCACAGCAAAAAAATACATGGGCGGCATGTTGTAACATATCAACATGCTGACCCTTACAATTGATAAAACATAAAAACATAAAACCACATTTAAAACAGGTTACATCGTCAGAACACGGGTTGAGAGGACATATATCATAGTTCTTAGTCCGGTGTGCCTAATTAAAGGCCAGCCCGAAAAGGGCGTCTTACAGGCCTCCGGAACGGGCCCAGTTCGAAATGGCTCGGGTACTGTCGGGAGGGCGTTCCAGAGCACCGATGCCGCCACAGAAAAAGACCTTTGTCTAGTCGTCGACAGGTGGCAGGAGCGGACTGATGGAATTAACAACAGATTTTGCTCATCCTGTTTTTGGAAGAGAAAATTATAATTTAGATTGTATAACAGTAATATGAAAACACATCATATTACAATATCAACCTTGTATTTTAATTTGTTTAAGGAAGTTATCAGAGGAAGTAAGGAACTGAAGTGGTCTCATTGTTGTGATTGAGCCTCCAGCTGCTACTGATAGTAGTGATTCAGAAGACTCTGATGGCTCAGCATCTGGGGAGAGTGTGGAACTGGGTGGGGCTGTTTGTGACAGGAGTACTGGTGTTTGCAGAAAGAGGCTTACTCATGAGTCATAATTTAGGTTATAATAACAACAGCAACAATAACAACGTTATTTTTGTTCCCGGCCTTCATCTTACCGAAGGGACTCAGGGTGGCTTCCATATGGCACAATGTGCCTAAAACAACGCAAAAAATAAACACACAATGCAATAAAATATTAAGTTTCCTTCTTATGTTGTAAAGGTTGTAACTAGTTTGCACACAGTTGTGATCAAAGGGAGGCTTTTAATGACAGTGGGAAAAGAACATTTGGAACCGATACTTACAAAACAAATATCTTTGCTTTCTCGAGGATCTCAGAGAATTCTATCATCATAAAGAATAACTGTTTCTATTTATCTGAATAGTCATTTGTGCTATCTAACTAGTAAAATCCACTTCACCCTTAGGGAAAAACCTCTCTATTTAGCTATCATATAGCTAAGTAAAATGAGTGAGAGGAGCACTTTATTTTACAGCAGAATAAAAGAGCTTGTATTTGGAATTTAGCTCAAAGTGATTTTGTTTTAAGAATATAGTAAATTGATCTATTTTTGTGTCACCAATCTATTTGTCTCTGGATGCATGTGCTGTACGATCGTTTAAATTAATTAATTCACACTGTAATTTTGATTTTTCCATTGGGCTTCTGGTTGATTTCATTAACTGGCTGATTGGCTCAACTGTCATTTTGGGCTGATGTAATAAATATTGATTGTCATATGACTTAAAAAACAGTGGCCTGAAATTGCTTTGCTGACTGGAAGGCAGTCACAATTGTTTATTTGCTTGGAAATTCTTCTTTCTCTGCAAAATGAGTGTCGCAGCAGACGCCAGTTCAGAGAGCCAAACCCAATTGAAGTGTAAATAGTTTGTTTTAATATTCACAGAATCCCTGGAGATAAGTATTTGCAAAACAAAAGCACTTAATGGTCAGTGAAAACGCTAACAAAAGGAAGCCTTAACCGGCATGAAAACAAACGGAGAAAAAGCCTGCATTCAAAGCGCCAAAACTCTTTAGCAAAATCAAAGCAAAACAAACAGAGGAAAGCACGCTGGGAGCAGCAGAGGAGATGTCGTCGTCAGAATCAATCCAAGGTCATCAGCATTGAAGTCATCAAAGGGTTGTCCAAGAAGGTATCCAAAGGGGCATAGGAAAGACGTAATCATCCAGGAGCCAGGCCAAGGTCAAGGAGAGGAGATAGATGTAGAAGCGAAGACACAACCCACAGTCCAACTGGGAGCAATCCAGTGGAGTTTATACTCCACCACAGGAAGCAGCAGAATCAGTCTGGAAACAAGGCTTCAAGATGCAAGATGATGGGATGCAAGAGTCCTAGGACCCAAAGGCAACTCCTTGCTAGCCATAGAGGTTAGTCCCCAAATGCCCACCTTTTAAGCTCACTACAAGTCAGATCTACTTGATGAGGTCAACGCCCTATCATCCTCAGGTGTTACTCTCCCAGCAGCTGCTGCCCTTTCACTGACCCTCCAAGATTTCCACCTGTGATGAAGACTTAGAACACTCCCCCCCCCCCCATTGTCTGGGGACTCTGAGGGCCAGTCCTGATCATCAGTGAATCCTACCCAGGTGTCTGAACTTGTGGGCTCCTCACAAGCCATCTGAATTTCTTTTACTTGAGTCCAATCCATTTCAGTAGAAATGTCCTCTGTACTCTGACTCCCATCATTCCCAGAGAATCCCTCAAATGTCTCAGAGTCTCTAGGTGCTGTAATTATTTGCTTGACTCTCTTGAGTTGCAAGTGATCCTCTTCCCTTGACTCATGAGTAAGCCTCTTTCTGCAAACACCAGTACTCCTGTTACAGCCCCACCCAGTTCCATACTCTCCCCAGATGCTGAGCCATCAGAGTCTTCTGAATCACTACTTTCAGTAGCAGCTGGAGACTCAATCACAACATTAACACTCTGTGTGGTTTGGCTCTGAGAAATGGAGCCAAGCCAAAAATAGTGTCTTGGGCCTCACCTATACTATTATTTCATGAAGTGTAGGAATCATATTAGTCTGGTGCATCCACACATCACACATAGGCTAATTTTGACTTAATGGGGAGTAAATCAATTGATCTGGTTCGATCCTACATTTAAAAAAAAATCAGATATTTTATGCCGGTTCCATCTGCATTTTGTGCCTGTGTGGCAAAGTTGCTAGAGAGATTCAGACAAAAGGAACATTCTGAGGGTATTTCAACCCCAGAATTTGCTTTTAGTATATACGTTCACAATCCATTTATATTTATTCTATTCCTGCCTCCCCTATATATTTTTTCAAATTACAGGAGTAAAAATAATTTAATAATCACCAATCAGAATGTTGTCGTCATCTTCTAAACTAGCCAGAGGTCTTTCAAGGATTTACCTTCAAACAAAATCTAATCTGTAAAATTGTGCATGGTTTAGCTTCAGAAATTCCATGAGAGTTAAGGATCCCATTGTTTAAAGTCTTAGAGCATGTGTCAAGCATAGGAGCTTATAATTTATTAAACCCAATCAATTTACAGGGTGTCAACCTCTAGTCTCTTTCCTCTGTCACGGAAGCACCTTAGCTTCTGAAACAAAAATAGCAATGAAAGATGCCAAACAATTTATCTCTTCTTACAACATGAGCTATCAATCATCACCTCTTACTTTTCAGGAAAAGATGTTCCCTTCTCTGTATCAAAATTCATCTCTCAGACTCACAGATTTCATTACCCGAGTAGTTTCTTTCCATAAGAATTAGCTACGGTATTGACTAGGAGTGAGTACAATGAAAGCAAATATAGAAATTTTGAGTAGTGGGAGGACTGAAATATGAGGCATATTAAGAGATAGGCATTGTTTCGAACCCAAAAATCGTGATTCTAAAATCACATGGGGGGGGGATTTTTTTGATTAGTAATAGAAAGACTTACAAAAAATTTCCAAAATTTCTAAAATGTAACTTAATTACTAACGAGATTCGTTAGTAGTTCGTATGCCAGCGCATGTGCATTCCAGATGGTTTTGGCCTACAACTCCCAGAAATCCTAACAGCTGGTAAATTGGCTGGGATTTCTGGGAGTTGTAGGCCAAAAAACTTGAATAAATCACACTGAATTCTAGATGGGACTCTCCAAATAGGAAGGAGGGAGGGAGGGGGTATTCTATTCTTGGAAGCAGCAAAAAAAGGAGGAGGAGCCCCCCCCGCTCCTCGCTGCCTCTCTCTCACCCCGATCCTGAGGGAGCGAGGGCCCAAGTTTGCCCAGGCTGAGAGGAAAAGGAAGAGGCCTGAGGCTGTGAGGAATGGTGGGAGTTGAAGTCCAAAACACCTGGAGGGCTGAAGTTGGCCCTTCATGAAGCTTCTTCAAGGCTTTAGATCCTGGCAGGCAGAAGGGGCAGGGAGAGCCGTCCACTCCTCCTGCCCTGCCAGGATCTAAAGCATCAAAGAGTATTGGGGTGAGAAACCAACCTAATGTATAATAGAATGAATGCTACTGCAAGTGCCTAATATTATAAGTAATCCAACTGGTCATATACCTACATTCCATGCACATGCAATAATACAGCAGTAATAACAATGGGTATAAGAAGAGGTAAAATTCAAACCGAAGTATTCTGACTGTGGTCCCTCCTCAAACTGCAAAAGGTTCTTCTCTCTGAGCCCGGGAAAAGCCAAAACCCCGGGCACAGCGTTTGCTGCCTGGGTGCACACACATACATATTCTTGGGGGGATTTGCTGCAGAATCTTCTCTATGAGCCCGGGATTCTGCAGCAAATCCCCCCCCCCCCAAGAATATGTATGTGTGTGCACCCAGGCAGCAAACGCTGTGCCCGGGGTTTTGGCTTTTCCCGGGCTCATAGAGAAGAGCCTTTTGCAGTTTGAGGAGGGACCACAGTCAGAATACTTCGGTTTGAATTTTACCTCTTCTTATACCCATTGTTATTACTGCTGTATTATTGCATGTGCATGGAATGTAGGTATATGACCAGTTGGATTACTTATAATATTAGGCACTTACAGCAGCATTCATTCTATTATACATTAGGTTGGTTTCTCACCCCAATACTCTTGATGCTTTAGATCCAGGCAGGCAGGAGAGGCAGGGAAGCCTGGAAAAAATGTAAACAGAGAGGTTTCCTCAGAAGTAAATCCACAAAGGAGGGCACTTCATCCAAAGTGCCCTCCTTTGCAGATTTACTTCTGAGTAAACCTCTCTGTTTACATTTTTCCAGGCTTCCAGCCAAAAGAAGGAGCAAGTTTAGGGCTTGCCTTGCCATAATACTTATTGGCAAGGGAGGTGGGAGGGTGGTGAGAGAGAAGGAGGGTGCCCCCCCCCCTTATGACCTAATAACGACACTTAAGAAAATCCTGGCCCCCGAAGTTCTATAAAGAAAGTCCACTTCCTGGTTGGCGTTCCAGGTGCGGAAATACTCAAAAGTAGCATTTCTTACAAATTTCTTCCGAATCATTTCATTTTCATAACTTTTTTCTCATGCCTATTAAGAGATTATACTCCCCCTGAGTAAACCATTTGAAATGTGAATTAAATTATTAGTTGTGAAAGAGATGCCTTCTTTCAGAAATAATATCTCCCATCTTTTTTAAAAAAAAAATAGTTATGGTGAGTGACAGTTGGTTGGAAGTGGTGGACAGTGGGATTTTTATCTTCATTACTCTCAACAATATATTAATGCTTGAAAGAAAGTCACTTTTATTTTAAACTTAGGTTGTAATTTTGACAAGGCTATTCTTAATCTACACATTATGTCCTCCTTAAGTTAACTTAAAGATTTATTTATTTATTTATTTAAAACTTTTGTACCCCGACCTTCTCACCTCTATCGAGGGACTCAGGCCGGCATTACAGCAAAAATTCAATGCCTTACAATTTAAAAACAACTACAACAACATATTAAAATACATAAAAACCCAGCATAAAACCACATCGCCATTGAAGCAATTCCACTCAATCTGTAAACGTGGTCACACATTCAGACAATAGCGAATCTCAGTCTATTCTGGGAAGGCTTGGTTCCACATCCAGGTCTTCACCAGCCTCCCAAAGGACAACAGAGAGGGGGCAGATCTGGCATCACTTGGGAGAGAGTTCTACAGCTGAGGGGCGACCACAGAGAAGGCCGTCTCTCGTCCCCACCAGCCGTGCTTGCAAAGCCGGCGGAACCGAGACCAGGGCCTCTCCAGAGGATCTTAATGTTCTTGATGGTTCGTAGGGGAGAATCTGTTTGGACAGGTAAACTGGGCCAGAACCGTATAGGGTTTTATAGGTTAAAACCAGCACTTTGAATTGTGCCCGGAAGCTAATTGGCAGCCAGTGGAGCTGGCACAACAAGGGAGTTGTATGCTCCCTGTGCCCTGCTCCTGTTAGTAACCTGGCTGCCGAACATTGGACTAATTACAGCTTACAAGAGGTCTTCAGAGGCAACCCCACGTAGAGAGCGTTGCAGTAGTCTATTCGTGATGTAACCAGAGCGTGGACCACCGTGGCCAAGTCAGACTTCCCAAGGTACGGGCGCAGCTGGTGCACAAGCTTTAACTGTGCTAAAGCTCTCCTGGCCACCACTGAGACCTGGGGCTCCAGGCTCAGCGATGAATCCAGGATCACTCCCAGCCTGCGAACCTGCGCCTTCAGGGGGAGTGTAACCCCGTCAAGCACAGGCTGTAACCCTATGCCCTGTTCGGCCTTGCGACTGACCAGGAGTACTTCTGTCTTGTCTGGATTTAGTTTCAATTTGTTAGTCCTCATCCAGTCTGTTACAGTGGCCAAGCAGCAGTTCAGGACTTGAACAGCTTTCTTAGTAGCAGGTGGAAAGGAGTGACAGAGTTGGACATCATCTGCGTACAGATGACACCGTACCCAAAAACTCCGGATGATCTCCCCCAACGGCTTCAAGTATTTGTTAAATAACATAGGGGACAGTATTGAACCCTGCAGGACCCCACAGTACAATGGCCGTGGGGTTGAGCAAGAGTCCCCTAGCAACACCTTCTGGGAGCAACCCTCGAGGAAGGACTGGAGCCACTGCAATGCAGTACCTCCAAGGCCCATTCCAGCGAGGCGTCCCAGAAGGATACCGTGGTCGACGATATTGAAGGCTGCTGAGAGGTCCAGCAGAACCAACAGGGACACACTCCCCCGTCAAGCTCCTGGCATAGACCATCCACTAAGGCGGCCAAGGCTGTCTCAGTGCCATGTCCCGGCCTGAAGCCAGACTGCACTGGATCCAGATAATCAGTGTCTACCAAGAATTCCTGGAGTTGCGAGGCAACCACACGTTCCAGGACTTTGCCCAAATAGGGGAGATTGGAAACTGGCCAATAGTTGACGAATTGAGTAGGGTCCAGTGATGGTTTCTTCAACAGAGGTTTTATAACAGCTTGTTTTAAGCTGGCTGGAATTTTGCCTTCCCGAAGGGAGGCATTAACCACCACCTTTACCCACTCTGCCAAACCCCCTCTGGCTTCCTTTACAAGCCAGGATGGGCAGGGGTCTAGGATGCATGTGGTCGCTCTCACCTCTCCAAGAATCTTGTCCACATCCTCGAGCTGAACAATGAATTTTGATACAGAGATTATGCTAGTTTTCTAGAAATACCATCTACGGTATTCAGCTAAATTTGTACCTGCATGATAAAATTCACCACCGTTGTTTGTTTGTTTGTTTGTTTGTTCTGCCAATAAACACTTAAGGTAGCCTAACATATTAAGTTCAAAGCAATGGTACATTAAAGCGCTAAATATATTCTTGTGACTAAATGACAAGAACAACAAAAGAAAAAATGTTCCATTTGTTCATCAAAAGGTCACCATCTTAGGATGGAACTAATCTAATTCCTCTAATCAGGGAATTTCAGAGTCAAAATACTGCCAGCAAGATGCTGTGTACTCTTTGTAATTTGGCCAAAAAAACGTGCACATTACAGTGACTGTATGCTTATAATTCCTTCTTTAAAAATGAAAGTGTTAGAACACCAAAGCTTTCATCAATGGAAAAGAAATCTTGAGTGCATCTATGCTGTAGAATGAATCCACTTCAACTGCCCTGGCTCAATGCTAGGGGTCATAGGGACTGTAGTTTGGAATCGCGGGAGCTGCCAAAGAATGCTGATGCTTCATCAAACTAAAAATTTCAGCAATTCATAGCATTGAGCCATGGTAATTAAATTAAAGATGACGTCCCTCAAATAAGATATTCAAGTACTCCTGAAGTAGCTTTGCTTTGGCTCAGCACTAAGAGTACCATGCTATCCGAATCCAACGTGCACCCTAATTTTGGGAAGGTAAATTAGCCAAAAAAGGGGAGCATTACATTCAAGTAAATACTCCAAGTAAACAGATCCAAGCTACGATCATCTCAAGGCTAGACTACTGTAATGCTCTCTACATTGGCCTGCCTTTGTCGGTGACCCGGAAAATTAAGTTGGTGCCGAACGCCGCAGCTCTGTTGCTCGCAAGCTGCCATATTACACCAATTCTGCGGGAACTGCACTGGCTCCCTATTGAGTTCCGGATCACCATCAAAGTGTTAGTTTTGACTTTCAAGGCCTTGTATGGTCTGGGGCCAGTGTATCTGAGGGACTGCCTAACCCCATACTGTCCCATGAGAACACTTAGATCTGAAGAGGGGAACCTTTTAACCGTGCCCAGTGTCAAACAATTCTGGCTCAACTCAACGCAGAGAAGGGCTTTTTCAATCATTGCCCCAGTCCTCTGGAACCCGTTACCTCCGGAGGTTAGGGCCTTGCGCAATTTGTTGGCTTTCTGGAAGGCCTGCAAGGCGTTCCTATTCTGGGAAAACTTTTTGTTGTGATATGCCATCTTTTAAGGTTGTGTTTCCTTTAGGAACTGTTTTATTCTTTGTTTTAATGCTGTTGTTGATTGTGATTTTGTTGTGATGTTTGTTGTAAGCCGCCCCGAGCCACTAGGAGTGGCGGCTAATAAATCTAATAAATAAATAAATAAAAATGGTAATATCTGCAATTCTAGGTCAGATGACATGCCACATAATAAGAACTCTATATTCTTTTGATATGTTGTTGAGTGTGGTTTTAATTTGGTTTATTTGTTTGATCTTGTCAAATTTGGTGCTATTCTTTGTGAAAAAGGCATAAATTATAAATCAAAGTGAAGGAGGGAGGCAAGCTCCGAATTACGCAAAAACTTACTGATAAGTTCTTGAAAAACCTCTGCAAGTTTAGAAAATTGGTAGGACAGAGGACCATGAGAAAATAGTGGATGTAAACTAAGGAGTTATTTTCAAGATATTGTCTAAACTGAGAACCAGGCCTAGCCTAAAAGCAATTCCAACTAGACAAATAAAAAATCAATAGTTATGTTAAGAAAAAAATGGATCCTGACTGTATATTGGAACAACAATGCAGCCTTGTTTTATTTTATTTTGTCTGACCTCATTCACCACAGCGAATGCTAGTACACAAAGCTAGATGACAAAGGAAGTGGTCAACTTGTAAGAGACATGCAGGGATTTATTCTAATGACATTCTTACTAAAGGCTCAGTAACCTTACATTTGCTGGGATTTGCCTCTGCATAAATATTTTAGGGTTGTGTTTAGCTGGGTTTTAAAGTGCAATTTATCTACTTCTGAAACCACTTTTTCATCACTGATAAATCTCTGCCTGAACAGGAAGAAACTTTTTATAAAGTGAAAAAAGGTTATCAATCTTTTGCTTAGTACAGTCATAAAACTAAAGTGTTCTATCTACTGACATGAAATGGTAGTTGTATGTAGGCAAGTGTACTCTCCCATAAAATATGCTCCAGAAAGAAGGATAGGAGAAGTTTTTTGATACTTCATTATATTACATTGTGAGTAAAGATATTACACAATGTTATGTATGTTTTAGGGGCCCCCGGTGGCTCAATGGGTTAAACCCTTGTTCCAGAAGGACTGCTGACTGAAAGGTTGATGGGAAGGGTAGTAGTGTAGGAGCGTAGATTGCTAAGGAAACAGTGGCTATTAATGACCAGTAGAGTGTGTGTAAACTGCTGAGTTATTAGTTTTAGGAGTGCAGTATCTTAGTGTTAGACTGTATCTCCATAGTTAGCATCCTGTAACCTTAAGAAAGTAGATTGTAACCACCCAAGCTCTTGAACTCTTGAAACCTCCAGGCTCGAAACACTGTTTAAATAAACTTGATAGTTCTTTGACAAAACATCTATTCTGGTGATTCTTTCTCCCACAAGCCTTGAAAACACCTCTATGCTAGAGGGTAGCCAAGCTCTGTAAATTAAATGGTGGCAGCAAGAAAAAGTAAAAAAAGAATCCTTACATTTTGTAGTGGCATTGGTAGTATATTCTGCCCTGACACAGGCCTGAGTTCGAATCCTCACATTCTCTCCACACTTAAGACACAAATTCAAAATCAGATCAATCACACCATTGTCTGTAAGTCAGATCCTTACAAGGGGGTTAGATCAGGAGAATGAGTAAAGATGCCTCTAAACTCGGCACATTATCAAGGGCATCTGCAGATTTTTGGGGATCTATATGAGCTCTCTGTAGATGACGTCTTTCCAAAGTGCCTGCTTACAATAAAATAGATGGACATGTCCCTTTCATCTCCCCATCCTCCAACAACTTGGAAATGGTTGTGCTGGGGGAGTGTGGAGGGTAATTGCACAACTTACCGGGTGGTTTGAGGATGAATCTGAGTCTACCTGATGACCATAAAAATAACCTGCAACTGCAGAAGTCTGACCATACCTTCATAATTCACCAATGGAATGCCATCCCACATTTTCACAAAATCAACTAAATAATGCTTATTTGAAGGTCTCTGGGTAGTATGTAATTTTAAAAGAATGTCACTGAGTTACTTTTGACATTAAAGGAGTAATTTTGGCAAAAATAACAACACTATTTGCACCCATTTCTAAGGGAGGCGAGTGGGTTTTTTTGCATGTACAGCTTCACATTGGAAGAAACAAGGTCACCCTTGAATTGGCAGATGAAAACAAGTGATGGGAGAGCCCTGGGATCATTTTTAATAGCCAAGTTAGAAGCAACTACTGAAGCAGGAGAATTGAAAATGTGAAAACTGGCAGACCCTTAACTATTCCATTGCAAATGGTGACATTTTAATCAGATGCCAATGGTTGTTTGTAATCATTTTTTCATTCTTCAATGCAATAATACTCTACAAATGATGTATAGTGACAATGAAGCCTAATCCTATATAAATCAATACACTAATAAGCCTGTTACAATAAAATAATTACTTGGTTGCAGTCTTTGAACAGCATCATCTGTTCATGAAAGAAGGCCCCCTAGAAGTGGAATAAAACCCTTCTCATTTGTTCCATGACAAATGAACAGTTACCAGCCTATTTAGTAGAAATGCTCTGTTTAACACATGCAACGATAGCCATGTCTTTAACTCTTTATGCGGATTATATGTACATTATAATTCTAGGGATATATGGCTACAATCATTTCTATATTTCTATATTGCAAGTACTATTTATATTGCTGGTGCTATAAGATATAGTTGGCACAATATATAGCTTTTTACACTGCTAATGACAGTTTTTCATTTTCCTTACTGTTTTATAATGTCTAGACATTTTTAGTGTGCATGCCACCTTGGGAGCATTTTCCCAAAATAAATATCGAAAAATTAAAATAAATAGGTGGCTCAACTAATTTTTGGACCTCATCAGACCCAGAAAGCTGCCCATTTCTACACACTTTTAATCCATTTTTAGAAGGAAGTGCCATAGAGCCACTCACATGAAGTTTGTTGACTTCCAGGTATCATCCATCATGTTTCATCCTCAAATTGGGTCTTGTTGCAACCTAGACCTGGAGGATCCCTCAGTAAACCACCACGAAGCAGCCGTGATTAAATGCTTTATTTAGAATGGAAGCAGCCAAATTAAGGAGTTATGGAACTCCAAGTACCAAGTTAACTTTACCAAGCTACCTGATCGTGCGGGCGGAAGAACGCACGGCAACTGTGAAATAGGTGAAAATCAAAAGGATTTATTTCTGGCACCAGCTGGTAGGCTCTTGCCAGCAGAACACGGCTGCAGATAGGGGCAAAAGACCCCGTCACTTCTCATACAAAGACATTTATACCCTAATGGAGTCATTTCAGTTAAGCCCACCCCTTCTTCATGGATAAAAACAATCATAATTGGCTGGTGATTACTGTTGCTTTCATGACATTTCATTAATCCAATAAACAGTGCATTTTCATTAGCATCACATCTTTAAGTCACACCTATGAATGAGAACAATAGTCAGTTATAAGTTAGTCCTTTCCCACAGTACAGCTATCAATCCTGGGTCTCTGATGTTCTCTAAGTTGAAACATTGACTTCCGGGCTCCGTGCCAGCAACGGAGGGGGTCAGACTCTCTGTCATGCGCAGTGCTTTCTTTATTCGCATTAAGCTCTCCCATAGCACAATCTGTACTGCTTTTTCACCCATCTAGCCTATGTTATCTCAAGTCAGGCACAGGGTGTATTAGAATGCTTCAATCACAGTGTTATTCTCATCTTGCAAGTGCCTGTCTGATTCTTGGCACAGGAACACGCATTTTCAAAGCTAAACACGCATGTAGCATCACTCTCTGACTGTACTTTTTGCACGGAAAAGTACCAAACCCGCTTTATTCCAGAATTTCTTTTCTTGTAGGAAAATCATCCCATGGAGTTTTCCTACACACATGTCTGGAACACCTTTTAAGAGGACCAATCCACTCTCCAGTCCCGTGGGACCCCAGTTCCTCCAGTTCGGACAGCATGCACACCTTTTACTGTATCTACAGAACTCTGCACTGCCCTAGCACAACACTTGAGCAGAATGGGCAGACAGCACATTATGATTAGCACAGAACATATCACAACTATGATTACCATCACAAGTGACCGCAGCCAATGCAAATTCGGTAACCAGTTTAGCAAAGTACTCCAAAAATCACTTGGAGCCGAGTAAGTTTTCTGTATTTTCCTAGCAACATCCTGAATCTTGTTCAGATCCAGCTCTATGTTTCCACTCTCGTTTATGAAATGACAGCATGTCACGTTAAGCCATGCGCAAAGACCCCCCTCTTTTGACAACAGATAATCTAGAGCCAGCTTCTGTTGCATGGCCATTCTTGCCAAAGAATTCACCTCCACCTGCAATGATGTCATTCCTTCATACGTGTCATTGGCCAAAAATTCCAAGTCATAAGATAATACACGCAACTGCTTTATGTTCCAGGCCACACCCAACCTTGGCTCTGCAATTGCTATAAACCTCTGGGCTTCATTTAGGTAAGTTTTGTCAGGATCATACCCATAACGCTGCACATCAGCAAATGAGCGCTTATGGATATGTAGGTACAAATTAGTCACATGAGTCTCCTTGGGGAGCACTCCCAAGCCCCCAGGCTGCAGGGTGCCTCGGGTACAAACTCCAGACCAAACTACAGGAAGCACGGGCATCGCCACTTTTCCACAAATCCAAACAGCTACCTGATCGTAAGGGCGCAAGGATGAGGAAGAACGCACGGCAACTGTGAAATAGGTGAAAATCAAAAGGATTTATTTCTGGCACCAGCTGGTGGGCTCTTGCCAGCAGAACACGGCTGCAGATAGCAAAAGACCCCGCACTTCTCATACAAAGACATTTATACCCTAATGGAGTCATTTCAGATTAGCTTCCACCCCTTCTTCATGGATAAAACAATCATAATTGGCTGGTGATTACTGTTGCTTTCATGACATTTCATTAATCCAATAAACAGTGCATTTTCATTAGCATCACATCTTTAAGTCACACCTATGAATGAGAACAATAGTCAGTTATAAGTTAGTCCTTTCCCACAGTACAGCTATCAATCCTGGGTCTCTGATGTTCTCTGTTGAAACATTGATTTCCGGGCTCCGTGCCAGCAACGGAGGGGTCAGACTCTCTGTCATGCAGTGCTTTCTTTATTCGCATTAAGTTCTCCCATAGCACAATCTGTACTGCTTTTTCACCCATCTAGCCTATGTTATCTCAAGTCAGGCACAGGGTGTATTAGAATGCTTCAATCTCAGTGTTATTCTCATCTTGCAAGTGCCTGTCTGATTCTTGGCACAGGAACACGCATTTTCAAAGCTAAACACGCATGTAGCATCACTCTCTGACTGTACTTTTTGCACGGAAAAGTACCAAACCCGCTTTAGAACAAGTAAGAGAAAAGGAAAAGGATAAAAATATAGTCCACTGATGCTTCCAGCATCCAAGTATTACAAGGCAATAGTCTTTAAAGAGTTCAAAGATCCAATAAAAAAGAAACAGTCTTGAAAACCCCAATGGGCTAAAATCCGGGATAAGTCCTTGGTAAACAATGGCTTGGCTGAGTACTTGAGTACAGTGACATGGAGGCTCTGCGGCCTGGTCCTGAACTTGAGTTCCGTGGAGCTTGGAAAGGGAAGCTGAATGTTGGCTCAAGATCCCGAGTGCCAACGGGAACCAGCTTAAATAGGTCCCTCGTTGTTTTGGCCTTGCATGCGCTTACTTCGGCGCAACTCTTTCCCAGGAACCGTTTGTGGGCCTGGCTTTCCCAAGCCTCTCGAGGAAGGGAAATATGTCAGCTCATTAGCGGCTGCACCTGGAGACGAGGGAGAAAGCGAAGCTCTGCTTTCCCAGCGTTTCTTATCAGGTTGGGAAGAAAGAAGGCTGTGTCTGGCCTTGACCGCTGGTTGACAGGGAGGCCTCTGCAAAGGTTCTTTCTCAGACCTGTCTGATGTCTTGGATTTAACATGGCTTCTATCTGGCTTAGCTATGGAGTCAGGCTGGGGCATGACAGGTCTGAATTGTTGTGAAAGGAAGGAGAAGAAGAGACTGAGAGATATCATCTTCTGAGCCCCTGAAGCACTTGAGAACGGGAGAAAACACCCCAAAACTTATGGAATGGGATCTGTGAAACTTGCCCGTGCCATTTCATTTCAGTCACGTGGAGCAATGGGCATTTCTTTGGGTGGTCATCTGGTGAGCATTGATGCTGTGATCCTTGATCCAAGTTATTCATTTTGAGCCTTGAGCCTTTTTTTTTAAAGCACAATTGAAAGATATAATTACTCTAAGCTGAATGTTCTCCCTCTGCTCTATATTTTACTTTCACAATAGCACTATAATCGACTTTTTTTTTCAAAATTAAGATAAAAACCTTCTCTTTTTAATTGCTGCAAGATTTGTTGTTCCATGAGTGGGTGGGGACAGGGCTTACCTGCATGATGGTTCGACATGCAGGAAATAATGGGGGAATGGCATACACATTTGATGGGATGGGATATCTATAAATGAAATGAAACTATTTGGGATGTAACACTACAATTTGCTGTGCTAGGAAGAAGATTTTGTCCACTTCCTACAGCTTATGTGATGAAGTCATTAGCTAGAATACAGCATTTTCTTACATGCTGTACTTTTAATCAGTTGTTTTTAAACAATAGATGTATTATATTGTATTCAGATTGAGGGCTCTTCTACATTGACCTGAAATGTGGGCCCAATCTAGTGGGATGCCACGTCAAACCCTCATGGAATCTGCGCAAAAATTCAGCTACTGTGGAAGTGGGAGGGAGGCTCTAGTGCCCAGTCATGCTGAACAGATTACTGCCAGCACATGGAACCCATGTCACTACATATACATACATGTCACTATGAGAGCATAGGAGGGTGGATAGCAGTTGATGGTTAAGTCAGGACTTGGAAAATCACAAGTGGGAAGCAAACCGGGAATGTGGCACAGATGGCTGGGAGACAGCTGCATAAACCCATCTGTATAGGCAGGCCTTCGGAGAGTAGGCCCGCGTGCTCTGGGTACTGTGTTGTGGCTCCTGTTGCTGCTCCATTTGTTTTATTGCCTGTTCTGCTACTGCTCTAATTGTTCAATTGTTTTATGTTTTTAATCTTTGTTTTTATTTGGCTCTTGTGAGCCGCCGCGAGCCCTCGGGAGTCGGCGGCATAGAAGCCTCAAAAATAAATAAATAAATAAATAAGATCTCTACTGACCAGAAGGTCATGAGTTCTGGGTCGAGGCGGGCTCCCTACCTATTGTGTAGCCTGTTGTCTACCTTTACAACCCGAAAGACAGTTGCATCTGTCAAGTAGGAAATTAAGGTACCACTTAGTGGGGAGACTAAATTTAACTCCCAAAATGTAAGAATATATATATATATATATATATATATATAGAGAGAGAGAGAGAGAGAGAGAGAGAGCTGTGTATGAAGTGTGCATTTTTTGTTAGTCATTGTAAGTCATATCAAATTCATGGAATTCATACTTACGAAGCAATATCTGACAGGTGGGCATGGCCTACTCCCAAAATGTAAGAATCGAAACTTACTCAATATTTTTTTGTTTGCATTTCGTAAATCTCTCCAGTATCACAAAATCAGTTTCATTTTCAGCATAAGGAAGCAAAGCCAAGCCAAAAAGGCTGCCTATCTTCTATAAATTAATGGCCTCTTGCCATTAGGAGAGGGGAAAGAGGAGAAAGCAGAGTTCTCCAGGAAAAAGACTGAGAAAGCACAGAATTCTAGAAAATGTAGTTTGGGAAGGAGCCCTATGCCAGATAATTCAAAAGACCCTGCCCTAAACTACATTTCCCAGAATGAGAAAGCCCCAAGAAGGACAGGGAAGAACATTTTCCCCTGTGTTGCAGCAGCCAACCAGAGTTTCAATACACTGTTGAATCTGCAAAAAGGAGGACTAGCTGATACTTCTTGCTCAGTTTAGAATCCTATACGCTCAATAGTCCACTAGTAGAGAAATGACTCAAGTGTAGAGACTTCACAGCACATTATGGACTCTGGGGGCACAGAGATATATGTGGTGGAAAGGTGTAAGAGAACTATAACACTCATTTACACATTGCTGCTCTACACATAACGTTTGAAGAGTGTGCTTATTTCCACATTTTCCAATAAGCCATGTATCATTTATTCTACACAAAAAGAATCCAAATGCCAATACACTTGCACATTTGTTGCTGGCTCTAAATTTCTTCTAAACCATAAAACTATATTCATATTCAGCGATATCAATGGCAATGATGTGAAACCTTTAACTGCTCCACAATGAAAGCATAAAGCAGTAATTAAGTCTGTCACAAAGATTAATGTTGTTCAGAAAATCCAAAATGATACAAACATTTCATTTTGGAAAGGTAGCTGTTTTTAACTAGTTTTGGGTTTCTTAAAAAAAAGAAATATTATTCATATGAAGACTCATGCATTGATTAATAATAAGCAATTTCCAGCAGGGCAACAGCCTCTTATGTATGTTCAGTATTGCCTGTAACTGATAACACATCCTTTCTCACATAATGCAGTTATTCCAAATGGACATACAATATCTGGCATGTTAAATTATCTTTGAAAATTAGAATAATGGAGTAGGCAGGTAATTTATTATTTCCAGAACAGTTGTACACTGAGTATTAGTTGATACCCTATGATACAACAGCCCTCTGTGTACTCCCAAAGCCTGCCTAGAAGCCCAAAAACTGGTGCTGGAGGGCCAATAGTGACTTTAGAATACTGATATTTTCTCACTCATTCCTGGAGCATGGACTGGTTGGATCTTCTCATGGTCCAAGACACAAGGTCCACAGAGTCCATACTCAAGGAAATAAAGCCCGACTGCTCACTGGATGGAAGAATATGAGAGGCAAAGATGAAGTCATTTTGCCACATAATGAGAAGATAGGAAAACTTAGAGAAGACAATGATACTGGGGAAAAGCTAGATGAATTGATGGTATCTTTGAAGTGACTGGCTTGACTTTGAAGTAGCTGAGGGTAGTGATGTCTGACAGGGAACTCTGGTGTGGGCTGGTCCATGAGGTCATGAAGAGTCAGAAGCAACTGAACAAATAAACATCAACAACCCACAACGTAAATTTAAGATCAGAACATGGTCCAGTTGTGGCACGAAGAATATAATTTATTGTTTATTCTGTAACTGTGGGGAACTTTATGTTGGGGAGTCGGGGAGGGAACTCCGGATTAGAATACAGGAGCACAGATCACGATTTAAGACCAAGAACGATAGTTCAATACTGTATTCTCACTTCATAAAGAAAAAAACATCATCATGAAGCATTTTCAGTAATGGTTCTTGACAGAGTCAAACCCAAACCCCATATGGATGTTAAACACAGACTATTACAGTTGGAATGTGATTGGATAATCTGTCTCGGATGTGAGTCGCCCAGCGTGTGCCGTGTGCCTCTGTATGATTTATTTGTGATATCGAAGGTATATAATGTTATATCTTTCCTCCTTTGTGATTTCTCTTTGGAGAATTTGATGTTATATTTATACATGTTATTATGATTTAGATTACAGCGCGTCATTGGTACGCTATACATCTGCAACGCTTTACATCTGCTAAATGCCAAAAACTTACAGGCTAGTCCCCGGTCTTGGAAGAAGCTCCTTTGAGTGAAACGGTTTGGCGCGGATATTCATACATTTGTCGACCACGCAGAGCACCTATTGAAGACTTTTGGATTATTTTGAACAGTTTCACTACCTTTCATGGACTATATATGGACTGTGGAATTCATTTACTTAAGCGACATTTATTTTGGTGCTCTTACATGGGACTTTCCATTATGGATATGATTTGGGAGTAATCCCCGGACTGTTTTGAACTTCAAGGCGTGAGTGATTATTGAATGTTACATTTTGCATTTGTATTGAAACAGCTTTATTGTGTAGAACAAAGAAATAGCTTTATTGTGTAGAACTAAATATTATTGAATTGAATTGAATGTGATACTCTATATTTGTGCGGAACTATATACATTGTGCTGAACGATATATACCCAACATTGGGCGGTTTAAAATATACAATTATCTAATACAACTATATTCAAGATACTTTGAAACTCTCCTTTGGTTGATTCAATTTAGTTCTAAAACAAGCATATCATTATATGAAAATTTTCATAGGCTCCTAGAATCAGATCAGCCCAACTTCTGCAACTCTGCATTCCTATCAAGTAATCAGATTCACATTTTCAATTTTGTTTCATGCCACCATGAGTCTTCTCCTGGTTTACATTGATGATAAATATGTCATCTGCACTGACAAAGAAAGCTGCCATTCTTTTCTTCAGATAAGGCATTTATTACTTTGTTAATTTAATTCACAAAGGAATAAACAGTCGTTTTAGCGATTGTCTTCACACTCTTAGAATTCAGACTTTCAGCTTTGTGCAACATTCACCTGTGATGTAGTTGTCATTTGTTTTGTTTTTGGGTTTTTTGTTTTATTTTGGAGCAGAAACTTGGAGACTTACTATATATTTGCATGTACGAGTCAACCTCGTGTATAAGTTGAGTATTGTTGTGGGGGCCAAAGTTATCAATTTTATATGACCCTTAGAGATAAATCAAGGATTATTCAATGAGAAGGAGGAAGTGTCAGTGCCACCTCAGGAGAACAATTATCTCATATTTTTTCACCTGGTATTTAAAAAAGACAGAAACAGTGCAGATATTAGAGGCAGATCAGGCTCATATTTCAGATGTGCTCTGAGATAAGGGCCAGTTCTTTTTTCAATAAGAGTTAAGGTTCAATATCTACATTAACCCATGGATAATTCAACCTTCTTTGTGTATGGGGGGGGGTGTCAATTTTATACATACATTTCCAGATTCATATTTATTTAAGTGTATGCACAAATTTGTACAAAATTACATATTTGGGGTTCAGAAAACAGCTTTTTCTACACAGAAAACAACATTTTCTGGACAGAAAAATTATTTTGCACACAAAAAAAATCCATAAAGAAAGCACTTTTTTGTGCAGTTAAAGGTACTTCTGTGAAATCTTCCTCCAAGAAAAACAAATGTGGATTCTGTGTAAAATGAGTCTAGAATTTTTCTTGTCAGGGTTTTCTGAAAATATTTGTTTCATTCCTAGACAGGGCTTTAGCAGTGGAAATTTCTTTTGTATTAAAACAATCTGGGCTTTCCTCAAGAGCTAGTTCTGAGAAAGCATCATGGGCACTGTAAGCTAGAGGTAGGTGGTGTTGGATACTGAAAAGTTAGCTTGGACCCATGCTATCGATTTGTGGCCCAAGCCTTGACATGATAGTGTCATGCCCCAGCCTGAATCCATAGCTAAGCCAGATAGAAGCCATGTTAAATCCAAGACATCAGCCAGGTCTGAGAGAGAAACTTTGCAGAGGGCTCCGCGTCAACCAGCGGTCAAGGCCAGACACAGCCTTCTTTCTTCCCAACCTGACAAGAAGCGCTGGGGAAGCAGAGCCTCGCTTTCTCCCTCGTCTCCAGGTACAGCCATTAATGAGCTGACATATTTGCCTTCCTCGAGTGGCTTGGGAAAGTAAAGCCCACAAACTGTTCCTGGGAAAGAGTTGCGCCGAAGTCAACGCCTTCCGGGCCAAAACAATGGGGAACCTATTTAAGTTGGTTCCCGTTGGCGCTCGGGATTTTGCGCCAACGTTCAGCTTTCATTGCCAAGCTCCACGGAACTCAAGTCCAGGACTAGGCCACAGAGCCTCCACTTCACGGAACCCAAGTATTCAGCCAAGCCATTGTTTGCCAAGGACTCACCCCGGATTTTAGCCCATTGGGGTTTTCAAGACCATTTCTTCATTTATTGGATCTTTGAACTCTGTTTGAACTATTGCCTTGCAATACTTGGATGCTGGACGCATCTGTGGACTATATTTTTATCTCTCTCCTTTTCTACTACTTATTCTAAAGCATTTAATCACGACTGCTTTGTGGTGGTTTACTGAGGGATCCTCCAGGTCTAGGTTGCAACAGATAGCCCTTTAACTTTTCAAACATACACTCCTACACACAGCACCCCCCCCCATCACTTCTCTCTTTTTCACACAGTACAATGGCTGAAAACTTATTGCAAAATTTTAAGATGGACAATTGAAAAAGTTGGAGGATTCAGGAACCTTTTCTGTTCAAAACTGTTGTTCTCCCTTCCCCAAACTGCTATTTGTTAAACCAGTCTTTCTCAACCAGTGTGCCGTGGCACACTACTGTGCCGTGACGGACCTCCTGCTGTGCCGCGAGAAAAGCTCTCTGCCCCCCTTTCCCCCTCCTGCCGAACTCCTGCTGCTTGGGGGAGGAGGACGGGCCGGGCAGTGGCGAAGAAAAAGAAGAAGGGACCGGGTGCCCCTCCTTCGGGCCGTTTCCCAGCCAGCCTCCAATCCGCCATGATTCCCACCATGACTCTCACCCTCGCTCGCTGAAGCTGCGTGGAGGAGCCCCGCCCACTGAAGCCCGCCCACCGCTCATGCTCCTCCTCTGTAGGAGAGCTGAAGCTGGGGGGAGGGGGGAGGGCATGGCGTGGCCTGGCTCTGCCCCCTCCCCCGGCTTCGGCACTCCCAGCAGCTGCTCCAGCCTTGAGGGGACAGTGCCAAGCCAGCATTGTGCTGGCTCTGGAACTGCTGGCTTGGCACTGCCCCTCAAGGCTAGAGAAGCTGTGGGAAAACTGAAGCCGGGGAGAGGGGGTGGGGCATGGCGCAGCCTGGCTCTGCCCCCTTCCTGGCTTCGGCACTCCCAGCAGCTGCTCACCGCAGGCCACCATCCCCCAGCCGTTCTTTACTGTGCTAGAGTGTCATTTTGTGCCATTTTGGTTGGTGGAGTGCCCCCGGATTTTTTTAATGTTAAAAGTGTGCCACAGCTCAAAAAAGGTTGGGAAACACTGTGTTAAACAACAGCTGCTATTACTATGAGCTACAAATGTGCTACAAAACATCATGTTTGCCATTAAGTCTCTGTTTTACTTGGGAACATGTCATATTTTCCATCTACTCATGAAAACCTATCTATCTCATCAAAATATGATCCCCTTCCCCCATATAACGAATATTTAAAAGTTAAATATACAATTAAATTCTGACTCAGGGAACTTAAAAGTATTATCTGTCATAGAAATCACATCCAATTCTTCTTGAACATTCATCACAATGTCAGTCATCTACAAGACTTCTAAACATTATGTTAATTTATTTCATAGAAAGCCTAAACATCTTTATTTTTCCCTCACCTGTTCAGTGACTTCTGCAAAAGCGGCGGCGGTGGGGGGTGGGGGTGGGGGTGGGGGTGGGGGTGGGGAGAGATAAATTCCACCTTATAATTCAGGAAGGCACCTTTTTAAGAGCACATTTTTATTTATTACTAATTATGGTGCTTCTCATTTCAAGAATGAAAAGAATGAATCATTGTTTCATTGCCTTCTGAAGGGTGTGATAGTGACTCCTGTTCAAAAGGAACATCCAACATAGATTTTTCCAAGAGATAATTAAACTCAGGGGGATTGCTCCAGCAGTATGCTCTTGTGCATGTGTAATTTAGTTCAAATCAATAGTATTACGCTGGTGTTAAAATGGAACATTTCAGCAGAGACTCTGACATAAGGTTTTCAAATCTCATCTATTTTGATATTTACGTTGTCAAAGCTGTGTGCAGTGTCAGGGTTTTTCTCTTCTGATTGGAATGTTCAGTATGAACGCCTCTTGCAGAAAAGGAAACATAAAAAAACATAAACGACTCCACTGAAACAAGTGAAAACATTTTAAATCAAAGTGATGGCATAACAGAATTCATCACCAGCTCCCAGGGTACAAAACGAGAATTGTTGGGAAAACAAGGGGAAGCTCTATGGATGAAATCAAGAGTAGAAGGTAATTAATCCATGGGCTACACGTGGCTCAATCCTGGAATTCATAACCATTCCTCCTTGTGATCTCCCCTCCACTGAACATTGGAGAAACACTGCTGACCACATGAGGGAGCAACATTAAAAATTCCATTTCATGAAATACAAATTGTCATGTAAAATAAATTGTAGTTAAACATCATTTTTCTACCTTTCATATTCTCTTTGGTGTTCTGAACATATGAAGGGAGAAACTTTAAACACAGAATACTAATTCATTTCTGTCCTAAATACAGAAAAGTTACAATGGGAGTTTTTCTCTCTGTGTATTTTTAAACTGTGAACTCAAGATTTAAGCTAGCAAATTTACCAGAAAGAACATTTGGTTCAGTTAAGACTCGTGCGCCAGCTGCGTCCGTACCTTGGGAAGTCTGATCTGGCTACGATCATCCACGCTCTGGTCACATCCCGAATTGATTACTACAATGCACTCTACATGGGGCTGCCTTTGAAGACAGTTTGGAAATTGCAGCTAGTCCAATGGGCGGCAGCCAGATTACTAACTGGAGCTACATATAGGGAGCATACCACCCCCCTGTTGTGTCAGCTCCACTGGCTGCCTGTCCACTTCCGAGCTCAATTCAGAGTGCTGGTTTTGACCTTTAAAGCTTTATACCAGGGATGGGCAATTACCGGCCCTCCAGGTGTTTTGGACTTCAACTCCCAGAAATCCTAACAGCTGGTAAACTGGCAAGGATTTCTGGGAGTTGAAGTCCAAAACACCTGGAGGGCCGGTAATTGCCCACCCCTGCTCTATATGGTTCTGGCCCAGCTTACTTGTCCGAATGCATCTGCTGCTATGTCCCTCCTTGTAATCTAAGATCAACTGGGGAGCCCCTGCTCTCGCTCCTGCCAACTTCTCAAATGTGGTTGGTGGGGATGAGAGAGAGGGCCTTCTTGGTGGTGGCTCCCCATCTGTGGAACGCGCTTCCAAGCGACATACGATCAACCCCATCCCTCCTGGCATTCAGGAAAAAAGTGAAATTGTGGCTCTGAGACCAGCTTTTGCACAGTAGCACAATACAGCAATTTGGATTGGAATTGTAATTGGTAAGTTGATGGTTATGGCTCGATGCTCATGTGACGGACGGAACTCTGTTTTTAACTTAAGTGTATGTGCATTATATGATAATGTTGATTGTATTTTCATCCTGAATGTTTACAGTTTTATATTGTATTTATTGTGTTCAGCATCGAATTGTTGCCTTTTGTTAGGCCGCTCTGAGTCCCCCCTTGGGGGTAGAGAAGAGCAGGGTAAAAATGATGTAAATAAATAAATAAATTTTCTAGAAGGTAAAGCTGATAATAGACTCAAAATTGACTAGAGGGCAAAAAATTTGTCCTGGCTTGAGAAACGTCATCCTCCAAGCATTTAATGAAGTTTGTGGCACACAATCAAAGTTTGTGGAATTTGACCACTACTTTCAAAGTCAGGACTACACTATTAAACACGAACTGACACATTCAATCCAGAAACAGAACTTCATCATTACTATCATTCAGAGGCTGTATGGCTATCTGTGTAGACAGGTTTATGTTGTGAACTTGTCTCTGGGAATAGCAGAGTTTTATTCCTTTTCCTGGGTTTCTTGGCCAGTTGCATGGCATGGAAGGAGAAAGAAGGACTGCTGATCATGAGGTAGTTTCCCCTATCACTACTGTAGCTGGCAGTGATGGGGAAGGAGGATACAGCCACCCCATATTCCCAGGCTACCAGAGTCCAGGGTGCATGGGGCATCCACAGATGATTCCACATAGAAAAAGGCACCAAACAGGGAGCTCTCTACCACATGGCCTGACAGGTGGAAGAGGGAGCCCATGCAGTGGCACACCCCTCATACCTGTGCCCCATCAGGGGCCCTATACCCCCCCACCGCTGCTACAGTGATGGGAGCAGAGGAAATCGCACTGGGGAGGGGGTGATGGCAGGCAGTCCTGCCAGCCCCTCACCCACCCACCCACTCCCCACCCTATTTACCTAGCAGAACAAGCTGGAGTGAAGCAGGAGACATCGTTATTTTTCTAGTGGAGACAAGAGAATGAAAGGAATGGAAAGGGAGAGCACCTATACTGTCCCCGCCCACAAGTCCCTGCCGGGACTATTTTTTCTCCCTTCACTGTAAGGGAACAATGTAAGGGAGATAGCACAGTGGTAACACAGCTATCTATGGTTTGGGGCCAGTGTACTTGAGGGAGCGACTTACCCCATATATGCCCAGAAGATCACTGCGCTCAGAGGGTTGTAATCTTCTTGAACTCCCAGGTGTGAAGTCCTACAGACTGGCCAGTACCCAACAGAGAGCGTTCTCTGTGGCTGCACCGACCTTGTGGAACTCTTTGCCGGCCGAGACGTGGACCCTGCAGGACCTGATGGCCTTTCGCAGGGCTTGCAAGACTTGGCTATTTCGGCAAGCATTTGGAGACTGACTAGCACCTGAACATCAAACCTCACCACCTAACCATGCCGCCTCTGTCTGTAGATCTATGTGATGTTTTATGACATATGTGATTGTTTTTAGGAATGTTTTTATGATATTTTTAGGCTGTTTGTGTAATTTTCTTGTGTTGGAAACCACCCCGAGCCTTGGGGAGGGGCGGTCTAGTAAATCCGAATAATAAATAAATAAATAATAACCTGAAGGTTGCTAGTTCGATTCCCTGAGCTGGCTTGGACAACCAGCTATTGCAGCCCTGTCCTTCTGCTCACCCAGCAGTTCGAAAGCAGCCCAGCTGTGAGTAGATAAAACTGGGAACCGCGAAGGGGGAAGATTTTTACAGAGGGACTTTACCATGCCTGAAATTGGTTGTTCAGAAGATGGAATGCGGAACAGAAGGTGCCGTCATGAGGATAGAACAACAGCACCCCCTTGTGACGTAACAACGCAATGACATAACAACAATGACATAATGGAGCAACCACATCCTGTGACGCACACCATGTGACGCAGCCAGAAACAAGAAATCCTTCGAAAATTGCACTGTGTACTGTGTATTGTAATTTGTATGTCTTCCGACAGGGACTGTCTGTCGTTTGTGTAATGTAATCCGCACTGAGTCCCCTTCAAGGTGAGAAGAGCGGAATATAAATAAACAGTTATTATTATTATTATTCTCCACCCTCATACTGCAGATGGGAAAGGAAATCTAGAAAGTTGTCATTACTACTGAAGAAATGAGGAAATATATGCATACTGACATTCCAACTGTGCATGAATCCCCCAGGTCTTTTGCACATCTAGTCACTGAAGAAAAATTACCAAGTGATTGTGTTGAACTGCTTTTCACAGAACTGTAGCACTGAGAAATAATATGGGTTATATTATTTATTCCATTTAGTTCATCTCTTCCTCTAACACTGAAATGTTTCGAAGTGATTTATACTTAAAGAGCCAAGGCTGTATATAGACAACTATGTATTACAAAACATTTTCTTACAATTAACCGTTTTTCTTTTCTATCACATTGATAGATATTTGAGCCATTGACATTCTTTTTTATGCACTTTTCTGCCTTGCTGAATAAAGATGCAGAACACAAGAGCAAAGTCATATATTTGAGAAAAAAATAATTTGCTTTTGTGCTTTAGAAGAAATGATAGAAATCCCTTGGCTGGCTAAACTCTGCCTGCTTTAATGAATTCAGTGAGTAGACTTTTTCAAGAAGCAAACAATTTAAGAAAACACTGGGTTTTTAGTCCAATAATTGCAAATCCTCTTCTTTGTGGCATGATGTAAGGGATTTACGTCTCACAAAGTAATAAACTTAAGAATTTTCCAATTAAGTTTCAACAATATGCTTTAATTAGATAAAAATAATGTTAGGTATTGATGTAAGCATAATCTGTATGCACATTAAAATTGCTTTATTTCCCCCCTCCCTCTCTTTTACCAATTTACATATCTTCTCATGGTGCAATAAATATTTTCAATGGAGCAGAAAGACACAAACGTAATTAATTGTACAGTTGCATCATCACCTTATAAATATTTTATAGGATTTTTACATAAAAATAATATGAGCCTACGAATTTGATGGATATTGAGAGCCTCTGTTGAATACATGGCAAGGAATACATTCAATTTAGTCTGACCCTAATTTACAAAGCATAAAGCAAAATCTTGGGATAACAGCTATATCCCTGCATACAATATTGTTTCTTATATCATAAGGAAGCACATCTGACAGCTTAATCTGCTTTTTTTTGGGTGTGAATTCTTTTAGATTTCATAGTACAGGGAGATAATTGTTTTTGTTTCATAAAACAAACGAACAAACAAAAAAACAAGTTTGCACCAAGAAGAAATTGTTTCTATATAATTAACGGCCACATGTTTGCCTGTGGAAAATAAACCAATTGCTGTGTGAAGCTAACCATCATTTTCTTTCACTGTAAATAATGCAATGAAATGGCATATAAAATATTGAATAATGCTAAAGATTTCTAAATAGAGACCTCTATATATTGATAACTGCAATACAGTGAGACACCAATCGTTCAATACATAATCAACATTAAAATTCAACTTACCTGTGGGGTCCCTCAAGGTGCCATTCTTTCCCCTTTATTATTTAACATCTATATGCAACCACTTGCTGGTCTGGTTCGAAGCTTTGGGCTGGAATGTTATCAGTACGCTGACGACACCCAGCTCGTTCTGACAAAGGAAGGCCGGATAGACTCCGTACCTTCTTGTTTCCAATAGTGCCTTGAAGCCATTGAGGGTAAATCCAGCACAGATGGAGATACTGTGGCTGGGCCGACCAATTGGTGGGGAGGTTCGACTGCCTAGCTTGGATGGTGAAGCATTATGCCCGACATCCTCAGTAATGGCCTTGGGATCATTTTTGACCAATTTCTGTCGATGGAGGCCCAGGTCTCCAGCGTCAGCAAAACCTCCTTTTTCCATCTGTGGCAAGCTAGGTGTCTGGCCCCCTACCTATTCAAAGACGACCCGGCCATGGTGCTCCAAGCCACGGTCATCTCGAGACTGGACTACTTTAACACCCTTTACATTGGCCTGCCCTTGTCAGTGATCCGGAAACTTAAGCTCGTCCAGAATGCCGCTGCACGACTTCTCACTGGGACCCCAGTGAGATGTCACATAACACCTATTCTTCAGCAGCTTCATTGGCTTCCGGTTGACACCGGGTCACCTTCAGGTGATGGAGTTAACTTTCAAGACCTTGCATGGTCTGGGGTCGTTTTTGACCCGTTGCTGTCGATGGAGGCAGGTCTCCAGCGTCAGCAAAACCGCCTTTTTTCATCTACGGCAAGCTAGGTGTCTGGCCCCCTACCTATCCAGAGACGACCTGGCCACGGTGCTCCAAGCCACGGTCATCTCGAGACTGGACTACTGTAACACCCTTTACATTGGCCTGCCCTTGTCAGTGATCCGGAAACTTAAGCTTGTCCAGAATGCCGCTGCACGACTTCTCACTGGGACCCCAGTGAGATGTCACATAACACCTAATCTTCAGCAGCTTCATTTTTTTGTGAATTCTTTTAGGGAGATAATTGTTTTTGTTTCGTAAAACAAACAAACAAAAAATCGAGCACTGGATCACCTTCAAGGTGATGGTGTTAACTTTCAAGTCCTTGCATGGCCTGGGGCCACTGTATCTGAGGGACCATCTTTTCCCCTACCAACCCCAGAGGTCACGTCGTTCCGAACAAATGAACCTCCTTGAAGTACTGACCTTCAAAGCAATCCATATCACATCGACCCATTGCATAGCCTTTTCGGTAGTGGCGCCGTCAATATGGAACACTCTTCCTAGCGATGTACGGGCCATGCAGGACCTTCTCTCCTTCCGCAAGGCCTGCAAGACTCACCTTTTTCGGCGAGCCTTTGATTGCTAGGCTGGAAATCTTTCTTTAAGCTAGTTTAATATGTTTGCTTTTACCTCTGTGTGTTTTTACTTGACTGTAAGCTGCTCCGAGCCCTCGGGGAGTGGTGGCGTACAAGTCCAAATAATAAATAAATATTTGAATCCATTATATAAAAATACAATGCATATTAATTTACTTTTAAAATTGTGCTCCATTAAGGACAAATGAAATTTGTTGAAATGTTTAATGTCTCGTTGGTATTTTTTTCTTTAAATTGTTGATTTTAGGAAACTGCTCTTAAAAATGGTACCTGTACCAATATGCAGAGAGTTGATCTTCATTTTCTAACAGAAAGTCTATCATGTTCAGGTTCTAACTTACTGGCTGATACCTGCATATGGAATTCTCGAGTCCAAAAATACTGAAACAAAAGAAAGAACTGAAAAATGTTTTGACAACAGAAAAGTATGATAAAACGGTAGGTGGAATTATAAGGAGTGAAAACGTAGAGGCGTCAGTTGAGGAAGAAATTGTATCTTGTTTTGTAAGAAGAAATGAAAAAGTGTGGAGAAGAAGGTTCGGAGGGAGGGGTGGGGAAATGCATGTGGATAGCTGTTAGAGATCAGAGTCAGAGATGCTAGGGATAGGATGTGAATTGTTCACAGTTTCAGTGACATGAACTTTAAGAAAAAGACACTGAACAACTACTGCCACAATTTTTGTTTGTTTTTGTTACTGCTGTCCAGTAGATTACATTTTACATATGTCTTTCAGGAGACCTCTATCATCTGAATGTCCTCACTGAAAAGCACTCACAAATCAAGCAGCATAGTGGAATATCAACAATAAAAAAATCACATTACAAAATCTATCGGTATTACTTCGCGAACGAAGATTCTTTAGGAAGTACTCATCCCACGCTTTTTACAAGCGTGTTGATGACTAAAAGGCCAATCTGAGATAGGCAAGTCCGGTTGCAGAAAGCACAACGGAAAGTCTCCTTGGGTGATATTGTTTCCAAGTTGTGGTTCTTTCTGCATTGTCGTTTCTCTTCGAGACCCATTCGGCATGTCTTCTCGAAAGTGGCCGCAGCATTGTGGATAGTGCATCTCCATGCCTCCCGATGTGAGGCCAGGGTGGACCATTGTTGGTGATCAATCTGGCCGAGCCTGAGATGTTGTTTCAGGGAGTCCTTATATCTCTTTTTAGGGGCGCCTCTCTTGTGCTGACCCGTGGCGAGTTCACTTTATGGTAGTATCTTTGGGAGGTGGTGGTCCTCCATCCTAGAGACGTGCCCTGCCCAGCGCAGCTGTGTTCTCAATAGCATGGCCTCAAGGCTGGTGATCCCTGCTTGCTCAAGGACAGCAGCATTAGTCACATAGTCAGTCCAGTCAGGGCCGTAGCCAGGACTTTGATTCAAGGGCGGGGGCTGAGTTAGATTCGGGGCTGAATCTGAGTGGGAGATGATCTACCCTAGCAAACCTTTTGTATCATTATCCCAATAACACCCCCATGCATATGGGATATATCGAGCATGGTGATCAGATCATGATATGAATGCACATAACAGTTTAAATAATGTACCAGTAAGGCCTTCTCGTGGACCACCCTGAGAATTTGGGGAGGGGGGGTGAGGCCCCCTAAGGCCTCCCCCCCCCCCCGGCAACATGCCTGGGTCCAGTGTATATTTAGGATTGTGCGAAGACAGCGCTCATGAAAGCGTTCGAGGAGTCATAGGTGCTGGCGATAGGTGACCCATGTTTCAGACCCATATAGGAGAATAGACAGTATGATAGCTCTGTACACACTGATTTTGGTGCTTTACCTCAGGTTCTTGTTGCTCCAGACTCTTTTGTGAAACCTTCCAGATGCACTATATGCCTTTGCTAATCTGTCATCTATCTCAGGGCTGTCCAACTTCTACCGGACCTGTGGCCGGAATTCCGGTCACTGATCACCTGGGGGGCCAAAGGGTCTGCCTCCACCCCGGCTCCACCCCCTCCCAGGCTCCTCCCCCTCCCAGGCTCCGCCCCTCCCCAGCTCCGCCCCTCCCCCGGCTCCAGGGAGGGAATATAAATACATTAATAAAATATAATAATATCAGAAAGGGACATGGATGGAGGGAGGGGATATACATACATTAATAAAATATACTTAATGCTTCCTGCCTGGGGGAACCCTCTCAACCCCTGAGGCTGTGGGTTCATTACCTGGGGAGGTGCAGGCGGAGCCGGCGATGGCGTTGCAGGCCTGCCTCTGTGCGGGCGGCGGAGACCTCGGTCAGGAAGGGAACCAGGGCCGGGCCCTCGCTGGCGCCGAGCAGGGCGGCTAGGAGCTGGAGCAGGCCCAGGCGGAGCTCCTCGCAGGCCTCGCCTTGGCCTTGTACGGCCTCGCCCTGGCATAGCTGCTGAATCCCGAGATTTCGGCAACTGTATTAACTATCACGAGACTACGGCAGGTGCACGGGATTTCGCTCTCAACGCGAGATCCTGCGTGGCTGGCGTAGTCTCGCGAGACTTCCTCCGGAACCCGGAAGTGGGTAATTTTTTAATTTTTATTATTTAATTTATTTTCCTTTTTAATTTTTAAAAAATATTTTTATTGTTTTATCATTATCAACACAATATTATACAATGTCTATTTACAGCAGATTCATGTTATTCATTTCTAGGTACAATACTTCAATCTTTAGCATCTGCCATTATGTTTTTCTTATACATTTTTGTATCCCTCACCGCTGTGCTCCCCTCCCCCCTCCCCAAGCCATTGCTTTTACATATCATTCGTCCAAAATTTCATTTCTTCTTGTGGAGGTAACCTTCCTTTTTCCTTTTCTAATCCTTTTTCAATAAATTTTCTCCATACCTCATAAAAATCACTTTGTTTCCATATACCTCTTTTTACTTTTAATATACATCTTAACTTGTCATTTATTGCCAGTTTCCATACTTCCTTGTACCATTCCTCTATTTGTATATTTATTTCTTTTTCCAATTCCTTGCTATAAGCAGTCTTGCTATTGTTAATAGGTTTGTTATCGCATCTTTATCCTTTTTTTTCCAATTGTTTGCTATTATATAATGATAATAAAGCTAGACTAGGACTTCTTTCTATTTTAATATTCATTATATCTTCTATTTCTTTAAATACTTTCACCCAAAATTTGCTTACATATTTACATTGCTAGCACATATGTATGTATGTTCCTGTTTCTTGGCATCCTCTCCAACAGTGTTTCGAGTAGTTTTTATTTATATTTGCCATTCTTACTGGCGTAAGGTACCATTTCCATATTAATTTATAATAATTTTCTTTAATCCTTATTGATAAATTTTTAAGATGTCTTTGTCTCCACAATTGTTGCCACTCTGTTTCCTTTATTTTTATTCCTAAGTCTTCTTCCCAGACCTCCTTAAGGGTGTTATTTTTTGTTTTTCCTTCCTTTATTTCAATTATTATCTTATATATTCCTTTTTAATTTTTTATTAAAAAGATGAGGGGCTGCAGGAAAGGGGCTAGGGGGCCGTGTACGACCCCAGGCCCGCCAGTTGGACAGCCCTGATCTATCTCTTTATCATTACAAAATAACAACCTATCAATCAGTATATTAATTAAAATTGCTTACGACAAGCCTTATCATACTTAAGAAATAATTTTCCCCTTTAAGTTCGGATGCAGTGAAGGAGGTTAGAGCTTTTGCCAATGGGTATTAACATATTCAATAAGGAGAAGCTACTTTTCAGCAAGTGGAACCTTGTTATAACTGGCTGTCATTGTTTCGCCCACATTTTTCTCAGGTTTTTTCATCAACCAAGTACCCCGTGATCATCTCCACCAGGTCTCTATTGGGATAGAGATAAATGAGGTTTGAGCTCAAGGTGGTCCTTCTGGAAGTAAAACAAAGAAAGTGAGAAATTGCTGCTGAAGAAAGAAGTGCAGGGAAAATATTAACTGAAGATTCTCAGAGTTGAAATAAAGAAGACTTGGTGAATCAAAGAATGCAAGACTCGCTGGGAGTGACACAAGTAGCTTCTTCAAAGGAAGTTCAGAAGCAGTTCAACTTGAAGAGACTATCAGCTCCTGAAAGCTATGGTACAATGAAAGCAGACCACAGTTTGAGATGTGAAAAACACTGCCCCTATTTTGCTGCAATTCTTTGATCCTTATCTGCATTCCCATTTCAGCCTCGATTCCTACAGTTGTTGCAAACTATTTTATTTTGTCTCCTCTGTCATACAAATCTCTCTCTCCTTTCATTCACATTCTGCCTTTCTCACCATTTGAAACTCAAAGTGCTGCATTTTCCCTAATACATTTGGTTCCATACTTTTTTGGCACATTTTGCTTGCATTTTCCAATTAACGATGAGTATTTTGAAGTACTTTAAAAAAATGATTATGTGCATTTCATTTATCCAGGATGCACAGTGTGACTTGCAAATGTGCATATTATTTGAGGCAAAGTGTGCTGTATCCTGCAACAAGAACAAGTGGATACTTTACTGAGGATCTCAGTTACAATAAAATTATTTTCCCAGTCATGATTGTGGAAATTGGGATTCAAAATCACAGGAATGTCCCAAAATTCTGTGGCACAATTATTCTGCAGAAACAGCATTTTCTGGGCAGAAAACCCAAGGCAATTCTAGGTTGTATCAATAGGAGTATAGTGTCTAGATTGAGGGGAGTAATAGTACCCCATGGTTCTGCTTTGGTCAGACCTCACCTGGAATACTGTGTCCAGAGGAGGGCAACCAAAATGTTCAAAGTTCTGAAAACCAAGCTCTATGAGGAATAGCTGAGGGAGTTGGGTATATTTAGCTTAGTAAAAAGGGTGAGATGGGACATGATAGTCATGTTTAAATATTTGAAAGGATGTCATACTGAGGAGGGAGCAAGCTTGTTTTCTGCTGCTCTGGAGAAAACCATGAATTCAAACCACAGGAAAAGAGATCCTACCTAAGCATTAAGAGGAAATTCTTGATGATAAGAGCTGTTCAGTGATGGAATATGCTGCCTTGGAGTGTGGTGGGGTTTCTTTCTCTGGAAATGTAAAAAACAATACACTGGATATAGCTCTAGAAGTCTTAAAGAGAGATCTTTGGAACACAAGTCAAGAATTAAACTTAAAGCTACAGATTCCACTCTTTACCAACACTGCACGGAGTTGGGACATTCCTTTGACCAAATTGCCATACAAGTACTCGAAAAGGTACAGGGACCCCCCCACTCTGATCTGATAAGTTTACTCAAAAGGAGAGAAACTTTCTGGATAATCCAGCTGGCCACAGAAAAGCAATTTGGAGGTTTAAACGATCCTCTTAGTATCAACGCCCTACTAAACAAGTAATCTCTCCTCCCAGTATCTCTAATCACTATAAAGGGCCCCTCCTGCCTCCCAATCCTTACCATCTCCCTAGAGTGGAGAGGTCCGTCCTCCTTGCGACTTGGAAGAAATCATATGGTAAATATAAATGTTATTCTAATTCCCACTTTTCCTAGCATCGTTTCTAGTGGTAAATAGATTATTCATTATTTTCCTCATTCATTGCTGTAGATAATTCATCTAAGTGTGAGGACGCTATATTTACACAGCCTCTGAGGAAGTTTGTATATGAAACGGCCCGTTGCCGGCCCCTGGAAAGAGCTCACACCGTCAGGCTACTCGCACGGAACGCCCCTACCAGGGCCCCGTCCGAAAGGTCTGTGTTCACTGTAACACAGTCCCACCTTGCTTCCAGCTCGGATTCCCGCGGGCACTTGCCCACACCAGCGACTACAACTACCAGAACCCTTAGCGATACACCATTGGGCGGAACCTGGTGTTGAAACTACTAGCGCTTCCTGGCGCTCTCAGCGGGATTTCCCTTTGCTACCAGCTCCCTTTCGAGCTTCCTGCAGTACTTTCCTTTTGCACCCTTATCATCACAGAAACAGCCCCCATCCTATATCTTCGTGAGCAAGTCTCCTACTCCCACTCCAAAGTACAATGGTTATTTCCACAGGCATTAGCCTTCTTTATTGATTATTTGTTATTGTGAGTGATGCTCTGTAATTTCATGCTGTATCTACCAAGGAAGTGCGCCTCAACGTTCTGTGTATCACAATGTTACATATATGACATTTGAGTCTGATAATTATTGTGTTACTAATGTCTAGCAAACATATTTGAAATTGCATATTGTCACTATTTTAGTGTATATTGCTCCTGAATTGGATGAAACAACTACATGAACTATTTTTCTAATTGTGTCTGATACATACTTGTTACCCTACTCGCCTTTTTGTGAGTCCAAGTGAACTCCCAAGCTCTTTACAGAAGGCGATGGGCATAACGCCACACCATCCAGGGTTGGAAGCTGGACATCCCCACCACCCGGACGACCCAGCCATATCTTGTAGATGTCAAGATGAAGGAGACTGGTATTTTTCCCGCTTGCTCCTATGATCACTCACTATTTCGAAAGGACAGACAAACAGGCAATAGCAGCCAAAAGAAACTGTAATGGGGATGAGAGATGGCAGGAGACACCTCTGTTGAGCTGTGGACCTTGGCCAGTGCTCAGTGATACCACTTGTGTCTTTTTATACCGCCCAAATAGGCAATGAGAATAAACATTCTTAAATGGAAGAATGTCAGGTTTCTTAGTACTTAGTTAGATACTAAGGCCAACTTACTTTACCTATCTAGATGTTAAAGCCAGGACTGCTGAGTAGAGATAATCAGGTGCAGGATGTTCAAAGTAAAAAAAAATAAAAAAAGGTCAAGAGAAAGGATAAAAATGAAGTGCTATAGCAATTAACCCCCAAATGTGTATAGAGGTGATATTTTTAACACAGGAATTTGTTAAGGAGAAGATTGAGGGGTGGTTATATCAATTTAACATGGTGGGTTCGGTCTCAGCCCAAATTGCTATAGGAGATTAATGCTTGGAATTTCCCCAGCACCTGAGAAATATCAAGGTTTAATTAACAAGTCATGCAACGTTGTGTAGAGCTTTTGAATATTTATAATGACATTATCATTTTTGGAAGAGACCAAGACGTGCATGACAAGATACTGGGAAATGTTTCAAATGTTTTCAAGACAGACAATTAATGCTGAATGAAGAGAAAGAAGAAAAGCCTTGAGATAACAGACTTCAGAAATTCCACTGAATGGAGTAGCCAAAAAGGTTTATAATGCCTTTTTTTTCCTCCAGGAGGGGTGGGGGGATGGCACTATGCAGTATTTTGTCAAGGCATTTTCTGTCACTTAAGAGAGAACATAATACATTGCATATAAATCATGTGCGAGCTTGCTGTGGCATTTGTGGCATTTTGAGATGCTATACAACCATCATCATGGCTTCATCCATAGAAAAATGGAGAAGAATCTAACAGATTGGTCAAAAACTTGCTTGAGAGGGGTTATCCAAAAAAAGGTCTTAGACAAAGCATTAGAACGAGTGTCCAAGGTATCACGTAACACTTTATTTACCAAGAGAAGTCGCCCCTCTACTAACCGCCTCATATGGCCATTAACGTTCACACCCCACGCTAAGAGAATCGTGTCCCTGGTTACCAAATTCTGGCCTCTCATCCAAAACATACCTGGACTTGAGCAACCTCCCATGGTGGCATACAAACGGACAGCCAACCTCAAGAATTTATTAATTCGATCTGATCACCGGATCAGGGCCACCCCTGAGACTCCTCTTCGATGTAAAACGAACCAATGCTACCATTGTTCCATATGCAAGCACATCAACCCCCAAGAATATATCTTGAGTCCATACAATAAGAGGAAGTACAAAATTAGAGCTGGGTCCACGTGCGGGACCAAAAACGTAATATATTGTATCACTTGTAATGATTGTGGCCACCTTTACATTGGTGAAAATGGGGGAGAACTCAGCACGAGGGTGATGGAGCATAGATCTAGATTTAAGAATAAAAATGATACCTCAATTCTATACTCCCACTTTAAGAACATGAACCATCACCATGAATCTTTCAATGTAACTGTGTTAGATCGAGTTAATCCGCAGCCACATATGGATGTGAAAAGGAGGCTGCTACAACTTGAACGGGATTGGATAATCCGCCTCCAGACTGAGTCCCCGCGGGGGTTAAACGACAAATTAACTATCAATGAATTGTTAACATAATGACTTCAGCTGTTTCTGTTGATTACCTTGTATGCATGCGCTTCATCTCATTCTCTTATATAATGTAACCAAATGCTCCCATATTTGTCCACGATTTTACCATTAGGCGCATTGCCCCTACATATATATTTATAATTTACTACTGGTATGTATTTCTACCATTCCCAGTGGGTTTTCCTTTGGAGCCATAATATTGTTAGATGTTATAGTCTTATGGTTCTTATATTCCTTAGCCGAGACCTCGAGCAATATTGCTACTGATTGAGTCCCGGGTCCGGAAGAAGCCGACCATACGGCGAAACGATTCGGCGCTGGGAAATCTCCACATTGTCGACCCTGGAAAAGTCTCCGTGTGGATATTTCCATTTGATTTGGACCTTCAGTGTCCCCCATTTGGTTCTCTTTTGATTTGGACTCATGTTTCCCCCATTTTATGGGGAAAGAGACTTACCTTTGGACTTTACTTATCACGGAAGTCTTCCTACATTGGACTCTTTTGCGTGAGTACGCAACTGGGAGGATTTTCTCCCTTTATACCATGGGATACTGTTCCCCTGCCTGTATGTAATTACGGCGATATATTATATGATTTAGAGCTAAGTTGTATAAGTGATAGATAAGCACGGTTATATGTCATACCATAATACAACGGCTTTTATTATATCCTTTGTTTATGACGCTCCTTCTTTGGAGTACTGTTTTGTAAGTGAAACCACCAACTGTTTGTTTGCATGTTGCAGTTTCACAATGTATTGTGTGTTGTAATTGTGTATGATACATTGCACCACTGCAGCTAGCCATTTGCATATGTGGCACAATGTTGCTGTTCTGCATGGGGCATGCATCATATATCCTCACAAATAGATATTTACACTGTGTTGATGTTGAATTGCAGTCATATTGTGAAAATTTTTTTGAATGCATTTGTCTGCTCGCTGACATGTTTGTCCATCTTCCAATTGTGTGCAAGGGTTGGTAAATTATGCAAGGGATGCTCAAGGAGAATAAATGTATCATATCATAGTGCCAGTATCATAGGTGGTGGCTTAGAAATAGATTTTCAACCCAGCTGCTATATGTAAATGTGTGACTGAGTAAAAAGTGAATGTCACTTGAGGTACTTTTGTGCCAAATGAGGATAGTCTTTCAATTCTCTCAGTGAATAAAGGTTTATTTGGTCTAATTCTAGGACAAGAATAAGCAAAACAGAATAAATTTTCTCCTTGCCTTCAATAATTTTTCACCGGCAGGCGAGGAAGCTGGCACCCTACCTGTCCCGTCATGACCTAGCTACAGTGGTCCAAGCCATGGTCATCTCAAGATTGGACTACTGTAATGCTCTCTACATCGGCCTTCCTTTGTCGGTGATCCAGAAGCTTAAGCTGGTGCAGAACGCTGTAGCTCGGCTGTTGGCAGGGTTACCATCTTGCTGCCACATTACGTTCTGCGTGAACTGCACTGGCTTCCAATCGAGGACCAGATCACCTTCAAAGTGCTGGTTTTAACCTTTAAGGCCTTGAATCGTCTGGGGCCAGTGTACCTAAGGACTGCCTCTCCCTTTATTGTCCCGTAAGACCACTGCGATCAGAGTCCCTGAACCTTCTTGTGGTGCCAAGCTGTAAAACCCTTCACCTGACTTCAACGTGGAGGAGAGCCTTCAGTGTCATAGCTCCAGTACTTTGGAATGATCTTCCTCCCGCAATTCGTGCATTGTCTGACTTAATAGCCTTCCGGAAAGCTTGTAAGACCTTTCTGTTTATAGAGGCATTTGGTCAGTAAATAACCCCAGGCCTTTACTATGTAGCCGTAAGCCATGGGAGTAATTTCTGGTGCCCATGCACTATTGTATTGAAGCAGAACCGGGAGTTCTAGAACTCCAAGTACCAAATTAATCTTACCAACGCTGCCCGAACGTGCGGATACTTAGAAGAGGGAAACACGTGACAACTGTGAAGTAGGGTGAAAAACAAAAAGGTTTATTATCTTTCACCAGCTGGTGGGTATTTGCCAACAGAACACGGCTGTAGATAGGGGCAAAAGACCCCGGTACATCTCATGCAAAGACATTTATACTCGTAATGGAGTCCATCCAGTTAAACCCACCCCTTCTTCATGGTTAAAACAATCATAATTGGCTGGTGATTACTGTTGTTACATGACATTTCATTAATCCAATAAACACTATACAAATCATTTGCATCATGTCTCTGTCATCACTAGAAAAGAGAACAATAGCCTTCTGTAAACATTCTTTTCTCACAGTGCAAGCTATCAATTTTAGCCTTTCTCTGTTCTTTTTTTCTTGCAACTTTAGTTCCGGCTTCCTGCCAGCAGAGAAGGTAGGACTTTGCCATGCGCATTGGTGTTTTCCATTCACATTAAGAATCCCATTAACTTTCATAGCTCAAACTGCACTGTATTCCCACTCATCTAGCATATGGTATAACTTGGCACAGAGTGGATTAAAATGTATTTAATCAGGGTGTTAGTCTTCTATAACATGTGCCTTACTGATTCCAGGCACCAAAACCCTCTTTTTCAGAGTTGACACGCAAGTAGCATCACTCTCTGACTGTACTTTTTATGCTCGGAAAAGTACCAAACCTGCTTCAGTATAATTTTAATTGTATAGTTTTAATCTTGTGTGTTTATCTGTATTTTATGGTCTTTTTAACACTTGTAAGTCGCCCCGAGCCTGACGGGTAGGCATGAGAAAAAAGTTATGAAAATTAAATGAAATCGGAAGAGATTCGTATGTAATGGGACTTTCTAGTTTATACGCATCGCCGCAGCGATCCCGGAAGTACCCTTTCTTTTACGACACTTTGCAGCGCCATTTTTGTATCTGGTACGTAAGTGCCGTAAGGACGTCGGATTGCTTCTTTGCCCTTACTCGACGTGGTTTCTGATTGGCTAATGGAGACCAGGTGGTACCATAAAACCACCTTCTTTCCTTTAGCCAATCAGCAAGTGAGGGCCTCCTGCTCCTCTCCTGCCTATGGCAGGGCGGCGCGAGAGAGGAGGATCCCCACGCCCTCGCTGCCTCTCTCTAGCCCCATCCATGGATCCATGGATCGAAGCTAGAGAGAGACAGCAGGGGGTGAGGGGGGGGCATCTTCCTCCTCTCTTGCCGCCCTCCCTCCTTTCCCTGCCAATAAATCGGAGTATTGGCAAGGAAAGGAGGGGGGAGAAGCGAATCGCCTCCTCCTTCCCCTCCTTTCCTTGCCAATACTCCGATTTATTGGCTGGGAAAGGAGGGGGAACTGAATGCGCTTTAGATCCTAGCAGGGAGTAAGGGCAGAGAGGGCCCCGTCTGCTCCTCCTCCTCTGCCAGGATCTAAAGCGCATCAAGCCTTGATGCCCTTTAGATCCTGGCAGAGGAGGAGGAGCAGACGGAGCCCTCCCTGCCCTTACTCCCTGCCAGGATCTAAAGCGCATCAAGGCTTGAAGAGGCTTCATGATGGGCCGACTTCAGCCCTCCAGGTGTTTTGGACTTCAACTCTCACCATTTCTCACAGCCTCAGGCCTCTTCCTTTTCCCCTCAGCCTGAGCAAACTTGGGCCCTCACTCCTTCAGGATCGGGCGAGAGAGAGGCAGCGAGGAGCGAGGGGGCTCCTCCTCCTTTTTGCTGCTTCCAAGAATATAATACCCCCCCTCCCTCCCTCCTTCCCTCCCTCCTTCCCTCCCTCCTTCAGTTTACCAGCTGTTTGGATTTCTGGGAGTTGTAGGCCAAAACCATCTGGAATGCGCATGCGCTGGCATACGAACTACTAACAAATTTCGTTAGTAATTACGTTACATTTTAGAAATTTTTGGAAATTTTTTTGTAAGTCTTTCTATTACTAATCAAAAAATCCCCCATTAGATTTTCGATTTGCTATTTTTGGGTTCTAAACCATGCCTACTGACGGGACTGGTGACGAATAAATCGAAATAATATTTTCTGACCTTAGGGGAAAAGTCCTTGAGTTTGCAAAAGTATGTTTTCACCCCAAGTTGCATTATTGTGCCATCAAATGAAACTATACCCATTTATGTCATGTCGCATGAGCTTTTCATAATTATAAATTATAAATATTGAATGGGTTATTTGTACATTTTTTTAAAAAAAAATCAATCAGTCTTTTTGTGTTTGCCCTGTGTGCTTGCTTTCCTTCACAAAGGCAAAATGCTAGAAACCTTTTTTGCACAAATTGTGGAAATTTGTGGGGCTTTTAAAAAAAACTGTTCATTTTTATGCTAGAGGCAAAAACTCTTACAGAGGTTGGCAATTTCTAGGGAGGCCTCTCTTGTGAGGAACAAGAAACCTTTTGAATATGGTGCTTTTACATTCACTTTGATGAATTTGAATGTTTAAAAACAATCCACAGCTCCGCAGCAGGCAGCTCGGTTAATCGCTGAAGAGTCTTTGCCAATTACTGCCAGGAAAATCATTTGGAACATGACTGTATAGTCTGGAGACCCAAACAGGAACAAGGAGACATTGGAATCAAGAGTCCAACTTGATCTGTTTTACATGATGGTCTCTGACATAAACTTGCTCACAAAAAAACCCACCAAAGCATTGTTCTGAACAACATTTCAAAGATAAGTTTGGTGACACTGGGATGGAAATCTATAGATATGTAATACTTTCTAGCATGCCTTGCCAGTAATAGAAAGGGTTATCTGTTATATTTAGGTAGCAGTAAAATTTGTTATTCATAACATGCCTGGGGCAGGTTATGACATGCAAAGAAGTCAGCAACACTGAAAAAGAGTAGTGCAGGAGTAAATAAAACACTAAGAAACCCACATTATATTCCCATGCCCTTGCTGAATAGAAATGCAATGTAATTTAGTTGGCATGCCAGTCTTATAAATAAGTTGGTCTGGCTTGTTTATTTCTTTGTTTGTTTGTTTATACACTGATTTACCATCTCATAGACTGCTAGGGTGCCCTGAAGAGAGAAATAATAGATTAAAATAGATTTTTTTTAAAAAAAGAAACATTAGAACCAAACTGTTAACAAAACAAAAAAAACAGATTTAGAAACACACAAAGCCAGGGGAGCATTTGCACAATTACAACTTGTGCGCCAACTGTGCCTGTACCTTTGGAAGTCTGACTTGGCCATGGTGGTCCACACTCTAGTTACATCCCGTATAGATTACTGCAACGCTCTCTACATGGGATTGCCTTTGAAGACTGTTCGGAAGCTGCAACTAGTCCAATGGACAGCAGCCAGGTTGATAACAGGAGCGGCATTCAGGGATCGTACAACTCCCCTGTTGTGCCAGCTGCACTGGCTACCAGTTTGTTATCGGGCACAATTCAAAGTGCTGGTTTTGGCCTTTAAAGCCCTAAACGGTTTGGGTCCAACTTCCCTGTCCGAACGCATCTCTCCCTATGAACCATCAAGATGTTTAAGATCATCTGGAGAGGCCCTGCTCTCAGTCCCTGCCTTCTTCGCAGGCGCGACTGGCGGGGACGAGAGACAGGGCCTTTTCTGTGGTAGCTCCTCGGCTTTGGAAAGCCCTCCATCAGATCGGCCCCCTCCCTCCTGACATTTTGCAAGAAAGTCAAGACCTGGCTGTTTGAGCAGGCATTTGCTGATGGAATATAACGGTTTAATTAGATCTATGGAATGACGATGATGTGACGGAAACTGATTTCAACATGACGCTGAGACTGCAATTGTATGTTTTTAATTGTTAATTTGTTGTTATATGGTTATTTCTTTTGTTTGTTTGCTTGTGTTGTATTGAGGGCAGAGTGTTGTAGTTGAGCAAGCTGAGCCTGTAGTTGCTACAGGTAGTAACAGGGAGGAGGATACTTTGTCGGACATGTCACTTGAAGAGGGAGGTTTGGGCAGAATTACTGCAGCTGGGAGGAAGAGAGCTGCAAGTGTTGTGAGTTTGGAAGGTGCAGAACAAAGGAGAAAGGTCCGACAAATACTTAGGGAGCCTACCAGTGATGACACTTTTGAGGGGTTTGAAGCAGAGATAACCTCAGAAGAGAGTGATACAGCGTTGGTGCAGGATGTCAGGAATGTGTTAAATGCTGAGTCCAGCGAAAGCTCATTTTTGGCTTTTCAAGTGATCCTGATTGGCCTAGTGGGAATGTTGAGTCGGATTGGGGTCCTTTAACTGTTCAGCAAAGGTGAGAGGATTGGAGGAACACACCCAGGGCTGCAGCTGTGGGGACTGAGGCAGATTTGGGTGGGGAGTCTGATGACTCTGAGTTGTAAGGGTATAAAAGTAAGGTCTGGGGATTTGGGACTCTGCGGTCGGCCAAGGTGTTGCTGGTGGGTTGCTAGTTCCTGTATCTGGTGCTCTTGATTCTTCGTGTCTTAGTTCCTGATTCCCAGCGAGCTGTGAGTATTGGGCTGTTTTCATGTTGGGTTCTGGGGGAGCTGCTATGGCAGCTCTAGCTGACACTGTTGTTTGTTGGGGGGTTGGGGCTTTAATGTGTGTTTTTATGTTTAGTGACTACCGCGTTTCGTTTGATCATTTCCTGTGTTGTTGTGAGTGCCTGTCTCTTTTTGGTATTGTATAATGGGTGGAAGGGGGTTGCTGTGGGTTGCGGGGGCTTTGATGTGTTTGTTTGTATACTTAGCTCCTGGAATTTGAGAAGCACTCCTCCTTTCTTTCTCGGACGGATCTTCGCATTACACAGACTTCAAGCCGGGATAAAGGCCAAAGACTACGAAAGACGGACGTCTTCTCTGTTTTGTTTATAGGCTTTTTTGGGTGTGGGTTTTTTTATGCCGGACTGTGGCTATGTTTTCGTTTGAATAAACTGTAAATACTTTTACTAGCTTGGCGTGTCTGTGAGCCATCTGTGGGAGTCTCAACACAGAGACTGCCTTGTGTAAACCGTCCCGAGTCACCTTCTGGCTGAGAGGGGCGGTATAGAAATGTGACAAATAAATTCAGTTCTGCCTGCCTTGCAGATGGTCAAAAACCAGCTTGACTCCTCAATCCTGATACCACCAAAGAAGAAAAACTTTCTGTTTTGTGCACTCACCACTCATGCCAAACATGGTTTTGGAACACATTGCAGAGCCTCTACTGACAACCACAAATGCTCAGAAAACTAATATGGAAAGAATTGGCTATGTGCGTAATCTGAAATCTGCCTTACCAGTAAATGCAGTCATAAGTTTAGAAAAATGACAACGTTGTGAGGTTCAGAATTTACTCTGTAAATCTTCCTACCGCATTTGTTTTTTAATGCCACAAAACAGCAAAGGAGAATCCCTCATTTGATCTTCACAGCACAAGGACTATCCAAGCACAGAGAGGAGGTAATGAAGGGATGGGCAATGCTTAGCCCTGCAATGATGGGCTGCTAATGCATTTATGGTGTAGTTAATGAATGACAAATTGTCTCCTACTCTGCTGTGATAATGTCAAAACGACTATAGTTCACTACAGGAGACTACTACATATATGCTAGTGTAATTGGTGAAATAACCTGGTGTTGAAGAAGAAGAATTCAGCAAATATAAAAGGATGGACATTGTGGAAGAAAGTATTCATCCTCATGTAATGCACCTCACAGAATGCACCATCTTCAGTATGAGAACGTGGCCTTCAAAGCCATTTAGTAGATGGGGAAGGGGTATCCTCAGTGAGCATCTACTTTGAAATGAGTGCTCAGATGAGAGAATGACTTCTCCTTTTATAGGCAGTTCTAAACTGACTATTTATCCTAGTACTAATCTGGTGTGGTGAAGGCCAGATCGGCTCTGGGATGATTTAGGCCACAATACCCCCAGCCATTGTGGAGGTAGGAGGAAGTCCTGACTGTCCAGTGGTACAGTGGCACTATATGGCCACTTTTAATATTACCCTGTTCTCCACCTCATGGCAGCCAGGAGGGCATTTTTCTTGGCCACCGTCTTGGCCCTGCTTGGATCACCACCTGAAGGACGTGTATACCATCTATCCTGGATTATCTTAGGCTAAAACATTGAATGGTTTGTGAGTTTTTACTGTGCCTTCCTATTATGGAAAAGCACTTTCTTATGTATGAATTTTCCTTGTTTCCACAATTATTGGCTTTACCTAATTGGAATTATGCACTTTTGATATGTTTCCCTGATTGATATATTTGATTCAAATATTGGGCATCCTCTATAGAATCTCGCACTCAATGTGTTGATACAACAGTTGGCACTTTTATTGATATTTGTATACTGTGTGTAATTTTGATATGATATAATACAACTCCATTATATTTACAGGTGTAGCTTGATGCCTACTTGATGTGCAATTGTCCATATAACTACTTTGACTAGAGCTTGTTCTCTGAGCCAGGAGGGCACAACATAGGTCATGCTGGTTGCCTATCACCTAGTGATGTTAGCCAAGTTGCCAGACCAAAGAGTAATGGGGAAGAAGATTAATTGTTCCCTCCTCTCCCCCTTCCTTCTCTAGTTACCTCATTGTCCCAGGCAGCATCATTGCAGGTGACAAGGGAATGCCATGTCTTCTGACTGCCCCACTAAGAATAGCAGGAGGGAACAGTGAATGCCATCCAATGTCAGTCCAGGGAATGGGCAGTCCATGGAACATGGAATGGCCATGTAAACAGTTGCAGCCTGGAGAAGCTGCTGGTAGAGCAAAAACCAGAGGGGGTGGTGGAGCCAGGCCATGCCAAGCCCCTCCCCTCTGGCTGTGGAGCTCCCAGAAGCTTCTCCAGGCTTGAGGATGGCAATGCCAAGCCAGTGGTGACATAGCTAGCGCAAGGCTGGCTTGGCACTGCCATCCTCAAGCCTGGAAATGCTGCTGGGAGTGCCAAAGCCGGGGAGGGGGCGGGGCTTGGTGCGGCCTGGCTCCGCCCCCTCTGAGAAGCGCCCCATCCGGCTGGGATCGGCCTCCTTCAATCGATCGCAATCAACTTCCTGGGCAGCCTTGATGTAGAGTGACAATGCCAGAAAGAACCCTCTATCCCAGGTTTGCTGCAACACCACAGAATATTGTTCTAAGTTACTTCCATGTTTTGGAAAATTTCTATCAGAAGTCATGATTTAATCGATTTTCGTTTGTGAGGACAGTAACTGTCACCAACCATAAGAAGTGGATTGAATATTAAGATTTAGAATCATGGCTCAATCCCTTTTCTCTAGAGAAGTATTAGCCCTTTCAGGATTGGGCTAGCATTAAATGTTCAAGATTTTATTCAATGAGTAGCTCCGAAGTCTTCTCTTGAGAGGTCGATTTCCTTCATTTTTGACCTACTCACCACTCCCACTAATGAATCATTTTGTATTTTCCACATTTTCCACATTTTCCCATGTACCCTCTTTTCTCTTCAGTTTCAAAGAGAGAAATCTTTAATTCAGGCTTATTGTATTTTCTATTCCTCTGAGATTTTGCTGTTTCAGAAAGGCATCCTAATGACGGAGTTTTTGGAAGGCTTTCTGGCTTTTTGATTATCCATCATTAATGCACAAATAGTTCTAATTAGAGATCAGCCAGTGTAAAATAGGAATAAATCTTTATCATTTAAGGATTAAACTGTTGCCAAATTGATCTTGTTTAGTATATTCAGAAGTACGATGCCAGCCTGTATTGATATACAAATGCCATCCTCACTCACTAATAAATTTCAGCAAAATGTTGAGATTTCAGTTGTCTTTCCCAAAATGTCAAAATGTAACAGTATTGTTACAGGTATCCTGAGTTTAAGAATTGAAAACTTTTTTCTTTAAGAGAGAAATTAATGCTTACTTGGTGTGGCAATAATCACTACTGTTACTAAAAATTTTCAACAGGTTACATCAGGTTAGGTTTCAACTTTATGTTCCACATACCAAAAACCAAAAAAATAGTTCTTGATCACTGATTCTCAAAGTGGGTGGTACCACCCCCTGATGGGCGGCAATGCGATCCAAGGGCGCGGTGGGAAACTCAGGGGAATTTGGGGGGCGGTGAACCCCTTTAAGGGGGCGGTGAACGATTGGCCATTTAGGAGGGGTTGTGTGGCCCTCTTCTTTGGCCCTGCCCCTTTCGATTTGACCCCCCCACACGCAGTGCAGTGGGAAGGCTGCAGTGCAAAAGCCTCTGCAACCTCTGGTGGAGCCTCCCTGCCACCGCGGAAGAAAGCGAGGCCTTCCCTGGCAGTGGCGGAGGGAGAAGGAGAGCCCAGGGCTTCCGTGGGGAGAACAGCCCTCTCTTCTTCATCCCCTCAGACCGTGGCTGCCTGTCCCCTCAGAGCCCTCTCTGGCAGAAGTCAGAGCTGAATCGATTGAAGGTACTGCAAATCCCACAATCCATTGTCCATACCCCACCAAAAATATTGTTTTCATGATTAATCACTATGCTTTAATTATGTTCAATTTGTAACAATGAAAATACATCCTGCATATTAGATGTTTGCATTAGAATTCGTAAGAGTAGCTGCAATTAGTCCAACGTTCAGCAGCCAGGTTACTAACAGGAGCGGGGCACAGGGAGCATACAACTCCCCTGTTGCACCAGCTCCACTGGCTGCCAATTAGCTTCCGGGCACAATTCAAAGTGCTGGTTTTAACCTACAAAACCCTATACGGTTCTGGCCCAGTTTACCTGTCCAAACGTATTCTCCCCTACAAACCATCAAGAACATTAAGATCCTCTGGAGAGGCCCTGCGGGAGCCAGCTTCGCAAGCACAGCTGGTGGGGACGAGACACAGGGCCTTCGCTGTGGTGGCCCCTCGGCTGTGGAACTCTCTCCCAAGTGATGCTAGATCTGCCCACTCTCTGTTGTCCTTTAGGAGGCTGGTGAAGGCCTGGATGTGGAGCCAAGCCTTCCCAGAATAGGCTGAGATTGGCTATTGTTTGAATGTATGACCATGCTTACAGCTTGAGTGGAATTGTTTTAATGGCGATGTGGTTTTATGCTGGATTTTTGAATGTATTTTAATATGTTCTTGTAGTTGTTTTTAAATTGTATTGCATTGAATTTTTGCTGTTATGCTGGTCTGAGTCCTTTGATAGAAGTGAGAAGGCCGGAGTACAAAAATTTAAAATAAATAAATATAAATAAATAATTATGAAAACGAAAATAAAGGTAAAGTAAAGGCAACAGAAGAAACGTATCCCAGGAAGGACAATAGGGGAGGAGGAAGGTACTATTCTACTCAGGACTTCAACAACTGGTTAAGAAATAACCATAGATACGTGTGTCTTGGTGATATTTTAAGTCTTCTACAGCATGTTGGTAGAAATCCACAAGAATAGTAATATGTCAATGTCACAGTCTCGCACCAAATCCCTCACATTACTTTGCCAGTGCATCAGTGCATAGAATTTGGTCATTAGTCTTCACAAATACAATTTGTTCTCAGACCTTTATTCCATCTCAATTTGATGGTGGATTATCCATAAGAATGTTTTCACATTCTCAGACCTTGTCTTATAAGAAAAATAAATTGTATTAACCATTATAAGAGAAAGCAGTTGAGTATTTCAAGCATTCTAGTTGCCATTTTTTATATATATATAAAAAAGCCCCTGAGATATGTACAGATGAGTTTGCATTTGTCTTAATTTTCCATTCATGTAGGAGCTAATAATAAATGACACCTTAACTTTTCCAGTGCTGAAGATTCAAATTTTTAATGGCCCATTTTTATATACCCTTGAATTCCAAGTCTAGGTTACACAGAGGTATAACTTAAGTTCTGCAACAAAAATGTTATTCATTTTTGTATCTATTCCTCTCATAAGTAAAATGTAAGTGACCTCTTCTGAATTTTGCTAAATTTTCATTACCATGTACACTGGTTCCCGAAGAAAAGTGGACATTTTACTATTCAAGGAAAAATATACAGTATGTCCAGCTCTGTCACTCCTTCCCACCTACTACTAAGGAGGCTGTTCAAGTCCTGAACCGGTGCTTGGCCGCTGTAACGGACTGGATGAGGGCGAACAAATTGAAACTTAATCCAGGCAAAACACTTTAACCTGTTAATCATGTGAAACTGAGATATAAATAAGAAGGGCTAATGCACATTAGCGCTATTTAAGCTTTCAATGAAGCAAACTACGTGGATTGTTTCTGGCAAATAGGGCATATAAATTAGTGATGAGTAAGAATTTCACGTCAATTTGTTTTTGAGAAAATTTTACAAAAATGTGTAAATGAATTTCTATTTGGAAAGTGAAGACATTTGAGTGCTTAACTCTTACAAGCTTGAGATTGATTCCACCATGTACCTGTATGTATCTTTGAAACATGTAAGTGCTGAAACAAGTTTTTGACCCCCCCTCCTTCTGTGGTGTCTCAGCCTAGTTTGGTGTTCCAGACTAGTGGTCAGAGGCAGGCACCGGGGGTCCCAGCTGCCCAGGATCAGATCGGGGATGAAGGGTGGCCGGATGGGTATGGGTCTGCAGATGAAGACTTAGCCTGGGATGATGGATGGCTACATGGGTATGGGCCTGAAGATGGGGATAATGATGACTTCATGGAGGTCAGTTCTGAATTAGACAGTGAGAGGCCTAGCGACCTTGATTCTCACGAGAGCTTCTTCAATCCCTTGCCAGATGAGCATTCCGAGGATAGGGAGGACCGAGTTTCTCAGGACGATAGACCTGCACCTGGGACCACTAATGAGGAGGAATTTGACAGGAGGGCCAGCATCAGATCCTCCCGGAAAGATTGGAGTTTGAGAAAGGGGTGCGTTGGTCTCATAGAAAGTAGTTTCCTTTAATAGATTGTGCCCGGGTTATTCTAGTCAGACCTGAAGCTACATTTAGCTTGGAAGGACTCAAGTTCAAGTCTCTAAGTTCACAGAGACCACTGGAGCGGTTTGCCTCAAGTTTCACGTTGACCGCGAGGGCAGTTTGCCTTGTCTACGTACTTTTGCTTTCTTTGGGATTTAAACCAACTGGACTTGCCAGCTCGAGAACTTTACTGGACTATCTTTGGATTTGCTTTGATTGCTTTTTGACTTACATCTTTGGACTATTCTTTATTCTAAATTAAAAGTACATTTCTTGCATCTGCCTGGTGTGTGTGATCTAGGGGGGCTGTCCGCGATCTGAGGTGCAACAGGTTGCCTCTGAAGACTGCTCGGAAGCTGCAATTAGTCCAACACTCGGCAGCCAGGTTACTAACAGGAGCGGGGTACAGGAGCGCAAAAGTCCCTTGTTGCGCCAGGTCCACTGGCTGCCAATTAGCTTCCGTGCACAATTCAAAGTGCTGGTCTTAACCTACAAAACTCTATACGGTTTTTGGCCCAGTTTACCCGTCTGAACGGATTCTCCCCTATGAACCTTCAAGGATGCTAAGATCCTCCGGGGAGGCCCTGCTCTCGGTCCTGTCACCTTTGCAAGCACATCTGGTGGGAGCGAGAGACAGGGCCTACTCCATGGTGGCCCCTCGGCTGTGGAACTCTCTCCCAAGCGAGATCAGATCTGCCCCCTCCCTCTTTTTTTGGATGAAATGAGAACAGAATTCAGAGAAGATATGGATTCATTGAAAAAGGAGTTAACCAAGGCGGTACAGGATATCACAGAAATAAAGGATAAGAATAAAAAAATGGAGAAGATCCAATCCAAACTCAAAACAGACATGGAGGAATTGCAAAACTAAAAAAGATAAAATGGACAAAAATGTAGAAAGGCTACAACAAAATGAAATGGACCATCAGTTGAGGTTCAGAAACGTGATCGAGGAAGGGAAGGAGAATGTAAAAGAGACAATAACTAAAATCTTGCTAACAGTACTGGATCTACAAGATGAGATCAAGACAGAATTGGATAGGACCTATCGGATTCAAAGCAGATATGCAAAACAGAATAATACTCCCAGAGATATACTAGTGAATTTTGTTAAAAAAATCCACTAGAGATGAAATCCTTTATTGGTCCCGGAAAAAATCAGCAATGTACAAAGGAAAGAAAATTATAATATTGAAAGAGTTGCCAGCATCTGTTTTAAGCAAAAGGAAAAAATACACCTTCCTGACCAATGAACTAAAAAGACTGAGGATCAAATTTAGATGGGAGAAATCCGAAGGAATCATGACGACCTTCAAAGAACAGAGATATTGGATCACAAGTGAAGATAAGGCTAAGGAGTTTTATAAAAGACTAAAGAAAGAGAACATAACCCCATCACCTGACTATGCATCCAGATCAACTACAAAAAAAAGAAGACGGCAATTTTACACACCAGAACAAGAAGACCTGAAAATGGACGAGGCAGCGGCGTTTCCGGATAAACCCCCAGGAAAAGATGAGGAAGACGAAGGAGAAGAAGATGAAGATGAGGATGAGGAAGAAGAGGAAGAAGACCAAAAAGAGGAAGAGTATGATCTAAATCCAGATGATGATGGAGCCACAACTACGGATCTACTCGCTTAACGGCAACGGTCTAAACAACCCAAGGAAGAGGAAGATTTTATTTCAACAAATAAATAAAGGCAAATATCACATAACTGCCCTACAAGAGACTCATATTTGCCACAGACATACAGCGTATTTAACTAAAAAAAAAATTGGTAAAGAGTATTATTCAACTAATGAAACAAAAAAAAGAGGAGTGATCCTTTATATAAAAGAAGAAATAAACTCGGAACTTAAATTTAGAGATACGGAGGGGAGGGTAGTGGGGGTAATGATAGAAATAGCAGAAGAGAAAACATTAATTTGTAACATATACGCCCCCAATGGACAAAAGAAAAAAATTCTAAAATATCTGAAAGACAATATACAAAAAATAGACTTTGATAACATAATAGTCCTAGGAGACTTCAATGGAATTTTAGATAAAAACCTAGATAAGAGTAGCAAAACAAAAACTTGTGGCACACTCTGTAGCACCCATGGGCCCGTTCGTGCCACTGGGGGGGGGGGTGACGCACCGGGGGTCCCGTTGGCATTGGGACCCGCACGGGCTGGAGGGGACTCGGAGGATGAATTGGAAGGCCCAGAGCAAGATTGGTCAGCCGTACCTTTGCCCAGTTCACCTGTAGAGAGCTTAGCCTGGGATCCCGGGTGGGAGCATTCTCCCGGGGAAGGAGCGGACCAGGTGGAGATGGGAGGCAGCGAAGCAGACAGCGGAGATAGTTATGAATTCCCAAACGGCCGAGGTTCCCAAGAACTAGCCGAGCAGCAGATGGAGGCTAGCAGCTGGGAAAGTCCGGGGGAGGCTGCTTCTCAGGAAGATAGCGATACTAGGCTGGCTGAGCGGGGCCGTTCTCACAACAGGCGCAGGGACATAGAGGAGGGCAGGAGGAGCTGGCATCTGTCCCTAGACCGTCACCGTTCGGAAAGTAGAGACTGGAGACGCCGGGCCCTAGATCGTCGGGGTTCCAGGCCGAGGGATTAAGAACGGCCCGTGGGAACTGATCCTCAGTTCTCCGGCCACGTCTGATCTGAAGGGCGTGAAAGCGGAGTGAATCCTGGAGCCTAGTTTGGCTCGCCATAGACCAAGACCTTGCCTTGTTTGAGATTCGCATTGGTGCGGATCCCTTGCTTCGTTCGGAGTGAATCCGGGAGCCTTGCCAAGCTTTTACCACGTTTGCCTTTGAATTTACCTTTGGAACTTTGCTTACTTCACTGGACTGCAGCTTTGCTGATTGCATTATTTTATGAACTCTATTAAGTGAATTGCTTTTTGGACTTGCTTTTATTCAATAAACATAGTTAGCCTTTGCTACGTCTCCGTGTGTGTGTTAAAGGGGCAGTTCTAAGTTGGTGATTGTGACACACTCCGGGGAAATTTCCTAAGTTTTAAGGAAGAATATGACCTAGTAGATGTATGGAGATTACAAAACCCCTTAGTCAGAGACTATACTTGCTATTCTAATCGATATAAATCATGGTCAAGAATAGACATGGTTTGGCTAAACAAGTCATTAAGTCTTAAAATTGACATGATAAAAATTAAGGCAAGGGACATCTCCGATCACTGCCCGATAGAGTTAGTATGGAATCATAGAAAAAAACCAAGAAGATGGAGATTAAATGGAAATCTCCTGAAAGCAGAAAGTGACATCAAAAGAAATAAAGATATCATAAAAGAATATTTTGAAATTAATGAAACGGGAGAAGTAAAATCACAAATAGTATGGGATGCCTTAAAGGCAGTTATGAGAGGCCACTTTATATCACAAAACATATTAAAAACAAACAAAAAAATAAAGAATTAAAAGAATTAGAAGATAAAATCAAAGAGAATGAAAAAAAAACTTAAAGTGACACCCTCAAACCAAAATTTGGAAAAAACTTTATCAATCTTAAAGAAAAGAAAACATTTTGTAGAAATGGAAAACATAGAAAAACAATATAAATATATAAAACAGAATCATTTTGAAAATGCAAATAAGCCGGGCAAATGGCTAATGAGACGAATAAGAAAAAAGAAACAATCTCAACAAATTATTAAGATTTAAAAAAATAGTGAAACAATAACGAATATCGCAGAAATCCAAAATGAATTTTTAAATTTCTACCAGGATTTATACAAAAAAGACAAAATAACCAAAGAATCAATATACCAATATATTTCCCAACAAAAATTAGAAAAAATATCCGAGGACGAAAGGGAGGAATTAAATAAAAACATAGAGGAAGAGGAAATAAGAGATGCCATCAAAAAATTAGACTCAAATAAGGCCCCGGGCCCAGATGGCTTTACAGCCACCTTTTACAAAACAATGATGGAGGAACTAATACCAAGACTAAAAAAGATAATGAATCTAATTCTGTAGGGAGAAGAAATACCAAAAACATGGTCAGAGGCCACAATAATTATGATAAAAAAAGGGAACTTGGAGAGTCCGGAGGTCCAAAACTTCCGCCCAATATCTCTACTAAATGTAGACTATAAAATATTTACAAATATCTTGGCTAATAGATTCAAAAAATTTCTAATGAAATGGATAGGTGAGGAACAAGCAGGTTTCCTCCCTAAAAGAAGCACAAGAGATAACATAAGAGTAATCATAGATGTTATAGAATATTATAATACAAATGTCCAGAAAGAATTGGCATTGCTTTCTCTGGATGCAGAGAAAGCTTTTGACAATTTAAATTGGGATTTCTTTAAAATATTGATGATAGAGATGGATATAGGCTATCAATTCAAAAATGCAATAAATGCAATCTATACAGAACAAAGAGCAAAAATACAAATAAATGAACATCAAACAAGGGAATTTCAAATTACAAAGGGCACACGCCAAGGCTGCCCTTTGTCCCCTTTAATTTATATTTTTGCCCTGGAGATTTTACTGAAAGGAATTAGGGAAGATAGAGGAGTAGTTGGATTAAAGATAAATAAATTTGAATATAAAACAAGGGCGTTTGCGGATGATGTCATATGTATAATTGAAGACCCAATAAAAACATAACAAATTGGACATGAAAGATCGCTGACTATGGCAAGATAGCCGGACTAAAAATAAATAAAGATAAAACGGTAATCCTAACCAAAAATATGTCGACACAAGCACAGGAGAAACTACGAAATCTATCAGGATATAAGGTTAGTACTAAGATAAAATACTTAGGAATCTGGCTGTCAGCAAAAAATGCCCATTTGCTTAAAAATAACTATGAGGAAACATGGATAAGTATAAAAAAAGACTTAAATAATTGGAGACACCTAAACCTATCGCTCTTGGGCAGAATAGCAGCTATAAAGATGAATATCCTTCCCAAACTACTATATCTTTTCCAAAATATACCTATAATTAGAAACCAAAAGCTATTTAAGACCTGGAATAAGGAAATCTCAAAGTTTATATGGGCAGGGAAAAGGCCCAGAATAAATTACAAGATAATGATAGACAAAAATGTGAGAGGGGGTTTTGGACTACCGGACTTCAAAAAAGTTATTTCGAGGCTTGCACATTGGTGTGGGCGAAAGAATGGATATCTTTGCAGAAGGAAAGTCTATTGTCTTTGGAAGGTTTTGACTTAAGAACCGGATGGCACGCCTATCTGTGGTACGGGAATGTTAAGATTGAGAAAAATTTTGGCAATCACTTTATTAGATCGTCCCTAATTAAGATATGGAATAAATATAAACCATATTTCTATACAAAGACTCCTCTATGGGTTTCTCCGACAGAGGCGAAGCACAGGAGAATACAAGGAGGAAATACATGGCTAACCTATAAAGATCTACTAAAAGAGGTAAAAGGAGGGGTGGAACTAAAAACTCAAGAAGAATTAAAATTGATATGTGGAAATGTAACTTGGTTACAGTATTTACAAATTAAAGACATTTATACCCAGGACAAGAGGACAGGTTTCAACGAGAAAGAAGATTTTTGGGAAAAATTGCTAAAGAATGACAAAAAAAATATTACTAAAATCTATAATAAACTATTAGAGTGGGCAACGGAAACGGAAGAAATAAAAAACAGTATGATATTATGGGCCAAGAACATTGGCAGACAAATAAAACTACACGAGTGGCAGCTAATTTGGACAAAGAAAATTAAATACACTTATGCAACAGATATGAAGGAGAACTGGATGAAGATGTTCCATAGATGGTACATCTCTCCCCAAAAATTAGCCATAATGTATAAAAATAACCAAAAGAAGTGCTGGAAATGCCACTCCGACATAGGCAGTTTCTACCACATGTGGTGGACCTGCAGAGAAACAGGAATGTATTGGAAAACTATACACAAAGAAATACAATTGATACTAAGGATCAAATTTCCGTTGAAACCTGACTACTATCTCCTGGGTTTGTCAGATAAAGACTTAAAACTAGACAGAAATGAAGACAAATTGTTCTGGTACATGGCTACAGCAGCACGTATGGTTTTCGCCAGATATTGGAAAGGTGATTATATTCCAACTAAAGAGCAGTGGCTCGAGAAAGTATATGACATAAAAAATATGGACAGATTGACTTTTCTTCTGAGCAAAAATACGGGAAATCCAAGGACAGAAACAGACTGGAGTGTATTAACAATATACACAGAAAAATATAAAGAGAATGACAAGATAAACTGAACTATTGGTCTTATCTAAGGACCATATAGTAATATAAATTGTAATATTGGGATTCATTTGTGGTAAAACGATTGGGTGATTATTTTTATATCTCCAAGATTTAAGGAGACAACGGTTGAAGCAACAAAGAACACTTATAAACCTCGATGAAGGAAAGTGGAAGTCAACTTCATGTTGAATGTTGTATTTTTATTTTATTATTTTTGTTTTTACCCTTCCGGCCCTCACGATTTCCACCCACAGTCACCACCCCACCCTTTCCCCCTCTTTTTCCCCTTTGTACTCTTCCCTTTTTTTTCTCTTAAGGTAAAATGTATGTACAAGGTGTTGTTATATGTATCACATTATATTCACAAAATCAATAAAAAAACTATTTTAAAAATTAGTCACCGATTAGGCTTTAATGTATTTTATTCATATCTCATTGGATCAAGGATATTATTCCACCCTGCTGCTTTCGGAGTCTAACACTACAATAACTTACAGTGTTGCTAAGTTCTGTGCTGCTGCTCTTAATATTACAGACCTCCAGGCTGCCTGTGACTCCCCGTGTGCCCCCCTATACTACAGCCTTAGACAACCCACTGGCTACCCAGACTACCTTGACAGCCTGACCTTTGTCCAGCTCCGACGAGCCTTCACAGAGCTCAGACTAAATATGTTTGATTCAGCGGAAAGGGATGGGAGGCTTAAAAAAGTCCCCAAAATTGAACGAAGATGTATTGCTGGTTGCCCCTACCCAGAGGACCTGGTACATTACTTAATGTGCTGCCCCCTACACAAAGATCCTAGGGAGCGCTTTATCTTACCTTTACTGGACAACAAAATCTTTCTGAATCCTCAAGAGATACTACTCTACCTCCTTATGGATACAGATAAATATACGACCTGGCACGTAGCCCTGTTTGCCCTTGCGGCTAAGAAGATTAGGAGGAGGCACATAGCGGAGATGGCTGTCCTATGTAAAGGAGATAATCTGGTTTAAGAAGGTTTAAATATGACTCATGGTGTATAAGTAACTGGTAACCTTTTATTGTCTACTATGCAAATTCCATATGTATTGTTTTGTGTGTGCGCTCTTTTTATTTTGGACTTGCAACGGCCTTTGGTCAAAAGCAAAAATTTTATACTTAATATCAGACGGATGATGATTGACACCGAAAGGCAACAATATATTTTTATACTGATTTGTAATCTAATTTTAAATAACTGTTTACTGGGGAGTTGTCCTTCTCTTCTTAGGGCGCCTGTGCTCGCTTTGTGCTGGTCAGTGACCGTAATAAAGTTTTGTTGTTGTTGTGTTCATATGTATTTTAATCTTTTATTGTTGTTTGATGTTTTTAATTATTATTGTAGCATTGGATCTTTACTGTGAGCCGGTCTGAGTCCTTCTACGGAGGTGAAAAGATTGGGATACAAAACGTTTTAAATAAAATAAAATAAATTCCTAAAATACATATAAGAGAGCTATCTTGTAGTTCCCTACACTTGGGGGCCATTGTCACTAAAATGTATTACAGAACTTTAATCTTTTGTCTATTTTCTGAAATGTATGGTTTTAGAATGCTTCAAGCAGGTATAAAAACATTGTCTTATTATTACAAAAAAAGGAAACTTGCCATAGAAAGTATCTGAGGCATCCATACTCACAAATTACTGCTCCATTGAAAGTGGTATTATGTGAACAATGTAAAATCACTGTTTTTTTTACCCTGACCACAGACAAAGTGTTTTACACTCTGAGGGATGTGATAAGATCATGTAATTGTAAATATTTTGATTGTAGCTGGCCTCTTTGCACAATATATATATATATATATATATATATATATATATATATATATATTGTGCAAACCCCTTATCTCCAACCAAAATCACTGCCTTCTTTCATTTCTAAACCTAAACACATCCATATACAACAAGTACAAAAGTACTGCTCGATTGACTCCACTTAATTCCAAATTCAGGCAGTCCTCCAAATTTGTTGAGTAAGCATTCATGAGTTTGAGGGAAGAAAGAAATGTGATGGGTGGTGCCATGTATGCAAAGAGCAAAACACTGGGCAAGAGTAATGTATACAGTAACCAATTACTAGCATCAATAAACCTATATGTAGATTGCTAAGAGGCAACAATATACAAAGGAACAATGAATTTCTGTGCACAGTAAATCTATTATATAAAGGGGTTCCCGTCATGGACTGACCATCCCAAACAGAGAAACCTTACAACGCAGAAACACCAAACTTGCCAACAGAAATTGGCCTCAAGCAAGGTATGTTTGTAGCAAAGAAACTTTCCCCCCCAAAACCTAAAAGGCCCCCAAAACAACGAGTTAAAAAAACCCTACATTTCCAAGCATCCTCCGGGGCTGCCAACGACTCTCCCAGCCTCTACATTCTGACAACATGATTGGCTGCCAATAAGGGCGGATTTGCATAACTCCTGTACTGGCCAGCCAACATGAACATTCCAACCCATAATAAACTATCAGAGGACGATAAGGCAAAGGGCTGAGGCACAAACACAAACACCCAATTCACTTCCCACAGAAAATTTACACCCCTACAAATCACAGACCACGCCCAAAATTGACAGTAAGGCTTCATTAACTTAATTTCCCTGACTAGGCCTCACTTAATGGAATGCTGTTTACGCTCTGAATTGACAGTAAGGCTTCATCAACTTGATTCTCCCGACTACGCCTCAGCTCATTTGACATTGTGTATGGCCTGAATTGACAGTAAGGCTTCATTAACTTGCTGTTCCTGATTAGGCCTCAGCTCATGGGACATTGTGTATGGCCTGAATTTACAGTAACCTACCTTGGCACACAGAGTCCCTATGACCCACACTACATTCTACTACAGTTTGGAGGAGGGTGGACCATGGATTATGGGACTTGAAGTACCTCCATGGATAATGGGATTTGAACTACTTCAAAACCCATCATTCCCCACAGACCACTGTGTCCCAGAACCAAGACCGATAAAGACCAAACTTGGCACACAATGCCCCCCATGACCCACACTCCAACCGACTGCAGTTTAGAGGAGGACGCACCATGGATAATGGGATTTCAAGTACCCCACCCACACAAGCATCAACCTCTACATCAACACAGCAGACGGAAATACAAAAAAACATTGTATATCCACAAGCTATGCAGAACACCAGCAACACCACACACCAACAACTCCCCAGGACTTCAACATCCCACCCACCAGAACAACCCACAACGACACAGCCAGGGCCCCAACAACACCAGAACTAACAACAATTCCAACCCTTACATACTCAGACTTTCTCGCATCTCCTAAATAGGGCACAGCAACGCGTGCCGGGCACAGCAAGTATTATATAAACAACAATCTCTACGAACACACATGTGTTGTTTCACATCCTATGCAAGAGTTTCCAAAACCCACTCTCCCTAGGAAATAATAATCATAATAGTCAATAATCAGCTCACAGCAGGAATGTCGCTGTATTCAAACAGGCTCAGGCTCGATGAATCGAGTACAGATATCTAGATTCGCGTTGTAGGCAGGACGCTATGGACGTCCCCGTTGTGTAGCTCCAATCCGGGAAGGCGCCCGGGTGCTTCCTGGCGAGGTTGCAAAATAGAACACCAAAATATCGATGTAATGGAGCCCGATGCAATGCAATGAAATCATCAAGTGCTGCCGAAGGCTCCAAGTAGACCCCAGCAATTGAGCCAAGAATTATCGATGAATGTAAACAAAGCCGATGTTCCAATATAGTGCAACGAAGCCCAGGTTTCCCATATATTCTACAATGCGCTCATGGCCCTAGGAGGGAGGGCTATTCTGCCAGGAATCCAATAACACTATGTACAGTATATATGTTCCGGTAATAAATGCGAGGCCCCAACTCGGGGTGATCAGCACCCTTCCTTAGGGTACCTCCAGGCTCTATTAATGGAGAGCCCAGCGAACGATGCCGCGCCTGAGGTCTCAAATCAGCTGGATGGATCTTCTATGTCACGATGGCAGGGAAGCCAGAAGGAGGGGGTGGGAAGGTCAAACTCTCCATGTCACAGAAATATATTCCAAAATATAAATGAAGTTTATTTATACACTATGGAGTAATCCAAATACTATTGGGACATCATGGAAGAACAGCAATAGCACCAACAGTGGTGGCATGTATGCAAATTCACTGACTTGCCACCTTGTCACATGCGCTGCCAGAATTGCCACAGATTGCTGTGGATTGCAGTGATTTCTGCGGCTCCCACCCAGGGCGAATGGGGGTCTGTTGCCCTGCTCCCCACACTGTCTCAGCTTCCCCCCACCTCATCACACAGGGGGAAGCATGAAGAAACCAGCCTTTTCCTTCATTTCAAGGGATTGATGGGAAGCCTTCCATCTTTCGCTGCCAGCTAATTTTTGGCAGCTGCAGGGGGTTTTTTCCCAGTTCACACATGGAGCCACCCCAAAAGTACTTCTCCGGGGTATGATGGGGGCCCTAAGACTCCATGGCCAAACTTGCAAATACCTGCTGCTGCCAAAAATAAGCCCATGTGAAGAGGGCCTTGCACACAAGTGGATAGATGGGGTGGGATGGGGCGGTGCAGGGTGGGGCAGGGTGGGGTGGGGCAGAAGGAGAGCACATACACATTCATTCACATGGGTGACAGGTGAAAGGGGGTTGGAACCAGAAGAGAGTGTGCATGTATTGTTTTCTTATACATCCACTCATGCAGGATGAAGGGTGACGAGAGTGGGACAGGTCTCTTGATATATAAGATTAAGTACTATTACTCTGTATATCAGTTACTAGAGAAATTGAGATGGATGGTGCCCTCATATTCTCTTCGTGGTTTACTCAACTGGGTACTGCATGAATAGAAAGCTATCTCTCGGCATTACTTCGCGAACGAAGATTCTTAGGAAAGACTCATCCCATGCTTTTTACAAGCGCATTGATGACTAAAAAGGCCAATCTGAGACAGGGAAGTTCAATTGCAGAAAGTACAGCAGAAAGTCTCCTTGGGTGATGTTGTTAACAAGTTGCGGTTCTTTCTGCGTTGTTGTTTCTCTTCGAGACCCATTTGGTGTCTTCTCGGAAGAGGCCGCAGCATTGTGGATAGTGCGTCTCCATGCCTCCCGATGTGAGGCCAGGGTGGACCATTGTTGGTGATCAATCTGGCCGAGCCTAAGATGTTGTTTCAGGGAGTCCTTATATCTCTTTTTGGGGGCACCTCTCTTGCGCTGACCCGTGGCGAGTTCACCATAGAGTAGTATCTTTGGGAGGCGGTGGTCCTCCATCCTAGAGACGTGCCCTGCCCTGCCCAGCATAGCTGTGTTCTCAATAGCATGGCCTCAACGGTGGTGATCCCTGCTTGTTCAAGGACAGCAACATTTGTCACATAGTCGGTCCAGTGTATCTTTAGGATTGTGCGAAGACAGCACTGATGAAAGCGTTTGAGGAGTCGTAGGTGTTGGCGATAGGTGACCCATGTTTCAGACCTGTTTGGCATGGGAGGCCCTACCGGTGGTTATTATGCCACCGCCAGCATGGCTCACAACTTCATTAGGGTACGCAAGCCTCTCCCCCACTGCAAGGGGGCACCAATGGAGAGGAAAAAGCTATACCAGATAAGCATTTGATGTGACCCAGCATGGTTCCTCTTACTACCCTTCACATAGCCACCAGAGTTGCTTTGCTTCATTGGGGGCCCCTACATCTCCCAGCTACAGCTGAGGGCTATCCCACGGGGGAAGCATGGATCATGCGTGGAGTACGTGGCTTCCCCCCATGGATACCATTGGCAACCTGGGAAGCTTCCTGTGTTGCTGTGTGTGGTGGCATGTGCCGGCTCCAAACTCATTCACCCACGGAACCATGCAGGCATCATGTGATGGCAGCCTGTGGGTTCCGTGGGTGACCTGGACTAAACCAGTACATGCTGCCAATTTTAGCCCTGTCTGAAGAGGTCCTTAGTCTCTTATACATGTTGAGAATCTGAACCAAGCTTTTGAGCGTATAGCCTTGCCAAAAGATTGTACATCCAATCACACACACATTTTGGTGATTATATTTTCACTATAATCACTATTTCCCATTTGTTTTAGCTGAGTATGCCTAACTTTATTATGTCTTCTAAAGATGCATGAACTAAATGGCTTGTAAAATGTCATTGGCACTGGTGAGAAAGGTCATGCAATATGTTGCTATAAAACAAAGTAAAAGCCTAATAAATATTAACTATGGTGTTGTCTTTTCCCTGAAGGGCTTGCAATAAAATGCAAATTTTGGAAATGTATCCCTCTGTGTATAGCAGAAGTATATAGATCTTTTAAAAGCTCTGATCTACAAGATCATCCTACTGAACTATATGCAATTTGTGTTGCCTTCTGTTCCCAATTTTATGAGCTGTTTTAAATCCTATAACTCAAGATGATTGATATATATTTATCTAATTTGCATCCATCTTTTTAAAATGATCATGGAGTAGGTAGAGGATTGCATAGTAGGTAGAAGTATTGTTGTAAGTCAGACGCCAATTAGAGCCAAGCCCAAATGTAAAAGGGGGTAACAAAAGGTTTATTATACAAGGAATGGGAATGGGCCTAACAAAATCTAGTCTAACCAGCAAAAACCCACAAAAACCCAGGGATAGGTCAAAAAAATCACTGCAGGAGAAGCCAAAACAAACTCAGGATGTCCTCAGCGAACGTCCTTCGTGGGATGATCCAAAGCGTAGTCTGTAACCGGTCCGAAGTCAAGGGCAGGAGAATGATGGAGGAAAACGAGGAGACAGTCCAAGGTCCAACAGGAGCTAAATGTATAGGGATAACACACATCATAATCCCCATAAATCACATTGTCAACCTCCCTCCGTTGTAATACAATTCCAGTCTTGCAGCTTGAAACTCACAGAAGATACAGCGGAGTCAAACCCCGCCACTAGGAACACATGGCTGTAGCTGGATAAAAAGCAGAACATTGAAACCCAAAACCCTCCACCTTTCCCATACTGCAGCAATGGTAGCAGCAGCATTCCAGCCCAAAAAGGTGGCAGAGAAGAAACCTTGACTCACGAGTAGTCAGGAACACAATACCAGATAACAGGATGCCAAGATAACAGGATGCCAGACACAACTCCTTGCCCGCCGCAATGAGTCATTTCCCAAGCCCACAATTTATAACCCTAAAGATCAGACTCGTCTGAGTCACACCCTTCCAGATCAGGCGAAGCAGCTGCATTCCTCTCTGCAGCTGACACCTTTTTAGAGTCCCTCTAGGTCTCCCAGCGTTTCCCAAAACTTAGTCTTTCCTAGTCATTCCTAAAAGTTTCAGAGGGCCAGTCTTTGTCACTGTCAAACCCCGTAAACATGTCACTACTGGAGTCAGCATTACATACATTCTGAACCTCTTTTACCAAAGTCCAAACTAGCTCGGTATCACTCTCTTCTGACTCCAGTTCCACATCTCCATGAAAACCCTCAAAGGACTCTGAATCCGTGGGAGATGTAAGTATCTGCCGAATTCTTTTCCTCTGCTCTAATTCATCAGTGCTGGAGTTGCTTGCATTCCTTTTTCTGCTTACTCCAGCATCTGAAGTACTATCAGCCCCTCCCAACTGCATGCTACTCCCAGCTGGTGATAACTCAGCGTTTTTTCAGCTCTACCATCAGGCAATGCTGAGGGCTGAATTACAAAAGGTATAGCCATAATTTCAAATTCTTTTGGAGTCATTACCCCTATACCTTGATTCTATTTAATCTACCTGATCTTTCATTAAAGATACATGCCATTTTACAGAGGTTGGTCAAGTAGATTCATTCTTATTTTGTTATTTGGGTGTTAATTCATTATATACTTCCATATCACATTGGGAAGTTCGAGAAATTATAGAGAACGTCTAACATTTAGAATAACATCTAGATGTCCTAAATGTCATATTAGAAAGTAATTATTTCAGATTTGATACACAGTTTTATTTTGAAATTAAGTGTGTGACAGTGGGTATACTTGCTACCCCCAGAATAGCCAATCTATATATGGCAGGTTTAGTTATTTTTATTCCCATTACCATTATATTGATGACATTTATTGTGCTTTCTAGATTTTCTGAAATAAATGACTTCTACAGTTAGATTAATTTGATTAATATCACATTAAATTCCCTTGCCATTTCAACTTTCATGAAGTACAATTTCTTGGTATATATTCACAACTCCACAATTACTCTTTGTAACTTTCATAAACCTATTGGTAGAAATTTTGTGCTGCACTATTTTATTTTTCATACTTACCTTTTTTTTAAAAAAGCCCTACTTTCAGTTTTGAGATTTAAAAGAAATCTTACCAAGTCTAATGATTATAAGTTAGTTGGTGATCAGCTAAGATAAGAATTTGTAGATCGGACTTTTGAATCGTATTATTTCTAGGGCTGCCCTAATTGCTAGATCCTCCTTATTCCAACCAACATACAAAAGAATCATAAAACAGAATTAATGGGTGTCTATCATTTTTATTGTGTTATCACAGAATATAACATATACTAATTAAACACTGGCATTTAGTACAAAGCATTCCTGGCTATGGTAAACTTCTTATCATTGGAATGCCCAGCATCACCAGTTTAATATATGCGTAAGTCACGATTGTTTAGAGCAGGGCTGCCCATGAAGTTGATTGCGGGTCCAAAGGAGGCTGATCGCAGCCAGATGGGGTGGTTCTGCACTGCGCGCGTACACACCTTCTGCACGCATGCACCATCCGTGCGGTGGACCGTCCACGGTTGCTTCCGGACGAGAGAGAAGCAGGGCGCTCTGCCCTGCCTCTCTCTCGACTGGAAGCAAGCATGCAGCTTCCTTTGCCGGTGAGAGAGGCAGGGCGGAGCGCGAGGCGGGGCCTCCAGAGGTCCCGCCTTGCACTCAACCCTGCCTCTCTCGAGGCAGGGCCTCTTGAGGCCCATCCTTGTGCTCCGCCCCTGTCTCTCTTGCAAGTGTGCAGCTTCCGCTGCCGGCGAGAGAGAGGCAGGGCAGAGTGCCCTGCTTCTCTCTGGTCTGGAAGCAACTGTGGGCGGTGTGCCGTGCAGATGGTGTGCGCACGGGCAGAAGGTAGATCTTTTTGACTTAGTTGTTTTAAAAGTAGCTCACATGCTGAAAAAGTGTGGGCACCCCTGGTTTAGAGATTGAAGTGTATACACATCCTGGTTCTAAGGAAAAATATTATTTAAACTCATTCACTTATTGCAATTGAGATTACAAGATATCCATTATCTTGTGCCCATCCTTGGAAAAATTAGATTGTAAGTCTGAGAGCAAATTAACATTTTGTAAACCACTTTGAAGAGCAAGCTATAAATACTCCAAATAAGTAAGTTAAAATATATACAATGATCAAAGATCTTTAGCTAATAAACATAAAAGCAAAAAATTGGAATTGCAGTTTGAACAGGGCACTTGCAGAGGAGCTCATTAAATACAATAATCCACTCAAGTCTCTACATAAAGACAATTCTTTGTTACAGTGTGATATGATTTGAAGTCATGCTATCTATATTTTCTAATGTAAAATGCATATAGTTTGTTATAAAAGTAATCAGGAATGGAATTGCTTGATATCATCTTGGCTGCACATGACTAAAGTTGTTCATAGTGAATAAAACCTAACTAGAGTGAGATAGCTAAATTTTGTAATGTTTGCCAACGAAGACATGACACATGATACTAATTGGTAGGCTCCATTTCCTAGGCACCTGGTTTCTTTGAGCATGCATTTATCACTTCATCAAACAGGGGTTTTTCCCCATCCCAGTACATTGCCAGCATACGACCAAAACGGAATCTGCCAGAGCCCATCATATTACTCTCCCCTTTATTGTTTAATATCTATATGCATTCACTCGCCCAACTGGTTCGTGATTTTGGTTTGGAGTGTCATCAGTATGCTGATGACACCCAGCTGGTGTTGAGAAAGGATGGCAGTACCCGATTGTTTCTATCATTGCCTTGAAGCCGTGACTGGATGGCTGCGTACCAGCCGGTTGAAGTTGAATCCATCGAAGACGGAGATCCTATGTCTGGGTCGTCCTGGTGTTGGTGAGTGCTGGTTGCCTACCCTGGACGATGAGTGGTTAAGCCCGTCGTCTTTGGTAAAAAGCCTAGTGGTCCAACTAGACCCACTGCTATCAATGGAGACTCAGGTCTCCGCGGTTAGCAGGTCTGCATTCTTCCATCTCCAACAGGCTAGGCGACTGGCTCCTTACCTATCCAGGAATGACCTAGTCACGGTAATCCAGGCGACGGTCATATCGAGACTAGACTACTGTAACGCCCTCTACATTGGCCTTCCCTTGTCGACAACTCAGAAACTCAAGCTGGTGCAAAATGCTGCTGCCCGATTGCTGGTGGGAGCACCTGCAAGAGAGCACAACACACCAATCTTACAGCAATTGCACTGGCTGCCAATAGAGTACCGGATTGTCTTCAAGGTGCTGGTTTTGACCTTTAAGGCTTTGTATGGCCTAGGGCCAGTGTACCTGAGAGACCGCCTCACCCCATATGCTCCCCCGAGATCACTGCGATCAGAAGAACAAAATCTTCTGGTGATTCCATCAGTTCGTTCCTGCCACCTCTCAGTAACAAGACAAAGAGCCTTCTCTGTGGTAGCGCCGACTTTATGGAACACATTACCAGACGGAGTTTGGGCAATCACGGAGTTAGCCTCCTTCCGGAAAGCCTGCAAGATGACCCTCTTTAAGCAGGCCTTCAATTTAAGTGCTCCCTGACAAGTCTGTTTTGCCCTGCGTTTTTATATAAGAAATTGTTTTATCTGTATTTTATCTTGTTGTATACTGTTGTTTTATGTAAACTGCCTCGAGCCTGCAGGGGGGGAGTGGTATATAAAAGTGAACAATAAATAAATAAATAAATAAATAAATAAATAAATAAATAAAATATGACTCAGGGCTACTTCTGGTCGGGCTCTGTTGGGCTCCGCCTCTCATTGAAGGAGCCAGGGACAGCAGGAAATGTAAATGAATGGCAGCCCACGACCAACGACAGTAAGGGGACAAAGCTGGAAGATGCCACGCAGTTTCCCACACTGTCCCCCCACTGTTCCCCTCTATTCCCAGGCTTACAAAGTAAAGCAGGAGGGTGGAGGCAGATCTGGTTCCTGGAATATCAATCATGTAGTACCACTGGTTTGTGGCCCACCATTCTCCCACTCTCATCTCCTTCAATGATTTAATCCTGAGTTCAGAGAGTTATGCTAGAGCTGCTCCACCCTGTTGAGAACACGGCATTCCTTGCAGACACTCTTCATTTAATTCTGACGTGACTGCTTCTACCAAAGACATTCCCGCTTCAATTAAGAAGCAAAGAAAAATAGGCTGCCTAATTCCCTCTTTATAATGAAACATTAAAGAAAGTCTGGTTTCATATTCTCAGGGGAAAACTGTGAGTTAGTTTGGGTATATTAATGAATAAAGAGGACATCTGGATTTGCAGCAGAGACTCTAAAACCTTTTAGTTGACAAGTATGTTAAATCAAATGTTGCAAGTACACTTGTGAACATGTTAAGTGCAATAGTAAGAAAAGGCTGTCTCTTGACATGAAATGAAACTCTAGAGGCTAGTTTGAGAATCTATAACTTTTTTAAAGTCTCCCCGTTAACTCACAAGGATGGGAGTACTTGAATATTTTTGTCCATTTACCAATATATTTAATGTATCACTAAAATTTTAACTGTTCTTAGAGCTCCTCTTAAAATTTTTATAAATCCCTATGTTCTTCCTTGAAGAACAATTATATTGAGCAGCTATAGATGTTTTTAAGGTGCAGAATTTGCTATTTTCCATATATATATATATATATATATATAGATATAGAGAGAGAGAGAGAGAGAGAGAGAGAGAGAGAGAGACCCATAATCTGTAGCCCTGAAATCGGGATGTGATATTTTTCCAGAGCTTTCTTTTGCTACTAGCATTAAAAATATTCCATTGTCATACACTGTAGACCAGTGTTTCCCAACCAGTGTGCTGTGGCACACTAGTGTGCCATGAGTGATCATCTGGTGTGCCGTGGGAAATTGGAACCTCCAATACCCTTTCTTCCCCCTCCTGCCAAACACTTTTTCATCTCCACTCAGGCTCCCTTCTTCCCAGCCTCGCTCTGCTCGCTTTGCCTCGCTTTGCTCTGGGGCGAGTCTGTGCAGTAGCGCCCGCAAACTCTATCTGTGTTCACATTTGGGCATATTGAGTATTCATGCCAAGTTTGGTCCTGATCCAACATTGTTTGAGTCCACAGTGCTCTCTGGATATAGGTGAACTACAACTCCAAAACTCAAGGTCAATGCCCACCAAACTTATAGCATTTTCTCTTGGTTATGGGAGTTCTGTGTGGGAAGTTTGTGTCTTTCTGCCATTCCTGCCAGGATATCTATGTTGTGTTCATCAAAACAGGCCCAGGTTTTACACTGAGTGTATAAATACATTTAAAAACATATTAACTATATGTATTACTGTGTTAGAGTGTCATTTTGTGTCATTTTGGTTGGTGGTGTGCCCCAGGATTTTGTAAATGTAAAAAATGTTCCGCGGCTCAAAAAAGGTTGAAAAACACTGCTGTAGGTGACATACACAGTTTATGTACTTTTAGGGACATTGTGGGAAAAGATATATACCTTCTTGCTCAATACCCTTTGCCCTTGTTGTGCAATAGCAGACAGACAGAAGGCTGGCTGGCACACTCCATTCCCTGCACCAACTGTAAGAATGTACCCAGAAGGCATGGTTTAGAACCCAAAAATAGCAAATCTCTCTCTCACCCCGATCCCGAGGGAGCGAAGGCCCAAGTTTGCCCAGGCTGGTCATACCTACATTCCATGCACATGCAATAATACAGCAGTAATAACAATAACAAGAGTAAAATTCAAACCGAAGTATTCTGACTGGTCCCTGCCTCATGCAGTGCAAACGGTCTCTTCTCTGTGAGCCCGGAAATTAGCCGGGAAAAGCCAGCGTTTTCTGCTTGGGTGCACACATACATATTCTTTGGGGGATTTGCTGCAGAATCTTCTCTATGAGCCCGGGATTTTGCAGCAAATCCCCTCCCAAGAATGTATGTGTGTGCTCCCAAGCAGCAAACGCTGGCTTTTCCCGGACTAATAGAGAAGAGCCCGTTTGCACCGCATGAGGAGAGACCAGTCAGAATACTTCGGTTTGAATTTTACCTCTTGTTATTGTTATTACTGCTGTATTATTGCATGTGCATGGAATGTAGGTATGACCAGTTGAATTACTTATAATATTAGGCACTTACAGTAGCATTCATTCTATTATACATTAGGTTGGTTTCTCACCCCAATACTCTTTGATGCTTTAGATCCTGGCAGGGCAGGAGAGGCATGGAAGCCTGGAAAAAAATGTAAACAGAGGTTTTACTCAGAAGTAAATCCACAAGGAGGGCCCTTCATCCAAAGCGCCCTCCTTTGCAGATTTACTTCTGAGTAATCCTCTCTGTTTACATTTTTTCCGGACTTCCTTCCAGCCGAAAGAAGGAGCAAGTTTAGGGCTTGCCTTGCCATAATACTTATTGGCAAGGGAGGCGGGAGGGTGGTGTGAGAGAAGGAGGGTGCCCCCCCCCCTTACGACCTAATAACGACACTTAAGAAAATCCTGGCCCCGAAGTTCGAAAAAGAAAGTCCACTTCCTGGTTGGCGTTCCAGGTGCGGAAATACTCGAAAGTAGCATTTCTTACGAATTTCTTACAAAACGAATCATTTTCATAACTTTTTTCTCATGCCTAGTACCCAGGCATGTTCCAGTTCCCTTTAAAGAGAAGGAATAGCCTTATGTTGGGGACAGAAGTTGGTTCTTCTTCTCCTCAGATATGTCTCTTATCTCAGGCCTTGTCTACTTTGAGGAGGGAAGAGATTTCAAATTCTCTGCTTCCCAGTGGTGTGACAGCTGCTACCATGGGACAGTGAAGGAAGTGCCATCGGTTTTGTTACCTGAACTGGCCAGCAGTCAAGAACATCTCCTGCCTCATTTAAATACTGGTAAAAAAGAGTCACCAATGAACATGTAAAAAAAAGAAACCTCAATGAAATTTCTGCATGCCTTACCATACCTTCCAGCTTGTGACGATATTGAGTAATTCATATTAGGAATATCTATTTCACTTTCTCTCACATTTGCACTCTATTAAATTTCAAGTTCTTTCAATCCTTAAAAATGGCAAATGTTGGCATTTTCTTCAAAATAAACTAAAAGACCTGATGTCCCATTTATACCAGTCAAATACAAATGAACAACAATTTATATTAGGAAGAGAAATATAGTCTACCTATCTGTCATGGAAGTGCAATAGATGAACAGTTTCTTGGGGGGGAAAGGAGGTGGATCGAAAATTTGATTCAGCACTTACATGTTTCAAAGACACATACATAGTGGATCAATCTCAAGCTTGTAAGAGTTAAGCACTCAAATGTCTTCACTTTCCAAATAGAAATTCATTTACACATTTATTGTAAAATTTTCTCAAAAACAAATTGACGGGAAATTCTTACTCATCACTAATTTATATGACCTATTTGCCAAAAACAATCCACGTAGCTTGCACTGCATTGAAAGCCTAAATAGCGCTAATGTGCATTGACCCTTCTTATTTATATATCAGTTTCACATGATTAACAGGTTAGAGTGATTTAACTTTCTTTTTCATCAGTGTTCAGATGGAGAGTAAGGGCTTACAGGTGGATTATTTATTTATTTATTTATTCAAAACTTTTGTACCTCAGCCTTCTCACCTCTATCGAGGGACTCAGACCGGCATTACAGCAAAGATTCGATGCTATACAATTTAAAAACAACTAGAACAACATATTAAAATACATAAAAACCCAGCATAAAACCACATCGCCATTAAACAATTCCACTCAATCTGTAAACGTGGTCATACATTCAGATAATAGCCAATCTCAGCCTATTCTGGGAAGACTTGGTTCCATATCCAAGTCTTCACCAGCCTCCTAAAGGACAACAGAGAGAGGGCAGATCTGGCATCACTTGGGAGAGAGTTCCACAGATGAGGGGTGACCACAGAGAAGTGCCCAGAAGCTAATTGGCAGCCAGTGGAGCTGGCACAGCAAGGGACTTGTATGCGCCCTGTGCCCCGCTCCTGTTAGTAACATGGCTGCCAAACGTTGGACTAATTGCAGCTTCCAAACAATCTTCAGAGGCAACCCCACATAGAGAGCGTTGCAGTAGTCTATTCGGGATGTAACCAGAGCGTGGACCACCGTGGCCAAGTCAGACTTCCCAAGGTACGGGCACAGCTGGCGCACAAGCTTTAGCTGTGCAAAAGCTCTCCCGGCCACCGCCAAGACCTGGCGTTCCAGGCTCAGCAATGAGTCCAGGATCACTCCCAGACTGCTAACCTGCGCCTTCAGGGGGAGTGTAACCCCGTCAAGCACAGGCTGTAACCCTATGCCCTGTTCGGCCTTGCGACTGAACAGGAGTACCTCTGTCTTTTCTGGATTTAGTTTCAATTTGTTAGCCCTCATCCAGTCTGTTACAGCGGCCAAGCATCGGTTTAGGACTTGAACAGCTTCCCTAGTAGCAGGTGGGAAGGAGTGACAGAGTTGGACATCATCTGCGTACAGATGACACCGCACCCCGAAACTCTGGATGATCTCCCCCAACGGCTTCATGTATATGTTGAACAACATAGGGGACAGTACTGAACCCTGCGGGACCCCACAGTACAACGGCCGTGGGGCCGAGCAGGAGTCCCCTAGCAACACCTTCTGTGACCAACCCTCAAGGAAGGACTGGAGCCACTGCAATGCAGTACTTCCAAGGCACATTCCTGCGAGGCGTCTCAGAAGGATACCATGGTCGACGGTATCGAAGGCCGATGAGAGGTCCAGCAGAACCAATAGGGACACACTCCCCCTGTCGAGTTCCCGGCGTAGATCATCCACTAAGGCGACCAAGGCTGTCTCAGTACCATGTCCCGGCCTAAAGCCAGACTCTGCTGGATCCAAATAATCAGTGTCTACCAAGAATTCCTGGAGCTGCGATCTCTCTATATTCTTTAAAAAAAATCACAGTGGTATGATTGCTATCATAATTATATTTTTTTCTTTTTCTGATGTTATTTGAGCTTCTCTCTAAAGCAGAAGAGGAGAGAACTGGCTGAGCAGAGGGAATGAAAGCCAGGGTTCATTTATCTTACAGAGTTGTGTAGATATTTAGTAAGTACGAGCTGTTCTTTTTAAAATCTCTGCATGATATTTGGCACCTGCACCTTCCACACAGCTATTTAAAATGATATATAAAGATGGCGAAGCACTTCAAAATATTGCAATAATATAAAAGACATTCAATAAAATTTAGTTGGAAATGAAGTCCTATGCAGATACTCAGCATGAGTAGAAGTGTACTTTAGCTCAAATACCTCGAAATTTTGAATGATCACATTTGAAGGATTATACAGTGGATTTAGGTATAGTTCTGGGTTCATTTAAGTTCTGATAGTTGGTTCTGATGCCTCCTGATTGAAAAAGATTATTTTCTAAAGCTAATGGAATAAAAGATAGGTTCACTGAAGTATCAGAAGTATCTCCTGACTTTATTAAAGAAAGAGCAAAATTGGCTTGCAATATAAAACATTGTGATACATACTGGAAGCCACTCTGCCTCATGAAGGCAGCCAGAAATACATGTGTGGTGATTCCAGAGTTTGGAGCTTGTGTAGAAAAGCCCAAAATCATCTTCAGACTGAATCCTCAGAATTCAAATCTTAACTCAGAACTGATTCTTGTCTGATTAAAAATGCCACATATCCAGGAAAAATGTAGTGGTCGGCGTTTATGCTTTTTTTAAAAAAACAAAGATAAATCAATTTCAGAAAAACACTATGGTTTCAATGTTAGCATCTGTCCTAAATTGACTGAAAACCAAAAATGTTTTAAACCCAATATCTTTTAAAGTTTTACTCAGAAATTGAGGATGCCAAGCCAGGCTGGGTGTCTTCACCCATAGAAGACTGGAGACCCAGAAATGGTCTACAGCAGAAGTCCCCACCCCTGGGGGACTTGAATCCCAGAAACAACCTTCAGCGGAAGTCGTGTGGCCGCCCGAGAAAGCGGAAGCGGTACCGGAAGACGAAGAACCGCCAGTACTTCACTGCTGATCCCACTGCAGAGCACCGGAGCGGGCCAGCATCCCGCCAAGACGACAGAGCCTCTGATACCACCAAGCTCACTGCCGGCCCATCGAACGAGAAGAGGCCCAGAACAGTCGAGTCCAGGACTTTGGAGGATATTCCAGTCTAGGACCTTCTGGAGCACGAGCTTCAAGCGGCGGGAGCTCTCTTGGACGCGTTCTAAACCCAAGAAGGACAATGCCCTAGCAGGCTGGAGTTCCTCTATCGAACTATTGGTCTCTCTTCCCGCCAGCAAACAGTCACGAGCTATTTTTCTAGGAACCCCCAAGCTACCTTCCTTTGACTGTAGGACTGTGCCTTTATAAGATCACCCAGGCACCGCATAGACCTGTTGGGCCATGAGCCGCCCATACTCTGCCTCCCTATCCTTTATGCCCCTCCCTCCCTTCCCTTCTTGTTGTTGTTACTTCTATTTTGTTGTCGTCTGTTTTATGTCAAGCTTGTAAACCGCTCCGAGCCCCCGGGGAGCGGCGGTATAAAAGTTTGAAGAAATAAATAAATAAATAAATAATTCCATAATGTTCAATACAATTTATTCCCATTTAAGTTTACATTTGATGTCATCTTTCTGTGTTTTAAATGAATTGGCTTAATAAAAAAAACCAAAGGTGCAAAAATGATAAAGAGATGTTACTGCTTTTGTTTGACATCCTGTGTAATGGATCTTAATTCTAGGCTGATTTTTGTTCATATCTCATCTGTGTCTCTGCTCAGAGTCATAATTTAAGACGCAAAGTAGACTTTGTCTGGGAAAATCCATCCCGTTTAGAACTTCTCAAAAATCTCAAAGTAGCTGCTGCAAGTCAATAAGTATTGTCACTTTGTCCCGTGGCTGGCATTGTTTTAACCTTGCTGCAACATAGGTAAACATAGATGATCAATATACTATTCAGTAGTTTAATTGATCAGATTAAAAAAGGAAACACACCAAAGCAAACGGGGGAAAATTGGCCCACTTTGCTAAAGTCTTTGTTTAACCTTTTAATTAATTTTCCAGTCCTGAAACTGGGTTTTCAGAAGCGACCTTCAGTTTATTGGATACAGTATTATGGAGTCTGATTTTATTTGTATCCAGGTCTATGGGATGGTATTACACATACTATTTAGGGGCCATTATATACTTTATGTTGGTGGGTTATTATTAAGTACGGTGATTCACAATCCAATTAAGTAGCATTCGCTTGAGGGCTAATATTTTTTGGTTTTAACATTCACCTTGGAATTGCTACATTTGACCCAAGGAAAAAAAATCTCCAGCACACACATCATTCACCTCACTGCACATTCATTTCGTTTTGATGTTGGATAGGCTTTCATAATGATCAATGTCTTTAAAGGGGGCATTTTCTCCTTCTGTGAAACAAGACAAAAAAGCCACAAACTTCCAACTACTTTATAGCTATACCCTGGGGTACAACCTTATGTTAGCTTTAATCCTGAGGCTATAAACATAACAGTCTTGTCACAAAGCTTGCCATATAACCAGAATGACTTATAAATCTCTGATAACACAATAGAAGAAAGCTGGGGCTTTAGATATGTTTAAAAGTCATGCCACTTAGTGCAAGCACTTCTTGTCCTTTGTTAAAAAAATATTTACTGTAGACAGTTAACATAATTTTCAGCACATTATTTATTGAACACATACAGATAAAAACAGACTTTCATCATTTCAGTAATACAGAGGTAGGAGGAAACACTTTCCCTATTAAGAAGAAACTCATTTGTTTACCGAATGTGTTGTTTAACCCAGTGTTTCCCAACCTGTGTGCCGTGAGCAATCATCAGATGTGCCGTGGGAAATTGGAACCTCCAATACCCTTTCTTCCCCCTCCTGCCGAACACTTTTTCTTCTCCACTCGGGCTCCCTTCTTCCCAGCCTCTATCTGCTCGCTTTGCCTGGCTTTGCTCACGCTACTGCGCAGACTCGCCCCACGTCTTCCTCCCTCCCTCCCCCCTCCCCTCCTGAACACGCTCTCGGATCAAAATGGTGGCAGAAGCGGCAGTGTAGAAGAAAAAGTAAGTGTTCGGCAGGAGGGGGAAGAAAGGGCGTGAAGAGAAAGGGGGAGGAAGAGGTCTCTGTCGAAAGCTGGCATGGGCAAACTTGGACCTTCCAGATGCTTTGGACTCCAACTCCCACCATTCCTAGCAACCTCGGGCCCTTTTCCTTTCCCCCCTCAGCCACTTAAGCAGGAAAGGGCCTCAGGCTGTTAGGAATGGTGGGAATTGAAGTCCAAAGCACCCAGAGGGCCGAAGTTTTCCCATGCCTGTTTTAGGGACCTTAAAGTGGTGAGCCTCCTTCCAACATTGTGATTCTGGATAGAAAACAAACAACAACATAACATAACATTGTTTGAGTCCACAGTGCTCTCTGGGTGTAGGTGAACTACAACTTCCAAACTCAAGTCAATTCTGAAGCAAACCCTTTCAGTACTTTCTGTTGGTAATGAGAGTTCAATGTGCCAAGTTTGGTTCAATTCCATTGTTGCAGGAGTTCAGTATGCTCTTTGATTGTAGGTGAACTATAAATCCCAGCAACTACAACTCCCAAATGACATTTTGTGTCATTTTGGTTGGTGGTGTGCCCCAGGATTTTGTAAATGTAAAAAATGTACATATAGTTAATATGTTTTTAATGTATTTATACACTTCGTTTAGTGTGAAACCTGGGCCTGTTTCGATGAACATACAATATAGATATCCTGGCAGGAATGGTTGAAAGACACACACGAATCTCTTGCTCAACAGCTGTCAGTCTCTCTGCATTTTTCCTTCTCAAAAACTTCTCCATCACTGTCACTCGCTTGTCTAACTCTAACTTTGTTTACTTAGCCGCGTCTGAGTGAATCCAAGATGGCGCAACCATAGCACTCTCGTGTCACTTCTTAGGTGACGCGAGAGTGCTATGGTTCCATTTCTTAAAGGGACAGATGCACCTTCTAGTTTATATATGAATGAAGTTTGAAAATAATTTCCCATGGCACACCTGATGATCTCTCACGGCACACTAGTGTTCCGCGGCACACTGGTTGAAAATCACTGAGTTAGACTAAACATGTAAACAATGAAGGGTAATCTTGATAAAAAGTCATTAATCTTTTCTACCATGGAACTACTGGCAGATTTATTTATTTATTATTTATTTACAATATTTCTATTCCTCCTTTCTTGAACCTAAAGGTGACTCAAGGTGGTTTCCAAATCAAAGCAGGGAAACACCTTATGAATTATTTCAGGGTAATTCCACATCACAACCACAAGCTGACCACACATTATTCTGTTCTGTATTTTCAAAATGTGTGCTTTTCTAAAAGGCAGTCATGGTCTGGTGACGAAAGTGCTGAATTAGGATTCTGAGAAACTAGGGTGCAAATCCTCTCTTGACCATGGAAATGCACTGGGTGATATTGGACAAGTCACACACTCTTAGCCTTAAAGGAAGGCAATGGCAACTCTCCTCTATTTAGACAAGTTAGGCCAGGAAATCATATGCTGGTTTCATTTTAGAGTCTCAGTAAATCAGAAAACACTGAAGGTCACACATCAACAATAATGCCCAAATTACAGAAGTGCATATCTGAAAACATAGAAAACATCTGTTTTGTCCAACTGTATCTTATTAATTTAGGGATGTATGCTGAATTTGAAACTAGAGCTACTATTTCTATTAATTTAATATTTGTTAAACTAGTGTTTAACAAATATTAAATTAATAGAAATAGTAGCTCTGAGCTATAAGAGACAAGAATGGACAAGGTGTGGAGGGTCAAAACTATATAGCCACTTCTTTATATTTTGGTCTGCCTTTATCCTTCTATCAAATATGGATCTGGTTGATCTATTACTTGTGCTGCCTTGTCTAGTGAATTAGGCATGTCTGAGATTTACCCAACTTTCTTTTGAGATATTATTTAGGGCTTACTTAAACCACTGTTGCTTGCATAGAACAAGAAAAAAGAGTAAATTTGTAGCTAGTATTTTGTGTTTGTGCGTCAATTGCGTTACAAACTATTTTAAGCAAGAAATATTGCAAATGTCCCCAAAATTCCTCAAAATGATTATCCTGTTACATGAGGGCCAGGGCGGTCAAATCAGATACGGCGATGCTCTCTCGGATCCCATTCTAATAACTAATGGAGTGAAATAAGGTTGTGTTCTTGCACCAACACCATTTACAATCTTCTGCAGCATGATGCAGACCTCGAAGAAGAAGACGGCATATATATACGTTATCGTACTGATGGCAGCTTGTTCAACTTAAGCCGCCTGAGGGCTCGCACTAAGATTCTAAACTATAGAGTCCGTGAGCTGCATTTTGCTGATGATGCTGCCCTTGTCGCCCACACAGAAGCAGCCCTGCAGTGCCTAACATCCTGCTTTGCAACAGCTGCAGAGCTGTTTGGGCTGGAAGTCAGCCTGAAGAAAATGGAAGTCCTCTACCAGCCCGCACCACAGGAAGAACACCATCATCCCCACGTCAGCATAGGCACATCTGTGCTTACGTCCGTTCAGCAGTTCACCTACCTGGGAATCATAATCTCTTCAGACGCCAAGATTGATAAAGAGATAGATCACAGATTAGCAAAGGCATAGAGTGCATTTGGAAGGCTTCACAAAAGAGTCTGGAGCAACAAGCACCTAAGGCAAAGCACCAAAATCAGTGCGTACAGAGCTATCGTACTGTCTATTCTCCTCTATGGGTCTGAAACGTGGGTCACCTATCGCCAACATCTACGGCTCCTTGAACGCTTTCATAAGTGATGTCTTCGCACAATCCTAAATATACAATGAACTGACTATGTGACGAATGTTGCTGTCCTTGAGCAAGCAGGGATCTCCAGCATTGAGGCCATGCTATTGAGAACACAGCTGCGCTGGGCAGGGCACGTCTCTAGGATGGAGGACCATCGCCTCCCAAAAATACTACTCTATGGTGAACTCACCACAGGTCAGCGCAAGAGAGGCGCCCCCAAAAAGAGATATAAGGACTCCCTGAAACAACATCTCAGGCTTGGCCAGATTGATCACCAACAATGGTCCACCCTGGCCTCACATCGGCCTCTTTTGATAAGACACGGCGAATGGGTCTCGAAGAGAAACAACAACGCAGAAAGAACCACAACTTGGAAACAACATCACCCAAGGAGACTTTCTGCTGTGCTTTCTGCAACTGAACTTGTCTCAGATTGGCCTTTTTAGTCATCAACACACTTGTAAAAAGCGTGGGATGAGTCCTTCCTAAGAATCTTCGTTCGCAAAGTCATGCCGAGAGATATAAATGGTTGTTTACCACTCTTTGTTCTTTTGACCAATAAAAAGGATCTGTGATGAAGGAGGAGAAATTTCAAGATTTATTTATTTATTTATTTATTATTTAAACTTGTGAGTCGCCACTCCCGGGTGGCTCGGGGCGACTTACACAGAATTCAAGACTAAAACATATTAAAACACCATAAAAACATTCAGCGCACTAAAAACACTCAGCGCAATAAAACACAATAAGTACATCAATATTATTATTATTATTATTCGGGTTTCTATGCCGCCGACTCCCTGAGGCTCGCGGCGGCTCACAGGAACCGAAGGTACAACTCCACACAAGCAACCCGATAACACATCTAAGACACTCACACCGTCACCCCAGCACACTACAAACACCCCAGGTACAGTTCAGAAATTAGATAGCGTGACACCCCAGGACAGCGGCTAAAGCGGGAACATGGGCAGGACCTACTCACCGAAGGCCTGCTTAAACAAATAAGTTTTGCAGGCGCGTCTAAGCGGGAGCAGGTCCTTTATAGCCAGCGTTCAGCCGGGAGGGCGTTCCACAGCGTAGGAGCTATAACGGAGAACGCCCTCCGGCGAGTAGATGTCAGTTTAGCGATTTCGCTGAGGGTATCTCTAACAAATTAGCATCCTCGGAGCGTAGTGATCTCGGGGACAGTGTGGGGTGAGTCGGTCCCTCAAGTACACTGGCCCCAGGCCATGCAAGGCCTTAAAGGTAAGAACCAACACCTTGAAGGAGATCCGGTGCTCGATTGGGAGCCAGTGCAGATCCTGCAAAACAGGTGTGATGTGGCGGCCTGCTGGGGTTCCAGACAGGAGCCGGGCGGCAGTGTTCTGCACCAGCTTGAGCTTCCGGGTCGCCGACAAAGGAAGGCCAACGTAAAGCGCGTTACAGTAATCCAGCCTTGAGATGACCGTAGCTTGGATCACCGTGGTATGGTATGCAGAGCATGGAAGGCAAGTGCCTACCAATCTTATCATTGCCTACCGGAACAGGAGGGTTTTGCACGCCTTCCGGAATACAACTAAGTCCATAAGAACACGGACTCCGGAAGGCAGTGCGTTCCACAATATCGGGGCGATTCTTGAAAAGGCCCTCCACCTTGTGGTCGTCAGATGATACATTTTGACGCCGGGTACCTCCAATAGTTGACCCACCTCGTAACGTAATGACCTAGTGGGACAGTATGGGATAAGGCGGTCCCTAAGGTATGCTGGCCCCAGACCGTTTAAGGCCTTAAAGGTCAGAACCAACACTTTGAAGGTGATCCAGTGTTCCACTGGTAACCAGTGCAGCTCCTGCAAGACAGGTGTTATATGGGCGGTCGCCGAAACGCCAGCCAAAAGTCTAGCCGCCGCTGTACTGATGGTGTGGAAGACAAAAAAATACACTCAAATGTTTCTTAGCAGAGTCAACTTTCTTTGTGGAGGTAACTCCAAGAATATTATTTTGGTTAAGTATATATCAGGGAAAGGTCAATCTTCACACATGAATAGCTTGAATTTGTATTTCAGATTCATATGCTGTTGCCCCTGCAGCAAAACTTTCAACTGAGCAGAAAATATTTTTCCAATGAGCCATTTACTAAAACAATCACATAAATGTAGTTCTAACACTGCCTGAACAACCACTGTGACAATTTGCTATGATTTAACTTTTAAATTTGAAAACGCTGACATGATGGCGAAAATGACAAATAACAAGAGCAAACACATTTCAGCAAAGGGCAACATTCTTCATGTAATTGTCACAGGATTGTGTCAAACGGACACACACTCCCTGTAGTGGATAATTGCCTTGCACCTTTGTTCAGCCCTCACTTCCAACTGCGTAGAATAATGTTACATCTTTCCTTTTGAAAGTGTTTTGCAGCTGTAAAATGTTCGATTTGTAATCCTGTTGATTTCTCTATATCAGTTCTAAAATCTGTTTTTACATACATTATTCCCCCTCCAAATATATTATTCTCTAGGTGCTATTTACAATTGTTATAATTCTTAAAGAAATGATCGCCTGTGTGCACCTATGCGTGTATGTGTGTTTGTGTGCGGAGAAAACATCCACAGTCCTGCCAAACCTTCAAGGACAAATGGAGAGAGACATGTCATTTTGTCTTTTTCTCTCCACACCCATTCAGATACTATTTTATTTTATTTACTTTTATTATTTTCTTCACATTCATTGAAATGGGACATAAATGATAGGTGACACTTTTCCAGAGGAATGTTAGGTGAATGGAAAAGCTTTGTATCAGACCGACCCAAGCATTTCACTAGTTTGCCTCAGTGGGTCTAAAACAGTGGTTCCCAAAGTGGGCGGTACCACCCCTTGGTGGGCGGTGGGACAAACCAAGGGGGCGCTGGGAGGCTCGGGAGAATTGGGGGGGTGAGCCCCTGTAAGGGGGCTGAGGCATGAGCCAGGTGACAGGATCCCCGCAGGGCCCGCCCCCTGCCTCCGAGGGAAACGCAAGCAGCTCTGCCCCTCCTTGCTTCTCTGGCAAACTTGGGCCCTCCAGGTGGTTTGGACTTCAACTCCCACCATTCCTAACCACCTCAAGCCCCTTCCAAAGTCCTCCAGTATTTTCTGTTGGTCATGGGAGTTTGTGTGCCAAATTTGCCTCAATTCCATTGTTGGAGTTCAAAATGCTCTTTGATTGTAGGTGAACAATAAATCTTAGCAGCTGCAACTCCCAAATGACAAAAAGGAAGTGTGTGTGGATACAAGGCACACACACCTTCCATCTCCCACGCCCTCAGCGCTATCCCACGTTATATTTAACACGGGATGGCTCTGAGGTGCGGGGAAAAGAAGTGTGTGTGGATGCAAGGCCCAGTTTACTTGTCTGAACAAATTCTCCCCTATGAACCATCAAGGACATTAAGATCCTCCGGAGAGGCCCTGCTCTCGATTCCGCCATCTTCGCAAGGGAGTCTGGTGGGGACGAGAGACAGGGCCTTCTCTGTGGTGGCCCCTCGGCTGTGGAACTCCCTCCCAAGCGATGTTTGATCTGCCCCCTCCCTGTTGTCCTTCAGGAGGCGGGTGAAGACTTGGATGTGGAACGAGGCCTTCCCAGAATAAGCTGAGATTGATTTCAATCTGAAATGGGTGACCACTTTTTTAGACTGAGCTGAATGTGGTTTTAATGGCAATGTGGTTTTATGTATCTCTGTTTTTATGTATTTTAATATGCTGTTTTAAGATGCTTTTAATTTGTAAGGCATTGAATTTTGCTGTAGGCCGGTCTGAGTACCTCCATGGAGGTGAAAATGTCGGGGTACAAAAATTTTAAATAAATAAACAAACAAACAAATAAATATCACTCTTATTTGAAAAAATGAATGAAGCATACAAGTTGGAAAGGTAGAAAGAAAATAGCTATAGATGAGTGACAAATTTGTTTTAAGGAGTTGTACAATGAGATCTCAAGCTTTAGAACAGTGTTTCCAAGCCTGACAATGCCCAGATGTGTTGGAGTCCTGCCATGTTTAGATAACAATTCAGTTAAGGCCTAGAGAGCTCATATAGTAGCAAATTCAAGGTTGGAGGAATGCAACTTAAAAAGCATAAAAAGATTTTTCAATATGAAACATTAATAAAGTGTGCTCTCCCAAGGTTAAGCATGACAACCTTCATGCAATTTTCTATAAGTCCCATAGCAGGCGACAAACACATGTTTTGAATGAGGAGTTAATTAATGATAACTTAATTAAACAATTTCAAACATTAGTGTTCACGATGGTCAATTCGTTTTCCATTTTTAAACACCTAATAATATCAAATTAACTTTCAAATTTGATATTTCAAACTCTTCAACTATGGGACCATTAATACTAGGCAGTTTAGCCTGGTTCAAATATGCATCAGAGAAGTCCCAGATCTGGTGTGCTTGTGTTAAATCTCAGATCATTGCTCAATGGATGGGAAGTGCATGTGCTCTGCTGGAGTGGGACACATATCACCTTCTCTCTGTCACTGCCACCATGTCTCCTAACTTCTCACAGAACTCTGAGTTCTGGCAGTCACAGAACTTTGGAAAACCACAGTCATGGGGGAGGGGGTGCTGATCTGCTTTTCTTCCTGTTGTTCATGTGGTTCCCCTATTCGAACTTGGCAGAGGTGACAACATCATCAGTGAGAAGGGGAATTCAGTCTCTTCCACCATTCTTGTTGCGTTGGAATCCCATTCAGATGTCAGCAGAGGCTTCCACGATGGCCAGGAGCTCACACAGAACTCCATGACTGACTGGGAGTGGTGGCATCAGAGACTGATAAATGCAGGGAAAGGGTGATGGTGCCAGTGTCCAATCTAGACCACAAATTGGGCCAAATTAGACACAATATAGCTGCCCAGACTATCCCAAAGCCACAGGATACTCTGGAGTTTCCAGCAAACTTCAGAATATCCTCCAACTTTGCCCAAAGTGAGGCAAATTCAGTTTAAAACAAAAAAAAAGGATACTCACCAAAAGTCATTATGCATTATGAAGACAGTCAACCTTCCATTTAAGTGACTCCAGGAGTGTTTATAAGTGTAGACAAGTTCCCAGCTCTTTTGTCCTCCAATAGCATTACAGAGGTGAAGTTAAGCAAGATGAAAGAAAGGTTAATCTTGCATATTGTGTGTAAGATGAACACATGCATTAATTTTGTAGTAGCCATGGTCTTGAAACATGCACACATATGAACATGTGAACAGCTGATGCAATATGATAAAAATAGATCAAGAAGTCAAGTAGTCAGGATATTATTTATTTATTTATTTATTTTGGACATTTGTATCCCATCCTATCTCGACCTCTGCATAGGGACTCAGGGTGGCTAACAACCGGCACACCATGGTGCCCACAACCAAAAGCATAAATATACAATTTAAATAAAAACAGTATAAAAATATTCAAACAGTCAAAATAGTCACCGATATAATCTTTTACTATGTTGAGCCATCAGCCTTGGTTCTTACAATCATTATGTGGATTCTGAGAATAAGAAGCAGATGTTGGACAGAATCACATCTCTGAAACAATACAGGATGACTGTTACTGTTGCAAGAAAATATTTTTGTGTCATCTTTAAGATTTCCTTGGGCACAAACACCAATTTGAGCAAGCACAATGAGCATGCATTTCAGAAAATAAACAATGTTTCCATTAATTCTTTTTCATATTCAAAAGGAATAGTTAACATACGTGAAAGCAGTATTACATATTAAGTACCCTATGGAGATCCTGATGCATTTGGAAGTGGAAAAACAGTTAATGGTTTGTTTTCTTTCAAAGGGAGTGTCGTGAAGCAGACACCAATTAAAGCCAAGCCCAGATGTAAAAGGGGGTAACAAAAGGTTTATTATACAAGAAATGGGAATGAGACTAACAAAAGACTAGCCTAACCGGCAAAACCCCACAAAACCCAGGGAAAGCCCAAAAAATCACTGCAGGAGAATCCAAAACAAACTCAGGACATCCTCTGTGACGTCCTTCGTGGGATGATCCAAAAGCGTAGTCTGTAACCGGTCCGGAGCCAAGGGCAGGAGAATGATGGAGGAAACAAGGAGACAGTCCAAGGTTCAACAGGAGCTAAATGTATAGGGACAACACACATCGTAACCCCGATAAATCACATTGTCAATCTCCCTCCGTTGTAATACAATACCAGTCTTGCAGCTTGAAACTCACAGAAGGTCCAGTGGAGTTCAAACCCCGCCACTAGGAACACACGGCTGAAGCTGGACAGAAAACAGAATATTGAAACCAAAAATCCCTCACCTTTCCCAACTGCAGCAGCAGCAGCAGCATCTCAGCCCAATAAGGTGGCAAAGTAAAAACCTTAACTCACGAGCAAACTGGATCAGGAACACGATGCAAGATAACAGGATGCCAAGATAACAGGATAACAGACACAACTCCTTGCCCGCCAGAAGGAGTCACTTCCCAAGCCCACATTTTATAGCCCTATAGATCAGACTCACCCGAAGAACACTCCCCTGGATCAGGCGATGCAGCTGCTTCCCTCTCTGCAGCTGACAACCTTTGTGAGTCTCTCCAGGCCCCCCAGTGTCTCTCAAAACTTAGTGCTTGCCAGTCATTCCCAGAAGTTTCAGAGGGCCAGTCTTTGTCACTGTCAAATCCCATAACGTACGTATCATTACTGGAGTCAGCATTACACACATCACTAACTTCCTGTACTAAGGTCCAATCTAGCTCAGTATCACTCTCTCCTGACTCCAGTTCCTCATCTCTGTGAAAGCCCTCAAAGGATTCAGAATCCGTGGGAAACAAGTATCTGCCAAATTCTCTTCCTCTGTTCCAACCCATCACTGCTGGAATTGCTTGCATTCCTTTTTCTACCTGCTCCAGCGTTTAGAGTACTATCAGCCCCTCCCAATTGCATACTACTCTCAGATGCTGATTGACTCAGTGTCTTCTGCAGCCCTACTATCAGGCAACGCCGAGGGCTGAATTACAACAGGGAGAACCATAGGAATCTTGAGGTCCATTTTCCATGTCAACAAGGTTCAGGGAATGGTCACAAAGATTTATTGCTAGAAAAACTGCTCTTAATTCAAAGCGAACACATATCTCTCCTTCAATGTGACATTAACACATGAGCATCAAATTATGATTTGCAATAATTTTCATGCTGTTCTAACAATGCTATGCTATACATGTTCATGAAGTAAATCACATCGAGTTTAATGAGGTTATTTGCCAAGTTCTTTTAAAAAACAGCCTAAATCAAGTACTGTAAAATATTTCTTTTTGAAGTGAGGCACCTTGATCAATGTATAGCTTTTAAACAAATCTTTTTCTTTCCCTTAGGAGTGTTGTTCGAAGTTCATTTCCATTATCTCTTCTTTGCCAACTCTTGTTTGATTAAATATTGGCTTCTTGTATGCCATCTATTCCTTCTTATCTACCCTTTGTTGGGGAATTTGGATAGTTCCACATCATGTCTTATGGAATAGCCAGAACCAATTAACCAGATAAGTAACACAGCCCTTCCCCCATGCTGTCTGTAACATAGAAATTCCTCCTGTTTTTCTTGCCCTAAAAGTAATTCACTGTACAAAAATTGTACTGCATGAGCAGGTGTAATCTTTGAAAGGGCAACGGTGACTGCCAAATATACCATTGTGATAAATGGGGGAGTGGGTTACAACAATGTTTTGATTTCTAATGATAGTGGGAATCATTATTTTATTGATTTTAATGATAGTGGGTATAGGGTTACAGCCTGTGCTTGATGGGGTTACACTCCACCTGAAGGTGCAGGTTCGCAGTCTGGGAGTGATCCTGGACTCATCGCTGAGCCTGGAACCCAGGTCTCGGCGGTGGCCAGGGGAGCTTTTGCACAGCTCAGGCTTGTGCGCCAGCTGCGCCTGTATCTTGGAAAGTCAGACTTGGCCACGGTGGTCCACGCTCTGGTTAGATCCCGTATAGACTACTGCAACACTCTCTATGTGGGTTTGCCTATGAAGACTGCCCGGAAGCGGCAATTAGTCCAGCGCACAGCAGCCAGACTACTAACGGGAACAGGGTACAGGAAGCGCACAACTCCCCTGTTGTGCCAGCTCCACTGGTTGCCAATTAGTTTCTGATCACAATTCAAAGTGCTGGTGTTGACCTACAAAACCTTGTACGGTTCCGGCCTAGTTTACCTGTCCGAACGTATTCTCCCCTATGAACCGTCAAGAGTGCTAAGATCGTCTGGAGAGACCCTGCTCTTGGCCCCATCACCTTCGGAGGCGCGTCTGGTGGGGATGAGGGACAGGGCCTTTTTTGTGGTGGCCCCCCAGCTGTGGAATTCCCTCCCAAATGAAATTAGATCCGCCCCCTCCCTCCTGACTTTTAGGAAGCAGTTGAAAACGTGGCTGTGCAATGAGGCCTTCGCAGAATGAAGGAGGAGATCGCGAAGTGACTAAAGCCGCTAACCACTTGATACGGACCGAATATATGGGTTAAGTTGGACTTGATTTTACTTTGGCGAAAGGCTTTTAAAATGTATTTATTGCATTGTATTTTATTGTAAATTCTATTGTAAATTTATGATGCTTTCAGATTTTAAATGTTAGCATTGAATACTTTGCTGGTCTGAGTCCCTCTTCGGAGGTGAGAAGGCCGGGATATAAAAGTTTTAAATAAATAAATAATATTTCAGATTTCAAAATTTCAGATTAAGTTAGGAATATGAGATAAATAGAATAATCGGTAACATCAGTAGGTTTGATTTCACCAAGTGCAGAAATTCAATGTGTCCCCTATTTGATCTTTTTCCTCCCTGCAGTTCTCTCTGATAATGTCACCTGGTGCGGTATGCATTATCTGCCCTTTCTTCTGACATCTATGAAGTTAGTTTCCGAAATGGTCCAAATAGAAACAGGCTGTTATCTGATTTTTATGTCAGATTAAGATTCCCACTAAATCCTATGAGCAATGCAGAAGCCTAATTTATTCTATTATTTATTTATTTACTTTATTTATATTCCGCTCTTCTCACCCCGAAGGGGACTCAGAGCGGATTACAGGTACGCATACTTAGTAGACAATCCCTGCCATTTCCACATACACACATATAGACCAGAGGGAGCTGACACACTCCTTGTCTCGCAGCGTTCCCAGCGTCCCTTGTTGTTCCTTCCTCATTCCTCAGCATTCCTGGAGTTCTTTATAATGGCCTCAAAATTCAGTCAAAATTTGCCTCCCCACTTAATGTGGTAACTTTATCTCCTACTTGACAGATGCAGCTGTATTTCGGGCTGCAAGGTTGACAGCAGGCTACACTTAAAGGTCGAGTACCCACTAGGCCTGGTTTAGAACCCAAAAAGAGGAAAACGAAAATCTACGGGGGGAGGGGGGGGGATTTTTTTATTAGTAATAGAAAGACTTACCAAAAAATTTCCAAAAATTTCTAAAATGTAACTTAATTACTAAGTTCGTATGCCAGCGCATGCGCATTCCAGATGGTTTTGGCCTACAACTCCCAGAAATCCTAACAGCTGGTAAATTGGCTGGGATTTCTGGGAGTTGTAAACAAAACTTGAATAAATCACACTGAATTCTAGATGGGACTCTCCAAATAGGAAGGAGGGAGGGAAGGAGGGAGGGGGTATTCTATTTTGGAAGCAGCAAAAAGGAGGAGGAGCCCCCTCCTCGCTCCTCGCTGCCTCTCTCTCACCCCAATCCTGAGGAGGCGAGGGCCCAAGTTTGCCCAGGCTGAGAGGAAAAGGAAGAGGCCTGAGGCTGTGAGGAATGGTGGGAGTTGAAGTCCAAAACACCTGGAGGGCTGAAGTTGGCCCGTGCGATGGGGCAAGACAGAGCAACGGGGGAGAAGAGGAGGGGGAGAAGCCACCAGGAAGAGGAGGGGCAGAGAAGCATGTGAGAGAGTGCAGGGAGAGAAAGGAGGAGAAGCGTGTGTGTGTGTGTGTGAAGTTGGCCCGTGCGTTGGGGCAAGACAGAGCAACGGGGAAGAGAAGGGAGGGGGGAGAAGCCACCAGGAAAGAGGAGGGGCAGAGAAGCATGTGAGAGAGTGCAGGGAGAGAAAGGAGGAGAAGCGTGTGTGTGTGTGTGTGTGTGTGAAGTTGGCCCGTGCGGTGGGGCAAGACAGAGCAACGGGGAAGAGAAGGGAGGGGGAGAAGCCACCAGGAAAGAGGAGGGGGCAGAGAAGCATGTGAGAGAGTGCAGGGAGAGAAAGGAGGAGAAGCGTGTGTGTGTGTGTGAAGTTGGCCCGTGCGGTGGGGCAAGACAGAGCAACGGGGAAGAGAAGGGAGGGGGAGAAGCCACCAGGAAAGAGGAGGGGGCAGAGAAGCATGTGAGAGAGTGCAGGGAGAGAGAGGAGGAGAAGCGTGTGTGTGTGTGTGTGTGTGAAGTTGGCCCGTGCGGTGGGGCAAGACAGAGCAACGGGGAAGATAAGGGAGGGGGGAGAAGCGTGGAGGACTACACTTTCCAGAATGCCTAGCAGCAGCGTCACTTCCAGTTCCCCATAGAAATGCGGGAAAAAGAAGAAGATGAATGAAGGCGGGAAGGAAATGAGGGGGAGAAGACAGGGAGAAGTGAGTAGTACAATTATTAAGAATTAATTACGATCATAACGCAAATTGTTGGCCTCAAGGACCGTAAAGAAAGTCTACTTCCTGGTTAGCTGCCGTGATGCGTATAAACTAGAAAGTCCCATTACATACGAATCACTAACGATTTCTTTTAATTTTCATAACTTTTTTCTCATGCCTAGTACCCACCTCGATCTGCGCAGGCCTCAAACTCATGACCTACTGGTCAGAGAGATCTTATGCAGCTGACACTTAGCCAGCTGCACCACATTCCTGGTGCATTCCCTAATTAATATGCACCTAAAACCAATTGAACCACTTATTTTAAATCCACTTCCCATTATACACCTAGAAATATTATTTTCTTGCTTTAGCTTGCAGGAGTCTTTCATTTCGCTATGCAAGTATATTGGTTCTATGCTCAAGACGAAATGGAAATAAAGATTTTTCACAAAATGAAATTTTTGGGGACAATATTCACCTTTTTTTGCAGTTTATGACAATACAATGATGAATTGTCTCACAGTAATATCCACTGAAGGCATGAAAGGTTAATAACTCATTTAAAGATTCATTACATGTCCCTATCAAAGTCATCTTAATTTCACAAAGACATCTAAGTTTCTCTTCAGGGAAACTCTCTCTCAGGATTTGAGTGTGATTCTTTATTAACAAAATGGCAAGTGCAAAGTTACATGTCAAAACCCTGACTGATGATGCTGTAAATTGGTTCTTTCTCCAAAGCAGAAGACTTTAAATTACTACTTTTTTAAAGGTATGCTCCCTCAAAGGCAATTAATGTGTCAGTTGTCAGTCAGGATTATTTAATTTCCCGGTGAGGTCTACCAAAATGGGTGCAGCGGATTGACAAAAAGAACATGAGAGTTCTAATAGGGCTGCTGATTGTGTACTTTTATCTCATCTAAAATTGAAGGAGCTATGGCTCACGGAAGCTGTAACATTTGACATGTTCTTTAGTAGTAACAACACATACCTCTACCTTGCTTGGAGCAATTTGTCTCTGGAGATTGTTAACCTTTCTAACCCAAAAGCAAAAAGAATGTTTAATTGTTATTTAGAATACAATAAGTGGCAATAGCGTCTCCTTTTTTTTGGACAAGGTCTGCTCTCTGATAAACAATTTAGCTTCCCACGTGGTTAGTGTAATTATGAAAGCATTTCTAGCAATATAATTTTTTGCTCCAGAGATTGTGCATAGGATATAAAAGACACAAACCAACTCAAAGGCTACATCCCTTTCAAAACATTGTATTTACTCAAAGAATGAACTCTTAGAATATTTCTCACTTTAACCAATGTACAGAATGAGTGAGTCTACATGACAAGAAAACTCAGACTCATCTTGAACTCACTTCCGGGAAAACCAGAAAATCTTTTCCATCAGATTCCAAGGAAGCCCCTCGGATATTGGACCAGTGCCTGGCCACTGTGACGGTGTGGATGTGGAGGAACAGGCTGAGGATCAATCCTGATAAGACAGAGGTCCTCCAGGTCAGTCGCTTGTCCGATCGGGGTATTGGGTGGCAACCTGTGCTGGACGGGGTTACACTCCTTCTGAAGTCACAGGTCCGCAGTTTGGGGGTCCTCTTAGATTCAGCGCTGATGCTTGATGCTTAGGTATCGGAGGTGGCTGGGAGAACCTTCGCACAGTAAAAACCCGTGCGCCAACTGCAGCCATACCTCGTGAAGTCTGACTTGACCATGGTGGTCCACGCCTTGGTTACCTCTAGATTGGATTACTGCAATGCGCTCTATGTGGGGCTTCCCTTGAAGACGGCCCGGAAACTTCAACTTGTCCAACGCTCGGCTGCCAGATTAATAACTGGGGCACGTTACAGGGAGCGGTCGAACCCCCCCTGTTTAAAGAGCTCCACTGGCTGCTGTTTATTTTCCGAACCCAATTCAAGGTGCAGGTGATTACCTATAAAGCCCTAAACAGTTTGGGACCTGCCTACCTTCGTGACTGGCTCTCCTCCCATGAACCAGCCCGAGCCCTTTGCTCCTCAGGGGAGGCCCTCCTTTTGCCCTTGCCAGTCTCACAGACCCGGCTTGTGAGCACTAGGGAGAAAGCCTTCTCTTCTGTGGCCCCCCATTTTTGGAATTTCCTCCCGGGAGAGATTAGAAATGCCCCCTCACTGGAATCCTTTAAGAAACAACTGAAAACCTGGTTTTTCCACTGGGCCTTTGGAGATGAGACCCCCCAAATGCCCCCGTTTTTTACGAGACCTCTTCCCCTCCTATATGACACTACTCCAGTTATCTCCTCCAGGTTTTTAAACACTTTATATGTACATGTGGCTTGCCCTGTCGTCTTTGTTTTAGATTCATTTTTGTTGTTGCATTTTTAAAGATGTAATTTTATTGTGTTTATTGTGTTTATTGTGTTTATTGTTATCTGATGTTTTTGATATTTTCTGTGATTTGTAGTTCGGGCACGGCCCCATGTAAGCCGCTCCGAGTCCCCTTTGGGGAGATGGATGCGGGTTAGAAATAAAGTTTTTATTATTATTATTATCTATTATAAATCAACAAGCCAGAAAATACTTACCACAAAGCAACTCCAAAATAGCCCACAACTTCATGGATATGTCGATAGTTGTATTAGGTCAAATTCAGACAGGTCTGCTCTTCAGACAGACACTGACACCTTCATCCTTTCCCTGTGCTCATCAGTGCATGGAAAAGAGAATTAGTTGTGCCTGTGTCGTCATCATTACAACTTCCAGTCAATCAAAGAACTCCATGCATGATCCTAGCCATAGTGGGCACTCCATTCTGACATCAACAGAAGTGCATACATGAACAAGAATCATGAGGGGTTACCTTAGAGACAGAGACATGAAAGGTGAGTTGATGATCCAGCAAGGTCCAAGCAGTCTTGGTGAAACTGGACCATGTGGACACTAACATGGCAATGCAGCAGGTTGGGCCAGTCTAGATAATTTCTGCTCTGGACTGGCTGTGAATTTACCAGCCAGTATAGACTTGCCTTAAATCCTGAAAGAAGGAAGGATAAGCTCCAGAGAGTTCTGCTGTGGTGTGGTTGTAGATTTAAAACGTTGGCACTTGAAAGCTAGGTCTGTAGTCTGAAAGCCAAGGGCTATATCTAAAAAGTTAGTAGTTAGGCACTATCTGGGATGCCAAAACGATCCAAAATCCAATATTGTCTACATGGACAGCTGAATTAGGAGCACCTGTGCTTTCTAATGGCACAAAATAAATTAAAACATTGTGTATAAAATTGCCTTCAGGCTATATGAAGCATTAATGGATTTTGTATTTTGATTGGGTCTCATCTTCAGGTAAATTGTTGGTATATGTAAATATTCCAAAATCTGAAAATCCAAAACACTTCTGGTTCCAAGCAATTTAGATAAGGGACACTCAACCTGTTATATTCAACCTGGACATAGTGGAAAGTATGTTACAGTCACTTTTCTCCCTGAGTGTAACCTATTTCCTGGTGAAGGAAAGGAAAGGATGCTAAAAGTGTTGAAAGGAGGGGATCGTTTAGAAATAACTGAGCACTTAAGAAGAGATCCTTCATTATCAAGGTGAACCCATTAAGACAATATGAGCAGCTCTGGAAATAATTTGTCATCAGAGATTCCAAATCTAACTGGTTCTTGGCAGGGGGCTGGACTGGATGGCCCATGAGGTCTCTTCCAACTCTATGATTCTACAGTATGTGTGGAGATTCGCCGCTTACAGCTAGCGTCTTCACTTGAGGATCTCTTTTTACAATCAAGCTGCCACCATAACAATCCTGGCCACCCGATGTGAGGGGTTTATTTTGAGGCTTGTGTTTTGAAATGATGTCACAGAGAGATTTGTAAGGAGGAACTTCAACAGTTTATTTTTAACAACAGCGTGGAGGTTTCAAAGTGTTCAGAGCTTAGGTGGTTACAGTAACTTCAGATGAGGTACAGATCTTAATGTTACAAAGTTCCTAAATACAATGCTTGACTGAGTTTTTTCAATCACTGGCTTGACAATACTATAGATACTCTGCCTCAATAGGCTTCCTATCTACATATTAGGTTAGCTTTCCAGCCTAACCTATAAACAGCGGTTCCTATAGGCTCTCTAAGCCTAAATGCCTTTCTGCAGTATCTAAAACCAGCCTTTTCTATTTCCCTCAGAAAAGACTACAACAACTCTTCAAATTGCTACCAGCTAGTCTAACCGTTCGTGACTAACTGACAAAATTCAAAACTTGCACCTGCTAAAGCCAGTGTTAGGCTCCGCCTCCTGTTGTCATAGCAACCGAACATCTCAGAGGCTGTGCACTTTAATATTCCCCGTTAACCCTTTGTATTCTGTTTAGCATATAACCATCTAATACAATACAAATGTAATAATACAAACCACACATTTAACCATAAAATAAATACAAAACCCTCAATACATATAGTGACTTCACTACACTATGAATTGCATAGTATCCCTCCTGAACTAAAAAAAATGCAATTCCATTTCCTTTCACTTCACTGTTTGCATGTATATCTGGTTTCTACTTCTATAATGAATTTCCTTCATTCTTATTTATACATAGAGTATAGTACAATCTGATCAATGTCTTCTTAGAAGTAAGTAACATTATTTTCAATGCTCTAAGTAAGAAAATATTTCATCCGTATTTCAAGTCATAAATAGTATATATGAGATGGATCTTAATGACAAACCATTCTGAACAAATTGAAAGCCTTGCTGCATCTATGGGTATTTATTCCTAAATTTCTTTTGCCAACTCTGTAAAGTTTCTATGCATTGGTTTTGTGAAATACTACTGATATTTCCCATAGTACATTTTAACATAGCTTGAAATGGCAAGATTATCCATAGATGTTACACAAGGGAAGCATAATACATGCAAGGAAATAGATCATTAATGTTACACAAATTATCCCAAAGCAGTGAGCAGTGTGGTGCTGTGAAGTTAAAATGTGTGGGCTTTTTTTTTATTGGAATGGATTTTTCTTCTAATGCTCAAGCAGATCAAATAAAAATCTGGATAAATCAAAGAATGAAACAAGACATTTCCTAGTACAAATACAAAGAATGGATTAAGCACACATTTAAATTATTCATTTGTATGTGTTTGTTATGGTTGTGAAATAAATGACAGCAACACAAATTAAAAGGATGTTTCCTTGGCTGAAACGATGGATTGACTAATTTATCCCAGAAGATGCTACAACGTGTCGGAGAATATACTCATTACCGGTTTTAAGTGTGATTTTAATGAATACAGGCAAATAAGTTGCATACATAGAAATGAAATCCCAACCCGGGATGCATATTGCATTTGGTATGCAATTTATTCTGCTTATCTGTGAAAATGTTTCTCACATCTGCCGAGATTATCAAGGGATGCTTGTCCCTTCTACCTGAATCACTGGTCATAGGAGGGCTTCATTTCTGACTGCATCATGTGTCCTGGGTCCTCTCCCATTGGGGACCTTACCCATGACTATCTTTCCTTAGATTTAGGAAGTAAATAAACACATTTTTAATTTCATCAGCTCAGCTTCACTCATTTCTATTGACTTGTGAAGTTGATGCTGGTTTGAAATTAGAACATAAGAACATAAGAACATAAGAAGAGCCATGCTGAATCGGGCCTCAGCCCATCTAGTCCAGCATTCTGTGCCACACAGTGGCCCACCAGTTGTACGCAGGGATCTCTAGCAGAAAGGAGGGCAAAACACTCACCTGCTCCCGACCCCCCACAACCAGTACCCGGGGAAATCCTGCCTGCCTCCATCAACACAGAGGTGGCACTTGGATGTCCATTTCAGTAACTGCTGATTCCCTTGGTATCCATGAATCTGTCTAATCCTGCCTTGAAGCTGTCCAGGCTGACCGCTGTCACAACCTCCTCTGGAAGTGAGTTCCATAACCCAATGACCCTCTGGGTGAAGAAATATTTCCCTTTATTAGTCCTAACTTTTCTACCTTGGAGCTTTAGGGAGTGCCCCCTAGTCCTAGTGTTGTGTGACAGAGAAAATATTTTTTCTCTATTCACCTTTTCTATCCCATGCATGATTTTATACACTTCGATCAAGTCACCTCTTAAACGCCGTCTTTCAAGGCTGAAAAGACCAAGGCGTTGCAACCTGATTTCGTAAGGGAGCTGCTCCATCCCTTGGATCATTCTTGTTGCCCTTTTCTGTACCTTTTCCAGTTCCGTTATATCCTTCTTGAGGTGCAGTGACCAGAATTGTCCACAGTACTCCAGATGTGGCCTCACCATAGATTTGTAGAGAGGCAATACAACATTTGCCGACCTATTTTCGATTCCCTTCCTGATCATGCCAAGCATAGAATTTGCTTTTTTCACTGCTGCTGCGCACTGGGTTGACATCTTCATTGAGCTGTCCACCAAAACCCCGAGATCCCTTTCCTGGTTTGTTTCAGAAAGCTTTGACCCCATCAATTGGTAGGTGCAGTTGGGGTTCTTTGCCCCGATGTGCATGACTTTACACTTGTTTAGGTTAAAATGCATTTGCCACTTTGTTGCCCATTCACTCAATTTCAAGAGATCTTTCTGGAGCTCTTTACAATCAGTTTCATTTTTAACTACCCTGAACAATTTAGTGTCGTCTGCAAACTTTGCTACCTCAGAATTTACTCCTACATCCAGGTCATTAATGAATAAATTAAAAAGTAACGGACCCAAAACTGAACCTTGGGGTACGCCACTTCTCACCTCTTTCCACCCAGAGAAATGTCCGTTTATTACCACCTGTCACGATGCACAGACTTGACCGGCCCCTTAATCACACACACAGAGACAGAGTGAAGGCTAACTACTTTATTGAATATAAAAACAGTTCCAAAGAATATAGTCCAATAGAATATAATGCAATCCAAAAGGCTTGAAGTAACAATGTCCAAGGTAACGTAGCAAATAGGCAAAAAGCTTGGCAAGGCTCCGCAAGGCTATGCGGATCAGGAAACATGGCAATGCTCCGCGATGCTGCGGATCAGGAAACAAGGCAAGGCAAGGCTTGATGACCACGGCTAGCTTAGCTTGTGGTCCCACTCCGCTTCACGCCTATTCAGATGAGACGTGGCCGGAGCACTGAGGATTCGTTCCCACAGATCCTATACTTAATCCTTCGGCCGAGGTCCCCGACGCTCTAGGCTTCGGCGTCTCCAATCGCTGCTCACGGACCTCGGCCGGTCTATGCTCTTAGACCATTCCCTTCTGCTAGACTCTATGTTCCGTCTCCTATCAAAGGTTCGACCTTGTCTCTCCACAGCTGTGTTTCTATCTCCCTGAGAGCTCTCCTCCCTAGTCGTTTCCCATGCGCCTTCTTCCATATCTTCCCCAGGAGGCTCCTGAGAAGATCTTCCTCCCGGATGTTCATAACTCCCAGAATCGCTATCTATCTGCACCTGGTTATCTGAATCTTCCCTGGGACCAAAACACATTTCTTCCCAGGCCAAGCTCTCTGTGGGCGAAAAGAGGCCCCTGAGGGGAAAGCTGCCCTTCGCCCCAATCATCTAGCTCATCCTCTGAATCATGTTCTGGCACTGCTGGTTCTAATGCTAATGGGACCCCAAGTCCTGTCCCCTGCCCTCCAGGCACAAACAAGAACTGCTGTGCTACACCACCCTTTGTTTCCTACAGTTTAGCCAGGTTCCAATCCAGGACAAGACCTGTCCTGTGATTCCATGGCTGAAGAGCTTATTTAGGAGCCTTTGGTGAGGGACTTTGTCAAAAGCCTTTTGAAATTAAAGTACTGGCTTCATGAAATGTATTTCTGCATGCAAAAATGCCCATTTTTTATTTAATAGTATAAAGAAGCATCCAGTTTAAGGCAACATTAAAAGTTTAACAAAGGATCTGAAAGACCAACAGGCTGTAATACATATTAAAGATGATAATAGGATGCACACAGTGGAGGAAAATATAACCATCATCCCTCTCCACATTTGCAGGTTTGATCTTTGCAGATCTAATTATTTCTGGATTTTATTATAATGTTCTCTGTAGGAATCTCAAGGGTGCATCTACATTTTAGAATTCATGCAGTTTGAAACTAGTTTAATTACCATTACTCAATGCTGTGTTAACCTGGAAATGGACGTGACACTACGTCCATCGTCATCCGTTAAGAGCCTCGGGGTAACCCTGGACCCTCTGCTGTTGATGGAGGCCCATGTCTCCACCGTGAGCAGAGTGGCGTTTTTCCACCTTCGCCAGGTGATGAAGCTGGCCACCTAGTTGTCCCGTCGCGACCTGGCCACAGTGGTCCAAGCCATGGTCGTCTCGAGGCTAGACTACTGTAATGCTCTGTACATTGGCCTTCCTCTGTCAGTGATCCGGAAACTCAAGCTGGTGCAGAACACTGCAGCCCGACTCCTTGCGGGGGCCTCGGCAAGCTGTCACATCATGCCAATCCTGCGCAAACTGCACTGGCTACCCGTAGAATGCCGGATCACCTTCAAAGTGTTAGTCTTGACTTTTAAGGCCTTACATGGTCTGGGGCCAGAGTACCTGCGGGACTGCCTCATTCCGTATTATCCCACCAGATCTCTGCGTTCTGAAGAACATAACCTCCTGGTTGTTCCTAGTCCAAAGACTTTTCGCCTGATTGCGACCCGTCGCCGGACTTTTTCGATCGTGACTCCAACACTTTGGAACTCATTGCCCGCCGACGTTCGTGCCATTTAGGAAAGCCTGCAGGACTCTGTTGTTTCAGTAGGCTTTTGGGGTTGGATGAAATGCAGTCTCCCTCTGCATACCGCCATCTTGTATTATCTTCTGTTGTTGCAGTGTTTAATGTGCAACCTAGTGTGCCTTTTTATCTGTGGTTTTATTGTGGTTTTAACTTTAGCTGTATTGGCTGTTTTCATAACATGTCGTGAGTTGCCCCGAGCCATTGGGAAGGGCGACAGACAAATACGAATAAATAAATAAATAAATAAATTGTAGTTTGGTGAGGAAGCATCCCTTTTTGTCAGTTCCTCCTGGGATTAAGGCCTCACATCCACTTCAATTCCCGAGCTCTTCTTGGGGGAGGGGGTGGTTATATATGCTCCTGAATCAACCAGATTTTGCCCAGGAGGACATCCAGCCATCCCCCAGTCCCCCATTTATCCCCTAAACTTACTTTGAGCCCCTTGAAAGCTCCTGACACGTAAGGTGGTTTAGGAGGAAGAAATGGGGTAAATGAGCGGTTGGGGTGACAGTGGGGGTGCCATCCCACTTCTTTGGGCTCCAGGAGGTTGAAGAAATAGGATCACTGTGAAGATTTACACCAGGATTGTGTAAGTGGTCCCAGAAGTCAATCTCAGCAGGGCCTATACCTGGAAATATCTGGACCTTGCATTAAGGTCCAGATCTTTCCTGTTATCTAATTAATCCAGAATAAATTGGGAAATCCCAGTTTACTCTGAATTTATTCAGGTTTATGTGAGACATTATTTGGACGCCTCAGGTAAACCCAAGATCGATTCCATGTTTGGGGTCTGCCTGGAAGCCTGTGAGATCAAGCAATTTAAAACAACCATGGATAGTAAGATCCAGGCAACAGATAACAAAACCTGAAGGTGGATACCAAATCCTGATAAGTGACCTATGGATCCGTGCACCTGGCGAGACAAAAATCCTACCCAATGTTCCCAAATAAATCACACCAAGTTGAAGAAGAAGCCACCAAGGTACTGTAACTTATTCAAGTCAGCTGAAGTGATGACAGCTTGCGGTAATCTACCAGAGGGAGCTGAGATGCCATAACACTGAAAAGCACATTTTTATACAGTACAGTCTTCTGAAATTCCTGTTACCATCCCAGCTGAAGCCACCTTTGCTGTGATTGGCTGATCACTGTTGATCTCACAATCAGCTGGGTGGGATTCCTTGATGATGTGGGCCTGCAGCACCCACCAACCAATCAGAGAGCATTCCCCACTTCCAATGCAGATTTACCCTCTCCAGTGGCTGATTGGGGGCAGGGTGGAAACTTCAGCCAAATATGTTTTCTTTAGCAGTTGTTCAAGATTTAATTATTATTTATATTTATTTCAAGCATTTATATCCCATCCTTCGCAACCTCTGAAGAAGGACTCAGGATGGCTTGCAACAGGCAACCGTTAGATGCTGACACAATGCAAATTAAAAAACATAAATACAATTAAACAGTTAAAACAATGATAAACAATAAATTAAAACTTCACTGGTTTAAAATCATTCTATTTAAAACATTTACACTTTATTCTAAAATCTCTGGATGAGATATGACAAAAATGGTATGAGCAATTTAAAATGAAAAAAGCATAAAATATGATTTTTTTTCTAAATTCGTTTTAAATAACTGAATAATTCATTAATTGAACACTGAAAACAAATTAGACAGATTGGTATGAAATCCTTAGACACAAAAACCCTGTAATAATTTTTTCGTAAAAAGAGAGGGAGAGAGAAAACAACACCTGTTTGTTAATAGGCACTGCAGTAATGTGGTCTTATATAGACATGTAGCTCTTTTGTGTGATCCTACACAATACCTACCAAAACCAGGCTAGGAGGGTGATGGTTCCTTCTTGTGTTCCCTAGCAACTGCTATTCAGAAGCAATAGGTGGATAATATATAGCTGCCACTATGGGTGCATCTGCACTATAAAATTTATGCAGTTTGACACCACTTTATCTGCAATTTATTTATTTACTAGCTTGGGGACCCAGCCCTGCCAGGGTTATTTGAGAAAGGCATTGTGTGCCAAGGTGTGTCCTTATAATTTGTTTATTTGGCTCACAGTGGTCTCAGGAAGTGAGTGAATGTACTTCAAGTCCCATCATCCATGGTCTATCCTCCTCCAAACTGCACCAGGATGTAGAGTGGGTCATGGGGGCTCTGTGTGCCAAGTTTGGTCTTGATCAGTCAGTGGATGAGGTTGGCAGCAGTCTTGTGAAGTGAGTGGAGGTACTTCAAGTCCCATCATTCATGATCCATCCTCCTCCAAACTGCACTAGGATGTAGAGTGGGTCATGGCGGCTCTGTGTGCCAAGTTTGGTCCTGATCAGTCATTGGATTAGGTTTGCAGCAGTCTTGGAAAGTGAGTGAAGGTACTTCAAGTCCCATCATCCATGGTCTCCCCTCCTCCAAAGTGCACCAGGATGTAAAGTGGGTCATGGGGGCTTTGTGTGCCAAGTGTGGTCTTGATCAGTCAGTGGATGAGGGTTGCAGCAGTCTCGGGAGGTGAGTGGAGGTACTGCAAGTCCTGTCAACCATGGTCCATCCTCCCTCAAACTGCACCAGGATGTAGAGTGTGTCTTGGAGGTTCTGTGTGCCAAGTTTGGTCTTATTCTCTCATTGTTGGGGCCGCAAAGTGTTTTGGCCTTAAACTCCCACTATGCCTGACTGCCTCAGGCCTTTCCCTTACCCCCTCTCTGCCACTATAGAGTGTCAGAATGTTGGTGGTGCTGGCCAATCAGAGGCGTTATGCAAATAATCCCACAGTGGCAACCAATCAGAAATCTGCCACATACATACAAACAAACATACAAACATTCTCTTTTATTACATATAGATAGATAGATAGATAGATAGAAGGCATGGTTTAGAACCCAAAAATCGTGATTCTAAAATCAAATGGGGGGGGGGGGATTTTTTTGATTAGTAATAGAAAGACTTACAAAAAAATTTCCAAAAAGTTCTAAAATGTAACGTAATTACTAACGAAATTCTAAATTGGTTCTAAAGTCTGAAAAGCAGGGAAACAGGACTGACACTGTTTTAAGCACAGGCAAATCAAGGGGCAACATTTCCCTTGGTTTCCTTGCAGGGAGATATAAAGCATTAATATATTATTATTATTAGTATTATTATTATTATTAAATAAAATAGTCAAGGCTTGCTTCTCCAGAGCATTTATTAGAATTAAATAATAAATTCTAATAGTAAGAATGTAGTAAGGGTGATAGTGACCTGGAGGGTATGAGGAACGTGCTCTTGGTAAACTAGAACAGGGCTGTCCAACTGGCCTGGGTCGGGTTATATCTTAGCAGGAAAGGGCCGCCCGCACGCGGCCCCTTTCCTGCTAAGATATAACCCGACCCAGGCTTGGGTCAGCTTATATCTTAGCGGGGAAAGGGCTGCCATGCGGGCGGCCCCTTTCCTGCTAAGATATAAGCCGACCCAGGCTTGGGTCAGGTTATATCTTAGCGGGAAAGGGCTGCCGTGCGGGCGCCCCTTTCCTGCTAAGATATAAGCCGACCCAGGCTTGGGTCGGCTTAGAGCTTAGCGGGGAAAGGGCTGCCGTGCCACCCTTCCCCCTGCCAGACATCGATGCCACCCTTCCCCCCTGCCAGGTCAGAATCCAACCCGTATTAAGGGGAACACGGGTTGGATTGGGACCTCGCAGGAGCAAAGGGTGGCATCGATGCCTCCCTTAACCCCTGCGAGTTCCCAATCGGAGGAATTTCCTCCTGTTCTCCAGGCTCTCCCTCCACTTCTGAGAGACAGCCTGGGAAACAGGAGGAAATTCCTCGAATCAAACCCGAGCTGCTTCCAAGCGTGCTTTGGAAGCAGCCCGGGCCAGTTTCCTCCTGTTTCCCAGGCCTGGGTTGGGTTATATCTTAGCAGGAAAGGGGCCGCCCGCACGGCAGCCCTTTCCCGCTAAGATATAAGCCGACCCAAGCCTGGTTCAGGTTATATCTTAGCAGGAAAGGGGCCACCCGCACGGCAGCCCTTTCCCCGCTAAGATATAAGCCGGCCCAAGCCTGGGCCGGGTTATATCTTAGCAGGAAAGGGGCCGCCCGCACGGCAGCCCTTTCCCCGCTAAGATCTAAGCCGACCCAAGCCTGGGTCAGGTTATATCTTAGCAGGAAAGGGGCCGCCCGCACGGCAGCCCTTTCCCCGCTAAGATATAAGCCGACCCAAGCCTGGGTCGGCTTATATCTTAGCAGCAAAGGGGCCGCCCGCATGGCAGCCCTTTCCCCGCTAAGATATAAGCCGACCCAAGCCTGGGTCGGGTTATATCTTAGCAGGAAAGGGCTGCCCGCATGGCAGCCCTTTCCCGCTAAGATATAAGCTGGCCCAAGCCTGGGTCGGGTTATATCTTAGCAGGAAAGTGGCCGCCCGCACGGCAGCCCTTTCCCCGCTAAGATATAAGCCGACCCAAGCCTGGGTCGAGTTATATCTTAGCAGGAAAGGGGCCGCCCGCACGGCAGCCCTTTCCCCGCTAAGATATAAGCCGACCCAAGCCTGGGTCGGGTTATTTCTTAGCGGGGAAGGGGCCACCCACACGGCAGCCCTTTCCAGGCTCCTTTCCCTGCAGTTTAAAGCGCTTTTTTCCTGAGTCCTCCAGCCGCCCTAGGACTTCCGGTTTCGATCTCTCTATGGTTCTGGCTGGTTTTTCTCTTCCTGGAGGCAAGGCCTTTCTGTTAAAGTAGGCCTCGAGCATGGAATGGCCCCATCTGACTGTGAGTAATGTCTGGGATTTTGGATTTTGGATTTTGGAGGGGGTAATAGGGAGCCTTCCGAAATATTTAGAATTCTAACGAAATTTTGGGCCCAGGGGGTTCGAAAAAGAAAGTCCACTTCCAGGATTGGCCTTGCGATCCGTAAAAACTTGAAAGTCCCATTACATACGAATCACTTACGAATTCTTTTGATTTTCATAACTTTTTCTCATGCCTAATAGATAGATATAGATATAGATATAGATATAGATATTACTTACTTACTTCACTTGTATACTGCCTTTCTCACCCCAACTCAAAGCAGTTTCCAACATATATATGGCAAAATTCAATGCCTCACATACATAAAAACCTAACATAAAACAATAATAACATACAACTATAAATTAAATAATAAAAATGCAGCAACATTTAACCATTAGAACGTGGAGTTAAAAACATAATAATATAAATATTAATCACATAATTCAAGAATCCTAATCCAGGGCCATTCCAGATATCAATGCCATGGCTCAATGAGCTGGAATCTTGGAATTCTTATATTGGTGAGGCTCCAGCATTATTTGCCAGAGACGGTTAAAGGCCTTGTAAAACTAGTTCTCATTATTGAGCCATGACATTTATAGTGATGCCAAATTGCAGTAATTCTACAGTGTAGATGCACTCTATGACTACAATGGACAAGCATTTTAATGAATGCTGGTCAAAACGGCTACATATTATGTGTACTATCAGAGGCAATCTCCTCCATAGATTTGTCTAATATTTTTGTTAAAGTCATCCATGTTCAGTTTGTGGTAGAAAATTCCCCAGGCAAATAATCTCTGCTTCTTCTTCTTTTTTATTACTGAAACCTACATATCCCTTCCTCATTTCCATGCATAACCATTAAAGAGAATGGAATGGGGCACTTGAGATTGGCAGAGAAGTTTATAATGTATGCATCGGTTTTACTGTCGAGCTTCAAGAATAGTGAAGCAGATAGCTGATGTAGTTGAAAGAACACTTGTTCATTCTTCTTGTTCTTGTCTTCTCCTATTCAGCTCTTCTGATCAGTTCCAATTAATAGATGAAGAATGGATCAAGTGTCCTAACACAGTCCTAACACAGACAAATCCATGTCAGTGCTATTTCATCTCTAGGCCCCTGATGTCGACTGTCAGCTGGTGACATGAGTAGTCTACAATTCTAAGTGCAGTTCTGAATGACATTATGCTTTCAGTATCTGCAAAATAGTTAGCTATATATTCTGCCAAGTCTTTTGACTCCCACATCAGTTAGTAGAACTCACAGGAAACCTGCTAGTCATTAGGGATGTGCAATTCCTTTAAAAATGGTTCGAAAGTCATTACAAAACTGGGAGGTGTTCGTGTTTTGTTTCTAAAGTGTTCCTAAAGCAGGGGTGCCCACACTTTTTCAGCATGTGAGCTACTTATATTAAAACCACGTCAGAAAGATCTACCTACCTCCTCAAGGCTGGAGAGGGGAGGGGGCGGGGCAGGGCTTGGCCAGAGGGGGCAGAGCCAGGCCGTGCCAAGCCCCACCCCCTCCTCTCTGGCCTTGGAGCTCCCAGCAGCTTCTCCAGGCTTGAGGATGGCAATGCCAAGGCAGTGGTGGCATAGCTAGCACAAGGCTGACTTGGCACTGCCATCCTCAAACCTGGAGAAGCTGCTGGTAGAGCGGAAGCCACAGGGGGTGGAGCCAGGTCGTGCCAAGCCCCTCCCCCTCCCCTCTGGCTTTGGCACTCCCAGCAGCTTCTCCAGGCTTGAGGATGGCAATGCCAAGCCAGTGGTGGCATAGCTAGCACAAGGCTGGCTTGGCCCTGCCCTCCTCAAACCTGGAGCAGCTGCTGGGAGTGCCGAAGCCGGGGAGGGGGCGGGGCTTGGTGCGGCCTGGCTCCGCCCCCTCTGAGACGTGATCCGGCTGGGATTGACTTCCTTCGGTCCCGGGATCGATTATAGTAACAATTTTTCACAAACTATTAGAACAGGGCTGCCCAGGAAGTCGATCGCGATCAACCAGTCGATCCCGGGACTGAAGGAAGTCAATCCCAGCTGGATCACTTCTCAGAGGGGACGGAGCCAGGCCGCACCAAGCCCCGCCCCCTCCCCGGCTTCGGCACTCCCAGCAGCTGCTCCAGGTTTGAGGAGGGCAGGGCCAAGCCAGCCTTGTGCTAGCTATGTCACCACTGGCTTGGCATTGCCATCCTCAAGCCTGGAGAAGCTGCTGGGAGTGCCAAAGCCAGAGGGGAGGGAGGGCTTGGCACGGCCTGGCTCCGCCCCTCTGAGAAGTGATCCGGCTGGGATTTACTTCCTTCGGTCCCGGGATCGACTGGTTGATCGCGATTGACTCCTGGGCAGCCCTGTTCTAAAGTATAGTTTGTGAAAAATTGTTACTACAATGAGATTAATGAAAGTTTGTTACTATTTCATTATAGTAATTGTGCATAATTACTATAATTAGGGAAAATAAAGGGACTCCTTTTCCCCTCATTTTAAAAACTATTGGAGTGAAACTTGCAACAATGGTAGAACATATTTACCACTGTTAGCCCACCAAATTTCAAAATTTTTATAAACAACATTTAAAAACAAACAAACTACAAGAGTTATCTGATTGAATTTTATATACAACACACAAGATAACAAGGGCATCAACCCCAAAAGTTTCAGAAAGTTTCACACATCCACAGATTTTTGGGGATTTTAAAATGGTGGGAGATTGTTCCTACCCCTCTCCCTTAGCCACACCACAAAATGTAGCGATATTCTTCTGAAGCCACACCTCTGTTGACCTCATAGCTCTTGATCTCACCAAAATAGATAATCTCTTTCTCCATTTGATTAATATAACACTGATTCAATATTGCTGAATCATTGCTAGCATGTCTCTCCAAAAAGGGAGAAATGCCTGTATGAAATCCCCTTAAGACTGATTATTATTTATCTAGTGCAGGCCTGCAAAATCAATGGCCCTCCAGGTGTTTTGGACTTAAGCTCCCAGAATATGCGACCATTGGACAAGATGTCTAGGGCTTCTGGGAGTTGGACCTGGAGGGCCACAGGTTGTGCAAGGCTCTTCTATTGAGATAAAATCACACACAGACACAGACTATTAACATTGCTGTCCAGAGGGCCTTGGCAGCCTTAGGTTTTTCATAAACCTTGAAAAGAATCAAAATTTACCATCCAACTTTCTTTACCGTGGCAGGGCAGGCTATCCTTTCAATCCCACCGCTGCCACCATTTGAAAAGATTTGCTTACGCCGCCTAAAAGCTAGCGTCGAAACCTCTTGTAGATTTAAAATTGACCACTGACCACTTCGTGGAGACACAGCCTAAAGCGTGCATCCCACTGTGAGAGGATCTATTTCCAATTATGCTGTCACCATATTAATTCTCTGACTACCGATGTGAGGGTTTATCTTGATGCATCTATGTTAAAATGATATGACTGAGAGAGTTTCATGAAGGAACATCAAACTGTTTATTTTCACAAACAGGTCCAATGCTTAGTTGGTTTCAGACTACAAAGAGGTACAGTCTTGAAGGTTTCAAACAAGATAACACTGGGATATAACTTCCCCTGACACTGGGGTATAACTTCACCTGACACAGCCACACGGGCACCAGCAGTTCTACTACTTAACTGCTTACTACCGGGTTACTCTCAACCCTTAGTTAGGACCAAACTTGTCCCACACTTGGGTTTCCCTAAACCCCACACAGAGCTCTGCACTGCACACTAACCGACAGCTGCTTCTTCACCAACTGCCAAATCCCAACTGAACAAATTCAAACCTCTTCAGCATTCCAAGCTAGCCTTCTGGCTGCCTCCGCCCACTGTCACCATGGCAACACATTCCCCCAGGAGGGAAATGCCTCCATTATCACAGTTAACCCTTTAGGGTCTGTCTAACACTTACCCCCATATTCCAACAATAAAACAACACACACATTTTGACTTCATTACAAACCTCTTCATGTATTCCATGTCAATGAGTACCAACTAAACAAGATTAATTATTGTGTTCCACTGGTCCATCTATTATCCATTTTTAAGGACACAAGGAATCTTTTTTCCTCCAGCAGAAGAAATGACTTGGTAGATCATAGTATACAGGAGGTTTCTAAAAATTATTATTTCTGATGTCCAGCATTTTTTCTCTCCATTGATCTAAACCTGGAGTTTTTGCTTGCTTCCATAGCTTCGCAAAGACCAACCAAGCAGCTGTTATTATATAGGTGAAGATCTTGTCTTGATTGTTGTTCAACTGTATATGTTTGTCTGTTGATCCCAGTAAGAAAAATTCTGGTTTTAATGGAATGTCAATTCTTAAGATTTTCTTTGTTGCTTCTTGTATATTTTTCCAAAAACTGAAGGCTTTCGGTCACGTCCACCATAGGTGGTAGTAACTTCCCACTTCTTGCTTACATTTCCAACAGATATTTGAATTATTTTTATACATTTTACTCAATTTTTCAGGTGACATCAGAGATATGGACAAATTAACCTTTGACAAAGACAAAGTAATGGAAACCCAATCAGATATACTGATTGGGATTCTTTTGACAAATACCTATCACAACTAGGAGCAAAAACAAAGTAAGACAAGAGTCTCAAGGAGACAGATCGAAGTAGAAAAACTATATATATATATATATATATATATATACACACACACACACACACACACACACATACAGTATATATAGATAAATATAAGAAGATGGTAGTTAGGATGTGAGAAGAATTTATGCTTTAATTTTGGTACTAACAAGTTGAACTAGTAGAACAAAGATAACAAATAAGAAAAAAATTCTTGCCTTTGACAAAATGTATAAAATATCGAAGTCGAAGTTTTATATTTTTTTTCTCAATGTAATTGGTGTTTCTTTTTCCTTACTACCCTCTCATTTTCTCCCACTCCCCTTTCCACATCCAAATTTTCCCCTAACCTCCCTATATACCTTCCCCCTATATCCTTTCCCCTATGTTCCCTTATTCACACTTTATGTATGTACCTACACTGCAAAATCTTCAATAATTTTTTTTAAATGATTATTACTGAGGGCAGTAGTCTTGAAGTAGATGGAAATAACTGAAATATGTACATATAAGATCATGAATAGAAAGAGCATGGAATTTTTTCCTGGGACAAACATTAACACATAAACTAATGGATGCAAAAGGAGGCATAAATAAAAAAAACATTGTTGTAGAAATGTGATGACATTTCATCAAGTTGACATATAAATAGTCTTCATTTCATCATCTACCAATGGATAAAGCGTTGAAATTGAAGGACTGGTGTGTCAGGGGTGAGGAATTAAATAAATATTAATTAATTAATGTGTCACGGTAGCATAGTCCATGTTTCTTTATCCTTCCTTTAAAACTCAATGAAAATGTTTACAAATCAAGACAGATTGATAGATAGCTCTATTTCACGCTGTCAAAAGGATCATATGATTACACACACAAACACCCTACTTCTACGGGAAGACTTGTATTACTATATTTGTACTGGTATTTCATTAATGTTCAAATCTTAAACGTCTGGGGGAAATAACAATACTGAATGTCACAGACAAGAATATAAACATTAAAAAATATTTCCTCTAGTTGACTCTTCTTAAATGTATACGATGGGGAGAGAGAGAGAGAGAGAGAGAGAGAGAGAGAGAGAGAGAGAGAGAGAGAGAGAGAGAGAGAGAGAGAGAGAGAGAGAGAGAGAGAGAGAGAGAGAGAGAGAGAGAGAGAGAGAGAGATCATCAACAACACCCTTCTTCATATGCCAGGCTAAAACCATGCATCTTCAAAACAGGCCCATTGAGTTTAATATAGCAGTAATGGAGCAGCAGGACACCCTCATAAAGCCCCAGGATTGCTTTTGTAAATGCACTGTGTACACTCTAAAGTGGAGGAAAGACCCATTATTATTGTTACAAATGCAGAGTAGATGGTATTTCAAATGGAAGAGAAGAAATTTTTATTAATGCATAACCTCTCTTTTCCCCTATGATGGTTATTACTAGTCGTGTTACAATTGCCTGGAGTTTGCTTTTATTCATTTTCATGACAAAAAATGTTGTCACCCCTTTCATCCTCCTGCAATTTTGTTGCTTGCAAATGTCTTAATGCTCACTCTCAGAAGATAATAAGCAGCTACCGATTGTTTTCAAACCATTCTAGGGCAAAGTGAGAAAGAGAATTTGACACACAAACTAAGCCAAGGATATGTGAACTTGGAAAGTTTGCTGGTTTGTACGTAGAATTTACAAGCTACACTACAACAAATCTCTATGAGGGGTAAACTGTATATCAAAACATCACAATGCAATATATTACATAATATTTTCCTATTATTTTCTACTAATAACTCCCCGAGATCTCTAAGGTCAGAGCATCAGAACCTCTTAGATATCCCCAGTGTGAAATCTTTCCGCCTGACAACAACTCGCCGAAGGGCATTTTCCATCATCGCCCCTGTTCTATGGCATGTAAGGACTCACCCATTTTAGCAGGCCGAGGCCTGGTTAGCAGTTTAGCATCCCTGGTAAGATAGAATATCTGGGAAAGGGGGAGTGGCTTGGAGCCTCTCCAGAGAGAGAGAGAGAGAGAGAGAGAGAGAGAGAGAGAGAGAGAGAGCTGCAAGGGAGTGGCTCAGAGTGAAGGGGAGGGGTCAGCTGACTTAGGAGGGAAAAGTGTAGCTTTTTCAGGGAGAGGGGACTTGACTCTTGTCAGAGCAACATAGGAGTCTCTGTTGTGAGCAGTCAGCTGAAGACAGGGTGTGTCTTAGATAGCTGATAGGAGAAGTCTGTGGAAAGCTGAGGTCAGGGTGAATCAGCCAGCAGACTTGGATCTCTTAGGATAAGAGATTGGCTCACACTTGGGGACAACTAACGAGGATTAGTTAGTGGAAGAAACTCACTACTAGTTTTAATATTAGAGTAAGGGAGTATTTTGACAAGTTGTGAAAGACATTACATCTGTCTAGTCCTGTATCAAAGTTTAAAGATACATGCTTTATGAAACTACCAAGCTATTGTACCTTTCTTGACAACCACTCACACTTCTGTGCCTTTTAAAGTTACCTGTTCCAACAATAAACCTTTTCATTGTTAACTTTTAAAGAAAAGCCTCTCTTGTGCCTCATTCCATCTAGCAGTTAATTTAAGAGCTCCAGTTGTGGTGACAGTTCCAGTTTCTTGGCGGATTTTATTTACCTCCGTAATTCTCCCAGCACTTGTTAGTATAAGAGTCAAGGCTGGTGCAGTGTGTTTTGATCTTTACAAAATCCTAAAGGCTAATTTTAGGTTGGTGGCAGCGTTACCCAAGTGGTCCAAGCCCAAGTCGTCACACATGACTTGCCACCTGAAACTTGGGCCTTGCGAAGCCTGAGCTCTTTTCGCAAAGCATGTAAAACTTACCTATTCAGGCAGGCCCTTTGAGTCTTGAACAATCTGTTTTAATTCTGTTGTTTTATCCAGTATTGTTTTATATAAAGTCTACTGTAAACCGCCCCGAGCTGCTGGGAGTGGTGGTGTAGAAATCCAATAAATAAATAAATAAATAAATAAATAAATAAATAATAGCCCACCACGTGTCTCATATTGGGAATTGAAAGATCAGTGTATCTGAAGACCATATAAGCTTCACAGCAATCATTTAAAAATCTGTTCCCTCTCACTTCCACACCAATCTGTGATAATTGTTTTTTTAAAAAAATTTAAAAAAATTCCCCTAAAACATGTGTATATCTAAACACACATGTATGTACATTATTGTCTAAAATGTCGACATAACAAAATCCTCTCTTCCAACACTTACTTTTATAAACTAAGAATTTCCTACATTGTGGAGGGATCTGATAGAGCTTAAGCATGGGGCAATTTAAACCTTCACAAGTAAAGATTTATAAGGTCACACAGACATCCCAAGGTGCTTTTAGCAAGCATCTCGCTCTCCCTGTGGGCATGAAAACCTGGATTTACCCTGAATTGGCTCTTGGCTAGCCTAATGATATTTTTCCACTTCTAGTAAGCATCGCAGGTTATATCAGGTTAAAGCAGCTTTGCCTTGCTTCAGGTAGAACCATAAAATAATAGAGTTGGAAGAGACCACATGGGCCATCTAGTCCAACCCCCTGCCTTGCAGGAAAAGCACAAAAAGCACCCTGACAGAGGGTCATCCAGCCTTTGCTTAAAAGCCTCCAAAGAAGGAGGCAGAGAGTTCCATTATTGAACAGCTAGTATGGTCAGGAAGTTCTTCCTAATGTTCAGGTGGAATCTCCTTTCCTGTAACTTGAACCCATTGCTTCTAGTCCTAGTTTCAAGGGCAGCAGAAAACAAACCTTCTCCCTCTTCCTTATGACACCCTTTCACAAATTTATGCATGGTTATCATATCTCCTCTCAACGTTCTCTTCTGCAAGCTAAACGTACCCAGATCTTTAAGATGCTCTTCATAGGATAGGGTCTCCAGACCTATGATCATTTTAGTCACCCGCCTCTGGACACCTTCCAACTTGTCAACATCTCTTTTGAACTGTGGCGCCCAGGACTGGACACAGTATTCCAGGTGCGGTCTAATCAAAGCAAAAAAGAGGGGCACCTTGATTTCCCTCAGTCTAGATCAGGGGTGCTCACACTTTTTCAGCATGTGAGTTACTTATAAAACAACCAAGTCAAAATGATCTCCCTCCCCACTACTCAGAGAGCCATAATAGCAAAATATTTGGAAATTTATTTCAGTGAGAGCCATATAATATATTTTAAGACTGAATTCAACTAAATGTGAGTATAATAAGCCCCTGAATTTATTCATCATAATGATGATGATAATATTCATTCAGCCTCTGCTACTACTACTAATACTACCAGGCCTTGAACGGTCTGGGGCCAGTGTACCTCAGGGACTGCCTCATCCCATATTGTCTCACTAGGTCTCTACGTTTGGAGTCGGCTCAACTCTTGGAGGTCCCCAGCTTCAAATTGTATCGTCTCACCACTACTAGATGGAGGGCCTTTTCGATAATTGCCCCCGCCCTATGGAACGCACTACCTTCTGAGGTCAGGGCCTTCTCTGACCTGATGGCATTCCGGAAGGCGTGGAAAACCCTCCTGTTTCGACAGGCCTTTGGGGTTTAAGTTGCTGATTGTTCGGGCACTCATATGCTAATTCTGTGCTCAGCCCGGCTGAGTCATTTTATTGTGATTTTATTCTGTGTTTGTATTTTGCTGTGTTTTTTATCATGTTTTTACCCTGTTACTTGCTGTAAGTCGCCCCGAGCTGCTCTGGGAATGGCAACGCATAAAGGCGAATAAATAAATAAATAATAGTAACAACAACAACAACAACAATAGGTTCCTAGAGTAGAAGGAGTCCTCCAAGGGCCATCCAGTCCAACCTCCTTCTGCCATAAGGGAAAAACACAATCAAAGCATTCATCACAGGTGGCCATTCAGCCTCTGATAATAATAATAATAACAACAACAACGGGTTCCTAGAAGAGACCTCCAAGGGCCATCCAGTCCAACCTCCTTCTGCACCTGGGTGGCGTCGGGAGCCTGCGGGGTGGGACTGAGCCTTCCTCCCACCCTGCCTGCGATCTACCAGGACACCCTATGCGATCTACCAGTAGATTGCAATCTACCTAATGAGCAACCCTGGTCTAGATACTGTACTCCTTTTGATGCAGCCAAAATCCCATTGGCTTTTTAAAGCCAATGCATCACACTCTTGGCTTATGTCCAACCTATTGTCCACAAAGACTACAAGATCTTTCTCACGTAGACTGTTATTGAGCCAGGCATCACCCATGTTGTATCTTTGCATTTCATTATTTCTGCCTAAGTGTAGTATCTTACATTTGTCCTTGTTGAACATTATTTTGGTTTCTGATCCTGTCCTTTGGAGTATTAGCGATCCCTCCTAATTTGATGTCATCTGCAAACTTGATAAGCATGGACTCTAAAGCTGTCAGAGAATGCTACAAAGTTTGTTTGAAAGTATTCCACAGCTTCAAGGCAGTGTGGACTGAGTCTGATATGTACTAGTCCATTGTCCACATGAGGCATCACCACCACCATCACCTTTTCCTTTTCAATTCTGTCACTGTTCCCAGCCAGCCTAAGAGCTTTATGCAAGTTCCTAGCCACCATGGATGTTCTGACATAAGTGAAAATTCAACTAGGAAGAAGTTGAGGAAAGAGACCTCTGACTTATTTTTTTTATTGTACAGATGTCTCTGCTGATGTCAAAATAGATGCCCACAATAGCCAGGGGCTCTCATGGCCATTTTGGAGAGGTGAAGGAACATAGAAGAGGAAGCGATAGTTCAAGTGGAGCTGACACAGCCTTGATGTAACAGCATCATGTAGACTTCAATCTATCACTGCACCAAGTTAGAGAGACTATGCGTGGTTGCTTCCAGGAGTAGTCCAGAGCATTTCTGCTTCCGACTGGTACCAGATTTACCGGCCACTGTAGACTTGTTCTGTGACTCTCTGAATCTGTCAACCAAAACATTGCTATTTCTTGGGCTCATAGGTTCAAAATCTTTTGTTCTCACAGAACACACACATATTGAAACTACTTCATGCTAATAGGGGGAACAAGGAAGAGGATTTTCCTCCCATTCTGGAAGCATCCTAGGATGAAGCCCTGAGAACACAGGAGGTGTCCCGTGTTCTCATTGCATAGAATGAGGACAACACAAAGGGAAGCTGGGCAGAAACTCTTTACCCTGTGCGATGGGGAAGGGGGCCATGCAGATGATGTGGGGCATGTGATGATGGTTTTCTCCACTACCCATCAGATTTGCCCCACTGCACCATGGATGTCCTTGCTATCCCCCAGGAACTTGATGCGATGGGGTCATGTGGCTCACTTCCTATATTTTCCCACCATTGGCAGGGGCAGTCTAAGGTAATTTAAAATGGTAAGCGAACATTATTTTGGCGCCCCCAAAAAAACATCCACCACAACTCCCACCATTCCTAAAACAGCCTCAGGCCTTTCCCACAAGGCCTTACACCAGGCATGGGCAGACCTCGGCCTTCCCTCCAAGGGTTTTGGACTCCAACTCCCACCATTCCTAACAGGCGCCTTCCATTTCCCCCCTCAGCCAAGTTTTGCCCATGCATGTTGTAAGGCCTTGTGGAACTACAGCTCCCAGGATCCCCCACCCAGCCTTAACAGGGGCCAGCCTGCCCCCCCTTTCCGCGAGCTTGGCTACCTGCGGGGCAAGAGCGGGCCCCCGCCTTCCCTGCCTCCTCGGAACAGGAGCAGCGCCTCCTTGGCCCCGGGGCTTCCCTGCGCGGCCCCCGACGTGAGCCTAATAGCCTCAGGGGGGGGGGGCTTTCCTTTTCCCCAGTTGAGGGAATGGTGGAAGTTCAAAACCCCTGAAGGGAAGGCTGAGGTTTGCCCATGCCTGCTGTAAGGCCTTGTGGAACTACAGCTCCCAGGATCCCCCACCCAGCCTTGAACGGTGCTAGCCTGCCCTCCTAGCTTCGGCGAGCTCATTTACCTGCGGGGCAAGAGGGAGCTCCCGCCGTCCCTGCCGCCTCGAAGCAGGAGCAGCACCTGCTTGGCCCCGGGGATTCCCTGAGCGGCCAGACGCTGTCTGGCGGGTTTGGAGAATGCACCCTTTACCCAGATGGCGCGCCCCACGCAGAGGCGTCCTTTGCCTACCGGTAGGACCGCCCCTGACCATTGGCTATACAAGTTGGTGCTGTGACGGAAAAAAGAACCCAGCCATGGTAGTCCATCTCCTGCATTGGTAGTCAGGAATGTGTGAATCTGTTGTGTGAGCAAGGCCATTTGTGTTTTTTGTTATTTTGAACTGTTTCTTTAAGTAGTATTTCCATTAAGTGCCATTAGGAATGTTAAGTCCTTTCAAGATGTTGATCTGAAAACTAATTTCTAGTGGGATAATGTAAAGTTTTATATTATTTTATGCTAATAATCATGAACTCTTCTGTCATATGATATGCTCTCATCAAACCTACAATTGTCAGCATATTTTCCAAGCTGGTGATTATGAGACAAAAATATATTTGTTATTTCTAATTCCGAATAGGGTAGAATGGGATCCGCTTCCTTAAAGTTCTCCTAATATTCATGAATACTTGATGTGAAATTTCATGAATGATAATTTTCGAATTCTTGGTGTTCCATTTCAAATGTCCTATGTAAATAGGAGACATTGCTATTCTCTCGGAACAACCTCCTGCTGTCTCATCTCCCTCAGAACCAACCACGATGCCAAATTCTCACAGCCCAAGGATATGTTTCATTAGCCATTGTGAGCATTTTATGATGCCTGAGGTGGCTTTTGCCTTTGACTTTCTCTGACAAATTCATTACCGTGAACCTGCTTCGATGATCTTACTGTTGTGACACAGTGTGCTTCTTGTCACTTTTTTGAACAAAACAGGCTCAAGGACTCCGTGGCACAAAAAGCTACACCTGAAAGGTGATCTTGAGATCTTACACTATGTGGCATAAAAGCGTTATTGTCCATCTATTAGTATTCTTTGATATTTATTTACAGGTTATAAAATATATAACACCTTACTGTACAAGAATAAAGCTCAAAACCAGAGATTTTTTTCTCTCTTTTGTGTATTTTTAGAAAAATAATTTGCATGCCAGCTAAACTATCAAGACCTACATTGTGGAAGTGTATAGACAGGCCCGGATTACCCATAAGGCCAGACGAGGCCATGGCCTCGGGTGGCGGCCATGGGGGGCGGCAAAATGGCAACCGGACCTTCGGGTCACCACGGCATGTAGGTTGCAGTTGTTGAGGAGGGAGGGAGCGAGCGGGAGGAGGAGCCGAGGTGAGGAGCCACGAAAGTGGGGGGGGGGGGGGGTTCCCAGGCCGGCCTTTTTCCTCCCTTCCTCCCTCTTCCCACGCGAGGGAGAAGGAGCCAGGGGAAGTCCCACCCCTAGGCATCTGACATGGCTTCCCCCCGCCGCCGCCTCGCTCGCACGTGCGCCGCTCCTTCCTTCAGTGAAGGAGGGAGGGGTGCCCGTGCAGGCGAGCGAGGAGGCATCGGGGGGAAGCCCTGTCAGACGCCCGCCGGGCGGCGGGACTTCCCCCTGATTCCGTCTCTCTGCGCGGGCGCCGCCGCGCTCCTTCTTACAGTGAAGGAAGGAGTGCGGCGCCCGCCCGCGTGAGAGAAGGAGCCGAGGGAAAGTCCCGCTGCCCGTAGGGCATCTGACGGGGATTCCCCCCGCCGCCTCCTCGCTCGCACGTGCGCCATGTAGGAGGAAGGGGCGCCTGTGTGTGTGAGCGAGGAGGCATCGGGGGAAGCCACGTCAGGCGCCTAGGGGCGGGACTTCCCCCCGCTGCTTTCTCGCTCGCGCCAGCCCCGCCCACTCAGGCGGCCCCACCCCCAGGGGCAGCACTTACCGGGTGTGGCCTTGGGTGGCCCCAAGCCTTAATCCGGGCCTGTGTATAGAATCAAGAAAATTAAGGCACGCCTGAATCTCATTGAACTTCTTGTGATATGAAAACATAGCTTGACATCTCCTCTGGTTCAAAATTGAAAAGGTAAGTCCCCTCATGCAATCTTGTAGGACATACATGATCAGCTGTGCATGCCCAGCTTATTTTAAGGTCAGACTTCTCCCTTGTGAACCTGCCCATGTTTCAGGATATTCTATGGTGGCCTTTCTCTATCACCTTCAGTGGGTAAGCAGAAGACAGTCTCCTCAGTGGTTGCTCCCAGGCTCTGGAGCTTTCTTTCCAGAGATATTAGATTGGACTTTTCACTATTCTCCTTTCAGGTCCTGCAGTCTGGGAGTGATCCTGGACTCATCTCTGAGCCTGGAACCCCAGGTCTTGGTGGTCCCAGGGGAGCTTTTGCACAGCTTAGGCTTGTGCACCCGCTGCGCCCGTATCTTGGGAAATCAGACTTGGCCACGGTTGTCCAAGCTCTGGTTACTTCCCCTATAGACTACTGCAACGCTCTCTAAGTGGGGTTGCCTATGAAGACTGCCCAGAAGCTGCAATTAGTCCAGCGCGCAGCAGCCAGACTACTAACAGGAGTGGGGTACAAGAAGCGCACAACTCCCCTGTTGCACCAGCTCCACTGGCTGCCAATTAGCTTCCGAGCACAATTCAAAGTGCTGGTGTTGACATACAAAACCTAAGATTGTCTGGAGAGGTCCTGTTCTCGGTCCCACCACCTTCGCTAGCGCGTCTGATGGGGACGTGGGACAGGGCCTTTTCTGTGGTGGCCCCCTGGCTGTGGAATTCCCTCCCAAATGAAATTAGATCCGCACCCTCACTCCTGACTTTTAGGAAGTGGGTGAAAACATGGCTGAGCAATGAGGCCTTCGCAGAATGAGGGAGGAGATCACGAAGTGACTAAAGTCGCCAACCACTTGATATGGACCGAATATATGGGTTAAGTTGGACTTGATTTTAACAATATGTATTACTGTGTTAGAGTGTAGTTTTGTGTCATTTTGGTTGGCAGTGTGCCCCAGGATTTTGTAAAAGTAAAAACCGATCTACAAGACGTGTGAAAGCACTTCTATATGATCTAACATTTCATTTTCCCTGCAATTATTTGTTGCAGCTGCTGTTGTCTGCAACAAGATACAAATCACATTTATTACAATTGAATCTATGCATGGGCCATTTAAAAGATATATAAGACTGTGTGTGTGTGGTATTTTGAATTCAAATAATTAAAGTGAAAAAAGGCTGAGGAGATAAAAACATTTTTCCCTTGGACTTCACTCAAGCACACCCAAGGGACTCATCTTTAGCACACTCACACCACTTTACAGTCTTTATATACTTGAGATATTTCTGCAGAGGACACATTAGCATTAAATATGTATGCTCTGCATTCAAGAAAATGCAGAGATAAACCTATGTAATAAACCAGTTTTTCAGACTCATGCCAGAACGACTATTATACGGAAACAGTCAAAATATATCTATATATCTAAAGCTATCTCCAATAAAGTAAAATGCATTGCCATGATATGTATTCTATCAAGATGAAATTTTACTAAAATTGTCTGAAACATCATTGCTTTTCCCATTACTAGCATGAAAAGCAGTCTGATGTTGTTTAATGAATTGTTAGTTTTCTTATAGAAGTCCAATATAAAACAAAGACATTTGCATTAGGAGGTGAAACAGATGGTCCACACCATATTGCATAACGTACTACTATTTATACTGTATTTACTACTGGAGAAATGATAAAGATACAAAACACTAAAGAACTATCAGTATGTTGCTAAAATTGTCTACTGGAGAGGGTAGTGTACCGTATTTCTCCTTTCAATCCCACTGGACATAGCTGCCTATGTCCCACACTGGCCATTCATTAGTTGGTATTGTGTGTGTGTGTGTGTGTGTGTGTGTGTGTTGGGGAGGGGTGCTAGAGAAGCATCATAGCCAGACAGACAAATGACATCATTTGCTGAGATTCACCATGGTCCTCTGGAGGTTTCATCAAATGATGTGCACATTTTGTGTCTGATTATGAGGAAATTAGCCAGATGTTGCTCCAGTCTTAGCAAAAACAACACAGGGTGTGTCTATAAGATAATTCCCCACAAAGGACAATGAGAAAAGTTAAGAAGAAAGACAATACCATCAAAAGTCACTGTACATCAGTGTTTCCCAACCTTTTTTGAGCCGTGGCACACTTTTAACATTAAAAAAATCCGGGGGCACACCACCAACCAAAATGACACAAAATGACACTCTAACACAGTAAAGAACGGCTGGGGGATGGTGACCTGTGGGGAGTGCCGAAGCCAGGGAGGGGGAGGAGCCAGGCCACGCCATGCCCCGCCCCTTCCCTGGCTTCAGTTCTCCCATAACTTCGCCAGCCTTGAGGGGGCAGTGCCAAGCCAGCATTGTGCTGGCTCTGCCACCGCTGGCTTGGCACTGCCCCCTCAAGGCTGGCAAAGCTGTGGGAGTGCTGAAGCCGGGGGAGGGGGCGGGAAGCTGTGGGAGTGCTGAAGCCGGGGAGGGGGCGGAGCCAGGTTGCACCATGCCCTGCCTCCTCCCCCCAGCTTCAGTTCTCCCACAGGTTCACCAGCTTTGAGAGGGCAGTACCAAGCTAGCATTTTGCTGGCTCTGCCACCGCTGGCTTGGCACTGCCCCCTCAAGGCTGGCAAAGCTGTGGGAGTGCTGAAGCCGGGGGGACAGGGTGGAGCCAGGCTGCATCATGTCCCCCTCCCCCCTGGCTTCAGCTCTCCCACAGAGGGAGGAGCATGAGCGGTGGACGGGCTTCAGTAGGCAGGGCTCGGACCTCAGACCACTAGTCCAGCTTCAACAAGCAGGAGGGGGCAAAACCTGGGCAAGAGTCATGGCGGATTGGAAGCTGGTTGGGAAAGGCTGGCCGAAGGAGTGAGCGCCCCAGTCCCTTCTTTTTCTTTGCTTGCCACCTGGCCCCTTCCTCCTCCTCTCCCAAGCAGCAGGAGTTTGGCAGAAAGAGGGGGAAGGAAATGGGGGGCAGAGCGGTCCCTTCTTTTTTTCTGCCAGCACACCTGATGATCGCTCACGGCACACTAGTGTGCCACGGCACACTGGTTGAGAAACACTGCTGTACATTGTATGAAAATACATGTATTCTGTATAAAGGAATACTATAGACCAGGGTGCTCATTGGGTAGATCGCGATCTACTGGTAGATCGCTTAGGGCGTCCTGGTAGATCGCAGGCAGGGTGGGAGGAAGGCTCAGTCCCGCCCCACAGCAATTCGTCCAGTAGTAAGAAATCAGTTTGGGAGGAATATGTGCCACCGTTTCGATTGGCTGCCACAGTGGGATTATTTGCATAACGGGCTCTGACTGGCCAGCCTCAGAACTCCAACATTCTACAGCCCCAGACAGAGGGGATTGGTTGCCACTGAAATGGTATTTGCATAACGGACTCCGATAGGCCAACCACATTCCAACTTTCTAAGGTGACTCAGAGGAAAAAGGAAAGGCCTCAGGCAGTCAGTTAGCTAGTTGACATTTTTTTTTCCGTTGGCAATGGAATGTTCATTTTCTGAGAGGATTACACTACAGTGAGAGGGTTTCCTGATGTACTGAGAGCATTACTAGCATCACAAGCTAGGCCCCAAAATAGACAGACATCCTTCAAGAAAAGTGGCAGCATAAACATGTCTCAAAAAGGGGGGGGGGAACCACTGGAAAAATCCCAACAAAAACAAAAATAGGAAAATACCAACAGCAATCATGTGAAACAACTGATTGCCAACATGAGAAAAACCAACAAGCAGCTAATGCATCAAGCACTGCAGAGGCGCAAGAACAACGTCAAGCCAGACTCGAATACTTCAACGAAAGCGAGAAAAGGCCAGGGCATCCGGAGTAGCAGAGACTACAGAACAACGTCAGGCCAGACATCAAGCAATGCAAGATAGAGCCTCTAGGTTAGGCTTCAACAAAAACAACACAAAGCCAGGGCATCCAGCAGCAGAGACCCCAGAACAGCGATGGGCCAGGCTTCAACAAAAACAACACAAAGCCAGGGCATCCAGAGCAGCAGAGACTCCAGAACAGCGACAGACCAGGCTTCATCAAAAGCAATAACATTACAGCGCATCCAGAGCAGCAGAGACTCCAGAACAGCGACAGGCCAGGCTTCAACAAAACAATTTTTTTAAAAAACAAACCTTTTTCTTAAATAAACAAGACCTGGACCAAACTTGGCAAACAGACAACTGGTAACCCAATTTACATCCTGGTGCAGTTTGGGAGAGGATGGATATCAGATGATAGGATTGGCAGCACCTTCACCCATTTTCAGACACCACTGTGACCCCCACCAATGATCTGGACCAAACTTGAGTTTGATTAAGACATAGTGTAATATATTTATTATTTATTATTTTCAACTTAATAACCCGCCCTCCCCGAAACTCAGGGCGGTTTCCAGCATATATGCAATGCATCAGGATAAAACCTGCCAGTTAACAACTAAAAACATACT